>CM057464.1:188394128-189144128 GCA_030035585.1 Dugong dugon
GAGGGAGAGGAGAGGGAGAGGAGGGTGAGGGAGAGGGAGAGGGAGAGGAGAGGGAGAGGGAGAGGGAGAGGAGGGAGAGGGAGAGGGAGAGGAGGGAGAGGGAGAGGGAGAGGAGGGAGAGGGAGAGGGAGAGGGAGAGGAGGGAGGGAGAGAGAGAGAGAGAGAGAGAGAGAGAGAGCGCGCCCTGGTGGCACAGTGGTTAAAAGCTACAGCTAATAACAAAAAGATCGACAGTTTGAACCCACCAGCTGTTCCTCGGAAATCCTATGAGGCAGTTCTACTCTGTCCTATAGGGTAGCTACGTATGAGTCAGAACCGGCAATGGGTTTTTTTGGGTTTTATAGATAAATAGACAGACAGACAGACAGACAGACAGATAGATAAATGCGCACACATATACATATTAAAAATTGTTCTTACCATTTATTCTTCTGTTATTTTGCCAAATTGATATTTTGGGTTAAGCACAGTTGTGGATTATACAGGATCAATGTGTTCTCCTAACTTGATAGTGTCGCATGGAACAAGTACTCTTTTGTAGTCTAAGACATGGCATTTATCTGCTTTTATCAGTGCATCATCGAGAGCTGCTTTTATGGCCTTATTTCTGAAAACCAGCCTGCTTTTTCTGAGAATGCCCTACCTGCTTTTAGTAGAAATCTATGCACAATTACTTTCCTCTTGGTTTCCTGTATTTTAAGAAGAAAGCATAACTCATTCCAAATAAAACCTTTCTAGGATAATAATCACTTAGCATAGGAATGATTTTAGTATTGATATAGCTAAATTTCTCTCAATAAATAATTTCCATGCCCAATACATAATGCATCGAGCATGCCTGTTAATTGATAGTTTTGTAATGCAAGAATTTCCATGAGAAAAACCTGTGAGATACAAGCTAACACATTTAAAGAATGAACACCCTTAAATTGTAATTGGAAGATAAGTTCTAATTACTGTTTAATTTCTTGGTTAGAAATCTTTGGCATGTATAATATAAAACTGACTCTGAAATTATGCAGTTAATATTATTAGCATTTAGCAATTCCTTTTGAAGCTGTGATAGCTTAATTTGTTTGGCTCAAAAATTACTCAGCCAGAAAAAAATAAGTGCTTAAAAGTTAGAAAGTTTAGAAAGTGGGCCCTTATATAATTAACTAATCTATAATTGTCCAGATTCAGGTGAGTTGCATGCATCTGCATTGGGTCTTTGAAAAAAATGGTCTATTCTCTAGGAGATGAGCTGTTTGAGGGGTTCTAAGTCAAGGTGAGAGTTGTTTTTGTTTTGTTTTTATAATTTGGTTATAAAGATCACATATTAATATGAAACATTGGGACATCATGCTATAATCTTTATTCAAAATCAAATACGGAAAGTTAAGAAATATCTCACCTTAAAAACTGATGTGTTCTTAGAATTGGTTCGTTCGTGTCTAAACTGTGTCTTTTATTAATAACGTAAAGCTCATAGAATTGTTCTGCCAACTATATTTCTAGAGTATTTACTGTTTTTTATTTGCGTAATGGAATTATCTGCTTACAGATTTGTCGCATTGTTTTGTATTATTTAACTCTATCAACAATAGCCAACATTTTATTCAGTACTTTCTGTATGCCCAGCACAGGGTTATACACTTTTCCTAAATCATCTCATTTACTCCTCACAACTCCAGGAGGAAGAAAATGTCCTTAATATAATCTAACAGGAGAGGAAATGAAGGTAGAGAGACGAACTGATTTGCACACTGGCAGTCAATGAAAGGACACCTCTGTCCGAATTCAAACGGAAAGCGGAACAGAAGTGATAACTCCCATAGTTTTTCCCATTCCCCAAAGACTCAGATTCAGCCACACCTAATTAGGGGTCTCGTTCTGGTGTATTAGACAGGGCATTCGGGTGGGCTGATTTCATCTTTCAGTGTTCAGACCAGCAGTGCTCAACTCATAACACTCCTACACTCGCAGCTTATCCCGAAGTTGTTTTTTTTTTTTAATTTTGTTACTAAATGAAAAGAAGTAGTGTCCAATACTAATTATTACTATGATCTATTTTTCAAAATATCATGAGTATCAATGACCCTGGACAAAAAGTCAACACAAATGCAGTATTTTTGCAATAGTATAAAATTTATAATGTGATAGTTTATTAAAAAGTTTTCATTAGTATATATGTAGTCATCAAGATTTGTATTGTATATATTATGTATTTATTAAAGCTCTTTTAACTAGAACATGCACAGACTTTTGCTGAATTAATAAGTCCAACCTAATACACCAGCTGGACCTATGGATAGCTTTTAAAAGTGAGAAATTTTATCCTGAAGTATATAGTTCATGTGCTATAGTTTGTCCTTCATGTAAAAAGACAATTTTGCTGACAGCGTTAGTGTCTGATGGAAGTCGTTATGGTTAGCAGGGCTTAGCTTGAGGTGACTCAAGACAGTTGCAAGAACTGTACCTTGGAAAAAAGAGTTTACAAGATTTATCCACTGAAAGATGTGAATTAACTGTAACTTGGAGAGAAAAAAAAAACAAAACCCTAGTTTCACTTTTGAGTTTGAGGAAGATGAGTTGCTGTGATGATCAAGAAAAAACTCATTCTGTCTAAATTATGACATAGTTGATCTTCAGCTTGAAATCCAGTTATCTTGAGAGACAGAGAGAGAAATGAATAAGAGAAAAGAGAAGGACTATGAATGTGATAAGCACAGAAAGAATTTTAGCAGGTAGAGAGATTGTAACCTAAAACTGTAAGGGTGCTTTCATTTTTTTTTGAACATCTAAGAGAAAAATTATGCAAAATGGAAAAACATTGAGAAAGTACAGAAACAAGATCAAATAGAGTCAGCAGTTTTAACTGTAGCTATAACACAAGAATACACGGAAAATAAAGGCCACAAGATGTGAATGAATGAAAACACCTTATATTGGAATGAAGATGACGAATAGGCTCCTTGATTATAGTATTGCAGACTTGAAATACTAAACCAAACTCGTTGCCGTTGAGTTAATTCCAACTCATAGCAACCCTATAGGACAGAGTAGAACTGCCCCATAGGGTTTCCAAGGAGCAGCTGGTGGATTCAAACTGCCGACCTTTTGCTTAGCAGCCGTAGCTCTTAACCACTGCACCACCAGGGCTCCATACAGCACACTTAGAAGGGCCTTATTTCATTTGTGGTGGAACTAACTCCCAATATAGCATCCTTCCATAAGTGGTCATCCACCCTCTGCTTGAATCCTCTTAGTCATGTGCTGCTCACCACATCATATGGCACTGATATCACATGCAAACACCTTAACTGGTGATAAAATCCCTCCTTGTATTTAACCAAAACCTGCCTCCCTGTAACTTTGGTCTTCATCTGCTGTCGGGGCCTCCCTCAGGGGAGTCCTCACTCAGTGTTCACTCAGTGCTCACTCTTAGACACAACCCCTTTCATTGCATGGGTCTCACACATGCTTTCCTGATGTACATTCTTCTTGGGCATCCTTGTCTTGGACTGGGTTCTCTAGAGAAGCAAAACCAGTAAAGCATATAAATACATACAGAGAGAGATTTATATCAAGGAAACAGCTCACTTGACTGTAGAGGCTAGAACGTCCCAAGTCTGTGGATCAGGGTAGAGGCCTCTCCCAATTCACACAGTCATGGAAGCTGGTGAGCCAAAGATTGGCAGGTCGGAGAGCAGGGCTCCGGCTCACAGGCTGTGAAGGTGGACGACTTCCAAGATCTGCAGGCAAGACCGCAAGGTTTCTCCTGATTCATGCAGCTGCAGGGGCTGGCGAACCCAAGATCTGCAGGTCAGAGAGCAGGGCTCTGCTCACAGGCTGTGAAGATCAACAAATCCCAAGTTCAGCAGATAAGCTGACAGCTCAAGTCCCAAGAACTGGAGGTGAGATGACAGGAGGCAGCTGCAGGATCCAGAGAGAGCAAAAGCCAGAACGTCTGCTTATATTCAGATGCAGGCCACACCCCCAAGGAAACTCCCTTTCATCTGATTGGCTACTCACAGCATATTCAGTCATGGGAGTGATCACATATAAACACTGAGAATCATGGCTCAGCGAAGTTGACACACAATTTTAACCATCACAGTCCTCTTTTTTGACTTCTTGATTTTGAACAAGGTATACCTTTTTTCTGTCCTATTCCAATTATATGAAGACTCGGTCTTAATCACTTCATGTTGCTATTTCAAGACAACGTTCATTTGCTGTGCTTTCTCTCGCTTTGTTTCTGCTGTTCTCTATCAACATCTCCAAAATCCTAACGCGTTGTTTGAAATTTGGTTGTTTCCTCTTATCACATGAGTTTGCATTTCAAATTATATTATATCCTAGATGTATGGGAATCCTGATTTCTTTAAAATGTGTAAAAATTAAGAAGTGTTGATAGTGCTCGGTTATCTAAATTTTAGGTTTGGCATGAATGATACTGTCTGTCTGAGGTGAGAGCTGTCCTTCTAAATATAGTAAATTTAGGTCCCTTGTCTCTATGGGATGAAACTTAGACACTGTTTTGGTCTAAAAGCAAAATATCACCTCTCAGAACACTGGGTCCACGCTTCAGCAGACATGGTGACACCTGGGTTGTTCTTCTACCCTTTTGCTTTTTCTGTTGGACAGGGTGCAGCCCACGTAGCTGGATTCAATGACGTGTTTCATATTCCCAAAGAAAATACTGGATTGTATGTAAGACTTCTCTAGCAGACAGCTTCTTTAAAAAAAATCAAACAGGTAGTCTTTCACTGTTTTCTGTCCCTTGCACCATGAAATTCCATCACTTACCAACCTTATTATGTTTCCTCTTGCAGCTTTATCTCCACCCCACTATTAGTTCAGGCTAATTACCATGACCATGAATTCTCCCTTGTTTTTTGAGCAGCACAAATCACATTTGTTGTTCCATCTCAAACTGGAAAACCTCCCTGTAACTCTAGGAACGCGTGGTTGCCAGTCTAAAAGAATTCTGGATGTGCTAGTAGTTTGTGGTTTTGTTTTCTTTCTTTTTAAGTGTTTCTATCTCTGTAATCCTGGGGCATTACCTCAGTACCTTCTATCGTGAGAAAGAGGAAATTCAAGTCCCTGAGCAACTCCTCCTCTCACCGCTGTGACGGTCCAGCACGTATGCTCCTGGGACAAATGATGCTTTTGTAAAAGAAGAAATAGGCAGATGTATCAATAGACTGAATGTTGTGAGATAAACAAAAGGATTTCTTTTATTATTATTGTTATTATTTACCTTGCTAACAATTTACCTGGTCGCCTTATCTGTGGTTCTATGGAAGTTGTTCATGAAGAAATATTCAAGGGAGAGAATAAGAATCTGTCTCCTCCATATTGAAGTTTAGAAGAAAGTTAGGGCCTGAGATGTCCCACAAAATCAAGTATATGATTGGATAATGGGAAAGAAATCACAAGTGAATATCAGTTTATAGAGATGGCAGAAAAAATAAATCACAAGATGAAGTGTAGTCACTAGGATTTCTAGTGTGGAGAGACTATGTGCTGGTAGGAGTTTTGAGAAGGTACATTTATGGGAAAAATACAGGAAAAAAAAAAAAAGACAGAGAGAGAGGTAGGCCTGTCCTCACAGCTTCACACTGAGAAATGGCAGAGGAAAACATAGTAAGATTTATCAAAGGCTGCCGGACTATTGTCTCCACCCCTTTGTGTAGACTTGTGAAGCCAGGCTGGGAGAAATTAGCTTCCTGTACTTGCTGCAGGTAGAATCATCCCCCTTTCCTAACCTACATGCCATAGAGAATCCATTCATTCATTTATTCAACACGTTTTCACTGAGTGCTTATATGTACCAGGTACTGCTCTAAACACCAAATATAAAGTCGTAAACTTAAACTAATGAGAACATATATAATTAAACACTTGTAAGTTCAAAGCAATGATGATCATGTTATTATTAAGTGCTGTGGAGTGAGTTCCCACTCATAGCGACCCCATGCACAACAGAATGAAACACTGCCCAGCCCGGCACCATCCTCACAACCGTTGCTATGTTTGAGCCCATTGTTGCAGCCACTGTGCCACTCCATCTTGTTGAGGGTCTTCCTCTTTTTCACTGACCCTCTACTTTACCAAGCATGATGTCCTTCTCCAGGGACTGGTCCCTCCTAAAAACATGTCCAAATTACGTGAAACCAAGTCTCGCCATCCTCACTTCTAAGGAGCATTCTGGCTGTGCTTCTTCCAAGACGGATTTGTTCATTCTTCTGGCAGTCCATGGTATATTCAATATTCTTTGTCAACACCCTAATTCAAAGGCATCAGTTCTTCTTCAGTCTTCCTGATTGTCTAGCTTTCACATGCATATGAGGCAATTGAAAATACTATAGCTTGGGTCAGGCGCACTTAGTCCTCCAAGTGACATCTTTGCTTTTTAACATTTTAAAGAGGTCTTTTGCAGCAGATTTGCCCAGTGCAATACGTCATTTGATTTCTTGACTGCTGCTTCCGTGGGCATTGATTGTGGATCCAAGTGAAATGAAATCCTTGACAACTTCAATCTTTTCTCCGTTTGTCATGATGTTGCTTATTGGTCCAGTTGTGAGAATATTTGTTTTCTTTATGTTGAGTGTAATCCATACTGAAGACTGTCATCTTTGATCTTCATCAGTAAGTGCTTCAAGTCCTCTTCACTTTCAGCAAGCAAGGTTGTATCATCCACGTATTGTGGGTTGTTAATGAGTCTTCCTCCAATCCTGATGCTGTGTTCTTCATATGATGATGATGAAAGCAGCCAACAATTACTGAGCACTTGCTCTCCATGAGGCACTGCTCTAAGTGCCTTTACATATGGTCTGTTAAGAAGCCTCAGTCAGGTTGAAGAGTACAGCCTGTTATGCTTGGCTCTCGCTTGAGACCCCAGTGGTCACCTGGCTCTCTTCATCCCCTGAGGTCCTTAGGGAGGCAGAACAATATGGTGGGGAGAGGGGGTGCAGGACCATCTTCCTGTTGGCAGTTGTCTTCCTCCAGCAATTCACTGAAGCAGCACTGAGTGCCCCATGGCAGCACTTTGCTGATCAGCCCCACACACCTGCTAGATTTTCATGAAACCAGCTAGACGAGATCAAGAAAATGAGAGAGAACACAACCTCCTGAAGGACAATTGTGCAGTGGATCAAGAGAACAGAGTTCCCTTACTGCTCTGTCCAGATGGGTTACAGGACGCTGGGTAAATCATCCGTTTTCCCTCTCTGAGGATTTCTTCAGCTAGCGAAGGGGAAGAATAAAGACTCACACATTCTCAAACATGTCAAACCCAAGCTGCTCCTCACTCTTCGTGGCAAGACTCTGTGCCGCAGATTCTCCTTCCACCTCTCACGTGTTCCCTTCTCTCCAGCCTTAGAGCTTCTTGTCATTTCTAGCCATGCTGTGCACTCCCCTTGTGTCTCAGCACCCACTTTGCACAGCGCCCTCTATCCCGAGGCTCTTGAAGAGAACCTGCTGAGAAAAGAAGACCTGGTCTCCTGTGGACAACGCCTGTCTCCCTGCCTCTCCCACTGCCCTTTATCCCCATTGCCTGGTGCCATCACACCTGCCTGGTGCCATCACGTACCTGCCTGGTGCCATCACGTACCTGCCTGGTGCCATCACTTACCTGCCTGGTGCCATCACACCTGCCTGGTGCCATCACATACCTGCCTGGTGCCATCACATACCTGCCTGCTGCCATCACATATCTGCCTGGTGCCATTACCTACTTGCCCTGCTGAAATCATTACCTTCTGGATTTTGTGATCTTCTTGTAAACACTGGCAAAATCAATGAGATTTCCATACCATTGGATGAGGGACATTGAAGTAGATGCTATCGATAATGAGTTCCTTTACACAAATGCTTCATACTACAGGGTGTTCCTACCACATTATGTATAATGAGGCATTTATGCAGACAGCATCCACACAGCTAGCTGAACTGCCTGGGGCAAAATAATATTCAACCTTAAAGTTTAATAACTGCAAAAGCTCAGAACTGATAGGAAGCTTTCTGCTCTGCTTGTTAAGTGCCTAATTAAGTGCCTTCAAGGAGTTGGCATTTTTGTTTTGTTTTTGTTGTTGCATTTTTAACCCCCTCCCTTTGAAGCCCATTTCTGGTGAGTGTCAGAGAATTGATGGCTCTTTTGATATTTCGTCGTTATAGAACATTCCTGTGATTTTGTATTCTTCAGTGCAATACCTGTGTATCTTTGAAACACTCTGTGAGGTTCTGTACTAAGCCTTGCTCTTGCTCTTGCCTATTTATATTCTAAGTGTATTAACCCATTCTGTTTTGGGAATGTGCTTACAGGCTTAGGAGTATCTCACGTTATCTAATAAGCATGTTCCTGGGACATAGTGTGTAAATGGGGTTTTAACAAATTGCATCATATGTTTAAATGCCTATAGGACACTCATTTAAGGCAATGAATCATATTTTGAATTTTAAGTGAATTTTTACTCCCTAGTTTTTCTCTTCTGATCATCCAGGTTTTCATTTGATTTGCTTTATTTAGGTACTACTTGTATCAAGTTATTAAACTCACTGAGGAATTTTTAAAATCAAGCAGTTGAAATCTACTTCTGAATGACCCTCCTGGTTACATCATTAGTGACATAGCTAATTAACTACCACTGAACACACATAGTTAAAACTTACACTAGTTACACTGCTTTATTGCATAGGTAAGAACGCCACGGAAGGGTAACGGAAACAGCTGACTAGACTTTAAAGTTATGTAAGTTTTGTTTTGTTTTGTTTTGTTTTAGGCATTAATGGTCAGCCAGTCAGATTTTTCAAGGGACTTCATCATAGAACTATTAATATTAAAAGAAACTTCTTTTATAAGTAGACTGTGATATCCCAGTGACATGGACATTTTAGAAAATGATCAGCCATTGAAATAATTAGCAAGTCAACCAAATCCCTTGCTGGTACATAGAAACCTTGGAGCTCATAAAAACAATCAATACTTAATGAAAACCTACTGTGAGTTAGGTTCCAGGAATATATGGATAAACAAAACCTAGTCTGCGACCTCCGTGTACTGCATGGGACCCAGGGGCAATGATTCACTTCAGCAGGGCCTGGACCTTGAAAAAAAAACAATAGAAAGATACTTTAATTAACATTAAAATTGCCCAGAGATAAAGCTCTGTAGGCTGTGTGAATGGTGAATGTTTCTCAGTTAATCAGAAAGCATCCTAAACTGATTATGACTGCACTGGAGGGGGCCATAATGAATGGAGATAAATCGTCTGATTCCTGACTGGAGGGATGTTTGACTGAAATACTGTAAGTGGGGAGAAACCAATGGGGGCAGGGCTGAAGGAAGCAAACTGATTGACTGCCTTGAGTTAAAATAAAAATAAAGAAGGAGGGTGCAATTTGTAGCGAAGTTACCACATGTTTGCATGTAACGCACTCAAACTCAACTGTGCCCAAATAGTATAGGTGCCTTCCATCCATTCCACATGCCGTTTGTTCCCCATTGGAGCCCATACTCTGGAGCGATTGTGAGATTGGAAATAAAAATCTGGTGTCCCACAGTCAGTTTCAGCTCCTCGTCTGTGTCTTGTGTGTAAAAATCACATCACGACCCGTTGTTCTTGTTAGTTGCCAAATCATGGCAACTCAATGTGTGCGGTCCATAGGATTTTCAAGGACGTCACCTTTTGGAAGCAGATCACCAGGCTTGTCTTCCCAAGGTGCCTCTGGGTGGGTTGGGACCAGGACCACCAACCTTTCAACTAGTTGGCACTTAACCATTTGTACCATCCAGGTACTCCTCATGGCCCCTAAAGATATCCAAACCCTAAGAGCAATCCATCTACTTCAGCTGCTACATACCCAGAGACACAGCAGACTATTCCTGTGTTGAGGAAAACCTGTGCCCATAAGCAACTTTGACCTGAAAAGCTGATTGTGGAAACTTAATTCCACACCCACACCCCCTCCCAACCTGAGATACAACCACACTTCTATAAACAGGGACACTTCATGACAGGTTGTGATGTGTCCGGATGGAAGTTTGTATTTTCCATATTTGGGATGACAGGCCCTTAGATCAGAATGACACAGAGTGGACAAAGAGAGAGCTCTTGGTTACAACTTCTGGGACACGTGAAAGCAGACAGCAAGCACACTGGCCCGGGTATGAAGGAGAAAAGGACGCTGGCTATGGCTTCACGTGGGTCTTCTGGAAGAAGCAAGTGAGAGTAGATCTTTATTCCTGGCACTATTTCTATGATTTAGGTCAGAGGCTTGAGAGCCTGAACTGGGGTTTGCACCAAGAGAATGGAGAGGAGGAGAAAGGCCTGAGAGATGGCACTTGAAAAATCAACCCAACAGTAACAACCAGAACACAATTAAAGAGATTGTGGATAAGTTGTGAAAATTGTAACTAGTGTCACTGAACAGTTTGCATGGACATTGTCCAATGGGAACCTAACTTTGCTGTATAAATTTTAACCAACAACACAATAACGTATTATTTTTAAAAAATCAACCAGACTTAACAGTGAATTAAATATGCGGGTGCAGAGGAGAAGAAGATTCAAAAATGACTGTGAAAAGCTTGAGGGTTAGGATAGCAATGCCATTTTCAGAAATGGAGAACACAGTATAAACTAGATGGTGGGGCTGAGTGTTGGGTTTAATCTTGGGCACACTGAGTTCGAGGTGCTGCTGGGCCTCCCAAATGTCCTACTCAGAAGGCAGTCGGAGGGCAGGCTCTCATGCTTGCCTTTCCTGCCTGACTGGCACTGCGATGGTTAAGATTGTGTGTCAGTTTGGCTGGGCCATGATTCTCAGTGTTTAAATGTAATCACTCCCATGATTGAATATACTGTGAGTAGCCAATTAGATGAAAGGGAGTCTCCTTGGGGGTGTTGCCTGCATCTGTATATATGCAGATGTTCTGGCTTTTTGCTCTCTCTGGATCCTGTGGCTGCTGCCTGTCGTCTCATCTCCTGTTCTTGGGACTTGAGCTGTCAGCTTATCTGCCGAACCTGATATTCGTCAATCTGCACAGCCTGTGAGTGGGAGCCCTGCTCTCCAACCTGCCAATCTTGGGCTTGCCAGCTTCTGCAGCTGTGACTTGGGAGAGTCCTCTACCCTGATCCACGGACTTGGGACATTCTAGCCTCTACAATCACGTGAACTGTTTCCTTGATATAATCTCTCTCTCTATATATATATATTTATACACTTTACTGGTTTTGCTTCTCTAGAGAACCCAGCCTAAGATGGGCACCATCCTCCCCTCCCCGTCATCCACAGAAGGAACAGCTTGATCTACAAGATGGATGAGAATGCCAAGATAGGGCACGTAAAGTGAGACAGAGGGAAATTGGGATTGGGAAATGCTCACACTGAGAAATCAGGAACAGGAAAATGAATTCAGGGACCACTCACTAGAACTTCCTAGAATTATTCCATGGAGTCCATCTGAACCATCTAGGAAGCTAGCATCACAATCCAAGCTCTAGCTCTCACTTGTGAAGAGCACCCCTTTGAATGTGGAGCTCCTGCTGGTGCCAGGGACCAGCGAATGGAGTTATCATCACTAGGTGGGGCCAGCGCTGTGGCTTCAGCTGCCTCCTTAGAGCCAGGAGTCACTTAGCTACCATGTCACAAAGCCTTCAGGCCCAGGAAGATCCCAGAAGGGAGGTTTCCTATCCCAACACAGAAGAGGCTGGGCACTGAGGGCTCCCAAGGAATTGGAAAGGTCACGAGGGGAGTGGAAGTTTTGAAATTTCAAAACAAAGTTTCTAGGGAGGAAGGGCCACTACATGGAATCATAAATTAGGTCATCTGACTTTCAGATTATTCAGCTGGGTGAAGGAAAACAAGATCACAGACGTGACAATTTATTGATGTTCATTCTTGTTTAATTCTCCTAGCCAAATGGGTAGAGTGTCCAGCATTTATGATCTTAAAATTAGACTGAGGTTTAAGAAAACTAAGCTCTTAAGAGTGAAGAAGGCTAAGACAAATGTCCAGTCTTAAATGGGACATAGAAAACCTGGCATCTTTTATGGACTCTGTCAGTAATTCATTACGTGGAATTATCCCAAATCTCTGTGCATTAGGGAGAATGGTGGCGAGGACAGTAATTATTTACTCTGAGAGCGCTGACTGTCAAGCAGTTTATTTCTGCACTGTACAATGGAGAGAAAAGTAACACTTGCCACCCACCTAACATGAAGCTGGAGCTGGAAAGTGGTCTCAGAGTCTCAGACAAAAGTGTCTGTGAACAGCCACCCACCTAACAAGGAGCTGGAGCTGGAAAGTGGTCTCAGAGTCTCGGACAAAAGTGTCTGTGAACAGCCACCCACCTAACATGGAGCTGAAGCTGGAAAGTGGTCTCAGAGTCTCGGACAAAAGTGTCTGTGAACAGCCACCGTATCACACTGCCTCTGGCCTGCCCCATCTTTGCATGACTGGGCTTTCCGAAACCCTGGTGGCCATGGTACAGTTGCCCTCCAGGTGGCTGATTCATAGTTCCTCGACCAGAGCATGTAGAGAGAAGGGATGTGAGAAGTAAGAACCCATTCTTCACGGTTTGATAGAACCTGGCTAATTTATGTGAATGATAACTATTTAAAGAAAACGGGTGAAAGAAACAAGATTATTGCATGGCCAAATGTATTTTATTTATAGAACCTCATTCCCATCTTCTTTAAAGGAAAATTGATATTTGTTAGGTGTTTTTTTCTTTTTTTTTTTTTTTTAAGCTTAGACTGGTTCCACTGCACCTATTTCATTTGCTAATTTGGTAAAAAAAACAACTAGTTTTAAAAATTCAGAGTGTCATATTTATTTCCTATATATCTTGTCACTTACTATGTATGTTTGTAAACAAATATGTTCCATTTTCTAGGAGACATATGGTTTCTGACTTGTTTGACTTAATAAGGTAACAGGAGTTTCGTGTTAAATCTGCCTCTCAGGGTTGTATTCTCTGAATGATTTAATGCTTCAAAGGCTGTTTCCTTCAAGGACAGAGCCTTATTCTTTGTCTCCCCTACTCTCCACCTCCCCTTCCTTTCACCGAGCAAGTGGGGGTGTTTCCCTCACAAACAGACCCGGAACAACTCTTAAAAACAGAACACATTAAGCCTTAGCATGTTTTCAATGACCTGCTCCTACCCTTCCCTTTACTTGGAAAGGTTCAAAAAGTTTAGTATATTTTCTAGGTCACCCTCTAAGACCGCTCAGGCAGATAACCTCAGGGAGAGGATCATCCCTTATAACCGTAGACCCCACTAAACAAAAGCCCTCCAGAGCTCTGTGAGCAGGAAGGCGCAGTAGTTCCACATGCGCACCCAGGGCTGCCTGCAACCACAGAGTGATGCCTGCAGACCCCGCTCTGGAACAGACTCCTGGGTCCAGTGCGGCTGCCCTTCTTAGCAGCCTAGAGATACATAAGCCAGTTGCTTAACTTATCTGTGTTTCCGTTTCTCATCTGTGAAAGCAGGATATTAATTGTACTGACTTCATAGGTTTGTTTTAGGGGAAGAGTTAATATTAGTAAAGCATTTAGAACATTGCCTGGCACCTGGCAATGCTTCTTCAGTTTGATAAATATGTGGGCTTCTCCTGGCCCCATGAAAGCATGATTGGCGTGTGGCTGGCTACTCAAACTGGACTGGTGTGCTGTCTCTTAGAGGGAGATATCCCTGGACAGATTGTTCTGAGCAATGCTACCCTTAGCGTCAGCTCAGCTGTGCCCATCTTGGAGTAATGAAGACCCAGTTTGGTACATACTTTGTAACTTTTTCAAATATGTGCGGATACAGAAAGGTAATTGTAACCTCCGCCATCATTTATGACGCTTGTATAGAGGCAAGTTGTGGAAGATAGTTAGGACAACACACACACGAACTCCTTGCTGTGGAGTTGATTCCAACTCACGGCGACCCCGGGTGTTCCAGAGTAGAGCTGCTCCATAGGGGTTTCTTGGCTGTCATCTTTACGGAAGCAGGTCTTCTGCAGCGCCTCTGGGTGGGGTCAGACTGACAACCTTTCAGTTAGTAATCGAGCACAAACCATTTGCACCACCCAGAGACCTCAGGACAACACAAAGATGCATAAAACTCACTTCCATTCTAACTTAATAGAGATGCAGGAAGTTAAAAACAGGACAAGTGCGGAGGAAACAGTCCCTCTCCCCCAAAAGAGGTTTCTAATGTAAGTTGGCTTCGGTTTTCATTATAATTTCAACATCCTTTGATGTATTTGTTTGCTTGTTTTAAATGCTTTAAATGCTGGGATTATATTTTGGGGCTCATATTTCAAATAAACCCATTGCCATCAAGTTGATTCTGACTCACAGCAACTCTAGTGGCACAATGGTAAGCATTCGGCTGCGAACCAAAAGGTCGGCAGTTTGAATCCACCAGTCTCTCCTTGGAAACCCTGTGGGGCAGTTCTACTCTGTCTTATAGGATTGCTCTGAGTTGGAATGGACTCAGCAACAATGGGGTTTTGGGGTTCTTTTTTTGGCCTGTTTGTTTCAAATAAGATGGCTGGCACCATTCATTTCATCTTTCCATGTCTGAAATCTGATTCTGGTTCCGTCTCTCGCTTCTTTCTAAGGCACCTTTTGTGCCATCTTGGTCCTCTCGTTCATGACGTGAGAAACATGTTACCCCTCCCTTTTAAAGGAGAGGGTCTACAGGGTCACCACGAGTCAAAATCAACTCGACAGCAACGAGTTTGGTTTTTTGGGTTTTTCTATAGTAGAGTGATGATTTGAAATTGCTCCCCGGAAGAGTACAGTTTTAGGGAGAAAGGCTGTATTTCATGTGGCTCTGGGATGAACAGTATGTGAAAAAGGAGAAGAGGGAAAGCTGCAGGGGGCTGATGTAGCGGGCAGTTATTTGTGGAAAGAAGTTCTGCTGTGCTGTAGCCCCACAGGCCTTCCAGTAGCATCAATGTCGTACCACACATCTGACTGATCTCCCCGTGCACCACAGCCTGTCTGCCCCTGTGTATAAGCCAAGTATGTGGGACACGGTCAAGTTTGTCTGTTCTTAGGAACTTCACCTTCAGCCTGTGCAGTGTGTGAAAGGCCCACTTGTAGTGCAACTCCGTTGGGTTGAGGATTTGAGCTCCAGAAGGATTCTACCAAAGAGTGTGAGTGCTCAAACCAGACAGCTGCACCTCACAAAGAGGAGGCCCCTGAGGTAATGGCTCATGTGATAAGCAAATACCTTTGACCAAGATGGTTGAGGCAGAGATACAGATATTTCCTGTTCAACATTTAAGCACCTACTGTGTGCAACGTGGAACTCTACGTCTGCATTCTTCTTTTCAACCAAAGTAGTCTGCTTACTTTCTTTTTTTTTTTTTTTTTTAACACTTTGTGGACTTCTGAATAATACTTCTTTTAGACAAAGGATTTTTCAACTGAAGAGTCTGAAAGAGCCAGTCTTGATGTCACCCCTAGATGAGTTCTGCTAACGAAGACGCTCAAAGAGTCCCATAATGTTGGGGACTGAGCTAGAACCAGACCTTTCCATGGTTGGCCTCATTCCTTTGTCATGGAAACTACTAGATGGCCCACTAGACCCTGGCCATGCATTCCTTGGGCCAAATGTCAGGAAGCATGTGACTGTTAGCATTCAAGACAAAAAGTATTCTTTCTTGAGTAAAATGGAAACTGTTCTAAATTCAAGAGCTGATAGGCTTAGTTTTCCATTTTCTGTGTCAAAGTTATAAAATAAACACACCATCACTGTGATGGCTGGTTTTCTGTATCAGCTTGGTGAGGCTCTGGTTCCTAGAGTTTGAGCAAACACTAATCTAGTTGCTGTTACAGAGTAGTTACATGTGATTACTTCAGTTGGCCTTGGGTATGGAAGATTGCCTTCCATAATGTAATAGAATTACCTCATATCGAATATAATGTAATGTAAACACCCTCTATGGTATTGTTGTTGTTAGGTGCCATTGAGTCAGTTCCAACTCATAGCAGCCCCATGCACAAAAGAACAAAACATTGCCTGGTCCTACACCATCATCACAATCTTTGCTATGTTTGAGCTCAGTGTTGCAGCCAGTGTGCCGTCCATCTCATTGAGGGCCTTCCTCTTTTTCGCTCACCTTCTACCAAGCATGATGTCTTTCTCCAGAAACTGGTCCCTCCTGACAACATGTCCAAAGTAAGTGAGACATAGTCTCACTATCCTTGCTTCTAAAGAGTATCCTGACTGTACTTCTTCCAAGACAGATTTGTTCATTTTACTTGCAGTCCATGGTATGCTCAGTATTCCTTCTCAACACGGTAATTCACAGACGTCAATTCTCCTTCAGTCTTCCTTATGCATTGTCCAGCTTTTGCATGCATATGAGCTGATTGAAAATACCATGGCTTGGGTCAGCCTCACCTTAGTCCCCAAAGTGACCATCTTTGCTTTTTAATATTTTAAAGAGGTCTTTTGCAGCAGATTCACCCAATGCAATGCATCGTTTGATTTCTTGACTGCTGCTTCCATGGCATTGATTGTGGATACAAATAAATTGAAATCCTTGACAACTTCAATCTTTTCTTCGTTTATCGTGATGTTGCTTATTGGTCCAGTTGTGAGAATTTTTGTTTTCTTTATGTTGAGGTGTAATCCATACTGAAGGCTGTGGTCTTTGGTCTTCATCTGTGATTGCTTCAAGTCCTCTTCACTTTCAGCATGTAAGGCTGTGTCATCTGCATATCTCAGGTTGTCGATGAGTCTTCCTCCAGTCCTGATGCTGTGTTCTTCTTCATATAGTCCAGCGTCATGGACTATTTGCACAGCATACAGGTTGAATAATGATGGTGAAATGATACAACCCTGACACACACGTTTCCTGATTTTAAACCTTGCAGTATCCCCTCTTCTGTTAGAACGACTGCCTCTTATTCACATGTACCGGTTCCACATGAGCACAATTAAGTGTTCTGGCATTCCCATTCTTTGCAATGTTATCCATAATTTGTTATGACCCACACAGCTGAACGCCTTTGAATAGTCGGGAAAACACAGGTAAACATCTTTCTGGTATTCTCTGCTTTCAGCCAAGATCCATCTGACATCAGCAGCGATATCCCATGTTCCACGTACTCTTCTGAATCCAGCTTGAACTTTTGAAAGTTCCCTGTTGAAGTACTGCTGCAACCATTTTTGAAGGCTCTTCAGCAAAATTTTACTTGCATGTGATATTAATGATATTGTTCAGTAATTTCCACATTCTGTTTTTGCCCATAGAACCCTTCAATATTGGAACTTGGGGCTTGAATTTTTTCTTCAGTTCTTTCAGCTTGAGAAATGCCGAGTGTGTGTTCTTCCCTTTTGATTTTCTAACTGCAGGTCTTTGCATGTTTCATTATAATGCTTCACTTTGTCTTCTCAAGCCACTCTCTAAAATCTTTTTTTTTTTTTTTTGATTCATCATTTCTTCCTTTCGCTTTAGCAAATTTCAGAGTCTCTTCTGGCATCCATTTTGGCCTTCTCTTTCCTTTCTGTCTTTTTCCTGGCCTTTTGCTTTCTTATGTATGCTGTCCCTGATGTTGTCCCGCAACTTCTCTTGTCTTCAGTCATTAGTGTTCAGTGTGTCAAATCTGTTCCTGAGATAGTCTCTAAATATAGGTGGTATATACTCAGGGTTGTACTTTGGCTCATGTGGACTTCTTTTAATTTTCTTCATCTTTAACTTGAACTTGCATCTGAGTGTTTGATGGTCTATTCCATAGTCAGCCCCTGGCCTTGTTCTGACTCCATAATGTAATGTAATGTAATTAGTCAGTTAAGGGCCTTGGGACAAAAGGAGAAGTTTTCCTGCGTTGTGTTCTGCCTCCAGACTATACACATAAACATTGTGGCAGAACTCTGACACACACAGTGGAAGGCAGGAGATATGTGAGGATTGTCTACAAGCAAAGGAACACCAAGGATCGCCGGCAGGCACCAGAAACTAGGAGAGAGGCTCACAGAAGGAATCAACATGGCCAACACCTGGATTTGGATTTTTAGCCTCCTGAACTGTGAGAAAATAAATTACTGTTCCTTAAAGCCACCCATTTGTGGTGTTTGTGTTACAGCAGCACTAGGAGACTAAGACAATCACTACAAATATAAGAAATAGCCGCCTGCTCAGTAGGTATTTTCAGAATGAATGAATGCCTGAAATGTCATTTTTGGACCCATATTTAACCTCATCAATCCTCGATTTACCCCCTGAAAAATAGAAATAATTATTATTTTGTTGTGAAAATCAAACATGGTAAAGCACTTTGTAAGCTATAAAGCATTCTACACAGATAATTTTTCCTTTCTTTTCCATTCCTTGGACAAGAGTAGTTTAAAGATTTAAGTGTAAAATGTTAAAACTATAAAAGTACTAAAAGAAAACATAAGATGATTTTACTAAATAATGTCAGGGTAAAGAAGCCTTTCGAAGCACAACACAGAGTCTGGGAGTCATCAAGGGTAAGGTTGACGGATTTGATGACAGAGAAGGTAAAAACTTGTGTGCAAGGAGAGACAACTCATCCTAGATTTGCATCGTATTTTAGTTTCCTAGGATGACATAACAAAATACCACAAAGTGAGTGGATTTAAAGAACAGGAAATGATTTTCCCACAATTCTGGAGGCTAGAAGTCTGAACTGGCCTGGACAGGGCCATGCTTTCTCTGTGGCTCTAGGGAAAGATCCTTCCTTGTCTCCTTTAGCTGCTGTTGCCTGGGGTGATTCTTGGCATTCCTTGGCTTGTAAACAGATCCTCACATGATGTCTTCTTCCTGTGTGTGACTCCCTTGCTGTGTTTGTTCTTCTATTTTATAAGACACCCCTCAGAAAGGATTAAAATTAGGACCTACCCCACTCCAGGATGACCTCATTATCTTAACTGATAACATCTGCAGAGAAAAACCCTATTTCTCCAAAGTCACATTCGCACGTACAGGAGTTAGGACTTCAACATATCTTTTAGGGGGACACAAAGACAAATTGGGACAAAATAAATTCAACACATAAAATAGTAAAGGTTTAATGCCCCAAACACACAAAAAGCTCCTAGCATTAAATAAAGAACAAACAACCCAATAGGATCAGGCAATTCAGAGAAGAAGAAATACAGTCAAAACAAATGTAGAGATGATCTGCCTCGTTAATAATTAAATAATGTAATTAAAACCACACTGAGAGATGATCTCCAGTTTTTATGACATTCGGAGGAAGCAGGCCCTCTTGTTTACCCTTGACAAGAAGGCAAACAGGCTCACTGTTCTGGAAGATAATTTAACACTTTCTGTTAAGTGTGCCTTCCATTCAACCCCTAAACTCTGCTTCTAGGAAGCTATCCCACGGAAATAGCAACACAGATGCTGTTGAAATAGTAAAAATTTGTAAAGAGTCTAAGTGTTCATCAGTAGGAGAACTGAATGCTATACAGCATTTTTAAGAAAGGAGATATTCTTTTATTCCGCGTCTCACATAAAACACGCAAACACACTGCAGAACAAAATGAGCACGTGGCTGTTTTTATCCAACAGATGCTATGTGTGTGTACACAAAAACACGTATGTAGATTCTAGTAAAAGCATAGGAAAAGACTGGATGAACAGACACCTAACTGTAAAGAGGAACTATCTTTGGCGGTGGAGGGGACGGGTAGGGTGAGAGACTTGTATTCAATCAAAATGTGCCAAATGATGCTTTCACTTAACAACAAGAAGCCAAAATACAGTGACATCCAGTTCAACTCGAGCAGCACGTGTAAAGCATCGTCTCATTAGCCCCTTGATTTGGCTTTCCACCTTTAGCTGGGCTGGGTGACCTTGAGGCAGGGTGTAGTACCAGCACGTGGGCCATCTGCTGAATACACAGCATCCCTCTAGATGACTCCTTCCGTTTCTAATCATTTTACGGAACTAATTTCTGTGACATTTTATTTTTACACAGCGTTGAACCTGAGATTGTCTTCAGTATTTACGAGGGCGTTTACAAAAGGAACAGAGCAAATGCAGTTGAGGCCGGTCGCAGTAACTCTCCCAGTCTCTCTGCCGCGCCGTGCTTCAAACTTCACCTTTCTTCCACACATACTCAGTTAAATTAAAATCTAGCATATCAAATGCCGGCAAAAGAACCCGAAAGGGCACTTTAGAGGTGAAAATGAAGTAACTTCGTATAAACCATTCCTATTATGAGTGAATATATTTAGATTTTGTTGAAATAAAAACCATGGCTAATTATCAACAGCAAATGGCACAGAGCACGCAGAGAGAGGAGGGAACCAAGGGTGGAGGCAGGTCAGCCGGCCTGCTGTGGTGCTCGCATTGTTTATTTCTCTCTGCCCTGAGCGTGGGCTGGCATTGACACTAGAGAGAGTCTGTCTATGCATCAGCAGTCCACATGCTGGCTCATTGCTGCACACCGATCAAGTACAATGTCACTGAGCCTGGACCGCCTGGAGAAGGTGCTCTTGAAGCCCATCAGCCCCTCCCCACCCCCACTTCTTAATCTCCAAGTGACTGGGAACTTCCAAAACAAACCCCAGCCAGTTGCAGTTGAGTTGATTCTGACTCATGGCGTCCCCATGTGTGTCAGAGTAGACCTGTGCTCCATAGGGTTTGCAATGGCTGATTTTGGGGAAGTAGACTGCCAGATCTTTCTTCCCAGGTGCCTCTGAGTGGAATCAAATGCCAACTTGTGGTCAGCAGCCAAGCGCATTTCATCAATTCCATTACTACCACGGTGAGTGATTTTCAGAGACTTTAACCATAATGGAGTCGCGGGGTAGTGCGAATGATTAAACACTTTGCTACTAACCAAAATGTTAGTGGTTCAGGTCCCCCAGAGATGCCTCGGGAGAAAGGCCTGGTGATCCACTTCTGAAAGGTTACAGCCACTGAAAACCCTATGGGACACAGGTCTACCCTAAAGTACATGGGGTTGCCGTGAGTTGAAATAGACTCAGTGGCTACTGGTAACCCTAATGGTGTCTTCCATTTTTTTTGTGTGTGTAGAATGTGAAGACTAATACCAGCAGAGGGGTAAGTGACACGGTCAACGCCATTTCTAACATTTAACAAAGGCCGCGTGCTTTCCAAACTCTGACTGCCCTCTTTTTCCCAGGCGCTATGGAAAGAAAAATAGAAACTTTTATTGATGACATCACATTTCAGACAGATGTTTGTCAGTTATGATACTTGGTCAAATTGCGAAGTTTAAAGAATAGATTACCTCAGGCTACCCTACTTCTTCTTGAGCCTTTTTATGCCACTTTGAAAAATCCATTTACGCTTTTAATTAGCATTTGGGGTCAATTCTTGTTTCTGTGGAGAGAATACTGGGTGTAACTTGATTCAACTGAAGGGCGTAACCTCTGCGGGGGAGGGACTTGTCCTGTTTGCCGTGTGCCCCCAGCACCAGCTGCACCTAGTGGGTCCTCAATAAATAGTCGTTGCTGAATGACAAGTCTTCAGATCCCCTTATGACTACCTGTCCTCATTTGGACTAATTTTTATCAGTTTTATTTTCCACAGCTGTGGAATTCAGCCGGTCACGACGTTTAAGTAGCAGAAGGCACGACCACGTAAAGGAAAGTGTATGTCCGCTTTGTAATGCATACAGACAGCGAAGCCATTCCCTTCAGAGTTACTCACGGCAGTGTTGCCATTTCAGTTACATCCTGTCCCTTGAAACGCCATGTGCTCATGACCACAAAGCACACTTGGTATTTCAGACAGTGGCTAGTGAAGCCTGAATACAGTGTGAGGATTAACTTGAAATTCACAGATCGCGTTTTAGTATTGCGTCTCTTGTTTTTCCAGAGGTATGTATTTTAATGTCTCACTCGCTTTTACAACCCATCTCATTAACATGGAGCTTAGCGTATGCGCCGGTGTGTGTGTGTGTGTGTTTAATATTTCTTTGTTCCTCGATTGTGATTTATTATTTTTCAAGGAGCTTTGAAATTTCCAATTTCCAGGTTTCTGAATTTAAAGTGTAGTTGTCTTAAAATACCAAAATTGGTGAGATTATCTGAAGATGATTGCATATACTCAGAAAAAGCCACTTAAAATTGGATGAAATTGAGGAATTAGAGCAAAAGCTTAATTCCCAGAATATTAATCTAAGCTTTCTCTGGAACAAGAAGCAGGGCTGAGAAATTGCCATCTTTTGTAAATGGAGAATGCGTTGAAACCTCCCCCTAAAGAATTATAATATAGTTCTAGTCAGGAACAGCTGAGCAAGAGGAAACTTGATTATTTAAAGGCAGTAAGTATATTAGGAAAGGAACTATAAATACCTTCAACCAGGGGCCGCCACTGTGGCCTGGATGTTTAAGGCTTCATATTCTGATCTAAACTGATAGGCTCCATTATGGATGTCTGTCATGTACAAAATGAATTTACCATGCCTTTGTCATTTCTCTTGTCTGTAGACACGGCTTTGTTAAAAACCGGACTCTATTCGCGGAAGTTTTCGAACTTAATTTACTGCTGAAATGGAACGTAAGGCGATTAGTGCCGTGGTGTTCTGCCGCTGAGGCCCTAAGACGCTGGCAGATAGTTTCCATGAATTGTGAGGAGACTCGCACGTTACAGGCCGCTGGAGTAATCACACGCGCTCTCAGACTAGTATTTAGCCCGATCTGTGCATCTGTTAGCCATTGAAGTAAACCAAAACGAAAACTAAACCCGTTGGCGTCCAGTCGATTCTGACTCACGGTGACCCTATAGGACAGGGTAGAACTGCCCCATAGGGTTTCCGAGGAGTGGCTGGTGGATCTAAACTGCCAACCTTTTAGTTAGCAGCTGAGCTCTTAACAGCTGTACCACCAGGGCTCCGTGCGTAGAACTGCTTGCCCAAAATCGGTAACTAGTGGAAGAATTTCCAACTGAGTATGCATTTCAGATAAATTTTTCTACCCATAGGAAGCTGTTTTTTGCCCAGAACATCAAGTTTTCAGAAGTGATACTCTTAGGTATGGTTTAAAGAATTTAAAGAATGTTAAAAATAATTCTTAAAAAAATGACAGAATTTGATAGCTATTATATCATCTGTTGTGTTGCTAGAGACCTAGAGAAACCAAACCAAACCCTTTGCCATCTAGTTGATTCCGACTCATAGCGACCCTGTAGGACAGAGCAGAACTGCCCCATAGGGTTTCCAAGGAGCTCCTGGTGGATTCAAACTGCTGACCTTTTGGTTAGCAGCCTTAGCTCTTAACCACTACGCCACCAGGGTCTCCAGAGACCTAGATGGTATATATATTAAATGTGACATATAAAATAATTCTAAATAGTCTAAAAACAATTCAGAAGTATTGGGGAAAACGCCTAAAATCCATATATGATCCTGGTAGCTTCATCAGTTTGCTTGTGAGGATTAAATGTGTTTATATTCATAGAATGCCTAGAATAATGCATGGAAAATAGTAAATACTATATAAGTGCTTGTGGAAAAACAAAAAAATTCTAGAAAGGGTGGATCATCCCAGGAAATGAAAGAACAAAGAGGAAGATGGAAGAATTAGCATCAACCTGGAATTGGCATTATCCTCAGAAGAAAAGTGTATATTGTTGTCTCTTATAGCTCCTAGGGACACAGTAAAATTAAATAATTAAAAGGAGAAATTCAAAGGACAACATAAGCATTGTCTTAGATTTAAAAAACAAAAGTGAATAATAAAAAATGGGGTAGCATATACAGTTTTAGAACAATAATGTTACTTGGTTCTATACAAATCGTGATTATTTTGAGATTATTGGGATGAAGGGTGGTTGTATTTAACAAATTTGGGGGCTGGGGGATGCGAAACAAAGTTAACAAAGAAACTTGGATGTCACGCCCAATTCACCTATGTCTGTCAATACAGCCCTCACCTGCCCCTGATCTTCTGAGCTCAACATCTACGTATTTCCCTTTCTTTCTCTTCCTCCCTTGACCTTCAGATTAAGCCAGTAACTAATTTTTGCTCACTTTTTCTGTCCTATGTCATTCTTTGTTTTCTCATTTTCTCTTCCAACACTGTATTTCAAATTCTTACCACCTTTAGTCTCAACTACCATAACAAGCTCCTGAAGTGTCTACAAAAGTGTCTCACTGGCCACACACTTCTACCATTTTGCTGATCAAAACCTTCAGTGACCCCCTTCCTGGTAATAAGGTCAAAATTTTCTTAAGTGGTTTTCAGAGCTTTTCCCACTCTGGTCACCACCTGCCGTTCTAGCATCCCCTCCCAGCACAGGTCACTTCCCCACACCTGTGTCCTCACCCTGCACCCCGACAGGACTAGACTCAGCAAGCATTCACCAGCACCTGCCATTGCTCACAGTGGCTCTGGGCCCAGAATGCTCTTCTGACCAGGACAGGGAGGAGTTAGAGAAACTTTATAGAGCCAGAAACAGTTAGGTGGGGGCTGAACGTCAAGTGTCCTCACTATGAAATGGAGATCTGCCCCCTCTTACAACCAAAGTGCTTTGGGGATCAAATGAAATAGGAAATGTGAGTGTATTATTAGATGTGTAAAACCCTATGCAAGTGTAACGTAAAATGCTGACTAATTTTTTTAAAACCTAAAGAGCCCCGGTGGTGCAATGGTTAAGCACTCGGCTGCTAACTTGAAGGTTGCTGGTTCGAACCCACTCAACTTCTCTTCGAGAGAAATACCTGGTGATCTTCTCCCTTAAAGATTACAGCCTAGAAAACCCTACGGGGCAGTTCTACCCTGTCCCATGGGGTCGCTGTGAGTTGAGAATTGATTGGGCTGCACCTAACAACAACAACAAGCTATTCCCTTGCATAACCCCTCCCCAACCACAACACTTTGTACGTGGTATGTGCTTGTTGTACTGAATATTTTGTTTTAATTTGTTCATTTAATACTTTGATTTTATCTTAAAAGACCCTAAACATATATACAGGGAACAAGGCTCATACTCAGATTACTATTTTACTGTTTATTTATAGCTTTCGTTACATGTGGTGTTACTTCGGAAGGTGATGATTCAGTCTGTCTAGATGATTATGAGTAATACATGACAATATTATTCTGTTGGTGTTGTTGTTGGGTGTCACTGAGTCAGTTCCGACTCATAGCGGCCCCATGTACAACAGAACAAAACGCTGCCCAGTTCTGCACCACCTCCCAACTGTTGTTATGCTTGAGCCCATTGTGGCAGCCACTATGCCATCCATCTCATTGAGGGTCTTCTTTTTCATTGATACTCCATTTACCAAGCATGATGTCCTTCTCCAGGGATGGCTCTCTCCTGACAACACATCCAAAGTATATGAGACATAGTAAGGAGCACTCTGGCTGTACTTCTTCCAAGACAGATTTGTTCATTCTTCTGCCAGTCCATGGTATATTCAATATTCTTCACCAGCACCATAATTCAAAGGCATCAATTCTTCTTTGGTCTTCTTTATTCATTGTCCAGCTTTCACATCCATATGAGGCAATTGAAAAAACTTTGGCTTGGGTCAGGCTCACCTGAGTCCTCAAATTGACATCTTTGTTTTTTAACTCTTTAAAGAGGTCTTTTGCAGCAGATTTGCCCAATGCAACGTGTCGTTTGATTTCTTGACTGCTCCTTCCATGGGCTTTGATTGTGGATCCAAGTAAAATGAAATCCTTGACAACTTCAGTCTTTTCTCCATTTATTACGATATTGCTTATTGGTCCAGTTGTGAGGATTTTTGTTTTCTATATGTTACGGTATAATCCATACTGAAGGCTGTAGTCTTTGATCTTCATCAATAAGTGATTCAAGTCCTCTTCACTTTCGGCAAGCAAGGTGGTGTAATCTGTGTATCGCAGGTTGTTAATGAGTTTTCCTCCAATTTTCCCCCTTTTTCATATAGCCCAGCTTCTCAGATTGCTTGCTCAGCATACAGATTGAATAAGTGTGGTGAAAGGATACAACCCTAGCACACACTCTTCCTGATTTTAAACTGCGCAGTATCTCCTTGTTCTGTTCAAAAGACTGCCTCTTGGTCTATGTAGTTTCCTCAAGAGCACAATTAAGTGTTCTGGAATTCCCATTGTCTGTACTGTTATCCATGATTTGTTATGATCCGCACAGTTGAATGCCTTTGCATAGTCAATAAAACACAGGTAAACATCTTTCTGGTATTCTCTGCTTTCAGCCAGGAACCATCTGACATCAGCAGTGGTATCCCTGGTTCCATGTCCTCTCCTGAATCCAGCTTGAATTTCTGACAGTCCCCTGTTGAAGTACTGCTGCAACCGCTTTTGAATGATCATTCAGCAAAATTTTACTTTTGTGTGATACTAGTGATACGGTGTGACAGTTTCCACATCCTGTTGGATCATTTGGAATTGGAGCAAATATGGATCTCTTCCAGTCAATTGGCCAGGGAGCTATCTTCCAAATTTCTTGGCATAGACGAGTGAGCATTTCCAGAGCTGCATCCGTTTGTTGAAACATCTTAATTGGTATTCCATCAATTCCTGGAGCCTAGTTTTTCACCAATGCCTTCCGTGCAGCTTGGACTTCTTTCTTAATTACCATTGGTTCTTGATCATGTTCTACCTCCTGAAATGGTTGAACATCAACCAATTCTTTTTAGTATAGTGACTATGGGTATTGCTTCCATCTTCTTTTGATGCTTCCTGCATTATTTAGTATTTTCCCCTCAGAATCCTTCAATATTGCAACTCCAGGCTTGAGTTTTCTCTTCAGCTCTTTTAGCCTGAGAAATGCCAAGCATGTTCTTCCCTTTGGTTTTCTAACTCCAGGTCTTTGCACATTTCATTATAATACTTTACTTTGTCTTCTCGAGCTATCCTTTGAAATCCTCTGTTCAGCTCTTTTACTTCATCATTTCTTCCATTTTCTTTAGCTACTCGATGTTTAAGAGCAAGTTTCAGAGTCTCTTCTGACATCCATTTTTGTCTTTTCTTTCTTTCCTGTCGTTAAAAGGAAATTTCCTGTCGTTTTAATGTCCTCTTGCTTTCTTCATGTATGATGTCCTTGATGTCATTCCACAGCTCGTCTGGTCTTCAGCCATTAGTGTTTAATGAGTCAAATCTATTCTTGAGATGGTCTCTAAATTCAAGTGGAGTATACTCAAGGGTATACTTCGGCTCTCATGGACATGTTCTAATTTGCTTCAGCTTCAGCTTCAGCTTGAACTTGCGTAGGAGCAATCAGTGGTCTATTCCACAGTCAGCCCCAGGCCTTGTTTTGACTGATGATATTGTGCCTTTCCATTGTCTCTTTCCACAGATATAGTCAATTTGATTCCTGTGTATTCCCTGTGTACTCCATCTGGCAATGTCGACGTGTATAGTCGCCGTTTATGTTGGTGAAAAAAGATATTTTCAATGAAGAAGTCATTGGTCTTGCAAAATTCTATCATGCAATCTCCAGCATCATTTCTATCACCAAGGCCATATATATTTTCCAACTACTGTTCCTACTTCTTTGTTTCCAACTTTCGCATTCCATTCGCTGGTAATTATCAATGCATGTTTGATCAGTTTCAGACTGCAGAAGTTGGTAAAAATCTTCAGTTTCTTCATCTTTGGCATTAGTGATCTGTGCATATTAACTGGTCTTCCTTGTAGCCGTTTGGATATTATCCTATCACTGACAGTGTTGTACTTCAGGATAGATCTTGAAATGTTCTTTTTGTTGATGAGTGGGACACCATTCATTCCCTTCATAGTAGACCATATGATTGTCTGATTCAGAATAGCCAATACTGGTCCATTTCAGCTCCACTGATGCCTAGTATATTGGTGTTTATGTCTTCCATTTCGTTTTTTATGACTTCCAGTTTTCTGGTGGTGCAGTGGTTAAGAGCTCAGCTGCTTACCAAAAGGTAGGCAGTTCAAATCCACTAGCTGCTCCTTGGAAACCCTATGGCACAGTTCTACTCTGTTCTATAGGATTGCTGTGAGTCAGAATCGAATCAACAGCAACAGGTCCAATTTTTTCTAGATTTCCTATATTCATACTCTTACATCCCATCTTCTGATTATTAATGGATATTTGCAGCTGTTTCTTATCATTTTGTGTTGTGCCATCTCAGCAAACGAAGGTCCTGAAAGCTTGACTCCATCCACGTCATTAAAGTCAACTATACTTTGAAGAGGCAGCTCTTCCCCAGTCATATTTTGAGTGCCTTCCAACCTGAGGAGCTCATCTTCCAGCACTATATCAGACAATGTTCCACTGCTGTTCATAAGATTTTCCCTGGCTAATTTTTTTCAGAAGTAGACCACCAGGTCTGCCTTAGTCTGGAACCTCAACTGAAACCTGGCCACCATGGGTGACCCTGCTGGCATTTGAAATACCGGTGGCATAGCTTCCAGCATCACAGCAACACACAAGCCACCACAGTATGACAAACTGACAGATGTGTGGGGAATATTATTCTACTGTATATTTTTAGCATACTGATGAAGTGAACTCTTTATAGATTTGAAAATATTTTTTATTTAAGATTAAAAATATTTGTTTTCACAAGTATGACTGGTTTTATTTATGCTACTTCGTAGAAATCTAATAAATGTATGTTTTATAAAAAATGGTTGTTTCAGTAACATTCCTTTGAATGTGCTCATCGATAAATCTAATCAATTGCCTATTCAAGCAATAGAACAAACTTTCTAATCTTAGCACAGTAAAATAATTTCTTGCAAGAAAAATGCAATCTGAACACCAGGAATGATTACTTATAAAGTGAGTTAGAAAAAATTTCACTTACGATAACCAACTTTTTTAAAAAATAGAACAACCAGAATGTTATTCTCTTTATATTACTTTCTCTCTTAGAGTATTTAGTTTGCATGTGTCCTGTGGTTAATATCCCCAAAACCTATTCCCGTCAAGTTGATTCAAGTAGAACTGTCCCATAGGGTTTCCAAGGAGCAGCTGGTAGATTCAAACTGCCAACCTTTTGGTTAGCAGCTGAGCTCTTAACCACTGGGCCACCAGGGCTCCAGGGTTAATACAGCCTTGTAATAATCTAGTGAAACTTTTGCCACCATGCCTAAGAATAGAAGTTGACATGATATTCAACACCAGTAAGAGATACTTAGGTGTTTTCCTTCTGGACTTAATGGATGCTATTAACATCCCAGAAGTAATTCATTAATTGAGTATAGTTCCAAGTGAACTTCAAATAATAGTAATATGATGCACACTAGTAAAATGTGATTTTAAAAGTTGTTCCCTGACTGTTGGTGAATAGCTATCAGCCTGTACAACAAGAAAATTGTGCACTCAGTGCTCGTTAAGGAAGATGAGAAGAATTAACTGACTGTTTTTTTAATCCTCAAGCAAAAGAAGTCTGATTCGTGTTTGTTTCTAAAACGGAAGTAGATCATTCTGGGATATGCGATTAGTCAGAACAGCCTGGAGTGGAGCCTGTTATCCAGTTTCTTTTGCCTTCTTCACTGCTGTATAGGAGGTGTGTTGCTTCCCAGGCCCATCCACTGAGTCTGCACAACCCACAGACAGGGCTGTACGTCTGGCCTATAGAGCTGGGCCTGCCCATCGTGAAATGAAAGAGTGGGACCCCTTTTTCCAAAGCAGGAAAAACGTGCTGTGAACTAAGATGCAAAGCTTTTTCCTTTTTTTCCCCGCTGTCTCTCTCTTGACTTGCTGTGGTGTATTTAATTTGCTATTTAATGTTGTTCTAAGTAAAGAAAAATTATAATTTTAAATTTTAGATGAACTTCTCCATTCATCTTTATATTGTGCAATTCCAGTTTTAAATGCAAATGTAAGAGCATTTAACGCCTACGAGGAATGGCGGGAATTTTCACAGTTTGTGTTCCGTAGCTTGTGCTTTTGCATATGCGTTTCATTCTCGCGAGAACTGTGGAGACGCTGCACAGAACTGTTCCTGCTCTACTTCTTGATACCCACGTGTTCTACCAACACTACCTTCAACTTACTGATGAGTAAGCAAGGCCTGAAAGGAAACAGAAATGTGGGCTTCCCTAAATCCCCCTTTCATTTTATGTGATCATTTTTGGCGTGTTTGGCTAGTACAGGGAAGTAACAGGAGAGAGACAGGCTATAATAATTCCTTGGTCACTGAGCTTCCCAGAATGCCATTGTCTCCTCTGTGTGTTTGAAGCAGGGTCTGGTTCTAACAGGAAGCGTGACCTTTGGGGGCTATACGTGCCCTCTTAGTCAGGTGTAGACGTCACAGGCTTAGCTTGAACTCCCACATGTCTTGGGCCCACCAGAATTCTGTTTTCATGGCACATTAGGAACTCCATATAATGATGATGATGGGCAGCAAGGAACAGCAAGAGGACACAAGGAACAGCAGGAGGACACGAGGAACAGCAGGAGGACAGAGGAACAGCAGGAGGACAGAGGAACAGCAGGAGGACTCAGGAACAGCAGGAGGACTCAGGAACAGCAGGAGGACAGAGGAACAGCAGGAGGACAGAGGAACAGCAGGAGGACACAGAAACAGCAGGAGGACAGAGGAACAGCAGGAGGACAGAGGAACAGCAGGAAGACATGAGGAACAGCAGGAGGACAGAGGAACAGCAGGAGGACAGAGGAACAGCAGGAGGACAGAGGAACAGCAGGAAGACATGAGGAACAGCAGGAAGACATGAGGAACAGCAGGAGGACAGAGGAACAGCAGGAGGACAGAGGAACAGCAGGAGGACAGAGGAACAGCAGGAGGACCTGAGGAACAGCAGGAAGACATGAGGAACAGCAGGACGACATGAGGAACAGCAGGAGGACACAGGAACAGCAGGAGGACACAGGAACAGCAAGAGGACACACACTTTGACCTCTCTCCTCACTCATGTGCATGCTCTGTTGTCCCATCAGACATTGTCCTCACAGAACACACATTAAAAGATAGAATTAACAGTTTCAAGATGATAGCAAAAGAAAAACCTGTTACTGTCGAGTCAGTTCCAACTGATAGCGACCCAATAGGAAAGAGTAGAACTGCCCCATAGGGTTTACAAGGAGCAGCTGGTGGATTTGAACTGCCCAGCTTTTGGTTAGCAGCCAAGCTCTTAACCACTGTGCCACCGGGGCTCCATAGAGAGAATGTTACCCAAATTACAGCTAGTAAATAAAGAGGTGGGACTGGGACCCCAGCAGGACTCATAACCACTGTGCCAGCAGGGCTCCACAAAGCCATCCCTTATCCTAAAGAACATCTATGCTCAGGTCAGGGAAATCATAGACCAACTCTAAAGTCGAAAGCACCAAGAAATGTAGGACATTCCGTCAATTGTATAATAATAACGTATAAGGGGAAAAGAGAAGTACTGTTAATCAATTCATAGTGATTGTAAGGTGCATCTCTAGTTCAGAAAATCTAAAATGAAGGGGGAGAACTTCAGTCCCTAAATTGCAGTGTAACATTCTCTTTCTTATTATGTAATGAACTAATAATAATGGATTGTTACTGATTTTGAAATAATTCAAACATCCAGAAAAATACAGAAACTGAGCCATGAATAGCTGGGTACCCACCAATCAGTTTTTATCAACTCTTAACACTTTCTCATATGTGCATGATAACGTTTTTAAGGAAAAAAACATTTCCAATAAAATTGGCACAGCCTTTGGATCTCTCCTCTGATTATGCCGCCCTTCCTCTTTCCTCAGATGCAATGAGAGTCTTGAAATTCATCTTTATCACTTACATGCATGCTTTTATACTTTCAGTGTATATACCCATAACCATAGACGATATGTTTTGCATGTTTTCAAATTTTGTATACATGGTATAACACTGTACATGGCATTCTGCAACATGCTTTCTGACATATAATTGTTATTTTGAGATCTGTACTAGTACATGTGGCTCCAGCTGACTCATTTTAATTACTGTAGAGGGTATATTTTATAAATGTACTTCAGTTTGTTTTTATTGATTTTCACTTACGGTGTTTCTAATTTTTCTTTATTATAAATAGTGACACATAAAATCTTCTTCCACATTTCTCTTGGTATACATGAGCAAGAGATTTTTAGGGTGTGTATCTAGAAGTAGAAATGTGGGGTTGAAATTGATGTGCATTGTGTCTTCTGCTTTTCTACAAATTGCCAGACGACTCTGTAGTCTACAGGCCCTTGAGTAAGGCATGATAGCAGTATTCTCCACAGGCTGGCCACACTTGGGAATGGCAGTTTCATCTTTGCTAAACAAATGATCATAAAATGGTGTCTTTTAACTTGCATTTCCCTGATGGCTAGTAAAGTTGAACGTCTTATATTAGCTGAGCAAGTTTCTCTTTGCTGAATCGCCCATTTAAATGTTTTGCTTGTTTTCTCTTTGTGTTGTTCATTTATTTCTTATCCATTGGTTGTATTTTATTTATTCTAAATACTCCTCCTTGTTGGTATGGGTTGCCAGACTTTGGCTTTTAATTTTCACCCCTATTTATACAGTCTTTTGCAAAAATAAAATTATAATTTTACTATCATCGGAATTATCGATTTCCCTTTTGTGGTTTCAGAGTTTTGTACTTGGATGACGACAACCCACCCATTCCCTGAGTTCATATCTTTCTATATTTTTTTCTAAAGATTTAAAGTCTTGTTTTGAATGTTTGGGTCTTTAATCCATTTCATATTTCTTTTTTTGTTTGGTTGTTTTTTTAACGTTGTGACGTAGGGATGTAGTTGTCCCAGCGTCACTTCCTGAGTGGCCCATCCTCAGCCCACTGGTTTGTTCTGGCGCCTCTGCCATGCGTGGAGTCTCCTCTCATGACGCATGATTCTCGCCTCCCCTGTTTTAACCACTGTCATTGTGTGCTGTCGAGTCGATTCCAATTCATAGCGAACCACTAAAGGTTTATAGGAAGTTTTCCTATTTGGTTAGGCAAACCCTCCCACCTTCTTCTTGGTCAAAGTTATCTGACCTATTCTTGACCATTTGTGCTTCTACTGGAATTCGAGGATCCGCTTGTTAGGACCCATGAAAAACCTTGCTGGAATTCTTCTTTTTTTTTTTTTTTTTTGAAATTGCCTCAGATTTATAGATAAACTTGTGGAAAACTGACATCTTTAGGAGAATGAATTTTCCCGTTCATAAACAGATTACATATCTCTATGAATTTAGTTATTTTTGTACTTCATTCACATTTTTAAAATATTTTCCATAAAAGTCATGCATAGGTTTTGTTAGTTTTAGGATTCATTTTTTAAATAAATGGATATTTACTATAATTCTTAGATGTCCTCTAAAATGTAATCCTTTAAATGTGTTAGTTTTTGTAGTTATAACTGAAACTGTTTTACTAGGCCTTGCTTTTTCACCAGTTTTGGGGTTACTGAATGAACACAACATCTATTGTATGCCAATCTCTAGACTTGGTTTTGAATAATTTATTCAACTAAATAGTTTTTTTAAGAGAATCATATGCAATAAATTTAAATATCTTGAATAGATTGAAAATTTTCTTGCTTTTCTTTCATTTGAAATGCATTCTAAATGCAGTAACAACATAGAAAGATCCTGGGTTTTATTACTGTTAGACTCCTCAAATATGAAGCCTTTGGATGCATCACTGTTTCAAAAGATGAGTAGGTTAAATGTTTTTCATGTTTACAACCATCTTCCCAAATGCAGGGAAGGGAATTCCTTACTTGAACTATTATGAGACATAAAAATAAGCAGAGATTTCAAGATAGCTTTAAACAAGGAATTGTTGTGCAGTGTGAACTAAGGCGGTTCACCTGGAGAAACCTATCTTACCCCGGTACTTGTCTGTAATCCCTCCTGAAATTGTTGTTGTTTAATGAGTTCTGTTCTGTGATATCTGCTCATGCCTTATCCCTGAGTCCCCTCATTCTCTGCCATGCTACACGTACTTTGGAGATGAATTTAAATTTTGCCATTATCCCTGACCTGCGATGTGTGCGTGGACCACAGTCTAGTTTCGCTGTTTGAATATGTTCCCCACATCGCACCTCCTGGTGTGCTCTGCCATTTGCCTGCCAGTCCTGAGCATCATTCGTTCCTCTGGCATTGTCCACACAAGACAGGGTCGGTCTCGTGACAGGCAGCATCGAGTTAACCCACTGAGATTCTCACACATGCCACTGAGTGAACGCCCCCTGAGATTCCACAGGTGGGAAATGTGTCTGCCTGACATACCCAGCCAGAGAGAGCCCACAGGCACCTGCTCTTCGCAGGCCCCACCTCCCATCCTCCTCACGCCTCCCCTGACTTCTCAGGAGGCCGTCAGTCCTCTCTTAGATATGGATCCAGACTCACCTGTAGTCAAACATGTAGTCTCTGCCCCACCATCTCGTAGATAACAATAATATCAGCTAATAGTCATGTAGTGCTTACAGGGTGCCAGACGCTTTGTATGTATAGACTCACCAATCCTTGCAACAACCCTAGAGGGTAGGAGCGAATGGTCCAGTGGGGGAGGCTGACTGGCGTCACATTGCTGTACATGGCAGAGCCTGGATTCAGGCCCAGAGCCACCGTCACGACGCCCACCATGTGGGCTGCTGAGGCACAGGCCCGCGGTGGGGCGTGGCACGCAGGCTCTCCTTAAATTCCCACCCCAACCCGGTGGGTGCATGTTTCTTTACCATGTTATAGGTGAGGAAACTGTGGCTCTGATAAGTTCCTGTCTAGCCTGGGAATCTGATCCATCTTCTCAAAGCCTGACCCACAGCCCCGTCCAGAATGACTGAGGAGGACGGACGGGTGAGTCTGGACACCAGAGTGTAAGGGTTACAAAGACTGCAGGTTTCAAACGAGCCTGCCATCTATTCCACATTAATTTTTTTTTATAATTATATCTTATTAAATGGGCATGATCCTTACCTGCATTACAAGGCAATTTAAATATGATCTTACCACCTCAGTTTGGATTTGAAAGTTTTTCCAACTTGAATACCAGAACCCGGGTCACAAATGGGATCCTGAAGAGTAAATGGAAAATACTATAGTTACAACCGTGGTTGAATATCTGACAACTCTACCCAAAAATGAAAGAATCTGAGTCATCAGGCTGATAATCAGTCTCCTGGGGAGGGCTTGGCTCTAGAGCATTTCTTCTTTGTACCTGCCCGTGAGTTATACCACTGACTAAAAATTCAGCTGAAACATTAATGACAATTCACATACTTGGCTGTACTTGGATGATTGTCATAGCCTCCTAAAGGGTCTCGCTTCTCCTGCTCTGTCTTATTTTGTTCAGCTCCATCTATCATTTCCAGAATACCTGTTGCCATCGAGTCGATTCCAGCCCATAGCAACCCTATACGACAGAGTAGAACTGCCCCATAGGGTTTCCAAGGAGTGGCTGGTGGATTTGAACTGCTGGCCTTTTGATTTGCAGCTATATCACTTAACCACTGCGCCACAAGGGCTCCATTTCCAGAATAGTCATCCAAAATTGGTGCTGTTTTATATAGTAGTGGTTAAAAACACAAGGCCTAGAATGGACACTGGGTATCAGGGGTAGAAAGGAGGAATATGCTATCACAGCATAGGGAGAGCAATTAGGGTCACATACAATGCATGTATAAATTTTTGTATTAGAGACCAACTTGAATTGTCAACTTTCACTTAAAGTACAATAAAATAAAGTTAAAAAAGCACAAGGCCTAGAGTCAAATCCACCAGTCATCCTCTGACTCTACCTTGTATCACTGTATCCATTTCTTGTGACTGCAGTAACAAATTATTGCAAACTTGGTGGCTTAAAACACCAGAAAATTATTCTCTCCTAGCCCTGAAGGCCAGAAGTTCAACATCGGTTTCACTGAGACTAAATCAGGTGTCGTCAGGGCCACATACCCTCCAGAGGCTTGAGGGGAGAATCTGTTCCTTGCCTATTTCAGCTTCTGGTGGCTACCAGCATTCCTTGGTTTGTGGCCACATCACTGCAGTGTCTGCCTGTCGTCATATGGCCTGCTCCTCTTCTACGTGTACCTGTCTCCCTCTGCTTCTCTCTTATAAGGCCACTTGTGATGGCATTTAGGACCCACCCAGATAATCTATAATAACCCCCCCACATCTAGATGCTTGATGCAATCACATCTACAAAAACCCTTTTTCCTTGTAAGGTAACATTTTCAGGTTCCAGTAACCAGGACCTGATATCTTTAGGGACCATTATTTAGCCTACTACACTGCCTATATGATTTCAGCCCAATTATTTAATCTCTCTAAATACAATTTTTTTTATCTAGCAAATGGATATAATAAAAGTATCTATTTCATAGGGTTGTTTGAGGCTCCAAGAGGCAATTTATGCAAAGTTCTAAGCACAGTGATTGGCAGAAAATAAGCTTTCAATAAATAATAGGTATTTGTCCTGTTTCTCTGTTCAGAAATTCAGTATCATTCCATATCTTTCAGTCTAAATCCCTTAGTCTGGAAATGAGGTATGTGTGTCATCTGGCCTGAGCAATCTCTCCAACCTTGTCTTTCACTACTTTCTTTACAGACTTCTGTTCCAGCCACATTTGTCTGCTAACTACACCCTCAGCTTGGCCATCTTATTTCTCCCTTTTGTGCCTTCGTTCTTTGTTGCCCCTGTCTGCAGCACCTGGCCCCTTCCTCTTTGTCTACTACCCTGCCAGGACCAGCTCAGTTCTTATCTTCTCCTGGAAGCTGTCCTCAACCAAGCTAGCCCAGGCTAGTCCCCTCTGTGAGGACTGTGTGTGCTGCTCTTCAGAACATTTGATCTTGTCATGCAGACTGATTTATACCCTGCTGCACTCTTCTCTGCTCCAAAGGGCCAGTGATGATGGATAAATCATAGAAAGAGAGTGTCCAAGGAAGCCATACCTGGGCTCAGAGACTATATTAACATCTTATCTCCTTGGACCAGACACAGAGTAGAAACGCTGTAAGTACTGAATGGAGCTGAAGCCACAGCCTCCTGAGACCAAGGTCAGAAAACAGGCAGTGGTGGTTGACAGCCTCACTTCCATGGTGTAACAGGGAATAAAGCCTCCCTGTGGGATAAGAGGAAACCCTGGTAGTGTCGTGGTTAAGTGCTACGGCTGCTAACCAAAAGGTTGGCAGTTCAAATCCACCGGGCGCTCCTTAGAAACTCTATGGGGCAGTTCTGCTCTGCCCTATAGGGTTGCTATGAGTCAGAGTCGACTTGACAGCAATGGTTTGGTGGGATGAGGGTCAGGACCAGGCTTCATGCTCAGACATAGGAGTTTTCCACTATTTAAATAAAAATCTCTGCCATCTGCTGCCCAGTGGTGGCCTGGGGGCCCAGGCAGGAGAAGCGAGAACAGGTTAGAAAGAAGGGGAGAGATGGAAAGCACCTCTGCACTTAAAATAAGCCTGCAAATAAAAAACTCCAAAACACACGACAAAACCAAACGCTAGAAAAGACAGCCAACAAAATAAAAATTTGGAACATATATTCATTCCAGAGTAAACTAATTTTCTATAACAGTATGAGAGAGACTAACATAAGTATATTCTGAATGTACAAAGTAATCAATGAGGTAATTACATTAAAAATAAAAATAAATTATTTTTAAAAAGGATAAGAAAGCTAGAACAGGTGGATATGAAGAAGAATAAATGGTCAATTTTGGTTAAAAAAGATGAAAAGCTGCATAAGGAAGATGAGCTTTAAAACGGAACAGTGAAGGAGAGATAGTGAGCCAAAAGATAGTCCTTAGGTTGGAAGTATATTCCAAATTGAGAAAGATTAAATATGTAAATATGCCTCCAAGACACAAGGCAAATCTGGAGAACATTCAATAAATCAAGAAAATTTTTAGAACAGCCAGAGAGAAAAGACAGGTTACCACACGGCAACAATTAGATTCACAGTAGGATTATTAGCACTAAGAGACACAAGACCATTGATGGATATCTCAGACATGCTAAGAAAAAATAAAACTGACAACCTAGAATTTTAGACACAGCTAAAAGATCATTCAAGAGTGAGGCAAAACAAAGACAATTTCAGAGATGCAATAACTCCGTATAAAATGACTATTAGCGTAAGTGTATTAACAAGGACAGGAACCCGGAGCTGAAATTGGGATAACAGAAATAAGGACAAGCGCCAAAATTGATAAAATGTTGGTAAGATACATTAACTATTGGCTGTTTGTAAAAGAAAAAGAAAAAGAAAGTGTTAAAAAAAAAAAAAAAAAAAAAGAAGGCCAAACCTGAGACTCAAGACAGCAATGGCAGGATATTAGAGATGTTTTCAACCCTCAGGTAAAGTAAAGCTTTGTTTTATTTGGGAGAAGGGTAAAAAATACTGAGTCATTTCAGACTTTCCATACGTGAAACCATGCTGAAAGATTGAAAACAAAGCTATGGAGAATATATGCTTATGTAGCAATAATAATATTAGTCAAAAACAGCACCGATAGAGAAAAGAGGATTACCCCGTGACAATAAGAAGCAAAACCCACCAAAATGACATAAAAATCATGATCTTGTAGTAACTTCACAGTATAACCTGAAATATGTAAAGCAAAAATTGGGAGAATTACGAGAAAATCTGACAAATCTACAAAGAGGGAGATCATATTTCCAACAAGCCAATAGGTCAAGTAGAACAAAAAATTATTGATGATATAGATGATTTAAAGCAATAAGATTAACAGGTTAGTTTGAACGTATGCCTCAGACAGACAGATCAGACCCAACTGGCAGAGAATATATGTTCTTTTCTAGTATTCATAGAACATTTACAAACAACCATGTCAAAGAATCTGTGCTATACAAACCATATTGCCTAAGTATAATATTATTAAAAAGATAGTTTTAAATTAATTCATAAGCTAAAGCAACTGAAAATAAATGTAAACTTTTCTACACAAGAATAAGTGAAAAGACAATAGAGTAAGCCAAAGAAGGAAATAAAAGAGGAAAAATTAATGAATTGGACAGCAAGTAAACAGTGGAGAGGATCTACAGAGCCAAAACACGCTTATTTGAAATACTAATGGCTTTGAAATGATTAATAAAATAGACAGTTTCCACTAAGACTGGGCAGAGAGCAATAGACACAAGTAAACAATAATAGGGAAAAAAGGGGAACATAATAATTTTATCATAAATACATTATAAATAAATTTATACTAGTGAATTTGAAGCTAAGTTGAAAGGGATAATTTATTAGAAAAATATAAATGACAAAAACTATTTTAAAAAAATAGAAACCCTGAATAAACCAATAAGCATTAAAGAAACTAATAAAGCAATCAAAACTACCCCCCCAAGAAACAACATACCCAGTTGTTTAACAATTTTTTTCTAAATCTTCAAAGAAAAGATTTTCCTTTTCTCTCGTATAGACTATTCCAGAGAATTGAAAAAGAGGGATTCAAAGAATGTGCTAGTATAACCCTTGGTACCAAAATTAGAGGAAAACAGTACAAGAAAAAACTTACAGACCAGCCTCATGTATGAACATAAGTGCAAAAATCCTAAATAACATATTGCTGTCATTTTGCCCTCAAGTCGAGTCTGACTCCTGGCGACCCCATGTGTGCAGAGTAGAACCGCTCCATTTGGTTTTCAAGGCTGTGACCTTTCGGAAGCAGATTGCCAGACCTTCCCACCGGGCACCTCTGGGTGGGTTTGAACTGCCAATTTTTCATTTAGTATTCTAGAGCTTACCCCACTCAGGGACTCCTAAATAACATATTAGCAAATCAAATTTAGCAGTATATTTTTAAAAATAACAATGCATCATGATCGAGTAGGCTTATCCTTAGAATGGAAGTTTAGTTCAATATCAGAAAATTTATTATTGTGATTGAATATAGTAACTGTTTAAAACAGAAAAAAATACTTTAAGAGATGTCGAAAAATCTACATGTTATAACTATAGCGTCACTCAGAGTCAGAATTGACTCCATAGCAGTGGGTTTGGGTGTTTTTGGTTCATGACCTAATACTCGTGTCCCTGACATGGTGCTTTGAAAGGGCCACTTCATTGCTCTGGTATTCTCCCATAAAAATAGAATCCCGATCTCCTGACGAAAAAATCGTCAGATAAACCCCAGTTGAGGGTGTTCTGCAAAATACATGACCAGTCTCCTCAAAACTGTCAAGGTCATGAAAAATAAGGAAAGACTGAGAAACTGACCAGCACCGAGGAGACTAAACCCTTTAGCTATGATGACTTTGGGTATGATGACTTTAGATATGATGACTAAGTGCAGGACTGTTCTGTGTCCTGAGTGGGATCCTGGAACAGAAAATGACTCTAGTGTGTAACTGCTGAAATCCAAATACAGTCTGCAGTTGAGTTAATGGCAATGCATCGAGGTTGGGTTATTAGTTTTTTTTGTTTTTTTGTTTTTTTGTTTTTTTTATTGTACTTCAGGTGAAGGTTTACAGAACAAATAGTTTCTCATGAAACAGTAGTACACATATTGTTTTATGACATTGGTTAACAACCCCACAACATGTCAACCCTCTAACTTCTCAACCTTTTTTTTTTTTTGGTGAAAATACACATAGCCAAAGATACACCATTTCAAAAATTTCTACATGCACAGTTCAGTGACATTGACTACACTCTTATTGTGTTGTTATTCTCACTTAAGATGAAGGCTCACAGAACAAAATAGTTTCTCATTTAACAGTTACTACACATGTTGCCCTATGACAATGGTTAACAATCTCACAACACATCAACAATATCCTTACTCAACCTTGGGTTCCCTATCACCAGCTTCCTTGTCCCCTTCTGCCTTCTGGCCCTTGTCACTGGACTCCTGTACCTCAGTAGTCTCATTTGGTTTTATGGGGCTGTCCGCTCCAAGGCTGAACAGTGAACAATGGAGATAACTTCACCACTGAGCTAAAAGGGTGTCTGGGGACTATGCTCTCAGGGTTTCCCCAGTCTCCTTTAGGCCAGTAAACCTAGTCTTTTTTTTGTGAGTTAGAATTATGTTCTACATCCTTTTCCAGCTCGGTCCAGAAACCTCTGTTGTGATCCTGGTCAGAGCAGTCAGTGGTGGTAGCTGGGCACCATCTAGCTGTACTGGACTCAGTCTGGTGGAGGCCTTAGTAGCTGTGGACAATTAGTTCTTCGGACTAATCTTTTCCTTGTCTCCTGTTCTCTTCATTCTCCCTTGCTCCCGAAGGGATGAGACCAGTGGAGTTCCTTTGTTGGCCGCTCAAAGGCTTTTAAGACCCCAGACACTACTCACCAAGGTAGAATGTAGAACATTGTCTTTATAAGCTGTGTCATGCCAATTGAGCTAGATGTTCCCCGAGACCATGGACCCCAGAGCCCTCCACCCAGCAATTCAGTCCCTCAGGGAGTTTGGATGTGTCTATGGGGCTTCCATGACCTTTCCTTGTACAAGTTATGCTAGTTTCCCCTGTATTGTGTACTGTCTCACCCTTCACCCAAGATATCACTTATCTATTGCCTATTTAGTATTTCCCCCCCCACCCCTCCCATCCCTGGTAACCAACAAAGATTGTTGGTGAACTTTTTCATGGGTTTTTACAATAGAGGTCTCATACAATATTTGTCCTTTTGTGATTGACTTATTTCACTCAGCATAATGTCCTCCAGTTTCATCCATGTTATGAGATTCTTCACAGATTCATTGTTGTTCTTTCTCTTTGCATAGTACTCCATTGTGTGTATGTACCATAGTTTGTTTATCCATTCATCTGTTGATGGGCATCTAGGTTGTTTCCATCATTTTGCTATTGTGAACAATGCTGCCATGAACATAGGTGTGTGTATGTCTATTCGAGTGACGACTCTTATTTCTCTAGGATATATTCCTATGAGTGGGATTGCTGGATCAAATGGTAGGTCTATTTCTAGCTTTCTGAGGAAGCGCCATATCATTTTCCAAAATGGTTGTATTGTTTTGCATTCCCACCAGCAGTACATAAGACTTCCAATCTCCCCGCAGCCCCTCCAACATTTGTTATTTCCAGTGTTTTTGATTCGTGCCAGTAATGCCGGGGTGAGATGGTATCTCATTGTGGTTTTAATTTGCATTTCTCTAATGGCTAGTGAACGCGAGCATTTCCTCATGTGTCTGTTGGTCATTTGAATGTCTTCTTTGGTGAAGTGTCTGTTCATTTCCTTTGCCCATTTTTTAATAGGATTACTTGTCTTTTTGTTGTAGAGGTGTTAGATTTTCTTGTAGATCATGGAGGTCAGACCTTTGTCTGACTTGTACTGCCCAAAAATTTTTTCCCAATCTGTAGGTTCTCTTTTTACTCTTTTGGTGAAGTCTTTTAAAGGGCATAGGTGTTTGATTTTTAGAAGATCCCAGTTATGTAGCTTATCTATTTGGGTTTGCACGTTGATCGTTATGGTTTGTATCCTATTAATGCCATGTATTAAGGCCTGAAGTGTTGTCCTATTTTTTCTTCTATGAACTTCATAGTTTTAGGCTTTATATTCAGGTCTTTGATCCATTTTGAAGTAGTTTTTGTATACGGCATGAGGTATGGGTCCTGTTTCGTTTTTTGGCAGATAGATATCCAGTTTTGCCAGCACCGTTTGTTAAAAAGACTGTCTTTTCCCCATGTGATGGACTTTGGGCCCTTGTCGAAGATCAGGTGACCGTAGGTGGATGGATTTACATCTGGGTTCTCAATTCTGTTCCATTGGTCAATGTATCTGTCGTTGTACCAGTACCAGGCTGTTTTGACTACTGTCGCTGTATAGCAGGTTCTGAAGTCAGGTAGTGTGAGTCCTCCAACTTTATTCTGCTTCTTCAGTAGTGCTTTACTTATTCGGGGCTTCTTCCCTTTCCATATAAAGTGAATGATAAGTTTTTCCATCTCTTTGAAGAATGTTGTTGGCATTTGGATCGGGATTACGTTGTATTTGTAAATGGCTTTGGGTAGAATTGTCATTTTCACAATGTTGAGTCTGCCTATCCATGAGCATAGTATGTTTTTCCATTTATGTAGATCCCTTTGGGTTTCATGCAGAAGCGTTTTGTAGTTTTCTTTGTATAGGTCTTTTACATCCCTGGTCAGATTTATTCCTAAGTATTTTATCTTTTTGGGGGCTATTGAAAATGGTATTGTTTTCCTGATTTCCTTTTCATCATTCTCCTTATTGGTGTATAGGAATCCAACTGATTTTTGAATATTTATCTTGTATCCTGCTACTCTGCTGAATCTTTCTATTAGTTCCAGTAGATTTCTCATGGAGTCTTTAGGGTTTTCTATGTATAGTGTCATATCATCTGCAAACAGGGACAGTTTAACTTCTTCATTACCAATTTGGATGCCCTTTATTTCTTTTTCTTGCCTTATTGCTCTAACTAGAAGTTCCAGCACAATGTTAAATAGGAGTGGTGATAAAGGGCATCCTTGTCTTATTCCTGTTTTCAAGGAATGTTTTCAGCCTCTCTCCATTAAGAATGATGTTGGCCATTGGTTTTGCATAGATGCCCTTTATTATGTTGAGAAATTTCCCTTCTATACCTATTTGATTGAGAGTTTTTATCAGGAATGGGTGTTGGACTTTGTCAAATGCCTTTTCTGCATCAGTTGAGATGATCATGTGACTCTATTCTTTCCTTTTATTTATGTGGTGGATTACGTTGATTGATTTTCTAATGTCGAACCATCCTTGCATACCTGGTATGAATCCTACTTGGTCATGGTGTATTATTTTTTGATATGATGCTGAATTCTGTTGGCTAGAATTTTGTTCAGAATTTTTGCATCTATATTCATGAGAGATGTTGGTCTGTAATTTTCTTTTTTTGTGATATCTTTGCCTGGTTTTGGTATCAGCGTTATGCTGGCTTCATAGAATGAATTTGGAAGTGTTGCTTCCTCTTCTATGCTCTGAAATAGCTTGAGTAATACTGGTACAAGCTCTTCGGTAAATGTTTTGCAGAATTCTCCAGTGAAGCCATCTGGGCCAGGGCTTTTTTTGGTTGGGAGTTTTTTTTATTACCTTTTCAATCTCTTCTCTTGTTATGGGTCTGTTCAGATTTTCAACATCACTTTGTTGTAGTTTGGGTAGGCCATGTCTTTCTAGAAATTTATCCATTTCCTCTAGGTTTTCAAATTTGTTGGAGTACAGTTTTTCATAATATTCTGTTATAATCCTTTTTATTTCAGTTGGGTCTGTTGTAATGTCCCGATTTCATTTCTTATTTGGGTTATTTGTGTCCTCTCCTGTTTTCCTTTTGTCAGTCTGGCCAGTGGTTTGTCGATTTTGTTGATTCTTTCAAAGAACCAACTTTTGGTTTTGTTGAGTCTTTCTATTGTTTTTCTGCTCTCTATTTCATTTATTTCTGCTCTGATCTTTACTATTTCCTTTCTTCCTGTGGTTGTGGGCTTTTTTTGCTGTTCTCTTTCTATTTGTTTGAGTTCTGTAGTTAATGTTTTGATGTTGTCCCTTTCTTCTTTTTTGATATGTGCATCTATTGGTATAAATTGTCCTCTGAGGACTGCCTTTGCTGTGTCCCAAAAGTTTTGGTATGATGTGTTTTCATTCTCATTTGATTCTAGGAATTTTTGATTCCATCTCTTATTTCTTCTACTACCCAGTGATGTGTAAGCAGGGTATTATTCAGTTTCCATGTAGTTGATTTTTTTACCTTGCTCTTTCTATTGTTAATTTCTATCTTTATGGCATTGTGGTCAGTGAAGATACTTTGAATTATCTCAACGTTTTGGATCTTGTTGAAGATTGCTCTGTGGCCTAAGATGTGGTCTATTCTGGAGAACGTTTCATGTGCATTGGAAAAGAATGTGTACTTTGCAGTGGTTGGATGGAGTGTTCTATATATGTCTATGAGGTCAAATTGGCTGATTGTGCCCTTTAGGTCTTCTTTATCTTTGCTGAGTTTCTTCTTAGTTGTTCTGTCCTTTACTGAGAGTGGTGTGTTGGAAGTCTCAAACCTTTATTGTGGAACTGTCAGTTTCTCTTTTCCGTGTTGTTAGAGTTTGTTTTATGTATTTTTGAGTCCTGTCATTGGGTGCGTAGATGTTTATTACGGTTATGTCTTCATGATGGATCGTCCATTTAATCATTATATAGTGCCCTTCTCTGTCTTTTATGGTAGATTTTGTTTTAAAGTCTATTTTATCTGAGATTAGAATTGCCACTCCTGCTCTTTTTTGGTAGTTGTTAGCTTGATATATTTTTTTCCAACCTTTGACTTTTAATAAATTCACATCTTTGTTTCTAAGGTGTGTCTCTTGTAGACAGCATATTGATGGATCCTGTTTTCTTATCCAATCTGTCACTCTCCGTCTCTTTATGAGTGCATTGAGTCCATTTACATTCAGTGTAATTATTGATAGATGTGCATTTCTTGCTGTCATTTTGTAGTGCTTTTTTTGTGGTGCTGAATTTTTCTTTGTTCTTCTTACTCTTTTGTGCTGAGTTACTTTTGTTTGTGAATTTTTTTTCGTTTCTTTTGTTTTTGTAGGTTTTGTTTTTGCTGAGACTTTGTTTTTTTTCTTCTTTTTTTTTTTTTTTTTTTTTTTTGAGTATGTTTGTTAACTTTCTTTGTGGTTACCATGAGTTTTACCCTTATCTTTCTAAGTTTGAAGCAGTCTACCATTACTTGGTATTGCCTTGCCTTCCTCTCCATTAGAAGCTTCTATACCTATGCCGTTTATTCCCTCTTTTATTGTTTTGTTGTTGTTGTCATTTACTGATTAACTGCTCTGATTCCCTGTTGTATTTCTTTTGGTTTTGGCTAGTCCTCGAGAGTTCATTTCCTAGATTGGTGTCTAGGTGGTACGATCCTGCGTCTAGCTTCTGCCTGTGAGCTGAAGCTGTTTGTCCTCAGATCGAAGAACTCCCTTTAATAATTCTTGTAAGTTTGGTTTGACTTTTACATATTCCCTTAATTTCTGTTTATCTGGAAATGACCTAATTTCACCATCAAATTTGAACAATAGTTTTGTAGGATATATTATTCTTGGCTGGCAATTTTTTTTCTTTCACGATTTTATATATGTCATTGTATTGCCTTCTTGCCTGCATGGCTTCTGCCAAATAATCTGAGGTTAGTCTTATTGTTTCTCCTCTGTATGTGACTTCTTGTTTTTCACGAGCTGCTCTCAGGATTCTTTGTTCGTCTTTGGTTTTGGTGAGTGTTATTACGATATGCCTTGGTGATTTTCTTTTGGGGTCTCTCCTATATGGGGTTCCTTGAGCTTCTTGGATGGCCAGCTTTTCATCTTTCATGATATTGGAGAAGTTTTCTGTCAGCAGTTCTTCAATGATCCTCTCTGTGTTTTCTGTTTTCTACCCCTATTCTGGAATTCCAATCACTCGAAAATGTTTGCTTTTGATTGTGTCCCACATAACTCTCAGGGTCTCTTCATTTTTCTTTGTTATTTTTTCTGAGTTTTCCTGAAACAGAGTTGTATCCAAGTGTTTGTCTTCAGTTCCACTGATCCTGTCTTCCACCGTTTCAAATCTGCTTCTCAGCCCTTCTATGACACTGTCCATTTCTGAAATCTCGTTGTTTATCTTTTGGATTTCTAATTGTTGTCTTTGTGTAATTTCTAGTTGTGAATTTATTTTGGCATTTTGTTCCTGCATTATTTTCCTGAATTCTTCCAATTTCTTGTCTGTATTTTCCATGAATTTGTCTATTTTTTCCTCATGTTTGTCAGCTTTTTGCCTCAGCTCTTGGAGAATTCTGAGCATTAGAGATCTGAATTCCCTTTCAGGTAGTTCTAGTGCATTTTCTTCCACTGGAGAGTCATCTGGTGTTTTATTTTGGATGCCTACTGGAACTATCCTGTCCTGTTTTTGTAAATGTTTTGATATTGTCTGCTGTCTTTGGGGCATTCAGTAGTTATTTTTCTTGTTTATTGATTGTAGATTTTTTTTTTGTCCCTTTTTTTTTTTTTTAAATTTGACTATGTCTGAGCAGGCAGACTGTGTGTTCTTTGTTGTTTGCTTGTCTGTGTGCTCGATGCTTTTCACCTCCTTCTCCAACTGGCAGGGTCAGTCACTCAGATATGGTGCAGCAGGGTAGGTCTAGCTGAAGAGGAGTTACTGGGACGGGTTGTTTGTGGCACTTACTACAGCCACCAGGGCGGGTCGGTAATCAGCGCAGAGCAGGTTCCAGTAGACTGTGCCTGTGCTGCTTGGTGGTGTGATGTCAAGCGCACAGTGCAGGTAGGCAGGATGCAGCGGGGAGATTGTTATGTGTGAAGCTAAGATGGATATGGGAGAGAGGAGAGAGGAACAGTAGCAAAAAACATACAAACAAACAAAAAAGAATGCTAGGGGAGCTTGCCATTGGAGTGGAGAGATGAGAGTCTATGAAATTAGAGAACAGAAGGGGGAAGAGGAAGAAAAGAAAAGAAAAGAATGAATAAATAAAAATCAGAAAGGTTAAAGAACCTCAAAGTTCCCAGGGATCCCACTGGTGTAGCTATGAGGTCTGGGGAAGTCGCTCTCAGGTGTTGCAGTACAGCCTGGCTAGAAGGCGTAGAGGTATACAACGCCTGGTGTTCAGGGAACAGAAAGAGAAGGAAGATATAAAGAGATGAAAAACTGAGCAATGAAGAAAGACAAAAAGGGAAAGAAAAAAAAAACAAGAAAGGCCCCCTAAGAAACAGAAAAAAAAAACCAGCGAGAAAGTAAATGCTCTCAGGGATCCTTCTGCACATCTGTGCAAGCTGAGAGGGAAGTCTCCTTGCCACGCAGCACCGCCTGGCCAGAAAGGGCTCCCAACTCAAGAAAAGGAAAAGAAAACAAACCAACAATTCAACAAACCAACGAACAAAAGCCCCGGGATCCCACCAGCACGGCAGCCCGGTTCGGGCAGCAGCTCCACACTCAGACGGAACTCCACAGCACCTCAGGAAGAAGCAAAGATGGCGCATGGAGCCAGGTATTTGAGCAAAAGGAGGGGGAGGTGGCGAGAGGTAAGGGAGAAATCAAAAGAAGCAGAAAAAAAAGGAACACTAGCAGCCAACAAATGACACTCAGAGAGCCAGCTAGTGCAGGCTAGTGTTTCTCAGACAAGAGACTGTGTCCGCCGGAAGCAGGGGGGCCAAGTGTGGGTGAAGAAGGGTAGGGAGTGGGAAAGCGTATATCACAAATTACTGGAGCTCTGGAGCCCCTCAGGAAGAAGCAAAGATGGTGCACAGAGCCAGGTATTTGAGCAAAAGGAGGGGGAGGTGGTGAGAGGTTAGGAAGAAATCAAAAGAAGCAGAAAAAAGCAACACCAGCAGCCAACAAATGGCACTCAGAGAGCCGGCCCTTTCAGGTGTGTGGAATCCAAGCAGCCGGTGTTTCCCGGTCAAGAGATTGTGGCCGCGGGAAGCAGAGGAGGCCGAGTCGGGGTGAAGAAGGGTGGGGGGTGGGAAAGCTTATATTGCAAATTACTGGTTGTTTTGTCTCCCACTGGACGCTCCGTGAGGTGACTTTCTCGTACCCCCTGTTTGCTGGTCTCTGATAGAAGTCCAAGATGGCATATCCATGCTGCGTTAGCTGGTAGGGGACCTCTGCATGAGTCTCTCCTCGCTCTCCGTTCTCTGTCAGTTTTCTGACTCCATTTGGTGCTTGGCTGAGTTCTTTATCTCTTCATTTGATGTTTTAGGGTTTCAGGATTGTTGTATTCTCTGTTCAGCTTAGTTTTTAGGATCTTTGCTGTGGAGGGACGGTGTGGTGCTTCTGCCTAGAGAGCCATTTTTCCTCTACCTGGGTTATTTTGACAAATGTAAGACAATAATGTAAGATGTTAACATTAGGGTACACTGACATATGGGGATTCTCTGTACTATCTTTGCAATGTTCTATGAATCTAAAATTATTCAAAAATAGAAAGGTTATCTTAAAAAAATCTCATTACCCATTCATGATGAAAAGTCCTAGCAGACTACAAACAGAAAAGATATTCCTTAACTTGATAACGGTACCTACCATTACTTCATGGTTTCCAAACCATAAGCAGGGATTTTATCTTCTTCACACTGTAATAACAATTAAATGACCCCTTCTCAGAATGTTTACAAGTGCATAAAATAATAAAATAATATATATACACACATATATAGTTAGTGTGTGGGTTTGAACCACCAACTTTTTGGCTAGTAGTCAAGCACATAACTCTGCCATTGAGTCAATTCCAACTCATGGTGACCCTGTGTGTTATACAGTAGAATTGCTCCATAGGGTTTTCTTGGCTGTAGTCTTTATGGAAGCAGATCATCAGGTCTTTTCTTCCTTGACACCACTGGGTGGGTTCGAACCACCAACCTTTAGGTTAGCAGCCAAGCGCAAACCGTTTGTTCCACCTAGGGACTGGTATATATATGTATGTATGTACGTAAGTACATACATATGTAAATATGTGTGTGTGTGTATATATATATATATTTTATATGGTAGAATAATGTACAGTGGAACTCATGAGAGCTGGAACTCGATGGGACCGCCTTGTTTTTTCAGGTCTCTCAAATTTTCCACCTGTGACAGGGTGCAGTCTTACCACTTTTCTATTGCTCTCTATTAGTGGAAAGTTATTAAAGTTTTCCTTCTCTGACAGGGTTCCACCTTACACAGCTTCTGGCTTTTGCAGGCTTTACTGTATATGAAAGGGAGGAAGGGAAGGAGGGAAGTAAATTAGTTACAAGAAGTCAGTCACAGTGGTTTCAGCCTGGTGAGATTGCTCATTGATTCATTGGTTTATTGATTCACTTATTCAGTTGCTCGCTTTCTCACACATTTGTTTTATATGCATTTATTGAGTGCCTGATCTTTTTTGGTAACACATGAGGTTCCAGATAACATAGAATCCCTCTTCTTAAGAGGTTCACAGTCTCATGGAAGAGTCAGACCATGGATAAATAATCGCTGCAGTGTGCATGCCAGTCCCTAAGCTAGTGTGCATAGATGCTGCCATGGGATAGGAGACAGGCTCCCCATTCTGGGGCATGGGGCCCCTGATGAGCTAAGGCTGAGCTGAGCTCAAAACACCAGACAGAAGACGGGGGCAGTGTGTGCTAAGACATAAGGGCCAAGAGGCCTGTGTTCAGCCTTGGCTGGTCACTCCTGGCACAGGGGGGTCGAGATGGGTCACCTCTGCGCTGAGGAAAGAGAGGAGAGCCTCATGGCCACCAGAGCTCCTCCTGAGCACTGGGGAGCCCCTGAAGGGTCCTAAGCAGTGAGGGGCAACAGGACTGTATTTCCCTTCCAAGCAGATAACTTGGGCTGCCTTGCGGAGAAGGAATGGGAGGGGAACAGGACCTGAGGCCCAGGTTGCTTAGGCGGGTGTTGTAGAAGGTGATGGGCCCTGAACCAGAGTAGGGTAGTGGAGATGGAATGAAGGGACCACATTTGAGAGACACAGAGGAAGGATCAGCTGGCCTCGGTGACCTCTGCTTGTGGGAGACAAGGGAGAGAGAAGAGCTGACTTCCCTCTTGGATGGGTGAGGAATGCAGGGCACAGAGCTCCTGAGACGAGATGGGACTCAAAGGGTAAGAATCAGGTCAAGATATATTGAGTTTGAGTTGACTGAGATTTCCAAATGGATGTTTCTAGTAAGTAATTTCTTGTCTTTTTTTAGAAAAATAGTTTTCGAATATTTTGGTTAATCATGTACCCCATCAGTTACATAAAAATTGTGCATGACAAGCCAACGTGTGTGTGTGTGTGTGTGTGTGTGTGTGTGTGCATAAACAGATACACATATACATTACTGTACTTACATGTCTGCATTGTAAAACCCACAGAAATAAAAAATGTAAAGGATGATGTTAGAAGTAAACATGAATAAATGTATTTTTCTCCCTGTGCCCCACTGGTTTAGCAAGTTCAAGGCAATAAAGAGCATCAGGCACAGGTTTAAGGTTTGAAAAAACAGGGGAGGTGGTCTTCGAAGGATCACCCACTGCCTGGGCTGGGGTCTGTCTCGTGATAAAAGGCTGGAGCAGGTACAAGATTGGCGATCCCCTCCCAACCTCTCTTTCTCTTCCCCTCCACATCCTGCCATGTTTCTGATGCCTCATGTCATCGCTGAGCTTTACTGTTGCTGACGCTGCATCTCAGTGGCTTCTGACTTCTCCTGACCACAGATCAAACCTCATCTCCTGTAAGAGACAATTTGTGAAGAAAACCCAAAGGTATCTGGACACCTTGGTTTGATTCTGGTCTCGATCTCTTTCTAGCTGTATGATATTGGACAAATCACTCAACCACTCCAAGCCCTGGTTTTCTAAGGCATAAACTAGAGATTATATATTTTTCACAGCGTAGTGGGGATTTAATGAGGTAACGTACATGAATGTGTTTGTGAGTGAAAATTATGATTTTCTAGGATGCCAGCAACTACACCAAAATTTTTTGTTGTTCTTGCTTTTGTAGAACAAATCTTAGCCATGCACTTTACATTTTCTTTCTACATCTCACATCAACTACAAATACAATGTGTCACACTCACCCAAATCCAGAATATGCACTGTTTACAATCATGAGATTCCCATTTCCTGTTTTGCTTAGAGCACTGGTTTTCATCGGGATGATTTTGACCCCCAGGGCACAATGTATGGAGACTTTTTTGGTTGCTACAAATGGGGAGGGATGTGGTCTTGGCAGCCAGTGAGTGGAGGCCAAAGGTGCTGCATAGAACAGCCACCCCAACAAAGAATGATCTGTTCAAGACGTTAGTGGTGCTGAGGTTGAGACCCTACCGGGCGGTATCAATCCACCTTCCAAACCTGTGTTCCCCGGGAGGGTCTGAATGTACATGTATGAGATGTAGAAAGAATGTGACTGGGGAAAATGGCATGGCAGTTTTGGTTGTTGGATTCGATTTTCTATAAGAGGTCAATTACCGATATTAGAGAAGTCCCACGTCTGGCCTTGGGTGTGTTAGGGGAGACACTGACACCTACTGGACAGGAAAGAGGAGAACGAGGATGCAGGGTGAAATGACTGGGCGTGAGAAATGGAAGGCAGCTCGCTGTCCCTCTTCACTTAGTATTGTTACCATTTTAATACGTATTAATTTTCTAGTGGTGGAAACCTTAAAATCATTGGATTTCAACTTCATATAAATAACCAGTAACATTTTCCTGCTTTCCCTTCTATTCCCTTCCCATCTTTCTTCTCCCTTCTGTTAGTTCTTTTGGCGCTTTAATATATTACACTGTTTGACATTTCTGTGAACACAGAGATCTTTGTGTACCAGTCTATCATTGTTAGTTCTTCTTCTCCTCCTCCTTTATTTTACAAATCTGTGTGTGTCGCGCCCATTCATAACCAGGACATGTCATCTATAGCCTTGTCTCCATCTCTGGAATCCCATCACTGTCATTTCCTGAGCACAGCAGGATAATCAGTTATCAAGGGCAACTGAGAGATGTTCCTCTCTCCCCTCGGTCACTCACCCTGATTCCTTCTGTTGTTTTCCAAAAACAGAAATCGAGTTAATCATCCGAATTGTGAATTACTCAGTCTAATGGCATGGAAATTAATAAGGCAAAGTCGTGAAACTACCGTCTGTCTCAAAGTTATCTACTTGTAGATGTTTATCAAGCTAAGAAACTTGCCATATGTGTAACATATTGTCTGAAAGAAAGGAAAATCTTTACTTTTTTCTAAAACATCCTGACATTATATGCTATGTTTTTGTTCCAGCTTGTTAGACTGCCTTCTCTTCTTGTCTCAGGTAAATCAAATGGCTGCATCCCATCCGTCTATCTCTGTTAACTTTTCATAATGGTAATTCTCAGTTTACATAGGCTATAGGAAATTCCATTTACATAGGCTGTTCAACCTCATTCTGCAAAGGCTCTGATACCATCTTTTAAATCCAGTCTGTTCCTGTATTCTGCCTTACAGACAAACCTGTTTTTAAAATGTTTTTTCAGAAATGATGTTCTTGAATTTTCCCATAGTGGCTTTCGTCCAAATATCTCTAATTGCTTTGGAGATAATATCCCATCCATTTTCACAATATTCCTCTGAAAACATAGGCAATATTATGCCACCTTGCACATGGTCAAACAGCAACACATTGGAGTGGATTAACTCTCTTTCTGCCACATCTGGTCTCTAAATCATTTTTCCAACCTAATTCTCTTCTGACAATTGCATTTAGCTGAGTATCCCTGTGTAGCTTATTGCTTTCAGCTCTCTTCATGGTCACTTGAGAATGTCTTGTCTTCCTTCACTAGACTGTAGGTTTAGCGTCCTTTCCTTGTCCGATTTGTCTGTGGTCACCTACTGGACTCCCCACATGGTGACCAACACAATCCAATAGACAGAATTCCAAGAGTGTTTAAGATCCAAAAAGAAAGCAATGTGAGCATTACAAATGGATGCATCGTTGACTATATTATATAAACACACTTGTATGTTTATTTCTTAAGTATAGAAAAATTAAAATTCAGCATTTCTGTAGAATGATGATAGTATATTTGTTTTCATTGTACTTTTCTTTATTCATGTAATTCTCATGACAACCTCATTATATAGGCAGGGTTGTTGTTCCCAGTTTAAAGGTGAGTGAACTCAAGCTCAGAGAGGTTAACTTTCTATCCCAATGTCTTATATCTAATAAGGAATCAAGCATGTCCCACTACATTATAGTGATTATATGGAAATTCTTCTTTCTACTGTCTCTTACATTTGTTTTTCTATTCACACTATAACATTGTCGCTACAGTCCTACTAACCAATCTTTCCTCCAGTCACCTCCCATGTCCAGGGCAGCTAATTTCCCTGTTGTGCTGCTGTGTGCCATAGAGTTGATGCCAACTCTTGGTGACCCCATGAGACGGAGTAGAACTGCCCCGTGGGGTTTCCTAGGCTGTCATCTTTATGGGAGCAGATCGCCAGGTCTTTTCTCCCAAGGAGAAAACCACCAGCCTTTCAGTTAGCAGCCAAGCACATAACCTTTGCACTACCAGGCCTCTAATTTCCCTAAGACCCAGCTTTTATCATATTTCTCCCTTACTTGAAGATTGTCAGCAGTTCTCAATTGCTTCTCAGGATAAAATAAAATTAAAAAAAAATTCTCAGCATATCCAAGAATGTCTTTCATAATGTAATTTGAATTTTATTTTCCTTGACTTACCTTGCATATGGAATTCCTGCTTAGACACACTGGTCCACTCACTGTCGCCTCCCTACCTAGGTGTGCCATCACCTCCATCTGCAGTGCCCTACTCTGCCAAATAAAACCCAGTGTGCTCTTTTGCACCCAACTACCACCCCGCTATCTCTCTAGAGTCTGTTTTCAACAACCAAAATAGAAACTATCTCATTTACTGCGTTCCTCTTAGGCATTTCATGCATCTTTCTGTACCCTGTGATGGCTAATACAGCATCTTCTCCGTGGTAGAGATTTAGTTCATGTTCATTGCTTGGTTGGTACCACTGAACATATAAAATGAACGCAGAAAACATACTCTTGGAGAGAAAAAGGATGTTTACTATGGTCACCTTGCAGAAATGCTAAAAATCTGAACTAAATCACAGTCCAGGAATAGTACAAGAGTGTTTTCCCTTACCAGATTTTTTTTTTTTTTTAAATGCTGCAGTTGGTAGCTGAGTTTTTGAGTATTTCTGGACACTAGAGACAGGCTTTTGATGGCAGTGGTTATCTTGGTCACCTTTGTAGCCTTCCACTGTACCGAGGACAGTGTCTTGCATCTATCATGTGCCCTAAGAATATTTGTTGATTTTCTTTCATTATGTAATTGACTTAAATGTGACATACAAAAGGACAGATCATTGCAAATCTTCCATGTGCTCATGGCGTAACATGTGTAAGCCTAACCAGGCATTATGGGCATGTTACATAGGAAACACCATCTTCTGCCCAGAGAGCTGTACCTCAGCCTGCCAGCCTTGTCCTGGAGACACACCGCTTTATGGAGCAATATGGTAATGGCACCTCAACACCCTCCTAAGTCTCTTCTTTAGGATCAAATGGCAGCATGTCCAGCATTTAGGCTAGCATGACACTCAGGAGGATCCCTGGTGTGCAGTGGTTTAAACCCACCAGCCACTCCAGGGGAGAAAGGTGTGGCAGTCTGCTTCTGTAAAGATTACAGCCTTGGAAACCCTATGGGGCCATTCTACCCTGTCCTATAGGGTCTCTATGATTCAAATGGACTTGACAGTAGCAGGTACCCTGTATGACACTTGCAGTATGGAAAATAAACTTTGAGGACACAGCTCTCCCTTGGAAAGTAGCAATCTGGTCTCCACCTCTTCTACCTGGCTTCAGTTTCGCATGTTATTTGGGTCTAAGATGGAACGTTAAAGACCATATAGCAGACAGACTCTTGGTGGTCCCTAACATCAGAATTCTTGGAAGCTTGCAGTGACTTGGTGTGTCTATGCACAGACAAAAGGCCCCAAACTACACAGCTGCTCCCCTCTGACCGGTCATTTATGTGCAGAAGGCTGTGGGAAGAAGGAATGCTCAGTGCAAAACCTGTGACAGAGAGAAGTGTCCCTGCTGTCACACTGAAAGAGGTCGAGCTGGAGGCAACTGTGGAAGTGGGTCTGTGAGGAAGGATGAAGCCACCCTCTGCCAGCCCTGCTTGCTTCCTTCCCCTTCCCCTAAAGGGCCTGCTTCACCTCTCACAGCTCTCCCAGCTCTTTCAACTCTGCCGTTCCCTGACACCTCGTAGTCATCCCTCACTCTCCAGTTTTCACAGCCCCTTTCTCCTCCCCTCCCAGTGCCAGTGCTTGCCCCAGACCCTCTGCCTCCCCCAGGCCCCCTTGGCCCAGGCCCCTCCGCCTCCCCCAGGACCCCCCATCTTCACACCGTTATTCCTCCAATTTCAGTTCCTGGTCTTATTTGCCTGGAATGTTCTCCCCCTGCCCCCTACCAGTTATACTTCAAGGATCAGGTCAATATTCAGTTCAGTTCTTCAGGAATTGTTCCAGATTCAAGACACCTGCCTCCACCTGCCCACGTGGACAAACTGGCTCACTCTGTGATCCTACTAGCATTTAGGTCCTGATCCTACCCCAGCTCTTAGAACAATGTGTTGTCATTCCTCCTTTTTGGCGGTGATCTCCTTCACTATTGAACTCGACTCATCTGTCCTAAAATTCCCTAGCACTTAGCCCAGTGACCAGTATGTGGGAGGTAGTTGATAAATATTGACTGACTTCAGTTATCATTTTTAAGTTCTAAATGCTAGTGGAAGTTAAGGCCAAGGATAATACTCAGTACTAAGTTTTGATCATCATCATCATCATCAATTTGGGGTGTTTGTTTTGCCTTGACACCTTAAAAACAAGTTTCAGATCTTCACAATAATGATTTTAAAATAAAATCTCTTTCTTAAGATTTGAATACATCAAATTTTATTTTCTATGAGGAATCTTAACTAAATAATAGGTGGATTTTAAAAAGTCTACATCTTTTTAAAAAAAAAAGGAAACAAAAAATGCTCCATTTGCTTTAACAGGTCTGCAATTTGCTAAATATTTTGGGCTTTTATTTGTAAAAGAACACAAAGAATCTTTATTTTAAAGACTTGTTTGGTTGAGCTGAAATATCACCATTGTACTCAACTAGAATGAAACATTTGTTGTACTTTTTTAAAAAATTCCTTGCTCTTTAGACTGTTGTTTGAAATCTTGTGTTTTTTGATGCGTTACCAGGGAGAAAATGTGGTAGCATAGAATGGTGTGCCCTCCTCCCTTCCCTCCCCACCAGCACAGGCAGGATGATGTCTGCATATGTTGCAGTCCTCATCAACAGGTTTTTGTTCCAGGCCTGAAAAAGACAGCCTCCCACTAAATAAATGCGCTTTCCAAAGGACGCCCGTTCTTCTTCGGCGTCCCCACTGATTTACATATGTATTTGTGTTATGTTGTATGGTATTTCAGAGAGGCGTTTTAGTATTTGTTCTAAGTAGAAAAATGTGCAAAAAAGTAAGATTCGCTTAGTCCAGGTGGAATTCTTCAACCTTTATTTAAATCAGCGTCAGCAGGCGTGAATCCAGTAACACCAACGACTTGACTTTTAAAACCATTAATGAAAGGTGAGCTTACCTGTGGAAACTTACGATCGAATCCGAGGAAAATGATATCCATAGCCTTAATTTTTCTTTCTTTTTTTTTGGGAGAGGCGGAGGGGTGCAAGTAGTTTATCGGGAAGGCGATCTCAGGAAGCACGTGAGGGAAGTGACACGGGGAAGTGGGTTACTGCTGCAGAACCCATGAGGGACAGTGTGCATGACTGTCCACCCAGAGGCCAGGATGCTGGGGCATTTGTTTACCAACTAATGCCCTTACTGGCTGGGAGTCTCTCCTGGGGCTAGCTTTCCCCTGTATAAGCCACCAGCCAGAGAACGCCCTTACCCAGCCTTCACTTTTAAAATGAACTTAAATATTATCCAAGCGATATTTCCAGGATGAATTATGAAATGATACCAACACATTAGAAATGTACTGATTCATTATATAACAATAGTCTTTCTAATAAATGCTTAGAAAAATCTCATTTTTCCATTTGAGCCCTTAAAATCTAGCACTGAATATGTCTTTTAAAATCTGTTTTGTTTTCTCTTTAATTTTGGTTTGTTTGGTTTAATGAGAGCTAAATCCATTGCCATTGAGTCAATTCCAACTCATAGCAACCCTGTAGGACAGAGTAGAACTGCCCCATAGGGTTTCCAAGTCTGTAATCTTTACGGAAGCAGACTGCCACATCTTTCTCTTACAGAGTAGCTGGTGAGTTCAAACTGCCAACCTTTCAGTTAACAGCAGAGCCCTTAACCACTGTGCCACCGGGGCTCCTTAATGAGAGCTACTGAACATAAATGCCAAATTATGATGACACTTTCCAGCTGTGTGCAGAACTTTGTATTTAAGTACCAATTTGTGATAAAGAAAATGCTTCCAGCTCAATTCTCATCAGCGTTAGAGGGCTTAGCAATTGCCCATTATTTTTCTAAATTACCTATTTTAATTAAGTAAAATATTATGAATTTAAGATTATGAAGTCTTCGAGTATTATTTCATCTTTAGCTAATTAGTAAAAGAACAATATTTTAGGACACTAAGTGGCTATTTATAGAATAAAATGCTTCATAGTTTCAGTGTCTTAATTTAAGGGAAGAAGTATAAACTTTCTTGAAATCCTGTTTCATATGGCATCTTTACTGACGTATGTCCTGAACCGATCATTTGTTCTAATATGACGTAAATTTGCCCAAACGTTCAGGTGTTCAGGATGACATCTCCCTTGACTATTTTAACACGTTTAGATTACACACTTTGATGACTAAGATGCGCCTGACCCAAGCCACAGTCTTTTCAATCGCCTCATAAGTATGTGAAAACTGGACAGTGAAAACAGAAGACAGAAGAAATGATGCATTTGAACTGTGGTGTTTTCAAAGAAAATTGAATATGCCACGGGCTATCAGAAGAATGAGCAAATTAGTCTTAGAAGAAATACAGCTAGAATGCTCTTAGAAGTGAGGATAGCAAGACTTGGGCTCACTTACTTTGGACACATCAACAGGAAAGACCAATGGCTAGAAAAAGACATCATCGTTGGTAAAGTAGAGGGTCGGTGAAAAGGAGGGAAACCTTCCCTGAGGTGGATTTTGCCACACTAGCCTCAACAATGGGCTCAAACATACCAACAATCATGAAGATGGCGCAAGACAGGGCAGCATTTCGTTCTGCTATACATAAAGTCACCACGAGCCTGAGCCGGCTGGATGACACCTACGAAACAACAGATCCCTCAGCAACATTTTCAAAGTACCTGTTTCTGTTCCACACTCACTGGACTGGAGCAAAGCCTGGAGCTTATGAGGGACCCCAGTTCATCATTTTAGCTATGACTCGAATCCTTGGTCCAGTTTTAGAATTGCCATGCCTAATTTATCACTGGATCCACATGCTATTCCTAGCATGAGCTCGTTAAGAGATGTGTGTAGACCAAGGAAAATCAGCACCCAAGCCCATCTGCCCAGCAGCTGGCAGCAACAGAGGAAGGCACCAGAAGTCCTCATGAACTGACACAGCTAACACGACACCATGATTTTGGAAAACCTTGCTTTGTATTGCAGTGCAGACTATGATAGCCCTTCCAGGCAGCGATCACAAACTATTTTTGCAACTGCATCTCCCACAACTTGCTTTCTACCGAGCATGGCCCATTAGTGAATTATGAAATGACATCAACACATTAGAAATGTACTGATTGATTATATAACAATAGTCTTTCTAATAAATGCTTAGAAAATCCCATGTTTCCATTTGAGCCCAGAGGAGCAAGGGCTGAGCAGGAGCTCTGCTTGTCTGCTCTGGGCCAGAGCTGGTGTTTCGCAGTCTGCTGCACTAATTATGCACTCTGGGTGAGCTCATTAGGGGACAATAAAGGAAAATGGAAACACTTTGCAATACGTGTGGACACATTTCCATATAGAATATGTTTTGCTTGTATTTAAATGTTGGGTAGAAACTTTCTACCATGGGAAAATATTGACTTTTTTTTAGCTTCAGATTGAACTTACCCTTTAAGCACACACGTATAGCTAGGAATTTTTATTCTTTCTGATCAGCGTAGGTGATATTGGTAGGTCTGTGTTTTTAATCTGAGAGAAACACCTCCCTTGCTCTGCTACGGTGCTCCCGCTAGAAAAAGGGAAGAAAATTTAGATTCCCTCTGTGCGTTTTTTAGTGTCTGTTTCATTTACCTACTTGCTTCTTGAAATTCAACTGGGAGGTTTATACTTCACATGCGTTTTTATTAAAATGCTACTTTCAGAATTTTTTCCAATTCATTCAACCTACAATCATAGGCAATGTATTGTAAAATTAAAAAAATAATAATGAATTTTGTCTTTGCCTCCAATGTAATATGTAAATTCTTGGAGTTTCTAAAAGGGGGATTTTTACATCGGTTTGGATCCTGTATCCCTTGACAATTTGAAGCGTCCAGAATGATACAGGCAAACTGGATGGATGGTGCAGTTAAGCAAAATAGAAGTCAATAAAGACAAATGCAAACCACTGTCTTGAATGGTAATAATCCTATACATACAAATAAGAAAGAAAACCAATTAGATTTAGTATGGGGGAAAGATGGAGAGATTTTGGCAAGTGAAAACTGAATGCAATCAGAAGGTAGCCAACTATTGTGTGACGGGTTGCTACAACCGTGGCTGTGTAAGATGCATGGAGTAATCCCACCTCACAGCTACGACGCTGGCGGGGCAGTGGTTTCCAGCCATGGTCAGAAGCCACAGGCTGCACGGCCAGGCAGCCGAACTGCAGACCGTGCACCCCGGGCCATGCATCTCTAAAGGAAGGGCATCTTTGAGCTAGCAGGTGACCGGCTCCTCTCCCCGGTGGGGTGTCCCAGAACACGGGGAGGCCAGTTCTTCAGCTTGCGACCCCTCCAGTGGATCCCACCTAGTGGTGGTGCCCCCAGCAAGCAGCCCACCCCAGCCTAAAGCTAAAGCTGAACAAGCACCAGGGTTGCTCAGCCTAAACAGGGAAGTCTGGGGTCAAGGAACAGACGCCTCCAGCGCCCTTAGAAGAGGCAGTTATAGGTACTCTGTGGTCATTTGTCGGCCAGTGCCAATGAAGGAATAGGAGGAAATGGTCAGCAACCTAGATACTGAAGTTAAACACTGGAAAGACCGCTTTGACAGCTCAGGGAGGTACTCTGACAGTCGGTGTTAGAAGGTTCAGAACCCCTCCTCGTTTGTAGTATGGAATACTAAGCGAGGCAGGCCTCTGAAGGAACTTTTCAGTTTTGAGGCAGACAGAAGGATCATAGAACTATGGAGGGGGCGTGGGGGCATTAACTAAGCCACACTCATTTGCCAGAAAGCACTATGCTCTGTGTCTGGGTATTGCTTCCTGCTCACATGCAATCTCTAGGTTTACTGGATTTAGCGAATAAAACTATGGTGTGCTCAATTAATTTGAATTTCAGAGAAACAATGAATATTTTTGTAAGTATTTGTCATGCAGTGTTTGGGACATACTTATACTAAAAAATGTTGTTGCTGTGTATGTGGAATTTGCATTTAACTGGGCATCCTGCATTTTATCTGGCAGCTGTAGCAATGACCACACGTCCCATACACACAGGACCCGTGTTCCATGGTCATGTCTGTCCTTCATGCCAAGACTGTCACATCAATAAAACCAATCCAGAGTTCTTACCTTTGAAACACTGGAGGGTTAAATTACTGGATGTAACAATTATCCTAAAAGAGACTAACATAAGTTAATCAAAAATTGTTAATATGAAAAGACATGGAATTAAATACATTATATATCATACCCCTGAATGCAAAATGAGTTGCCCTTGGCCTCCAAAGCCTGGCCTTCATCACCTCACACCTAGATGGTTGAACTAATCTCCTAACCAGTCCTCCTGCTCTACTGCTTCTCCCCTCGCTTTTATTCTACGCAAAATTCCCAAGTCAACTGCGGGGAGCCTGCTTCCTTCCTTACTGTGTGACTTCCTGCTGAGAAACTTCAGTGACTTCTCCCTTCCATAACGTCCATGCTGGCATAAAAGACCTTTCCATTTCCTCCTTCCCAAAGATGCTTCTGCTTCCTTTGCCCAGAACTCCTGCCCCTGAATTGCACCCTGTGCTAGGAAGTGATGGATGAGTCTAGTGAAGAAAAGGCATGACCTAAAACAACCAGCAACACAAGGTAGAGAAGGCAGGAGAGACCTATAAAGGGGACAGGTAAGATTCCAACTCAAAAAACCAGGGAACACTTTCTGAGAGGAATCGCATTAGAGCTGTGCTTTGGAGAACGGGTAGAATCTGGACATGGGAAGATGGGGAGGGAGAAGGTTGGCAGGCTGAGCAAACAGCCTTGGCCATGGGGATGTGTCTTGTGTGTTCAAAGAACGATGGGTGGATGCCAGGTTTCAAGGAGACACTGACCTACTTTGTAATCTATCCAAACTTTTTGAGTGCCTGTTTATAATTAGGGCCATATGATAGAAAAAATTTAGCTGGTGGTTGTTTTAAGCATCAGAAACTAGGAAGCTAATTAAAAATATCTCTAATCTGTGCTTTCAAACTTCATCTTCAATATCACTGTAAATCCACTCAGCTGACTCTAAACCCCACGCCCCATTCAGAAATCCTTTCCGATTTTCTGTTGTCCTATCCCTACTCCAGGAGCCCTGGTGATGCACTGGTTAAGAGCTCGGCTGCTAACCAAAAGGTCAGCAGTTCGAATCCACCAGCCACTCCTTGGAAACCCTATGGGGTAGCAGTTCTACTCTGTCCTATAGGGTCGCTATGAGTCAGAATCAATTCGATGGCAACAGGTTTTGGTTTATTTTTTTTGTTTGTTTGTTTTTTTATCCCTACTTTAGTGGAAGAGGATATTCCAAAGGCTCAACCCACCTTGTTGTCTGAGCACATTCTCTCATTTCACTTTCCAGACATGTAAAGCTGTGGATTGTTCTCTGTGTAACCGTGTGTTTCAGGGCTTGAGAGAATGCCTTTCCTTCTGCTCTCCCCTCTGTCTGGAACGCCCTCTCCCCCTTTCTCTGAGTTCCTCCTCCAGGATTCCATTTTAGTACTGCTTCCTTCCTTCAGGAAGCCTTTCTTGAGCCCTTGCGATAGGCCCCGGGTCCTTCTCGGTGCTCCTGCGTCATATCAGTAGTACGTTGTGTGGGTATTCTTCTGCCTGAGCTCGCTTGGTTTACTCCGTGGATCTCATCTCACTCAGCCGCCTCTCCCTCAGCGTTTCCAGCACCTCTTCTGGCTTCAGCCACCACCTACAGGCTGATAACTCCACAATTTCTCCCAAGCCACAGACTTACATGTCAAACTAACTGCCTTCCTAAAGGTCTGAAAGGCACTCCAAACTCAAAATGTTTAAAGCTAACACCCATCTTCCCCCAAACCGGCTCCTGCTCCTACATTGCCTCTCTTGAGGAAAGGCATCTCCATTGACCCAGTCACACTGGGAGCCATTTTAGGCTCTTTTTCTCCTTTTTCCTAAACCACCACCTCCAGTCCATCTAGTCGCACACCCTACCTGTGTGTCTCCTTCATGCCTCCTGAGTCTGTCGCATCATCTCCTTCCACTTCTGCTGCCTTGGGTCAGACGGGGGGCCTCTCCCTGTGGCTGCAATCTCTCCCACCTCAGTCCTTTTCCCGTGGCTGCTACAGCAAATACCACAAACTCAGTGGCCTAGAACAACACATGTTTATCATCTCATCGTTCTGTAGATCAGAAGTCCAACACAGGCCTTACTAGACTAAAATCAAGCTGCCAGCAGAGCTACAGTTGTTTCTGGAGGCTCTAGGAGAAAATCTATTTCCTTGCCTTTTCCAACTTCTAGAGGCCGCCCGCATTCTTTGGTCTGTGGTCTCCTTCTTCCATCTTCAAAGCTAGCCACGCTGCATCTTCCTGACCTTTCTTCTTCAGTCATACCTCCCTCTAACTCTCCTCTTCTGCCTCCCCCTTCCATTTTTTAAGGACCTTTGTAATAACATTGGGCCCACCCATATAATCCAGGATGATCTCCCTATTTCAAGGTTCTTAATTGATCTTCAAAGTCCCTTTTGTCGTGTAAGGTAGCGTATTCACAGGTTCTGGGGATTAGGACATGGACATTGTTTGCAGGAGGAGGTATTATTCTGCCTACCACACTGTTACTTGAGTGCTCTGTCTAAAGCCACAACTCTTCTTCTGCTTACAATTGCTAAGTACTACCTGTGCCATGAGTAGCCCTGGTGGCGTAGTGGTGAAGAGCTACAGCTGCTAACCAAAAGGTTGTCAGTTCAAATCTACCAGCCACTCCTTGGAAACCTTATAGGGCAGTTCTACTCTGTCCTGTAGGGTTACCATAAGTTGGAATCGACACAACAGATTTGGTTTTTTCTTAGCTGTGCCATGAAGTCCCAACTTCCTAGTTGGACATGTAAATGCTCTCCATCCTCTGCCCCATGTCGAGTAGCACCTACATTTAAGCAATCACTGACATTTTCTGTGTAACACTGTGATGTTATTTGCCTCTGTGCCTTTGCTAGTTCTGCTCTCCCAACCATGAGTGGCCTTCCTCTCCCCCAGCTTTCACAATTACTCTCAAGAGTCACTGCCTCTACAAAGCTTGCCCAAACCTACCATCCAAGGTAAAAATGCACACTCCTTCCTTTGGGTGCTCGCTTTACCCTATACCTACGTCACTCATGTTACCTCTACCACTTTATTGCACTTAATTGTTTACCGATTGAGCTCGCCACTACCAGAAGGCAATCCCCTTGAGGGCAGGGAACTGGTCTGATTGGTTGTTTATTCCCCAGACTTTAGCATGTTGTTGCTGTTAGTTGTTGTCAGGCTGGCTCCGACTCATGATGACTCTATGTACAACACAACAAAAGGTTGTCTGGTCCTGCGCCATTTTCAGGATCATTGATATGTCCTAGTCTAGACTTAGCATAAAGCTGTTGCTGTTGAGTCAATTCCAACTCATAGCAACCCTATAGGACAGAGTAGAACTGCCCCCTAGGGTGTCCAAGGAGCAGTTGGTGGATCTGAACTGCCAACCTTTTGGTTAGTAGATGAGCTCTTAACCACTACGCCACCAGGGTCGGAATCGACTCGATGACAATAGACTTAGCATAGTGCAGTATAAATGTTAGTGGAATGAATGAGTAATATACTGAAGGATGCCCTACTGATGATGTTCATGTTTGTTCTCAGCCCAATATGAGTATATTTGTCAAATGGGTTTAGAATATAAACAGTTACCTTTCAAATAAAAAAGGAAACATACCATTTTCCCATGTTACTACACTAGTAGTGAATGAAACAAAGCCACAAGCACTCTGCTTTGAGGATTTTATCATTCCTTGGACTGCCAAAAGAATGAACAAATCTGTCTTGGAAGAAGTACAACCAGAATGCTCCTAGCAGCAAAGATGGCGAGACTACGTCTCACATACTTTGAACATGTAATCAGGAGGGATCAGTCCCTGGGGAAGGATATCATGCTTGGTAAAGTAGAGGGTCAACTAAAAAGAGGAAGACCCTTGACGAGATGGATTGACACAGTGGCTGCAACAATGGGCTCTAGCATGACAACGATTGTGAGGATGCCACCGGACGGGGCAATGTTTTGTTCTCTTGTACATAGGGTCACTGTGAGTCGGAACTGACTTGACGGCACCTAACAACATCATTCCTTGTTTTCTGTTAGCCATAGTTTGGGCCACATAGTATTTTATTCAGTCAGCCCTTTCTGAGTGTTGAAGGACTCAGTGAAAATTGCCATTAGGCCAAGAACAAGTGGAGCATAATTCACTCCTTTGTTGATAACTAATGAATATCAGCTAACTGATGGACTGTGACCCCAACATTTCTACTAGGATGTAAGAAGCCCTGGAAAAGATCTACAGTTCTTAGAAAAGGGGTTGGAAAATAAAACATTTATTGGTTCACCTACAGACCCTGTGTGAATATCATTTGTTGTATGCTTCACTGTAATCATGTGATACACTAATATCATTACCATCCATATCATGGAGGAGAAGACTGGAGCCCTGAGACATGAAGAAACTCCCCCAGATTCTCCAGTAAGTGGAGAAGCCCAGCTTGGATCCCAGCCTGTGCTCTTTCTGCCTCTGTAGTAAAATGAGGCTGCTAAGTGTGTTAAGCCCTGTACCTACAGGGAGTGGCCACCTCATTTCCATGTATGAGGCGGGGGAGATATTGAGATTGGCTTGGCTTGAGAATGAATTACAGTAAAAGCAGCCACAGTGAGATGGAGGAGGGAGAGATGTTTTTGTGATCCAGTTGGGCATGCCTGGTTGAACTAAACCACTAAACCCCTTCCACCCATCATTACTTGAGTCTTGGGATGGGGAGTGAGCTATTTGAGCTGATGAACCCTTAAAGATCAAAGATTCCATTTTTATGCAAATAGCCAAGAGCAGTAAAACCTGGGAAAGAGAAGTCGGGAATGTAAATGAAGGGAGGATGAGTATCATTGAAAGGTTCAGTAAGCCACGCTGTTACTCAGAATTACACTCGTGGCAATGACAACTTTTTAAATTTGTGTTTTAAATTATTTTTTAAATGAGATGAGGTAGTAGCCAAATAAAACCCTGAATTTCATGGCTTCTGTAATACATCAGAATCTTAAGATGACATAAATATGCAGTTCTGAATAACATATTATTAGAAAATAATATTGCAAACAGAAATGTGCCCAGCGCCACCTCACGCCACAGCAGGCCCTGCTCGTGGTGCCAAAAGCTGTTGGGATTCACCTTAAGAGCCAGTTTTAAACTAAGCCTGCCTTTTGCGGGTTTACCAACCCACCTCATAATCACAGCAGAGTAGTCTAACTGTTGGTTGTTCTGCTGCGTTGTGGGTCTATAGCAGAAACCACGTCCAGCACCTTCCTGAACTGACCGTCATCCTGTTGCTTGGAGGCAGAGCATCCCACTGAGAATAAGCTGCTATGGTGGCGTGAGCATGGGCTCTGGAATAATAGAGATCTAGGTCCACCCAGGAGCCCTGGTGGCGGAGTGGTTAAGAGCTCCAGCTGCTAACCAAAAGGTCGGCAGTTTGGATACACTAGGCACTCCTTGGAAACCCTATGGGGCAGTTCTACTCTGTCCTGTAGGATCTACTAAGCACTTGGCTGCTAACTGAAACGTTGGTGGTTCGAACCTACTGGCCGCTCTGTGACAGTCTACTTCTGTAAAGATGCCAGCCTTGGAAACCCTGTGGAGAAGCTCTACTCTGTCCTATAGGGACAATTTGAGTCGGAATCAACTCAATGGCAACAGTTTAGGTCCGCTCATGGGTCTTCCACTTGCTGACTGTGTGACCTTAGGCAAGTTAGTTAACTTCTCTGATCCTGTTTCTTCATTGCATATAGTTGTTGAAAAATCACATGATATATCATGTTTTAAGAAATTTAAATGTTACATCTCTCTGGCACTTGGTAAGGTTTAAAAAGTCATTATTATTTTTAGTTAAAATGAAGGAAATTGACCTGCTCTAAAGGAAGAGTTAGTCTATGCTTACTATAACTGCATTTGTATGATATTAAAAAATGTGTTGGATGTCTAGTGGAAAGAGTACTAGGCTGAGTTCCAACCTGTGGGTTTTAGTGCTGGCTCTCCACTCCCTACTGTTTTCTTCCTTCCTCAGCCACCATATTAAGTCTTTAGTATAATCAGCATCCTGCTGGGTTCTTCCCAGGTGTTATCTACTCTTACAAGGTCATGTGTGACCTTGGCCAACTTACTTATTCTTTCTGGTTTCCTCTTCTGCAAAATAATAACGTTGGGCACTCTTAGGTCCCTTTAACAAGAGTATTCCGAAGGAGTTCCTCAATTTTTTTTTAAATTTAATTTGGAGAATTCCAGAGATGACAATCCTAGAGCTGTTGTGACCTTATCAGACATGCCTCTTCTCCATCCTGGTGGCCCTGGGCTTCCTGGTGTTTCCACTACTGGACTTCCACTCCTGCCTTCTTTGGAGATCAATAAGCCTGTGCTCAGCCCTGCTGTCTCCTCGCTATGTCACCTTCTCAGGCAGAGCCTGGCTTTCTCCTCCAGGGTGCTGGGAAATCTTTATGTTTGTAATGTGTCTAAGGAGTGTTATTAGACATGAAACCCAACTCAAAGAAAGTACTTTATATGTAGCTGTCCTCTGTCAGGTCCAAGAGATGGGACAATTACCATGTCTTGTATTTTGTGAATGCTGTAGTTTGAGGAGATTTTTTTAAATTTTGACAGAGTTAATGCTTCCAGGAAACTTTATTCCGAAGCCATTTTGATAATCAGGAAACTACAGTTAAAATATAACTGTTAGGAGCAGAAGTGCATCTACTTCAAAGCTGTCACCGAAGACTAAAAAACAATGTTCCCTATTCAGCATCCTTTTTGTACCTCGAGATGTCCTGTCAGGTGTATTTAATATCCAGGATATTTAATTTACCACAGAGTTAACTCAAATGTATTTGTATTACTTTTCACAAGTTACCAAGACTTAAACTAATGGAGGTTTTGACCTGTAGGTGAATAATTACTTTTTTCCTTTTCATGCACTGTACTCACAAAATATATTGATGAATTAATAAATGGCATACTTTTTGTATTAAATTTTAACAAAATAGCTGCTTTTGAGAAGCCTGTATTACGGTGTGGCACATGGTTGACATCACTATAGGAAAGTTAGGCATTTTAGTAATTAAGTTTAAACAGTTATTTTTGCCCCCACGACTCAATTTTCTTTCCATTTTCCCAACTTCAATTCAGAATTACTGAACCTGAAACTTGCTGAGAAGAATATACATACTCAGCTTAACTTCCGCCTGTAATATGCTTCCGGGAACAAAAGCTTTGCTTCTTTGAGAAATTCCCATTGCATTCCCAATGTTTTTCTTCCCTCCTCAGCTGCCATGTTAAGCACTTACAGTCTTGAGTGTTCTGCTAGACTCTCTCTAAGTATTGTCTGATTCCCTCTCACAGGCATCTTCTGTGGACCTGAGGCCACTGAAGCCCACAGCCGTGACATGGCTTCCCAGGTTACAGTTAGGAAGCAGCAAAGCCAGGGTTCTAACCTTGGTGCCCACTCTGACGCCCCTCCCCTTCCCTGCCCCACTAGGAAGCACCTTCCATGCTGTCTCATCAACACCGCAGATGGCTGACTCCCTGTTAGCTTTTGCACCTTGTTGCAGTCCCATGAGCCTAGGGTTCGAGGCCCTCTGTACATCATCCTTTCTTTATGGGGTCTACTTTGTCGTTACGCCCGCGTTTGAATCCTCTCCATCAGCGAGGTCACTCTTCCTGTTCTCCCGGACAGGCCATGTTAGCATTCTTCTTGATGAAAGTCTTCTGAAGGATGATTCACTTGCAGATGTTCAGGAAGTGGTTACACTTTTTTTTGGCTTTGCTTTTTTTTTTTTTTTTTTTCCCCCATTTAAGTTAATACCTTGCAGAACATTCCATATCTGGACGTTTAGATCTACTCATTTATTCAAAAACTGACTGGATTCCTTTGATGACTCAACATGTATGTATAACCAGTTCTTTTTTGATAGACTTTAAGGTTATTTCCAGGATTTTGCTAATCAAAGAAATATTTTAACTTGTATTTTGTATATGTCCATATATAGATTCATATCTGCGTTTGTGCACTTATGTGAATATATCTAAAAAAATCTTAAGAATCAGATTTGCATATTTCATTTAGATAGATATCAACCTTAACCCCTTTTGGACAAGTGAATTCCTGAGCCAGAAAAACATCTGCAATCCCCACAAACTTTTGATTTTGCATTGAGTGGTAGGCTTAGTTTGGGGAACTCGGATACCCAAGTCCTCAAGAAGTCTAAAGGATTGTTTGGCGAAGACTGGGGTTTTGCCTTTGGGTGTCTTCTAATGCCCAGGTTGGGAATTGAGCTTGTTCCATAGATGAACAGCTTGTACTACACAGCACCCAACAGTATTGTTAAGAGCTGCGTGGACCTCTCAGAATCCAGGGGCTACTTGTTTTGTTTTAGAAAGGAACTTGTGTTCAGTTTAGCCATACTAATAATATCTTCTCAAATGGATTTGCATGACATTTTAAATCAGTCTAGAACTTTTGAGTGAATAGGCTAGATGTCTACCTGCCCAAGAGCACTTTGACTGGAGGATTAGGGAAACACTTAACTCCATCTGCAGTTAACACCTCCCGGCGCCCGTAGGTGTGGATGCTGGAGCCTCCACAGCCCGGCCTCTGCTGGAAGGAAAAGCTAAGGGTGACCAGCCAGCTGCTGAGTCCCACCCCATCAGGAGGTCCTGGCTGGGCAGAGGCGACCTGCCAAGACGACCATGCTGCTCTGTGAGGGCAACCAGGGAGAGGTGGCAGCGTGATCTGCAAGTCAGGTGGCCTCATCAGCATGGCCCCAGGGATCGTTAGCCCTGGTGGGACTCCAGTTCTCAATCTTGGCTGCACACTGAGATTGCTTGGGAAATTTTGAGGAAAGTCTTGATGCTGATTTCCATTCCCACTTGTTCTGCAATAACTTCAACCCATCTCCAGTTCTTCCAAATAATCAGAGTTACATGTGTCCATGTCAGTCCTTCCAGCTTCCATTTGGTTTCTGCCAGTTTCTCCCTCGCCTGCTCTACCTGGTTCAACAAGACACTCTCCCCTGAATGTGCTGGCGCCGATGACCAGAGTGGCACGTGCCTGCCCACCAAACTGTCCAAGGTGGATTTCCTCCAACTTCCAGGTCCCACAGAGATCCAGGTGGAAGGGCTGGGGCTTAGCTGACTGTGGGCATTTCGAAAAGCTTCCCAGGTGGTACTAACACACAGCCGAGGCAGTAGTACAGCAGCCATGGGAGGCCCATTGGAGCAGGCCCCTGGAGCTGGTGAGAACTAGTCCAGGGCCAAGGCCCTGGCAGAGTAGGCCATAGCAAGTCTCCAGTCCTACGTGTGAAGCTGGACTTGTGTTGTTGTTAGTGCCATTGAGTGAGCTCTGACTCATGGAGACTCATATATAACAGAATGAAATATTGCCTGGTCCTGTGCCATCTTTATCATCATTGGCGTTTGAATTCATGATTGTAGTCATTGTATATTTTGAGTGCCTTCCAACACAGGGGGCTCATCTTTCAGCCCAGTATTGGACAGTATTCTATTGTGATCCATAGAGTTTTCATTGGTCAATTTTCATAAGTCAATCACCAGGCCTTTCTTTCTAGTCTGTCTTAGTCTGGAAGCTCAGCTGAAACCTGGCCACCATGGGTGGCCTGCTGGTATTTGAAATACCAGTGGCATAGCTTCCAGGATCCTAGCAACATGCAAACTACCACAGTACAACAGACAGGTGGTAGCGAACTGGAGTAACAGGCAAAGAAATGGGGACAGAAAGCCAATGGTAGACAATGGATCAGGTCAGCTGGGGTATAAAGAGCTGCATTTCTGGGGGAAGTGAGACCACCACACAACAAGATGAAATCCAGATCTTGCCAGTTCAGGCTGCTGATGCCATTCTGCTCTGAGTAAATTTCACTAGGAAGTGAGAGAAGCTCTGCATCAGTAACCACAGCAGGAAGAGACTGGAGGAGCTAGCACCTGAGTTTATGCTTCTGAGGTAACTAGATAACCCTCTATGTACTGTATACTGTCCAGTATGGTGGACTGGACTCCCACATGGGATTTTCAACCATTTCCACATCACATCTCGTTGCCAATTCAACTACTTTCTTGTCAACCCCATTTTTTAGCTAGGTTTAAGTGGTGAGAATTTTAATCTTATAAAGAATACTATTGTCCATATTTCTATATGATTTTATACTCAATGCTAACTCTCTTAGTTATCTAGTGCTGCTATAACAGAACTACTACAAGTGGATGTCTTTAACAAACAGAAATTTATTCTTTTGTAGTTTGTTATTGTTATTGTTAGGTGCCATTGAGTCGCTTCTGACTCATAGTGACCCTGTGTACAACAGAAAGAAACACTGCCTGGTCCTGCGCCATCCTCACAGTCCTTGTTATGCTTGAGCCCATTGTTGCAGCCACTGTATCAATCCATCTTGTGGAGGGTCTTCCTATTTTTCTCTGGCCCTGTACTTTACCAAGCATAATGTCCTTCTCCAGGGACTGATCCCTCCTGACAACATGTTCAAAGTATGTTTGTTGGAACATCTCAATTGGTATTCCATCAATTCCTGGAGCCTTGTTTTTTTTCAATGACTTCAGTGAAGCTTGGACTTCTTCCTTCAGTACCACCGGTTCCTGAACATATGCTACCTCCTGAAATGGTTGAATGTGGACCAATTCTTTTTGGTATAGTGACTCTGTGTATTCCTTCCATCTTCTTTGGATGCTTCCTGTGTCCTTTAATGTCCTTTAATATTTTCCCCATAGAATCCTTCAATATTGCAACTGGAGGCTTGAATTTTTTCTTAAGTTCTTTCAGCTTTGACAGATGCCCAGTACATTCTTCCCTTTTGGTTTTCTGCCTCCAGGTCTTTGCACACATCTCATTAAAATACTTTACTTTGTCTTCTGGGGCTGTTCTTTGAAATCTTCTGTTCAGCTCTTTCACTTCATCATTTCTTCCTTTCGTTTTAGCTACCCGACATTCAAGAGCCAGTTTTCAGAGTCTCTTCTGACGTCCGTTTTGATATGTTCTTTCTTTCCTGTCTTTTTAATGACCTCTTGCTTTCTTCATGTATGATATCCTCGATGTCATTTCACAGCTTCTCTGGTCTTTGGTCATTAGTGTTCAATGAGTCAATCTATTCTTGAGATGGTCTCTAAATTCAGGAGGGATATGCTCAAGGTCATACTTGGCTTTTGTGGACTTGTTGTAATTTTCTTCAGAGCAGTTGATGGTCTGTTCCACAGTAAGCCCCTGGTGTTGTTCTGACTGGTGATATTGAGCTTTTCCGTCATCTCTTTCCAGAGATGTAGTCGATTTGATTGTTCTGTATTCCATCTGGTGAGATCCATGTGTATAGTCACCATTTTTGTTGGTGGAAAAAGATATTTGCAATGAAGAAGTCATTGGTCTTGCAAAATTCTATCAAGCATTCCAATCATCAGTAATTATTAATGCATCCTGATTGCATGTCTAATCAATTTCAGACTGCAGAAGTTGGTAACAATCTTCAATTTGTTCATCTTTGGCCTCAGTAGTTGGTGCATAAATTTGAATAATAGCCATATTAACTTGTCTTCCTTGTAGGCATATGAATATTATCCTATTACGACAGCATTGTACTTCAGGATAGATCTTGAAATGTTTTTTTTGACGATGAATGCAAGGCCATTCCTCTTCAATTTATCATTGCCAGAATAGTAGACCATATGGCTTCCTGATTCAGAGTGACCAGTGCCAGTCCATTTCAGCTCACTAACAGCCTAGGATATTTATCTTTATGCATTCCATTTCATTTTTGATGATTTCCAATTTTCCTAGATTCATACTTCGTACATTCCAGGTTCCTATTATTAATGGATGTTTGCAGCTGTTTATTCTCATTTTGAGTCGTGCCCTATCAGCAAATGAAGGTCCCAAGAGCTTGACTCCACCCACGTCATTAAGGTCGACTCTACTTTGAGGAGGTAGCTCTTCCCCAGTTGTATTTTGAGTGCCTTCCAACCTGAGGCGCTCATCTTCTGGCACTATATCAGGCAACGTTCCACTGCTATTCATAAGGTTTCCACTGGGTAATTCTTTTCAGAAGTGGACGCTGGGTCCTTCTTCCTTGTCTGTCTTAGTCTGGAAGCTCAGCTGAAACCTGTCCGCCATGGGTGACCCTGCTGGTCAGAGCTTCCAGCATCACAGCAACACACAAGCCCCCACAGTGCAATAAACTGATAGATGCATGGGGTATCTCACAGCTTAGGAGGCTAGAAGTGTGAATTTAGGATGCCAGCTCCAGGAAAAGGCTTTCTGTCTCTGTTGGCTCTGGGGGAAGGTCCTTGCCATCAGTCTTCCCCTGGTCTAGGAGTTTCTCAGCGCAGGGACCCCAGGTCCAAAGGACGCGCATGCTCCGGCTCTTTTTGCTTGGTGGTAATGAGGTTCCCTCTCCTCTCTGCTCAATTCTCTCTTTTATATCTGAAGAGAGATTGACTCAAGATACAGGCTAATCCTGTAGATTGAGTCCTCGCTCATTAACATAACTGCCTCTAATCCTGCCTCATCAACATCACAGAAGTCAGGATTCACAACACATGAGATAATCACATCAGACCACAAAATGGTGGACAATTACACAACTCTGGGAATCACCGCCCAGCCAAGCCGACACATACTTTTGGGAGACACAATTCAATCCATAACACTAACCTCATAATTATGTTTTATAAATTAAGAAATTGTCTAAGAGTGGTTCCAAAAAGTTATGAGTAGTATATTAAACATGAATATTTCTAATAGAGTTTATAGTAAAATAGATTTGGAACTTCAGCCTAAATTCTTTTGGGTACAGTAATAAATTTTATTGTACATATCTAAATGTTGTTGTTGTTAGGTGCCATCAAGCCAGTTCTAACTCATAGCAACCGTACGTACAACAGAACGAAACATTGCTGGTCCTGCACCATCCTCATAATCATTGTTGTGCTTGAGCCCATGGTTGCAGCCACTGTGTCAGTCCATCTCATTGAGGGTCTTCCTCTTTGTTAATGATGCTCTACTTTACCAAGCATGATGTCCTTCTCCAGGGCCTGGTGCCACCTGATAACATGTCCAAAGTATGTGAGATGAAGTCTTGCCATCCTTGCTTCTAATGAACATTCTGGCTGTACTTCTTCCAAGACAGATTTGTTCAGTCTTTTGGCAGTTCATGATATATTCAATATTCTTCACCAACAGCGTAATTCAAAGGCATCAATTCTTCTTTGGTCTTTCTTATTCATTATCCAGCTTTTACATGCATATGAGGTAATTAAAGACACCATGGCTTGGGTCAAGCGCATCTTAGTCCTTAAAGTGACATCTTTGCTTTTTAACACTTTAAAGAGTTCTTTTGCAGCAGATTTGCCTAATGCAATGCATCATTTATACATATCTAAATAGGTAGGTAGATAATTTCAAATGGTAAAAGAATTTATAGATCTGGACTATTGATTTTAAACCTATGGATACTATATTTTAGCGGTAAATAAGTATTGCGATTAATTCTTTAAGTGTTTGGGAATCAAAGAGTAGCTTTTCTCAGATAAGCAGAAATTACTTAAATAGACGTTGTTTCAGATTTTTCTTTCTTATTTTTCTGTTCTCATGCACAGTTGTGAAGTCCCAAATTAGGAGGAAAAAAAAAATGTCTGACTGAAAAAAAAAAAAAACACAAAATATTTGTTTTAGAAAATACTGTGTCCTTATTGGTGGAGGATAATTGGAAGATAAAAATCGGGTCACAGTAAAATTAACAAAATAGTATTTGTTTTAATTCCCACTTGTTCCGCAACAACCCTAATCCTCCTCACATTCCTCTGAATATCTGAGTCACATGTGTGCACGACACAGTCTTTCAGCTTCCGTTGGTTTCTGCCAGTCTCTCCCCCCTCCTGCTCCATATGGCTCAGCACGAGAGTCGCCTCCAAATCTGCCAGGGCAGCCATCCCAACCCCGGCCCACACTCTGGGCGGCTACTGAACCAAGGTCCCCAGTCATGCTGCTGAAGTGGGGATTTTCTCCTGGGTCTGGACAAGTCCTCACAACTTCATGGTCCCGCCTCAGGTCCATCTGGACTCTGTGAGGCTGCCATGCTCCCCTCTCGCCCTCGCCTGGTTACAAGGCTCCTGGGCCAGAACGCAGAGCTGCTTGACCATCGTCCTAAACCTTTCATTACAGCAGGGATCCAGGGCTGGGTTGCAAAGTTATCAGGTTAGCAAACATTGCAGGGCTCAAATTTGTTCTGTCTCTCACCCGCTGGCCCGTTGGCGATGGACCTTCAACTCTGGTGAAATAGGCTTCGAGACAGAACCCAGACTTAAATCCCAGTTATTCACGTCAGCTGAGTGGCCTCAGACAAGTCACGTAACCGTTCTGAGCCTCTCTATGTTGACCCTGTTGACTTGTAGAGCTCTTATGATTTGACAGGATAATGCATGCTCAGGTCATGTAGGTGTGTGCGCGTGCATGCAGTGTGTGTATGTGGGGGGGTATATACGTATGTACGCAAACTGACAAATACTGACAAAGTTTGCTATTGAGTTGGTAACAGAAGTTTGACACCAAAAGCACTTATTGTGCATCCATTGGGTGCCTTGCATATCTGTTCCATTCTATTGGAGTTTAAACACTGCTAAGACCTAATCCCTGTCCCCAGGGACGTGCAGTCCACCATGGGGTCAGCCTTCCATCAGCACAGTGTGTGATGAGGGCCATTCCAGCTCAAAGCTACCCTGTAGGACAGAGTAGAACTGCCCCATAAGATTTCCAAGGCTGTCATCTTTGTGGAAGCAGACTGCCAAATATTTCTCCTAAGGAGTGGCTGGTGGGTTAGAACCATGACCTTTCAGTTAGCAGCCAAGCACTTAACCACTGGGCCACTGGGGTTCCGTTTTACAAAGTTGTTCGAAACTGGAGTCTTCAGCAGGGCTGATGAAGGAAAGCCTGCAGAGGGATGAGGGTTCCTTTAGATGGCCATGAAGCACACGCCCAACAGAGGGACAGCACAGCACAGCTACAGGGAGTAAGCATGTGGAGCATAATCAGAATGCTCTCAGTGGTGTTCTATGCCCAGAGGGTCTGCAGGCAGGGCCTGGGAAAGGATGAGGAGGGGGAGGCTCCTGGCGGCTACTGAACCAAGGCCCCTGTTCGTGCTGCCTAAGTGTGAGTTTTCTCCTGGGTCTGGACAAGTCCCCGAGACTTTCTGGTCCCGCCTCAGGTCCGTCCATCCTCCGTGGGGCTACTCTGCTCCCCCCCTTGATAAGGCTCAACCAGATGTGAGTGAACACCAAGCCGAGGAGTCTGGATTTCATACTAACTCCAGGGAGGAACAGCAACGGGACTGGTTCACTCATTCCATCAACCTCCATGTGGCAGTGACTTCCTGGGGCACCAGTGCTGGGAAGGCTCTGGAAGCAGGAGACTGCTGTCCTGGGGAAGAACAGACACACGTGCCAGAGATGCCTGCCTCCCGGTAATGCTGTTATGGGGGTGAGCATGGAGTGTCAGGCCACCCAGCACAGAGGTGGCAATCAGGAAGGCAGTAAGCATCCCAGCCTTGGAGACATACCCCGTGAAGCTTGCAGGATGAGAACTAATGGGAGAGAGAGCAAGGGACGCGGGAAAACCGGAAAGAAAACATCAGTCAGAGACCTCAGAAAGAGTCCGGAGAAGGGCAGGAAGGCCTCACGTAGGCCAGGCAGGTGGGGGTGAGGAGAAAGGATGACTAGAAGGCAACATTACATCTACAGCACTGTTCACTTTCTTTTTTTGTTTTTTACACACTTCATTAAATACAGAATATCTTGAAATAACTTTATTACTCAAATATAATTAAATTTTTCATATTTTTTTCACTGCTCTTGCCCATGTTATGTTCTTGTTGTTAAGTCCCATTGAGTCAGTACTGATTGATAGTGACCCCATGCCCAGCAGAACGAAACACTGCCTGGTCCTGCATCACGTCATCCTCACAACCGCTGATATGCTTCAGCCCATGATTGCAGCCGCTGTGCCAATCCATCTCATCAAGGGTCTTCCTCTTTTTCACTGACCCTCTAATTTACCAAGCATGATGGCCTTCTCTAAGGACTGGTGCCTTCTGATAACATGTCGAAAGTATGTGAGATGTAGCCTCGCCATCCTCGCTTCTAAGGAACATTCTGGCTGTACTTCTTCCAAGACAGATTTGTTTATTCTTCTGGCAGTCCATGGTATATTCAATATTCTTCGCCAACACCATAATTCAAAGGCATGAATTCTTCTTTGGGCTTCCTTATTCATCGTCCAGCTTTCACATGCATATGAGGTGATTGAAAACACTATGGCTTGGGTCAGGTGCACCTTAGTCCACAAGGTGACATCTTTGTCTTCTAACACTTTCAAGAGATCTTTTACAGCAGATTTGCCCAGTGCAATACATTGTTTGATTTCTTTCTTGACTGTTACTTCCATGGGCGTTTAGTGTGAATCCAAATAAAATGAAATCCTTGACAACTTCTATCTTTTCTCCATTTATCATTATGTTGCTTATTGGTCCAGTTGTGAGGATTTTTGTTTTCTTTATGTTGAGGTGTAATCCATACTGAAGGCTGTGGTCTTTGATCTTCATCAGTAAGTGCTTTCCTCTTCACTTTCAGCAAGCAAGGTTGTGTCATCTGCATATCGCAGGTAGCTAATGATTCTTCTGCCAATCCTGATGCCACGTTCTTCTTAAGATAGTCCAACTTCTCAGATTATTTGCTCAGCAAACCCTGGTGGCATAGTGCTTAAGAGCTGGGCTGCTAACCAAAAGGTTGGCAGTTCGAATCCACCAGGTGCTCCTTGGAAACTCTATGGGGCAGTTCTACTCTGTCCTATAGGGTCACTATGAGTTGGAATCGACTCGACGGTAGTGGGTTTTTTTTTTTTTTTTGGTGTATGGATTTAGTAAGTATGGAGAAAGGATACACCCCTGACTCACACCTTTCCTGATTTTAAACCACACAATATCACCTTGTTCTGTTTGAACGACTGCCTTTTGGTCTATGTACAGGTTCCTCGTGAACACAATTAAGTTTTCTGGAATTCCCATTCTTCACAATGTTATCCATAATATGTTATGATCCACACAATCAGATGCCTTTGCATAGTCAATAAAATACAGGAACATCTTTCTGGAATTCTCTGCTTTCAGCCAGGATCCATCTGACATGAGCAATGATATCCCTCATTCCAAGTCCTCTTCTGACTTGAATTTCTGGCAGTTCCCGGTTGATGCCCTGCTGCAACCATTTTGGAATTATCTTCAACCCATGGGCTCCCTTAATTCCATCCAAATTCAGATTTAACATGAAACAGATGCATTGTTTTTAGTAACACATACGCTCAGACTCCTTGGCTGCAGTGGGCTGGAGTGGGCTCTGAGCAGTGCCTTTCCTCGCCAGCCCTCCATGTCTGTGACAGCCACACAGAATCTGCCTTCTCCCCCGCTTTCCTCTGTGACTGCTGTGTGTGTTTCATTTGCCCTGAACAACAAAAAATGTAGATTCGAATCCACCCTTTATTTCAGCAGCAGCAACAGAATTATTATGTTAATTGGTATATTGATATCCCAAGAACTGCTTACTGTGCCAAGTTATTAAGAATAAGTAGACAAGGGGCAAATTAAACTTTGAATCACCTATTCCTTTGGGCAGAATACATAAACCAAATTGACTGCAACCAAATGTCATATTATTTACATGGCGTGCACAATTTATTTTCTAAAAATGTACTCAACAAAAGGTCTGAATTTGCTCTTAAGCATATAATGGGTACCACTTAATAGTGAAGCCCTCTGATATGCCCTTCTCTCTATAATTAAATCATATGGGAACATGTCACAAAGCAAAATAAAATGTATTTATTTCAGCTATATCTTCCCACGGCATGACATGAAGTCTAAAAGAAAAAAATCATTTAGCATTTTTATGCCATCTGTGCTGGATAGGGGATGCGTTTACCAAGATTGTCACTGGAAAATATTACATTTTGAATTAAGCATAGTCTACTCATTACTATAGAGCGTCAACTGGATGAGCACAAAGTCAGACAAAATTCTGAACCTCACACGATATTTGTTTTCTTATACTCTGTATTGTGGCCAAACTGGTCTACCATAAGGTCTTTTGATGAATTTCAAGAAGCCCAAAAGAGAGGGATCATAAATAAATCATATTCATCTTAAAATCCCCATGCTTTTTCATCTGAATAAAGTTCTGAAAATATTTTCAAGCAATGGAAATGATAGCATCTCATAAGCAGAATATGTATCATTGTGACAGCCTGGATAATGATGCTATCCGGGCCTGAGAATGCCTTGTTGCAGATGAACAGCTAAAATGTCTGTATAATCAAAAATGCTCTTGTTTCAGTTAGCTTATGAAGCATAGTTACACGCATTAAGACTTCTACCTTTCAAACAAAATAAAGCTAAGGCTTATGCGTTGCCATTATTGTGACTAAATTCTATGAATGCTTATAGAAAATTTTATTTCCTATATTCAGTGAAAGGAAGCCTAGTGTGCAGTGGTTAAGGACTAGGTGGCTAACTGAAAGATCGGTGGTTTGAATCCACCAGCTGCTCCGGGCAAGAAAGATGCGGCAATCTGCTTCTGTAAAAGATTTACAGCCCTGGAAACCCTATGGGGCAGTTCCACTGTGTCCTACAGGGTCACTATGAGTCAGAATCAACTCAGTGACATTGTTTTGTCTTTTTTTTTTTAAAATATTCAATGAGGCCTTTTCATATTTTGTTTAAGAGATGTGAAAATCCAATTAATTTGCCGGAGGGGCCCTTGATTGACACCAGAGGGTCATAGTTTAATTAAACACTTGTTCAATAAATATCTCTGGTCTATATTATCCTTATGAGTTTTTTTTTTTTTTCCAAGTTGATATACACTGTGGCATTGTTTAGAGACACATATGAATAATAAAATGTAGCATACTTTACAAATGAAAAGTACTTTCTAAATAGGTTCTACTGCTTCTAGTTGTACATCTTCCTGGGTCAATAATATTCATTATTCATATTAAAATTTTTAAACCTAGCTACATTAAGAAGATACAATTTACCTGAAAATAATATAACATGATTGTTATATAATGCTTCGAGCATGATTATACAGAAAAGCCATGATTTTCCTGAAATGCAAAAAAATATATACAAATTCTCTCAGTTTGCCATAAAACCCAAGGACTAGATTTGCTTCATTGTCTAGATTCTACTCAACTCTGAAAATATTTAAAGTTCCATTGATTTTTGAAGTCCCACTTCCTTCAGAAACTAACCCCACCGTTCCTCTGAAGCCATTTTTGACAAGGACAATTTATGTGAAAGTGATGTAAAACTATTAAATGAAACACAAAACTTAGTCATTGTCACTAAGTATACTATTATCATAAAAATTGTGGTAGTTACTCTTTCCAATATTGATCCCATGCGTTTCTAATTGAGCATAGTACTTTTTCATTTGTCATTTATTTTATTTTAGCATTCTTTTGTACATTGTCTTTGAAATTGCCCTTAAACATTTTCTGTTTATTAATCAAACCATGTGATTTATGGCAAGGTTTTCATCATAGATGTCTGGTGGATCCTACAGGAAAATTGAATGGGCACTCCAACAAACATTGATTAAAGTACTGGATGAACCCTGCTTTAACCCCTATTCTAATTTAAAAAAAAAAAAAAAAAAACCTGAAAATGCCTTTGACTGCAATTAATTAAAACGTTGCTTTCCTTTGGCCTGGCTCTAATTCCTTATCATCCTGTGCTCTCTGAGACTGAGCTCTGGTTTTCAATATACTCAAAGGAGAGACTACCTCTACCGAAAGAACAAATTAATCTGTCTCAGAGTTCTAACTTTGAACTGTACTCTCTGGTCATCCATGCTGAATATTTTAAAATGGAAATTTTTGAAGTATTAAATATTTATGACTGTGTTTTGCCTTTCTAAATTATATGGGGCACCTGGAGGTTGTAGCCATGATATGATGATACGATACGATACGCGTGATATAACAGGATATGAATTTACTCTCAGTCTGAAAGTTTGAAAGTTAATGAACTGATTTTAAGGATGTCGACATTTAAATAAGAGCTGCCAGAACGAATGCTAATACAAGCCAGTAGTTGTTGTTGTTGTTAGTTGCCATGGAGCCAGCTCCGACTCATGGCACGCTCATGTGTAACAGAAGGAAACATTGTCCGGTCCTGCTCCATCTTCATGATCATTGCTGTGTCTAAGCCCATTGCTGTAGCTATTGTGTCAACCCATCTCACTGAGAGTGTCCCTTGTTCTCCCTGGCCCTCTGCTTTACCAACCATGATGTCCTCTTCTAGCTATTAGTCTTTCCTGATGATATGTCCCAAGTAAGCGAGCTGGAGTCTCCCCTCCTCACTACTAAGGAGCATTCTGGTTGTATTTCTTCTAAGACTGATTTGTTCAGTCTTACGGCGCTCCACAGTATATTCAATATTCTTCACCAACACTATAATTCAAATGTTTTCAGTTCTTCTCCTGTCTTCCTTATTCATTGTCCAGCTTTCACATGTATATGAGGCAATTGAAAAGACCATAGGCTTGGGTCAGGCACACCTTAGTCCTCAAAGTGACATCTTTGCTTTTTAATAGTTTAAAGAGGTCTTTTGCAGCAGATTTGCCCAATGCAATATTGTCATAATAGTACATGCATTTATTTCTTCCTTCTTTGGAAATCCAGAAGGGAAGAGGGGTTTATATGGTCCTAGTTGTTATTAGTTATTAATTTTTCCTTTTTCCTAGGTGCTCTGCTGAACCTTCTTTTAGGCAAATATGGTGGAAAGTCCAAACTATGAAGTAATACTGATTTGAACGAAAGGTTAATTCTAGTTTTAGAATTTTTTTAACTACTAAAAACGATGATGATCAGGACACAATTGCGCTCTAACATACTACGGAAAAAGTAACTGCAGGTCATAGATTCACACTGGATGTTCAGGAATGTCATCTAGAAAAGGAAAGGAAGCCCCATTCCTCTGAGCCTGGAGAAAATGAGGCAACAGTGGGTGCAGAGGTGGCTGCAGTTGTGAGTTGTGAGGGTGAGAGGTTGATGCCTGATTTTCCAAATGAAGTAAGAAATAAGGTCAACCACTGAGCGAAAGAGCAGGGGGACAATTGGTGGCTTCAGCTGAGCAGTGCAGGTTTGGAATAGCCATGGAGCTTACACAGTGGTAGCTGATCAGGGACAGGTGAAGATTGTTGGGGGCACTGGGTGTCTAGGTCTGGAGACCTTGAGTTGGCACCACTTTATGTGGCTGTGTGCAGCGCCCAGCAATGGCCTGGGTGTAAAGCAGAAATTACCATGCCATCACCAGGTTGACTGGCCTACATTAAGAGAGGGTGTGGCCAAAAAAGACAAAGGGTCTAGAGCATGTTAGAAGGAGCTGGTGAGAGTTAGGAAGACATACGCCATTAGGCAGATGGCTGAGGACAGATATAAGGCCATGATAGACTTGATGAGAAGGGTGGTCACCGGTGGGTGAAAAGTGGCGTGGAGGAAGAGTGCTGGAGAAGAGAGCTGTATTTTCACACTAGAAAGTGAGAGCTGAGGACTTCACTTGTGGCTTAGTTATACGTCATGACAAGGGCCAACTGGGGGCCATTGAAAGTGGAGATGAAGTCATGAGACTAAGAAGCTCCGTCTTGCAAAAGTTTGTGCCCTCCAGGATAGTGTTCTCAGAGTATGCATTGAGATGGTCTGTCCCCGTACCGCTCTCACCTTGTAAAATCCTCATGGGCAGGAATCACCTCTCTGTGTCTCTGATTGCCTGGCACATAGTCAGCCTTGGATGGTTAAACTAAAAGGACGCATCCCTACTGAACGTCATAGAGTGAAGGGTCATGTGCCTGCAGTTTTCTCAAAATACCACTAGATGGTAACCTTCCATTTAGGGTAACATCCTCACATCCAGGGTTCCAGGACTGACCTTACCCATCTCTCAAGGATAAACCACACTTTGTTGCACTATGCAATCTTCTGCCAATGAGTTAGCTCATCCTTTTGATTTTGCTTCTTGTACCTCATAACTTTGAAAATACCCTTGCATCAGATTAAACTATCCCTTAAGAGGCACAGCCTCCTCCACTACTAACCTTTGTTCCCGACCTTGCATTACAGGGCCAGTCTTTACTTACTGTCCATCACAAACATGCCCCACAGTGGTGTTTATTTCCAAAACCAGCTCTAAGCCTCTGCTCTGTTCTTACAGGGTTGCTCCAGTATCTGTTTCTTTTTTTTTTTTTTTTTTTTTTACCACTTAGACCTTTCTTCTTATTTTTTCTCTAATTCTCTCATTCCTTTTCATCTGTAACCTATAGGAATCTGGAAATCTCCGTATTACTTTATAGCACAGCTCCTAAATGTCAATTCACCAAATGAGCTATAGAAGTTAAAAAACTTTACCTTGTGCTGGATTGTTGCAAAATTCTCAAATTGTGAGACTTGCTTTTCTGTGAAACATGAGCAAGAAGACTTTTGCATCAATGAGTATTAATATTGCTAATTTAATTTGGTTTTGATATTTTAAAAGATCAAAAAAAAGAATGTTTTGGTGGCTATATTAAGAGTTCATTCAATGACAAGTAGTTTTATTGAAGAAATGGTCAGCATGTTGACTGGGAAGAATCTTGAAGAAACAGAAACAAACTTAGCAGCTAGTAGCCAAGTTGAGAGAAAAATGCAAATAGAAGAGTGGAAAGTCCCTAAGGAGTATAGCCATAATTCCAATAGCTAATAATAGCTAACATTTATTTAATGCCAGGTTGTGTGCCAAGCCATTTATCTGTGGTATCTCATTTAATCCTCACCACCCTAGAAGTAGGTATTGTTATTCCCCATTTACAGACGAGGAAACTGAGGCCCAGAGAGGTGAAGCAATCTATCCAAGATTATACAGTGTTGGAGATGGGACTCCAACCTCAGCTTGTCTGCTCTAAAGCACAGGATCTTATCTACTCCCAATAATCTATCAATAATAGCGCAGTAATTACGGCTATTCTCAAATGCAGAAGGGTTCAAAATAGATCTAGAAATAAATAATTTTTTCACTCAGCTTCTTAAGTGCAGTGGCTAAGCCCATTCTGGTTGGCCATGGCCAGCCGGGCAGTGATAAAGCAATGGATGCATACTTACAGGTGAGAAGAGGAAAAAGAAAGCATACAGATTGAGAAAGAACTCTTTCTTTCCTTGGTGCAATGTGAGAGGGGCAATCCCTCCTGAGCAGTGTAGAAAAGCTAGTACTCCCCTGTGAGGGCACGTGGGTGGAGTGGGGCATTTTCCATCATAGACTTTACCACAGATTTACTTTTACAAAAATAAATAAGAAGTTCATCAACTTGGCACACAAAGTTAATGGGGCTGCCCTGAGTTAGGCCCTGCCTGGCCTTGGTCTTCTCCTCAGCAAGAGCCCCAGTAAACATGCAAATTACAATACTGCCCTCTAAACATGGAAATGCATTCCATTACAATTCCAGGAAGCTCCCAGCTTCTACATTTTGTTAAGCCACAGTTAGGATTTTAGAACAAGACGGCGTGTCTTGGTATAAACTTAAATTTGTAGCCAGCATTGAAAATCTGCCGGTACCCTATCTTGATCAACTCAGAAGACACGATCTCGTCAACCAAAATAAGCCAACCTTAACTTCACATACAGTTCCCTAAGTGGAAGTTATCAAAAATACAAGAAAGATAACTGAGTGTTTTACTTCAGTTATTTTAATTGTCAGGAGCTATATTTGGCTTAGGCATCGGGGTGACGAGTAATCTGCCCCAGAGAACGCCTCTTTGACCCAGGTCATTGAATAATTTTCATTAGTATACACACACACACACAATCCAAGAATACATAAACATTTCTGCAGATATTTTTTCTGGGAAAAAGAATGTAGGTTGCAATTTCTTGCTTCCTTCACTTCTGCTGGATCCTGAAACACAGGTGAGAGGACCTGCACTGGGAAGACGGGAGAGCTGGTTCCTGGCACGTTTCTGGCACTAAATCACCGTGTGACCTCGAGAAACCACCATACTTCTTACCTCCATTGCTAATCTCTAAAATCGGAATGGTTAAGTAGATTATGTCTCATTCCTGGGATGGGATATTTTGCTGCCATTGAAATAAATTTTTGGAGAATTTTTAAGGGCATGATAAAATAATCATGATATAACATTAAGTAAAAAGCCAACATGAAAAATCCTACAGAATATTGCCTTAATTGCGTGTTACTACATGTGTTGTGTTTTAAATACACATGCATAAATTAAGAAGGAAATACGCTTAAGTGGCCATGACAGCTATTTCTTGGTAGGGAGATTATAAATGATTTTTTTTTTCTTCTTTATCCTTTTCTTTCTTTACCACCTCCTCAAAATGAACTATAAGGTCAGAAAAAAAAGTTATTTTAAAAATAAAAATATTGCAGTGGACTAGATTGTTTCTAAATTTCTTTAAAATTCTCAACATCTATTCAATTTATGAACCAGTGGAACAGAAATCGAAAGGTAATAGGTAGGGTTTGATATTTCCGGAAGCAACTGCTCCTCAGAATAAAAACATTCTGTACCCTGATCTCATTCCAACCAGTGCCAGACTGTAGGAGATTGGCATACGTGAGCTATGATATAATCAGTCATTTTAGAAACCAAAGCATTACCATTGTCCTTAGTGGCATGGGTAAATTTCACCTCTTTGCTCTATGTTTACGCTTTTGAATGCTATAGTAAGCAAGGTGGGATCATCCTAGCTTATCTAAGAATCATCAAGAGTTGTGCCCTCATATCTCCGCACACATTTCAAGTGATTTTTGCCTTAAGACCAGAGAACAGAGAAAATCTATTCTCTAGAGACAACACGGGGTTGTAATTCAAGTCACTATTTTCCTGCTTGTAGAAAATATTCCCAAGATCACTCTCTACAAAAACAAGCAAACAAAAAAACAGGAGGGTACTTCAAATGTGTTTCTGCAAGTCCCCCATCAGGAATTTCCACCCTTACTTCACGAGGACTGGAAAGGGTCCTAATTAAAAAGTTTGAGGTAGAGTGTGGATGTCTACACTGCTTCTGGGCTACGGGTGTTAAAACCAAAACCAAACCCATTGCCGTCAAGTTGATTCTGACTCATAGTGACCCTGTAGGACAGGGTGGAACTGCCCCATAGGGTTTCCAAGGCTGTAATCTTTACCGAAGCAGACTGCCACATCTTTCTCCTGCTGAGTGGCTGGTGGATTCAAACTACCAGCCTTTTGATTAGCAGCCAAGCACTTAACCACTGTGCCACCAGAGCCCCTTACAGATGTTAAGGAGACGTAAATATATAAAGGATCATATCCACTCTCTTGAGTGCGTACCAGCTGAACATTGATGACTCAAGGCAAAAAGTCCTAAGTAACAAAGTAGTTCTTTCACTACTGTTTGCTCGAGAACATATGGCTCGGAAAAGTGCTGCCATCCACAGCTCCTTTCAACTAATTCTACTTACTGGAAGGGATTCTTCTGTCAACCTGCCTTTAACGGTTAACTTAGAGAGTCCTGTTGCCTTCCAGTCTGAGTACAGGACAGAGAAATGAGAAGTTCTGAGTCATAGATGCCTTAAACTAGTTTTTGTTACATACATTTTTTGCCATGGAGAGAATGAATATAATTATAGTACAAGAAAGGACCTTAAGAAGCCAACCAGCCTATCTAATTGTCTTCAAGCAACACCATGCCAGAGCCATCACTAATAATAAAAAGGACTCTCTATTGGAGGAACTGTTACTGGAGAATCCCGGACTCCTCCAGAATTCTTCAGTTCTCCTTTTCAGGAAATCATTCCATGTATTCAGCTTGGACCTCTCATGAGGGTTTGTCAGTTTCTTCTTATTCAGTTCTTCTTCAGCGTAGAGAGTAGCCAGGCACTGTCTCCATTATCATCATCATCATCACTTCTATTGCTACTGCTAGTGCTCCAGGTGCCATTTGGGGTACCCACTATGGGGGACACTTTATATCCATCACTTCGTTTACTCCTGCAGCAGACATAAGAGGGAGGCCTTAGTAGTACATTTGTATACACAGGGAAACGAAGGCCCAGAGAGATGAACAAGCTTGTCCAAAATACAGCTAGTTGGTAGCAGAGCTGAAATATTAACCTAGGCCTTTTCTACAATGCAATGTTGCTGCAGCATGTATTTTTGTATAACTGAAAATGGTTCCTTTTCCCCCTTTCTCAATCTTCATCAGGTGAAATTATCCCAGCCTCGTCCTATTTTCTGACCTAGAATGCTATCCTCTTGGAATCGTTGTTGATGTCTGACTGTTGGGGAGAAGGGGTACTAGACTACTATTTCTGCCTAACTGAGATCTGCCCATTTGAGATCCCTGGTTTGGGGGAAGGAGAAAGCCTTGGGGGAACATGCTGGCTCCCATATCTCTTAGGGGAGGCTATCTGGTTGGAAGGGGGCTTAGGAGACGTCTCTAGAAGCTGTGTCTGATAGCAAGCATACATTTTTTACTTAGATTATGCATTTATTTAAGTTGGCTTAGGGGAGAGACTTATGAAGCCTGTGGGGAGTGATTAAAGAACATTCTCCCTAGCCCCCTTGATGCTATCACTCAAGGGGAATTTCAGTGACAATTAATTTTACGGGAATGCCTCAAGTGATTTCTCTGGTAGCTCTGGTAACCCCAAAGTTACATGAAAGCGCTAGGTCTTAGGAATTCATGTAAGCACCTTCTGGGGGTTTGTAATGGGGTGTGATAAAGATCCAAATGGAACATAGCGTGTAAGTTGCAAGTTTTCTAACCCCGTGGCCTATTATACTGTGGAACATAAAGAAGTATTAAGCCAGATGAGATCTGAGCAGCACGCATCCTAAGAGGAGGGATATCTCTGCTTCCTCTAGGCACTATTTCCACCAATGGATCCAGCATTTTTCACTTATAACCCAATACTATGCTGCTAGGTCACAGTGGATTGGAAGATAAATGGGCCTTTTCAATTTGGATTTCCAGTCTCAGATACTAGGATCACTCCTGATTTAAAGCACAGTTTGTGTTGCAGTTCTCCTGTGCATAGCCCAGGTGAAAAGTCTCTTCTGTTTATTTCTGAGCACTTATCTGATTTAGAGATTTGAGCCTCCAAGTCAAAACAGCTTGACTCAAGGAAATAACAAAACACAAGTAGACTGGTTAAGAGCGATTGTAACACGTGAGTCCTCCGTCTTACTTCTTCCCTACTCATGGAGGCTTTCTTGTCAGTCCCCACAATCTCACTTGTTCATTTTAATGGCTCCTTCATTTCTTCAGGTAGCCATGACTGTTCTCGGACACAGAGCGTAGTCAGAACAAATGTACAAGCTCTTTACTCCACTTGCAGTTGCCCCAACAACAGTTGTGCAATCTCTGGTCAAAGCCATAGAGAGGTAGAACCTTCCTAATCAGTGACTCTTTGTCCCATTAATGGAAGACAAAGAAACTAACAACCAGCCCCCCTTCCCCTGTGCCCCAAAAAATGCTCACCTTCACAGGCATCAGACCAGCCTGGCCATGATCTTGGCCATGATCTTGACTCATTTTATTTTGATTTTCACTTGTTTATTCATTTTGTAAATATTTATTGAACACCAACATGTAGGCACTATGTTATATACTGGAAACGGGGAGAAGAGGAGAAAGAAAGAGAAGAAGAAAGAGGAGATAAAGAGATAAAATGAGAAAAGGGAGGGAGGGGGAGAGAGGAATAGAGGAAGGAAGAAAGGGAGAGAGGAACTCAGAATATTCTTGTCCTTAGAGACTGCAGTCAAGTTCTGGAGATAACGTATACAAGGGCCATAGGAACAATTCAGATGACATGCCATTGGAGCTTGGCATTAGAGATGAGAGAAGATTTGGTAAAGCATTTCACTTAGACTTCAAGCTGGGTAGGTGGGAGAAACATAGGCTAAAGAAATGGTGTAACCACAGGTTTGAACATGAACAACAAATTTGCAGCACATGTTGCATGGAAAAGGCTAGAGGGAGAGAAAGTAAGGAAGTGGATTGGTTCCAAACAATGGCAAGCTGGGAATCTGGACTTGATGTCACAAGCAGTAAGTTGCCATTGAATGTGTGTAAATAGGTGAGCGACATCCCTGTGCTTCAGATAGCTTCTTGTAAGATGGGCAGTAAGAAGTTGGGGCTGGAGTTGGGTAAGCTGGCTTGGAGTACATCAGCTTCTTGTTAAGACGGGAGTACATCAGCTTCTTGTTAAGCACAGGAGCTCCTTGTAAAATTGGCTGTAAGGAGTTGGGGCTGGAGTTGGGTAAGCCAGCTTGGAGGCAATTGCTGCAACCAGGACAAAGGACAGGGGACTGACCTAGTGGAAACTAAGAGAAGCAGACATGCAAGAGAGAGTGCACAGGGATCACACGGTACTTTGATACTCCCCAGGGATCACAGTGTAACTTAGCCATTAATTATCTGTAAGGTTGAGAGAGAGAGAGAGAGAGAGAGACATTGGGAAGTGTCCATATGAAACTGACAACTGAAATGTTAAACTGAACAAAATTACAAGGTAAATCTAGGTCAATTGGCATAACAAAGTTTATTAAGAAAATCTTCTGCATCCTATTTTGGTGAGTGGCATCTGGGGTCTTAAAAGCTAGCAAGTGGCCATGTAAGATGCATCAATTGGTCCCAACCACCTGGAGTAAAGGAGAATGAAGAACACCAAAGACACAAGGAAAGTATTAGCCCAAGAGACAGAAAGGGCCACATAGACCAGAGATTTCATCAGCCTGAGACCAAAAGAACTGTATGGTGCCCAGCTACCACCAATGACCACCCTGACAGGGAACACAACAGGTAGTCCCTGATGGAGTGGGGGAAGGGTGGGATGCAGAACTCAAATTTCTAGTAAAAAGACCAGACTTAATGGTCTGACTGAGACTGGAGGAATCCCAGAAAACATGGCCCCCAGACTCTCTGTCAACCCAGAACTAAAACAATTCCCGAGGCCAACTCTTCAGACAAAGTTTGGACTGGACTGTGGGACATAAAATGATACTCATGAAGAGTGTGCTTCTTAGCTCAAGTAAATACATGAGACTAAATGGGCAGCTTCTGTCCGGAGGTGAGATGAGAAGGCAGAGAGGTTTAGAAGCTGGTTGAATGGACATGGGAAATCAGGGGTGGAAAGGAGGAGTGTGCTGTCACAGTATAGGAAGAGCAATTAGGGTCACACAACGGTGTGTGTATACATTTTTATATAAGAGACTAACTTGAATCGTAAACTTTCACTTAAACTTCAACAATAAATAAAAAAGAACACTTGTGTTTGAGAGGTGGACAGAGGCAGAAGATAAGCCAGAGGGTGATTCAGGAAGTCAGAACTGGGTTAAGAAAACCAGATGAGCCTTGCTTCAGAGAAACCTACAGAGAAGGGAGTTTTCCAAGGCCAAGGCCTGGAAGCAACATGGAAAGCTATAGAGAGGAAAGGAAATGAACACAGACTGAGGGATGGCTCTGGGCCGTGGTGGCTTGGAGGGTTTGGTGGCCTTCCAGAGAGAAGTTAGAGTGGTGAGGGCAGAGCCAGCCTGCAAAGGTGAGGAATGGACTGGCTAGGAGTGACTTCTCTCTTTTGAGAAACTGTGATCAAGGAAGAGTGTGAATGAGCGTTAGGGAAGAAATTAGGAAAGGGATTTTTTGTGGGAGACCCAGTCATGTTTTTATGGTGAGAAGAAGAGTCCAGTCAACACACCTTGGGCCAGCGTAGGTCCCGCCACAGCACATGCCCACGTACATGCAGTGCTTCTTGCTCTGCTCATTCACCAGGGGCATGAGCCTAGTCCAGCCTGTTCACCACCAGCCTCTTAGAAGATGCTCAGACCATGTCATTGATTGAATGCCTGAACACTAAGACAGAGCAGGGGTCATTCAGGTTACAAGGTTCCAGAACAGGGAAGAAAACAGGACCAAGAGCAGAAGGCGCTGGACCAGGAGAAATAAGAGAGAAAGAAAGGAAGGCTATGAAGTTATTTTGAAAGGAGGACACGTTTAAGAAATTTCGGCAGAAAAGTAGGAGAGGTCTAGTTCTACTGGGACGTCATGGAGCCCGTGGACTTCAAGTAGCCAGATGGCCTTTGTCACAGGAGTGACAAAGCCAACAGGGGGTTGAGTTTCCTGTTATATACACCTAAGCTCGATCTTTACTGCTGGACACATTCATGCATGTGTGTGTGGTCACAGGACAGGCTGCGTCCCTAGGCTTCCACTGGGGCTACACAGAAGGGCCATGTTCCAATTCCATTAAGGCCTTGTCGTGTATGTTAAGACCTCCTTGAGTGCCATAACAGCCAAATGGCCAGCCTTTCAGTCTTCCCCATACACACACCCCACAGATGCAACACATGGAGAAAAGGAAGATTTTCAGCACTCTATAGTCATCGATAGTTTTCTGGAACTCATTGTCTCTGGTGTGTTCCAAATTGCCATGCAAAAAAAAAGCGCCCGTGTAACACAAGCAAATTTTGATACAATTACATGTGACAATTCCTATTTGAGTTGATTGAGCTCTCTCTTTAAAAAGACCGTGCCTCTTCTGTTCTTCTAGAATTAAAGGTTTTACTTCTCATTTGTTATGAGTTGAATTTTTAGGTTGATGAAATAAGTCATGGAGACTTACCACTTGGGACTTAATAAAAAAGCTTATGTTTTGAATTGTGGGGTTCTTTCTCTAAGAACGGAAAGATTTTTTTATGGTAAAAAGCTTTGTAGCTTGGTTTGCATTGATCTGGTATTTTTTGCCATGTGTTTCGTCTTTGGAGGCTGGGCTAATGAACCGAGACGAAAAGGAAAGAAGCAGCTGCAGGCGTTGACTCTGTTCTTACTGCCTCCGACATCAACATCTTGCTGAGCGCTCTTAACAAAGTGAGGCCCAGAAGCTTCAAAGCCACCCAGGTTCATTTAGTGTTCTTTTTTAAAAAATCTTATATTGCTAGCTATTCTTACATGTCATATGTTTATGGCTAATTTTCATCCAGACTGTAAGCTCCTTGAGGGCAGGGACCCTATGTGATAGTTCTTTATAACTGTCATAAAAAAAACTAGTTGCCATTGAGTCAAGCCTGACTCAGGGTGATCCCATGTGTGTCAGAGTAGAACTATAATCCATAGGGTTTGCAACAGCTGATTTTTTTGGAGATAGATCACCAGGCCTTTCTTCTGAGGTACCCCTGGGTGGACTCGAACCTCTAACCTTTTGGTTAGCAGCCAAGCACATTAACCATTTGCACCACCCAAAAAAAAAAAAAACCCATTGCCATTGAGTTGATTCTGACTCATAGTGACCCTATAGGACAGAGTAGAACTGCCCCATAGAGTTTCCAAGGAGTGTCTGGTGGATTCGAACTGCTGACCCTTTGGTTAGCAGCCATAGCACTTAACCACTACACCATCAGGGTTTCCTTGCACCACTCAGGGACTCCATAACTGTCATTAAAAAAAAAAAAAACAAACCAAACCTGTTGCCATCGAGCCGATTCCGACTCATTGTGACCCTAGTGGACAGAGTAGAACTGCCCATAGAGTTTCCAAGGAGCGGCTGGTGGATTCGAACTGCCAACCTTTGGCTTAGCAGCTGAGCTCTTAACCACTTGCTACCAGGGCTCCATAACTATCATAGCAGTATCCAAAATGTAAGCCCTGAAGTAGTATCTAATTTTACCCGACCCATTTACAAATGAAATACCTGGAGCCCGGGTGAGTGAGTCTACTTGCCCAGGGTCAGGGGCAGGAACTGCCACATGTGGAGCTGGAACACAGCTCTCCTGTCTCCCAGTCTTGTGGTGGTTGTTAGCTGCTGTCAAGTTGGTTCCAACTCATGGCGACCCATGTACAACGGAAGGAAATGTTGCCTGGTTCTGTGCCGTCTTCATGATTGCTGGCATGCTCTAGTTCATTGTTGTGGCCATTGTGCCAATCCCTCTCACCCAGGGTCTCCCTCACCCTTGCTGAACCTCTACGTCACCAAACATAATGACCTTCTGTAGTGATTGATCCCTCCTGATGACGTGTCCAAAGCAAGTGAATTGGGCAATGTTCTGTTGTGATCCATAAGGTTTCCACCTTCCCCAGACGTCAAAGCGCACTGAATCCTTATAGTCTTTATGAGGCTCCTGTGAGGGAGACGCTGAGGCCCATAGATGCTGGCTAACTTGCCTAGAGCCACATTGCTAGTGAAGGCTGGGACTGGAACTGAGTCAGACTGGCTCTACACCTGTGCACCCAACCATTTTACTGCCCTCTACTGGGCTGTTTTGTAAATGAAGGATTAGATAAAGACTGCATGCTGGGACCTTTGGAAGCAGGAAGCACTAGAACGCTTACGTACTCACAGAGCATCTCAACGGCCAGACCAGCCAGCCCTCAGTGATCCAGATGGCCACTTGGGGACAGCAAAGGCTCAGGGCAGCTAAAGGCAGAGCGGAGGACAGAGAAGAAAGAACCAATTCTCAATTATTCTGTGGGTCCCTAGAGAGGAACACTGTGAACTTGTTCCCAGTCTGCGTCTCTCATGCCAGCTGTCCCCTCCTCCCCTTCCCTAACCACAACCCAAGAACTTGCTCCCTGGAAACGTATCCTCATGCATAGGGGAGACAGAGTTGGAGATTATCTGCTCGAGGTGGCAAAAAATGCGTAGGTACATCTCCAGCCAACCACTGTTATTGGTGTATTTTTATTTTACAAAGTGGACATGGGCCTTTCATTGTTAGTCGTCTGAGTTTGTCATCATTGTCGTTGTTGCTGTCATCAGTAACCACCCAGTACCATAAACTCGTTTGTAACTCACTAAAGAACAGTACTGTGCATGCCATCATCACCTGAGTCCCACCTGGTCAGGACTGAAGGGAAGCTTCCAGGGACAGAGGGCAGGTACTGCAGGCTCCCAGGGTGCTGATGCAGGAGGTCGCACTGAACCAGGACTCAGCCACACCCCCAGAACGCTGCTCAGAGCACCTTTGTTGTAAACAATTCTCCCTCTTGCCTGGAGTCTAGAACAAAGCTTCTAACCCTTCTGATACTCATAGCTTTACTGCTCTTAGGTAAGGTTTAAAGATTCTTGGTCAAATTTCAGCTCAGATAGGTTGCCCAGGAACATTCTTAGGGCTTAACTTGCTTAATTCCTCTTGGAGTTTCCATTGAAAGGGATAGCCTTTTCTAGGCCCTTTATATCCCACTGTTTATAGTGAAATACTGCTGCCTCTCACTTGTTAGAGAACCAGCAGCTTCCCACCAAGAAGGAAGAGCTTCCACCCATTTCTGAAAATCCATGTTCACAAAATCAGCTGATGGATGAATGTTGCTGAAGAAATTTCTAACACTTTTAATGATTTGCTTAAATAGTTTATTGTACTTTATCCAGGTTCTCAGTTTAAAATCCAATACAAGAAGGGTCTTTGGAATTTTCTTCAGTCTGCAAAATCAATCCAAATGAGACTACTGATGGTTTCCTTTGTCTTCCTTCCTAATAATGTTATTGTTGGTGTTAGGTGCTGTCCAGTCAATTTCAAGTCATAGTGACCTCATGTGACAGAGTAGAACTGCCCCATAGGGTTTTCTAGGCTATAATCTTTACCGGAGCAGATACCTTCTGCGGAGCGGATAGGTGAATTCGAACCGCCAATGTTTTGGTTAGCAGCCAAGCCCTAGACAGTAAATGCTGTGAGTCTGGAGGAGGGCGAGACTCTGCTGGTCCTTAGCAGTGAGGAAGCTTCATGTGAGAAGCATGTCTTGAAGAATGAGTAGGATTTCAGTAGCTGAGAGAATGCAGCCATGTAACGCTGTGGCTGGTCCGTATTGCATGCCCAGTAAATATGGGTTGTATGAGGGAGGAATGAATGAATGAAGCCAGAAGGCATCTATCTGAGGTCAGGCAAAGACTCTAACAAAGGTATGAAGGCAGAATTCCCCATGGCATATACAAGGATAATGAGCAGGGCACCTGGCTCCAGGAGAGGCTCCACCCTGGGAGGTAGAGGGGATGAAGCAGGAGGCCCTCCGGGACTGTGGAGGGCACTGGACGTCAGGCTGAACAGTGTTGACCTTACCTTGCAGATTAGAGCAGAAGGTCACTGCCTTTGACCAAGACCTCTATCCTGAAGACAGTGGGAAATCACTGACAACTTGTAGGGAAACACCTAGTATTTCAGGAAGAAGAGCAAGCTTCTGGTGGTCCTGGTTCAGAGAGGTCCCCACGCCTCAGCAGGAAGCAGCTGACTTAAAGGTCAATCTAGCTGGAAGGGGTGGAATAAAGGAAAGAAAGGAAGGAGGCGGGGTGGGGGGAGGTAGGAAAAGAGGGAGGGATGGAGGGAGGGAGGGCGGAGAAAGAAAAAAACCCCACACACACCCCTTTAAAACTTTCCATCTTTGACTGTACCCAAGAGATCCCTTACATGGTTATTCTTTCCATTAGGGTTTTTAATCTAATCAGTGGGCCTTATGAAAGACTCACAAAGCTTTTGCTACAAGAATAATTAAATGAAGCAATTTCCTATGTCTGTAATGATCAAATATGCTTCTGAAATTAGGAAAATGCAGGCTTATGATAAAAATATAGCTGTAATAAAACTATATGTCCTTTATTGATTTCATTAGACGGTATTTCCATTTTGCATTCTTAATTCAAAGCAATGAATTACTGATTTGGTTTAAAATAAAATATGGAAAGATCCTGGGGTTGTAGGAAGCTCGTCACTGTAATGGGGGCCTAACTCACTAGGCCAGTGTTTGGGCTGCATGTGAGCACAGCGAAAGGAGTTAGATTTCGCTTTGCCAAAATTTCAGTGTGAAAGAGTTTGTTATCACAGTGTTTTATTATATTCTTATTGAACTTCAGCCAGACGAAAATAGAATCTCCTCACCATCCTTTTAAATTAGCCTTAAACTGCAGACAAAAGACAAAAATCAATGTCCAAATTTAGCTCCTTGCTCTGGGCTCCCTAAGAAATTGACCCTGGTGCTAATATGCAAGGCTCAGAGATAATAGAACATAGAGTAAGTGAGAATTTTAGAGTAGCATTTCTCATTCAATTTAGGTCTATTTAAGTGTCTGGTAAATTCTGTATATAAATCTTTTCTCTGATGCTACCGGTTATTCTGAGTCTATGTGTTCACCTCATTGTAGTTCAATAGAACTGTCCCCAAGACATTTCCTTTTCATGACAAATTATGGTCATATTTCGAGTGTCAAACGATAGTGAAAACTCTCTTTGCAAAGAGTAGTGCCTAAATAATGCTACAGTCTACTCAAATATAATATTAATAATTACGAAGAGCTTTGAGTAGTGCCTAAGTAATGCTACAATCTATTTAAATGTTGTATTTCATTAGTAATTGCAAAGAGCATGAGTACCTACACAGGAAGAACAGTTTTTAGAAAGATATTATTCCCATCGGCCACACCAGGTTTAACGTCTCTAATCTTTCTAAGTGGCACAGATGCTCTGAGCGCCTGATCTCCTCTTAGGAAAAAGTAATTATGAATTCCTTCTACAAATCCCGTTAAGTCCGAGTCTCACGGTCCTCTGTATCCGGGAGACCTGGGCAGGACAGGTCAGCAAGATGAGGAAAGCACCGCTCTGCCTGGCTTGGGGCACTGATGTCCAGAAACCCATGTTGAGGTGCCCAAAGATACAAGGAGCAGAAGGATGGGGACAAAGACCGTCCTGCAGGCTCCATAAACAAGTGTGCCGATGTACACAGTGGGGCTTAGCTCAAAGACCTGCTGGGCAAATGGTGGCAATCAGGCCAGATCGCGAAAGATCTGTTGTGTTATCATGGCATGAGCTCTGCAAGCCTGCAAAGGCCAGAGAAACAAGGCAAGTGTCAGAAGCCAAAGAAGTCATTGACTTAGCCTGCCGTCTGTCTGTAAGGCAGACGTGAACACCGGCGATGCCAGAGGTGGCGTGAAGGGACTCTACTAGATGCCACGCCACTCTGAGCATGGCCCCGTAGCGGCGGAGATCAAGGAAGAAGAGACCTTAGTCCTGGGAGTTGTCACATTGATTTTTACTGGAAAAAGTGAGTGAGAACAATTGGCTAGAAAAGGCCTGGACTGTGATAGGGAATGAAACCGAGACAGAAGGGTCAGGCGACCTTGCTATAAAGCAACCCACATAACTCTTTTAACACGGGTCCCACTTAATAGAGTGTTCTAAGCCAGGACCTTAAGCTCAGCCCTGTCAAGTTCAAGGATAGTTTAGGATTGTCACAGGGAATCCAGCTATTTCATATAACCAGGGCTTAATGATGCTAAATGCTGCTACTTTAATCATCGGTAGATTTTACTGCAGAGATTTAGGCACTTTTTTAAAAGAAAATGTTAGATGATCAAAGAATTCCTTAATAAAAAGAACAAACTGAGTGCCCACAATTTAAACTGGGGACCTAATTGCAGATTCCTTATCTTTCCATTAACACCTGGGAAGATACTAGGCGAACCGGATTCTCACCTTAATCCTGCCTAAAATAGCACAGAAAATTCAAAGCAACCACCTTAGCTTTCTGAAAACCCAGTGGCAGTTGTAGTGGGAATGAATTTCACGGTCATAAAGTAGGAGGGCAAGATTAAATGTTCTCGATTTTTATGAATCTCGCTTGAATTTCCTGATTCTGAGCCCCAGGCTGCCTCGTTAGGTCCAGGCCAGGTATCTCTCAGTCTGGTGTGTGGTTTCTTCCCATTTGGGTTGAAAGCTGCTTCCCCAGTTTTTTCTCTCCCACTTCGTCCGTTCCCATTTCTTCTACCACCAAATGCCACTGAGTCCATCCCGACCCATGGCGATCCTGTGTGTATCAGAGTAGAACTGTGCTCCATAGGGTTTTCATGGCCGTGGCCTAGCAGAAGCAGATCACCAGGCCTTTCTTCCAAAGCACCCCTGAATGAACTCAAACTTCCAACCTTGTGGTTAGCATCAGCCAACCCACCTGTTAACCATATACACCACCCTGGGCCTCCTCCTCTGCTCTAAGCTCCAGTAAAGTACCCTGCATTTCCAGGTGGGAGGGGTAGGGCCATTCCGCCTCTGTTTCCATCCTTCCTGGACAGCACGAGGGCTCCCCTGATCGGTGACCAGACCATCCTGCTGGCTTACCTAGCTCTCTTAGCGCTCACCTCAGCTGCCAGGCCTGGGTGTCTCCTGAACGTGCCTGTACCTACGACCTCTTAGATCTCCGTGATGAACTGCCTAGCCCCGAGCTCTGACAGTGTCTCCCTTCCCAGGAGAACTTTCAGATCCCCCTATTCTGCAAGAGTGGAGCCCCAGGAATCGATTCTAGTCCTCTGGGCTGACACAGGCTGTACGCCATCTGTATGCCCCTCCATCCTCCCCGCCGGGGGCATGGGGTGCACACATCTGTAGAGCTGCTGTTCTGAAGGCAATGTTCAAGTTGTCTCCACTCTCAGATCCCCTCAAACTTCTAAGGAAATTCTCTCATGAGCCCCCTTCTTTTACAGACACACACATAGACACACAACGCAGACACACACACATGCACACACACGCACACACAGCACAGACACACATGCCCACGTATGCACACACACAGGTGTGCACACACACACACAGACGAAGGCACACATGCACTGCAGCCCTCAAACTTCCCGCCTCTCTGCCCAGCATGGAGCTGGTGTGGTGGTCAGGGGGCAGGTCGGCTTTGTACATCAGTCCACCAATCCAATCTCTCCTGTCTATATTCTTACTAACAATGTGGGGTTTGAATCCCACTGGTCCATCTCTAGCAGCCGTTACCTGGGCGCATCCTGTCTCCTGGTCCCAGTGGAGATGGTCCCAGAGAGAACGTGTACAGGTTCCCATTTCAAATTCTCGTGCAGGCTGACTCCACTCGGCACCCACCCCCCGCCCCCGCTCTGAGCCTCATGTACTAAAAAATCAAGTTCCTTTGCTTCAACTGAGTTTGATTTAGTTCAGTGCAATTCAGCAAATATTTACTGACCAGCGGCTCCAGTCCCCACCTGGGGGTGCCATTCTGCTCCCATCCCTGGGTGGAACGGACAGGAAGTACTTGCCCAGCCTCAGCCCTCCAGCCCCACTCAGCAGATACACGATTATTTTGGTTGTTATCATTAGGCATTTGCTTCTTGAAATCTTCAAATTTCCTCGTTTGATTCTTCGTTATCATTCCTGCTTCTCTTTTTCTCCTCACTTGGCGCCCTCTGCGGGGTGGAGCCCTGGTGGCGCAGTAGTTCAGAGCTCAGCTGCTAACCAAAAGGTCGAATGTTGAGTTGATTCACTGCTGCATGAACTGTTTGGATGACAGCTGATTTCAAAAACCTGTGTCTAATCAAAATGTTTGATTAATAACTCTGAATCAAGGAATATATGTTTAAGTCCCCCAAATCTGCAATAAGACAGCTAATGTTTTCTCCTAGAGGTGAAAAAATACGAATTTTGCTGCCATTTGGGAGTCCACTGCCACTCCTTTATAAGACTGAGGTGTTACAGACTGAATTTGTCCCCCCAAAAATGTGTTGTACATCCTAAGCCCTATACCTGTGGTTACAGTCCCATTTGGGAATGGATTTTCTTTGTTATGTTAACAGGCCATATCAGTTTAAGGCGTGTTTTAAGCCAGTCACCTTTGAGATAGACTTGGGGTGTTATGGATTAAATTGTGTCTCCCAGAAATATGTATGGTAAATGCTAACAGCGATACTTGTGTTTATAATCCCATTTGGGAATGGGTTTTCTTTGTTATGTTGAGGCCATATCAATGTAGGCTGTGTTCTAAGTCAGTCGCCTCTGAGATATAAAAAGAGCAGATTAGGCACAGAGAAGCAAGCAGAGATGGGGAAGATAGATGCCAGGCCACATGGAGATCACCAAGGAGCCAAGCAAAGGAAGCAGTAAAAAGACAAGGACCTTCCCCCTGAGCCAACAGAGGGAGAGCCTTCCCCTAGAGCGCTGCCCTGAATTTGGACTTCTAGCCTCCTAACTGTGAGAAAATAAATGTGTGTTAGTTAAAGCCACCCACTTGTGCTATTTCTGTTACAGCAGCACTAGATAACTCAGACATGGGGATACTAGTCCCCAGGTCTGAAGGCCTCCTCACTCGGGAAGTAGGGGCCATGCCAAGGGGTTGGCTTTTGAGCACCTGGACTCTGCTCTAGCTGGGAATGTGTGACGCGTCTTTGATTCTGATTCTGAAGGAGAAGCCTAACCATTCTTTTTAGGTGACCTTATTGCACTTTGTCTAGTTTTATTTTGTTACACTTTCTGCACCAAAATTTCCTCCGTAGTTGCAACTGAGTTCACATCTGGCTCTGTGTGTTGCTCTTGTATTATGTCTGAGATCTGAGAACAGCTGTCGTTGCCCATCTGGATAGGGCACTTCAGTCGGGAAAGGATGCCTTTCTACAAAGCAGGCACGAGGCTTAGGGTCTTTCCAAGTGCTATGCATCTTAGATATTTACTGAGAACAATTAAGGAACGTATACGAGGACTTGAAAAACATCTCTTACATTTTTGTTCACCTTTTAAGCCATCGACATACTTGCCTTTGAAATAGCAGAGACCATATACTTTTAGCCTAACAAGACATGAGAGGATAATTGTAAAAAATGTCAAAGATGTTTGTAGAGTGGTGAAATTGAATGATACTGCAGAACACATTTCTCAGAAATAAAGTGGAGATTTATAATTCATGCACAAAGCCTGTTTGGACGATCAAAGAAAGCATCGTGTGTACCACAGTTCTGCTGAAGAAAAGTCAGGGACGAGATAAACTGATAAGAGGTGGACTCACAAATGCATGATAGCTGTAATGACGGGTTCTGGTTTTTGGTAATGCAATTCCATAAGTGGACATTTAGCCAGTTTATTAACTCAGTGTTTTTAGAATCTCTTATAGATCAATGGAACAAAGAGGAGACTCTGGCTGACTGAGCACTTATTACATAACATACTGAAGAATAACAGAATGGAACTAGGTGTTGTACGCCCTGCTTATATTATCTGATACCTTTAAAGGCTGAATGCCATTGCCAGTTATTTACTGTAGCAAGTGCTTCTATGAACACTTTAAAGGTTGCTGGTTCCTTCCATGTTCCCTTTTACCCGAAACAGCAGCACATTCCATTTCATTTTCTATTAGACAGTTTTACTTCATAGCCCCTGAGCAAGCTAACTCCATTAGAGTTTCTGCAGCTGAGCTTTTTGAAGGAGTGTCTGAATGAGCCGTGAAGCCATTGCATCCATAGGAAGTCGTGGACCCCAGTGCAGTGAGCCCCGTGCCCGCGGCTCTACAAGGTAGTCAAGCGCTGAGACCCAGGTATCCTCAGGACATGCTGCTTGTTGGGGCTCGGTTGGTGCTCGTGTGCTGCGAACCCCCAGTGGCCTGTCATTGAATGTCATGAAACAGATCTGGGACCCCTGTAAAAGCAGTATAATCCACCCATAAAGTGGAAGTCACGGAATCCACAAATAAGAACAATTACTCCAAGAGGGACTTTCAGCAAAATGGCACTCTAGGCAGAAGCACCATGCCATCCTTCCACAGCAAAGATCCTAAAAACAAAGCCGAACAGAGAAAACAACAATCCTGAAACCCTAAAACATCAAATGAAGAGATAAAGAACTCAACAAAGCACCAAATGGAGTGAGAAAACTGACAGAATGGAGAGCGAGGAGAGATTCATGCAGAGGTCCCCTATTAGGTAACGCAGCGCCGATCCGCCATCTTGGACTCCTATCAGAGACCAGCAAACAGGGGGTGCAAGAAAGCAGCTTCAAGGAGCTTCCAGGGGGAGACAAAACAACCAGTAATTTGCAATACATGCTTTCCCACCCTCCACCCTTCTTCACCCCCACTCGGCTTCCTCTGCTTCCCGCGGCCACAGTCTCTTGTCCGGGAAGCACTGGCTGCTTGGATCCCACCCACCCGAATGGGCCAGCTCACTGAGTGCCATTTGTTGGCTGCTGGTGTTGCTTTTTTCTGCTGCTTTTGATTTCTTCCTTACCTCTCACCACCTCCCCCTCCTTTCATTCAAATACCTGGCTCCACACGCCATCTTTGCTTCTTCCTGAGGGGGTGCGGAGCTCCGTTCAAGTGTGGAACTGCTTCCCGGTCTGGGCGGCCGTGCTGGTGGGATCCCAGGGCTTTTGTTCGTTTGTCTGTTTTGAATTGTTTGTTTGTTTTCTTTTCCTTTTCTTGAGTTGGGAGCCCATTCTGGCCAGGCGGTGCTGCATGGCTTGGAACCTACACCCTCGGCTTCCCCAGAAGTGCAGAGGGATCCCAGAGGGCATTTCTTTTCTCGTTGTTTTTTATTTTTTTCCTTCTGTTTTTTGGGGGGCTTTTCTTGTTCTTTTTTTTTAAATTTGCTTTGTTTTCTTTTCCCTCTTTTTCCCTTTTTGTTTTTCTTTTTTACTCAGTTTCTCGTCTCTCTATATCATCCTTCTCTTTCTGTTCCCTGAATACCTGGCGTTGTATACCTCTACACCTTCTAGCCAGGCTGTACTGCAACACGTGAGAACAACTTCCCCAGACCTTATAGCCGCACCAGTGGGATCCCTGGGAACTTTGCTGTTCTTTTCCCTTTCCAATTTTTTTATTATTCGTTCTTTTCTTTTCTTCCTCTTCCCCTTTTTGTTTTTCTCCGTTTCCTAGTCTCTCATTTCTCCACTCCAACGGCAAGCTCCCCTAGCATTCTTTTTTGTTTGTTTGTATGTTTTTGGCTCCTGTTCCTCTCTCCTCTCTCCTGTATCCATCTTAGCTCCACACATAACAATCTCCCCCCTCCATCTCCATCCTGCCTACCTGCACCGTGTGCTTAACATCACGCCACCAAGCAGCACAGACACAGGCTACTGGAACCTGCCCTGCACTGATTACCGACCTGCCCTGGTGGCTGTAGTAAGTGCCACAAACAACCCGTCCCAGGAACTCCTCTCCAGCTAGACCTGCCTTGCCGTACCATATCTGAGTGGCTGACCCTGCTAATTGGAGAAGGAGGTGAAAAGTATTGTGCCCACAGACGAGCAAACAACAAAGAAAACACAGCCCACCTGCTAGGATATAGCCAAATTAAAAACAAAAAGGGACAAAACAAATGAATCTACCATCAATAAATGAGAAAAATAACTGGTGAATGCCCCCAAAGACAGCAGACAATATCAAAACATTTACAAAAACAGGAGAGGATGGTTCCAGTAGGCATCAAAAATAAAACACCAGATGACCTTCCAGTGGAAGAAAATGCACTAGAACTACCTGAGAGGGAATTCAAATCTCTAATACTCAGAATTCTCCAAGAGCTGAGGCAAAAAGCTGACAAACATGAGGAAAAAAGAGACAAATTCATGGAAAATACAGACCAAAAATTGGAAGAATTCAGGAAAATAATGCAGGAACAAAAGGCCAAAATAAATTCACAACTAGAAATTATAAAAAAACAACACTCAGAAATCCAAAAGATAAACAACAAGATTTCAGAAATGGACACTGTTATAGAAGGGCTGAGAAGCAGACTTGAAACGGTGGAAGACAGGATCAGTGGAACTGAAGACAAACACTTGGATACAACTCTGTTTGAGGAAAACTCAGAAAAAATAACAAAGAAAAAGGAAGAGACCTTGAGAATTATGTGGGATACAATCAAAAGCAAAAATTTTCTAGTGATTGGAATTCCAGAACGGGGGAGAAAACAGAAAACACAGAGAGGATCGTTGAAGAACTGCTGACAGAAAACTTCCCCAATATCATGAAAGATGAAAAGCTGGCCATCCAAGAAGCTCAACGAACCCCATATAGGAGAGACCCCAAAAGAAAATCACCAAGCCATATCATAATCACACTCGCCAAAACCAAAGACAAAGAATCCTGAGAGTAGCTCGTGAAAAACACGAAGTCACATACAGAGGAGAAACAATAAGACTAAGCTCAGATTATTCAGCAGAAGCCATGCAGGCAAGAAGGCAATGAGATGACATATATAAAATCTTGAAAGAAAAAAATTGCCAGCTAAGAATAATATATCCTGCAAAACTCTTGTTCAAATATGTTGGTGAAATTAGGTCATTTCCAGATAAACAGAAATTAAGGGAATATGTAAAAGTCACACCAAACTTACAAGAATTATTAAAGGGAGTTTTTCAATCCAAGAACAAACAACTTCAGCTCACAGGCAGAATCTAGGATGCAGGATCGTACCAGCCAGATACCAATCTAGGAAATGAACTCTCAAGGACTATCCAAAACCAAAAGAAATACAACAGGGAATCAGAGCAGTTAATCAGTAAATGACAACAACATCAAAACAATAAAAGAGGGAACAAACGGCATAGGTATAGAACCTTCTAATGGAGAGGAAGGCAAGGCGATACCAAGTAATGGTAGACTGCTTCAAACTTAGAAAGATAAGGGTAAAATTCACAGTAACTGCAAAGAAAGTTAACAAACATACTCATAAAAATAAAGAGGAAAAACATAAAGTCTCAGCAAAAACAAAACTTACAAAAACAAAAGAAATGAAAAAAAAATCCACAGACAAAAGTAACTCAGCACAAGAGAGTAAGAAGAATAAAGAAAACTTCAGCACCACAAAGAAAGCACTACAAAATGACAGCAACAGACGCACATCTATCAATAATTACACCGAATGTAAATGGACTCAATGCACCCATAAAGAGAGAGAGGGTGACAGAATGGATAAGAAAACAGGATCCATCAATATGCTGTCTACAAGAGACACACCTTAGAAACAAAGATGTGAATTTATTAAAAGTCAAAGGTTGGAAAAAAATATATCAAGCTAACAACTACCAAAAAAGAGAAACAGTGGCAATTCTAATCTCAGATAAAATAGACTTTAAAACGAAATCTACCATAAAAGACAGAGAAGGACACTATATAATGATTAAGGGAACGATCCATCATGAAGACATAACCATAACAAACATCTACACACCCAATGACAGGGCTCCAAAATACATAAAACAAACTTCAACAACCCTGAAAGGAGAAATTGACAGTTCCACAATAATAGTGGGAGCCTTCAACACACCACTCTCAGTAAAGGACAGAACAACTAAGAAGAAACTCAGCAAAGATACAGAAGACCTAAAGGGCACAATCAGCCAACTTGACCTCATAGACATATATAAAACACTCCATCCAACCGCTGCAAAGTACACATTCTTTTCCAATGCACATGGAACGTTCTCCAGAATAGACCACATCTTAGGCCACAGAGCAATCCTCAACAAGATCCAAAACATTGAGATAATTCAAAGTATCTTCTCTGACCACAATGCCATCAAGGTAGAAATTAACAACAGAAAGAGCAAGGAAAAAAAATCAATTACATGGAAACTGAATAATACCCTCCTTACACATCACTGGGTAACAGAAGAAATCAGAGATGGAATCAAAAAATTCCCAGAATCAAATGAGAATGAAAATACATCATACCAAAACCTTTGGGACACAGCAAAGGCAGTCCTCAGAGGACAATTTATACCAATAGATGCACACATCAGAAAAGAAGAAAGGGACAACATCAAAACATTAACTACAGAACTCAAACAAATAGAAAGAGAACAGCAAAAAAAGCCCACAACCACAGGAAGAAAGGAAATAGTAAAGATCAGAGCAGAAATAAATGAAATAGAGAGCAGAAAAACAATAGAAAGACTCAACAAAACCAAAAGTTGGTTCTTTGAAAGAATCAACAAAATCGACAAACCACTGGCCAGACTGACAAAAGAAAAACAGGAGAGGACACAAATAACCCAAATAAGAAATGAAATGGGGACATTACAACAGACCCAGCTGAAATAAAAAGGATTATAGCAGAATATTATGAAAAACTGTACTCCAACAAATTTGAAAACCTAGAGGAAATGGATAAATTTCTAGAAACACACGGCCTACCCAAACTACAACAAAGTGATGTTGAAAATCTGAACAGACCCATAACAAAAGAAGAGATTGAAAAGGTAATTAAAAAAACTCCCAACCAAAAAACTCCTGCCCCAGATGGCTTCACTGGAGAATACTACAAAACATTTACAGAAGAGCTTGTACCAGTACTACTCAAGCTATTTCAGAGCATAGAAGAGGAAGCAACACCTCCAAATTCATTCTATGAAGCCAGCATAACGCTGATACCAAAACCAGGCAAAGACGTCACAAAAAAAGAAAATTACAGACCAATATCTCTCGTGAATATAGATGCCAAAATTCTGAACAAAATTCTAGCCAATAAAATTCAGCATCATATCAAAAAAATAATACACCACGACCAAGTAGGATTCATACCAGGTATGCAAGGATGGTTCAACGTTAGAAAATCAATCAACGTAATCCACCACATAAATAAAAGGAAAGAAAAGAATCACCTGGTCATCTCAATTGACGCAGAAAAGGCATTTGACAAAGTCCAACACCCATTCCTGATAAAAACTCTCAATCAAATAGGTATAGAAGGGAAATTTCTCAACATAATAAAGGGCATCTATGCAAAACCAACGGCAAACATCATTCTTAATGGAGAGAGGCTGAAAACATTCCCCTTGAAAACAGGAACAAGACAAGGATGCCCTTTATCACCACTCCTATTTAACATTGTGCTGGAAGTTCTAGCTAGAGCAGTAAGGCAAGAAAAAGAAATAAAGGGTATCCAAATTGGTAATGAAGAAGTTAAACTGTCCCTGTTTGCGGATGATATGATACTATACATAGAAAACCCTAAAGACCCCATGAGAAATCTACTGGAACTAATAGAAAGATTCAGCATAGTAGCAGGATACAAGATAAACATTCAAAAATCCGTTGGATTCCTATACACCAATAAGGAGAACGATGAAAAGGAAATCAGGAAAACAATACCATTTTCAATAGCCCCTAAAAAGTTAAAATACTTAGGAATAAATCTGACCAGGGATGTAAAAGATCTATACAAAGAAAACTACAAAACACTACTGCAGGAAACCCAAAGATATCTACATAAATGGAAAAACATACCATGCCCATGGATAGGTAGACTCAACATTGTGAAAATGACAGTTCTACCCAAAGTCATTTACAAATACAACACAAGCCCGATCCAAATACCAACAACATTCTTCAAAGAGATGGAAAAACTTATCATTCACTTTATATGGAAAGGGAAGAAGCCCCGAATAAGTAAAGCACTACTGAAGAAGCAGAATAAAGTTGGAGGACTCACACTACCTGACTTCAGAACCTACTATACAGCTACAGTAGTCAAAACAGCCTGGTACTGGTACAACGACAGATACATTGACTAGTGAAACAGAATTGAGAACCCAGATGTAAATCCATCCACCTACGGTCACCTGATCTTCAACAAAGTCCATCAAATGGGGAAAAGACAGTCTTTTTAACAAACGGTGCTGGTAAAACTGGATATCCATCTGCAAAAAAATGAAACAGGACCCATACCTCACACCATATACAAAAACTACTTCAAAATGGATCAAAGACCTGAATATAAAGCCTAAAACTATAAAGTTCATAGAAGAAAAAATAGGACCAACACTACAGGCCTCAATACACGGCAATAACAGGATACAAACCAGAACCATCAACGCACAAACCCCAATAGATAAGCTAGATAACTGGGATCTTCTAAAAATCAAACACCTATGCTCTTCAAAAGACTTCACCAAAAGAGTCAAAAGAGAACCTACAGACTGGGAAAAAATTTTTGGACAGTACAAGTCAGACAAAGTGTATGGACCCCGTACACCCTTTTAGCTCAGTGGTGAAGTCATTTCCAAGGTTCACCGTTCAGCTGGGGAGTGGACAGCCCCATAAAACCAAATGGGACTAACGAGGCACAGCAGTCCAGGGACAAGGGCCAGAAGGCAGAAGCCGACAGGAAAGCTGGTGATAGGGAACCCAAGGTTGAGTAAGGATAGTGTTGATGTGTTGTGAGGTTGTTAACCATTGTCATAGGGCAACGTGTGTACTAACTGTTAAATGAGAAACTATTTTTTCTGTAAGCCTTCATCTAAAGTGAGAATAGCAGCACAATTGGAAGAGCGTAGTCAATGTCACTGACCTGCGCATGTAGAAATTTTTGAAATGGTGTATCTTTGGCTATGTATATTTTCACCAAAAAAAAAAAAGAAAGTTTGAGAAGGGAGAGGGTTGACATGTTGTGGGGTTGTCAACCAATGTCATAAAACAATATGCCTGCTACTGTTTCATGAGAAAATATTTGTTCTGTAAGCCTTCACCTGAAGTACAATTTAAAAAGAAGAACAATTACTCCCAGAAGATAAGCCTTCCTCAGAAAGATCAGTCAACAACAGAAGAATGTAGGTTTCTAATGCAAGTCTTCATAAGACAACTGTGTCCGGATTGCATTAAATCAGCTTTCCCTCCTAAGTAATTGGCAAATGAGGAAAAACAGCTCATTGCCATCCGAACAGCAGCCTATTAGGAGGCAGAAAACTTGCTTAAATATTGTATAAATATGATTTCAAATGAACGTATAACATTCTTGAATGAAACTCAGTGTCCCGGTCATCTAGATGTTTGTGCTTCATAAGCACAGTCAGAAAAACAGGCCCATTCAGCAGAAGTCTGTCCCGAGCCAACATTTAAATATAAAGTTTCTGGAGCTAGAATACTATCTGGTTGGTGCAAAGGCCCGCACTAGACTCAAGTGTTCACAGAGACCCCCGGGAAGGGACTTGGGCCCAAGGCACAGAAGTAATTCTGACGGTTAAAAATCTATCTGAAAATTATCTAAAGGCCCCGCAGACCGGCACAAGAGACTTTGAAAGAATGTTCTTTCTTATGAAATTTAAATTTCTTTTCTTAGAGAAGATAAAAACGAGCTATTTTCTACTTTTCTTCTGACTGAACTTCAAAGGTCAAAAATGTTTATAAGAATAAAAGTTAATGAAAATAAATTAACTCCCCACCTTAGAGCCTCAGCCAAATTCTCGTTGTAGAGCTGGGACCTAGGATTGGGCAAAAGTGCATGGTTCTTTCTCTTATGCTATCGAGTTCACTTATCTGTTCTGTAAGCCTGCCCAAAAGAAAAAGTCAGAAAGATTTTCATCTTTCTTCTCTGATTATTATCATCTTATTGCCTTTTGTTAATGATGCCCACTCCAAGTATGCCAACTATTTATGACCCAAACTGTATTTCTTTGTGTTTCTGAATCAACCACAGGCAGAGATCACTTATTTATCCATTTATTAAAATATTGCAGTTAAAATATTATTTACATATTATCATTTCAATGGCTTGAAAAAAAATACTACTTGAATTCAAGTTAGAAAAAAGAGTATTAATTAATCCTTAGTCCAGGAGAACACCATTGTGTGCGTGCCCCTTTTCCTAAACGTCCCTCCATATCTTGAACTTCCTGTTAAGCCATTCCACCTGGAGGGACACTCATGCCTCAAATGTAATAGCAAGCGAACAAAATTCATCATCACTCCTTCCTATCCTCCAGACCAAATTCCCTCCCATCCTCCAAATCAAAACTGAGTTGAAGACCCGGCCAGTCTCAGCGAGGAGTAGAATCTGTGTCAGACTTGACCCTTGCCTGTCTTTGACCTCCCACCTTTTTGCTCCAGCCCCTCACGCCCTCCAAGGTCTTGCCCTCACTCTGCATTTCTCTTCTGGGTCTACTGTCCAAATCAGAGCCGGCATCCTTGCCCTGACCACTCTCTACTCCACGTGTCCTGCCGTCGGCCCTTGGCTTTGCACCATCATGGATGGACATCACTTCACCTCTCTGGGCCTGACTTCTCTAAGTGAAGGGGCTTCCTTAGGTCATCGGTAAGGAGTCTCCCAGCTCCAGGACTATGTGATTCTCTCTGTTCGCTCTAACAGCCTGCTGTAACAGCCTGTGACTCTCTCTTTACTTGTATTTTCCACTGCTCTCTCACTGGGGCTCTTGCTCCATTCCAGCTGGAAGTCTTATTTGTGGACACACGCCACACCTGGCCACCTGGGCCTTTGCTGCTCTGCCCATCGGCTGAAATGCCATCTTCCTCCCCACTCCTCCAACCGTGAAATCCCTGTTTGTGCTTCAAGGCTGTTCTACGACATATCCCTTCCTCTCTTTCCCTCGAAACCTACTCCGTTATTACCTCCCTTGTGAAATAGACATCCTGCCTTGTTTATGTCAAGCTTGTCTTGTACCCACCATCGACAGTAAGCTTCTCAATGACGGCGTCTTACCCCTCTCCCTCTGTCAGTACCCCCTCCCAAGCCAGCAGTGCCTTCAGCGCAGTAAGCACTGAGGGAGTACTTGTTGACTTGATTTCAATTAATTCTGTTTTTTTAACTGAATCAAGCAAAGGGTGTCACAAGCTGGCTTTTATAACGAAAGAAAGCATAGTTGTGCAGCTGTCTACAGAGGCTCTGGGGGTTGGAGGGAATGAAACGGGGAGGATCCGCAGAAGCCAGCTGACTGCTGGTCAAACCAGGTGCAAGCTTGGAAAAATTCTATAGTGAATAAAAGAAAATAGGATGCCCAGTGGGGAAGAATACCAACATTCTTGCTAATGAGCCCTAAAGTAGTATTTTTGCAAAGAATACCGGGATTATTTCAGTTCCCTTGTTGACTAATTTGTATGTTCTTCCTACAGATACTTTCAGAAAAAGCCCTATTGTTTGTTTTTCTCTGTACTGACACAGTGGCCATTGTTGAGAACTGTAAGCATAGCACACATAGCTGAAGATGTGGGCCTAGGGACAAGCTGCATTTCCCCCTCGGGGTCTGCGGACACTGGAGACTGTGTTCTTTCTCGCTTATCACAGCTCCTTTGTCAAACAGTCAATCACTCCCCCGCCCCATACAAATTTGCAGTTTGTTATCAACCATAAAAATGTCTTCATTGGCCTTGTTTTTAAACATTTATACTTTGTCTGATGTCTCATGATACACATGAATTATGCGGGTTTTTTTATTTGTTTGTTTTAAATACAGTTTTATGACGGTGTATCAGGCTTTTCTCCAACACGTGTGGCTTCCATTTAGAATTGATGAAACTGCATCTTCGTTTAGTATGTTTCTGCTCTCCTAGGGTATGGCTCCTCCAGCTGGCTCCTAGGTCGGGGGCCAGGGGTTAAGAGTGTTTGTCGCGTGTGGACAGGTGCAGACATCTGTGACTTTCTGCAGCATGTGGCTGTCACTGGATCCCTGCCGTAGAAAGGATTGGACACACGTCTCGACTCCTGAAGTCTCGTTTTTCCAAATGCCCAGGACTTCCTCCTGTTCCACAGTCCAGAAACCCAATCCCCAAGCCCTTGAGAGATGAAACCTTTGTTTTTGTTTTTTTCATCTACTAAATAGTAACTCTTTGTTTTTCCTGATTTAAAAAACTACAGTACGTTGCTTGGTATAGACATTTGAAGGCTTTAATTTGTCATAGGGGAAAAACATCACAAAGTTTATAGTAAAGTAAAAAGAAAGTTTTATTTGGCATATATTCAAACGGACAAGAGTGGGAAGCAGACAAGCATGCTGCCACAGCCATGTCTGTCTGAGTCCAAGGAAAGTTACAGAATCATCAGTATATATCAGCATTACAAAATGGGTAGGATCACTGAAAGCATCACTTTTTCGCTGATTGGCTAGAAATTGTAATCTTACATTTTGAATCATCTTTCTTAACAATCATTGGTACGGGTTTCAGTTACCAAAGTCAGGAGTGTCTTCACTGGTCCAACAAATTCCTGTTCACTAAATGTTAATAGAAAAAGACAACAGGTGAGAAGCCCTTTGGGTTAGATTTTATTGCCCTTTTGTGAAAACTTCCTTAAGATAATTTCTGAGATTGTCCCATCTGTTGTCTTATCTCAGAGCCCAGTGGATGTGTCTCTGTGAGTCTGTGAGGGCCCAGCCCCAGCTGGGTCACAGTTCTCCATGCTCAAGGAGATGGAATAATAACTCCAATATTATTTCCTAAATCAAATTCAAATGAATATTTATAACAAAGAAGTAAAATGAATTTCAAACATATGGGCGTGTAACCTCAGGGCAATTTTAAAGTGTTCATTTTTAAGTTGGAGGTGGAGTCTACAAAAAGTTTGAGTGTGCCACTTCATGTTTTTATGAAAATCAGATTCTAAGGATCTGTTTTACTGCTCTAATCGTTTCCATGAGGCACCATTCAGACTGCAGGGGAAAAGATGATGAGCAATCTTTCAACAACCCTGAGAAAAAGCCTTTTAGCTTTGTTTTAAATTTGATTTTGAGGGTCAGTTTAGACTTGTTAAGACAATGTGTGGGGAGTTGAGACCAGGGTTAGTACTTCGACTGTTATTCAGCTTGGAAAAGTTGGAACAAGTTGGCAAAGTATGGAAAAGCGCTAACAAGACAGTTCTCCGAGGCGCTGTCAGACCAGGCATTTGGAGGTGGACAGTTCTGAATCTAGATATTTTGTAAGTACCATGGTGGTCTTCTCAGAGGGCTGGGAGTGAGATGCTAAAAAGGAGAAGACCTGAGGGCTTTCAGTGGAGGGTTTGTTTTCTTATTTCGTATGATTTAACTTGATGACTTCCCTCAAAGATAAGTTTTCATATTCAACTTAAAGTTAAAAATTGTACCAGCACACCATATTTTGAAAGTATTCCTAAATGTATGTCAGATATAAATGTATTTTAAATGTTGTGCATATTTTAAATGTGTGAAAAATATAGATTAAGAGACTTCTTCAAATCTGCTGCAAAAGACCTCTTTAAAGTGTTAAAAAGCAAAGATGTCACCTTGAAGAGACTAAGGTACACCTGACCCAAGGCATGGTGTTTTCAATTGCCTCATATGCATGCGAAAGCTGGACGATGAATAAGGAAGATTGAAGAACTGACAACTTTGAATTGTGGCATTAGCGAAGAATATTGAATTTACCAGGGACTGCCAAAAGAACAAACAAATCTGTCTTGGAAGAAGTAAAACCAGAATGCTCCTTAGAAGCAAGGATGGCGAGGCTATGTCTCACATCCTTTGGACGTGTTATCAGGAGGGATCAGTCCCTGGAGAAGGACATCATGCTTGGTAAAGTAGAGGGTCAGCAACAAAGAGGAAGACCCTCAAGGAGATGGATTGACACAGTGGCAGCAACAATGGGCTCAAGCATAACAGCGATTGTGAGGATGGCGCAGGACCAGGCAGGGTTTCATTCTATAGTACACAGGGTCGCTATGAGTCAGAGCCAACTTGACAGCACCTAACAACAAATCCATATCAGATTGGGATATTATTTTTTCATGCTAATCACATCTGACAATAAGGAGGCCCTCTGTGGTGGAGATCCTGCCTCCAGTACTCTTTCAAGTCATCAGACTCCTTTCTAGAGAAGAGCTTCCAGAGCCATCATCCCTGGTGGGCTGTATTTTCACTTTTGATCCCCCAGAACTTAATGTTAATTCTTCCTCTTAATCTCTTTGAGTGTCAGTCTGTCTTCCTGCCCCCCTCTGTCTGTCTTTATCTCTTTCTTCTCTTCCTTCACATCCTTCTGTCTTTCTTTATTTCAGTCTTTCCTTCCTGAAGCAGGAACCCTGAGAACTCCCTGGCACCTCTAGGCTGGTGGCTTTCGGCTGCTGCTGGCCACACGCGGCCTCCACGTCATATACAAAGTGCCCCACAGGCATCATCACTGCCAGCTGTTCTTCAGACTCGAAGGAGTGCAGCTGGCGTTTACAGAAAGTTTGGTGGTCTACGCTGAAGAGGATGGCTTTTTTTTTTTTTTTTTTTTTTAATGCCATGGTTACTTCACTCATCGCAATGCCCATTTGTAAGGGAATCAACGTCCAAGCATCCTGGAGCTCCTAAAACTAGTCATGGGAACGAGAGGCTAGTGCTGCTCGGCCAATGGGAGATTTGGCCACCCGATCAGAATCAAACACACGGCCTCACTTCAGCCTCCTTGCTGTTCTTTCTGCTTCTCCGCCCCCTGCCCTCCCTTCTCTCTCCCTCCACACTCTGGGCGCTTGCCCCTGCACTCACAGGCACCACTCTTGGGGCTGCTCCGTGAGTTTTGTGTCTGGATTAATGTCAACAGGCTGGCAGAGCTGGGTTCCCATGGCAGTCCTTCTCTTCTGGGCCGGGGCCTCCTCAGCTGCAACCTTGGCAGGGAGTCGGCGCTTCCTCCTCCTGACCCTCAAAGGGGGCAGCTGAAGCGTCTCTGAGTGGGTGCTTCACAGGGACAGCACTTAGGGGCCCCTCAGTCCTCTTGGTGACGCACGGATGACTGGTACTTTGAGTGTTTTCATAGCTCATTATAAACCAAAAAACACCGTTGCTGTGGAGTCAATTCTGACTCATAGTGACCTTGTAGGACAGAGTAGAACTGCCCTATAGGGTTCCCAAGTCTGTAGTCTTTATGGATGCAGACTGCCAAGTCTTTCTCCCGCGGAACAGCTGGTGGGTTCCAACCACCGACCTTTCACTTAGCAGCCCATCCCTTAACCACTGCACCAGTTATAGTTGACTACTAATTATGTTGGCTCATTGTTTATTGCCTTCATAATTCCTTAAATCCCAATCTAACCTTGAAGCAACTGAGTCCAGAGACAGGCCTGCTAAAGAAAAATTTTAACTACACATAGCCACATTTCTGAGACTGTCTCTTGATTTTGATTCTACTCACATTATAAATGTGACCATAAAATCTATTAAAGACATGTACCCAATGAGGAAGAGCGTTACACAACCTCCTGCCTTCCCTTTCCATGTGTTCTGTGACTCAGCGTATTCAGTTTTGTGTAACTTCCTTTTACTAGTCACAGAATATTTCCTCCCTAATTCCTGGAAATATGCTTCAGACTTTGTATGGGAAGGGAAAACGGTAAGGGAGCTTGCTTATACCAGTGCCCCACGTAGCCCCACACAGCCTAGGAAAATTCCTTTAGGAGACACCGCACTATGGAACCATCTTAGACCTGCCTGCCCTTGGGAAAGACCTTGGCTCCATCTACTCTCATCTCACCCCCACTATAAGCTTCACTGCCGTACCAGAAATGAATAGTGCATGCCTGTAGATGTCACTTCACCTCCTCATGGTCACAGTTTCCTCCTGAAGTAAATTTCAGCCCCCACCACAATTCTAAATCTGCTGTCTTGCAGAGCCGTGACTTAGGTATTGTCAAGTTGGATCTTCTTTCTCTCCCTCGTGACCCCTCTGCCATTTGCCCCTGCCAGCCACCTTTCCTGGCCTTCTATCTGTCCTACCCTGGCTGCTGACACATCACACCTCAGCTCTATGGTTCCTCACCCGTTCTCTGCTCTTTCCCTTCTTCAGCCTCCTCTCCCTGGCTGTGATCAATTCGTCCTCCATTTGCTTCCTCTGGGGGATCACTGATTTGCGAAACTTCCAATCTGGCCCTGTACAGACGACTCCACATGGTTTGGGCTCCTGCTCAGACCCTGCCTCACTTATTGCCAAACATTGTCCCTGGCTTGTCTCAGGGCCACATCCCAAGCAGCATGTCAAAACTCAAACACATCACCTTCCTCATGGTTCATGAGAATTGAGAACGTTGGCTTATGAGCTAGAGTTATGAGCTGTGGTAGTGCCCAGCACATGGTGAGCATGTAAGCCTCTAATAAACGAGAGCTATTGTCACTGCTTTCTGCAAGCCCCCCCAATTTTTTGTTTCTGCTACTGACACTATAAGACCCCTGGTGGTGCAGTGGTTAAGTGCTCAGCTGCTAACCAAAAGGCTGGCAGTTCAAACCCACCAGCCACTCTGTGGAAGAGAGATGTGGCCGTCTGCTTCTATAAAGACTACAGCCTTGGAAACCCTATAGGGCCCTTCTACTCTATACTGTAGGGTTGCTATGAGTCAGAGTCGACTCGCCGGTACAGGGTTTGGTTTCGGTTAATGACACCATCGGTGCTCTGGTCAACTAGGATGTACATCTTCAAGTGAACTTTGACTTTTTCCTCTCTTTCCCAATCTATGCCAAGGCCTCTAGATTCCTGGGAACTTTACTGATAGCCTCACATCACTGTGTGACATAGGACAAGTTCCTGAACTGCTCTAGGCCTTAGAGAAGTGAAATAGGAATAATGAAACCTACGTTAGCAAGACTGGGGGGAATATTAGGCAAAATAGTGTATGTAAGTAATCTAACAACATGCCTGACACATAGTAAAGGCTCAATAAATGTTACCTACCTTTGTTACAACAATTAATGTGTCATTTTATATGAAATTCCAGTGGTATTTTCATGGCATTTTATGTAGTCAACAAGTATGTTGTACAATCAAAGAAGGAAAGAAGCTGAGAAATAAGGCATAAACAAGTATACCTATACATAACACAACACTTGGGATGAGTAGACATTCAAACGCTAGACAGACAAGTAGGGAAATAGGCGGATGGATGGATGGATGGATGGATGGACGGACAGATGGACGGACGGTTGGATGGACGGACAGACAGATGGACGGACGGATGGATGGACGGACGGATGGACGGATGGATGGATGGATGGATGGAAGGAAGGATAGATGGATAGACAGATGAACAGACAGACGGATAGACAGACAGACAGGTAGATGGTCTGGTAAACAGATGAATGATGAAACAAATAGGAAAGGCCTGAGTGAGGGAGGAGACTGAATCATAAAGAATAAGTATAATTTTTGGTTATTTTACTGAACTTTAAAAAAAAAAAAACCTAAAATCTTTAAGATAATTTCCTTTCCACCAGAAAAAAGAAAGACTTATTTAATTAGTGGGTATTTAACTTTTTTCACAGTAAGAAATGTTCCCTTTGAGTACAGTTATACCTGTTTTTTTGTTATTGCTAATCCTCATCTATATGGACATTTTTTGGTGCTTTCAGCTGTTCCAGGAGTGTAAATCTATTTTGAAATTACCTTTAGCTATAAAAGAAGAAAAAATTTTTCATCTGTAAAGGTTTTCTGTAGAGATGTATCATGAAAATAGAGCCCCATGCACCTACTGTCCCTATAGAAACTGGTGGTCATTTTCTGTTCTTATTTTAAATTTTCTCTCTTTACCTTCCATTTTAAGGGAATTGACAAGGGAAACATTAAGAGCAGAGGCAATCTCATCTTTCAAAGGAGCACAGAACTAGCCACATCCAAATAGGAAAGAAAGACAATACCACCTCTCCAGCCATTCCAGATGCACAAACGAAAAACGCAAAGCTGTGATGTCATAGGAAACATCTCCAAACTCATAAAGCGTTATACGAGTATATAGTGATTTTTACCGTGATCGTAGAGGAAGAGGTTTCTAGATACATATTTACTTGTGTGACCCTCTCCCAATTCCATGCTAGTATGTGCTAATAATGTCTTGAGGGTCATTAGAATTAATATAAAAAATTTTATCCAGTAATATACTTTCCGTTTTGAAATGGCCATTTGAATCCAGTCTTTCAAAGTAGCACATTTTAACCAAATGAGTGAAACTATTTATTCACTGTTTCTCTCATCAAGCAAAATCAGAAGCTGGGACATAGGCACCTCCTCAGGACAAGACCCCCCACCAGCACACACATCCCCCCAAACACACACATGCATGCACACATACACACATAGAAAACCACATGCACATACATACACACACCTGCACACACATACACACTTACACGCAAGCACATAGACACATACACACACATGCACACATACACACACATACACACACATACACCCAGAGCTATCCCAATGTCTACGTGGTGTTTGTGCCCATCATCTATAATGTGTGCTTTACCTCACTCTAAGGCAAAAGAGTTGTATCCTTAGACTCTAAACGCCAACGGTATGACTGGGCACGTGCCACATACTTCTAAGTTCACGCATACATTCCAAACAACACATAACCATGAGCAGGAGAGGGGACAGGACTGGGTTTCATGGACAGCATTCCAGATGTATTGACAGAACTGAACTGCGGCAAGAGTCCTGACCCTGAGGAAGATCAAGTTACAGCCTTTCCATGTGCCAAGTGAGCCCCCCGGTAATGACAGCTGATAAACCAGTGAATACTGAAAATCCACGTTATTTCCATTTTCTTTTGCAATACCAGCTTGGATCTCTTTCAGAGCGTGGTCAGCCACCCCAGTTTCCTCGGGCTGAGGGGTTTCTCAGGATGTCTCATGCTAAAACGGGACAGTGAGTCACCCTGCTTTTACGTGTCACTGAGCTGAGGCAGTGGAAAATGCCACCGCTTCACCTGCATTCCCACACTGCCTGCCACCTGGGCCTAGCACGCCGAGGACGTCCCGGCCCACAGACCCGCGGTCTGGGCGGGACCAGGAGATGTAGGCCTGCCTGTCAGTGGCTTCATCCTCCTGATGATCAGGGTTCCATATGTTCTGGAGAGCATGATTTTTTCATGTATGATACTTCTTATCGTTTACCTTGTAATTTGTTGAACAATTTTAAGGAAAGTTAAAGAGATAGATACATATGGGAAAATAATATTGAAGCAGTGTTAAGAAAAAATGTGAATACTTTTAACAGAATTACTGAAAAATTTTAATTTACAGAAATGGTCTGTCACAAACCCATTTTTCCACTTCATTTGGGGTACTTTTTTTTTTTAATTCTTCATAATACAAATAAATTTTAAAAGGAACCAAAAAAAAAAACTCATTGCCTTTGAGTTGATTGCAACATATAGTGACCCTATAGGACGGAGTAGACTGCCCCATAGGATTTCCAAGGAACAGCTGGTAGATTTGAACCACGGACCTTTGGGTTAGCAGCTAAGCTCTTAACCACTGCGCCACCAGAAAGTCTAAAATATTAATAGGTTCACAACCAGATCTTTCTTAATCCTGCCCTTGAGTGGTATACATTTATGTTGCAGTTTCTGTAAGAAAATTGTTGTTGTTGGGTGTCGTCCAGTTGATTCCGGCACATAGTCACCCCACGGGACAGAGGAGAGCTGCCCCACGGGTTTCCTAGACTGTAGTCTTTAGGGAGCAGATCACGAGGCCTTTCTCCCACGGGGCCACTGGTAGGTTCAAACTTCCAACCTTGTGGTTAGCAGCCGAGCGCTTAACCACCGTGCCACCAGGGCAACAGAGTCATAGAGAAATACGCTGCTCCCTGACCCAAGACAAGAGTCCTTTGTTGGAAGCCTCCTAAGAGATCTAGCTAAGTGAGGAGGATTTTCCTCGGATGTGGTGGCCCTCAGCCACAAGGTAGGATTAGGCAAAAGCCACCCATCTCACTGTTGTTGTTAATTGCCATCAAGCCGGCTCCGGCTCACGGCGACCTCGTGTACAACAGAATGAAATGCTGCCCAGCGTTGTGCTGTCTCCATAATCGTTGCTATGTTTGAGTCCATTGTTGTTGCTGCGGTGTCGATCCATCTCACTGACCGTCTCCTTTTTCATTAACCCTCTACCTTACCAAACATGATGTCTTTTTCTAGCAATGGTCTTTCTTGATGATGTGTTCAAAGTAAGCGAAACAAAGGAACTTGCTTCTAAGGAGCATCCTGCTTGTATTTCTTCTAAGACTGATTTGTTTGTTCTTTTGACAGTCCACCGTATATTCAGTATTCTTTGCCAACACAGCAGTTCAAACACATCAGTTCTTCTGTCTTCCCTTTCATTATTCCTAACCCCTTTCTTACCCACCTCCTATCCCAACTCTGGAGCCCTGGTGGTGCAGTGGTTAAGAGCTCAGCTACTAACCGAAAGGTCAGCTGCTAACCAAAACGTTAGCAGCTCAAATCCGCCAACTGCTCCTTAGAAACCCTATGGGACAGTTCTACTCTGAACTGTAGAGGCACTATGAGTCAGGATTGACTCAACGGCTATGGGTTTGGTTTTTGGTTTTGGTCCCAGTTCTACTCAGCAGATATTTATTGGAAGGGCACACGCTCGTGAGGGGAGCCAAAAAGGAACATGCTGTGGAGCCTGTGCTCAGAGCGGGCCATGGTGCCCCATGAAGGCCTGAGTTTGAGAGCCGGACTCCCTCAGGCTCAGCTCCACCTTATCAGCTGCATGCTTTGGGAAAAGTAACTTTACCCATTTGGTTTCCCCACACGTTAAATATGGACATTAACCTCGAGGGGTTGCATATACACAAAGTCTTCTTATAAACCCAAAGCACGTTTTGCAAAGATGAGTTGCTGTTTCCACTCCTCTGAAATGAGAGAGCAGCCTGTCGAGTGGGGTAGACAAGCGTGCCGACAGAGTTGTCACACCGGGCAAGAAGCTTCAGAACACGGAAGTTCAGAGGAAGCAGCCATGCTCTCAGAGGGTGGACTCTGAGCTGGAGGAGAAGGGTCACAGTCGTGAGCAGAGGGAAGGGGCATCTGAGGCAGAGGAGCAACATTGTGAGCAAGCAAGGGAGGAGGCTCCAGGAGGTGAAGGAGCCGTGGGGGACCCGTGCCTACGGAGCCCAGTGCCAGGGGAGGGGATGAGGGGGACAAAGAGCAAATGGGGAGAGGCAAGTGCTTCCTCTGTCGTCCCCTCCCCGCCCCCCCCCCCCCCCGGGTAATTAGAAACTCATTAGAGACTTAACAATTCAGGTTCTCTCTGCGTAGAAGTCAGGGACGCCAACACTGTTCTCAAGCGGTCCTGTCTGGTTCCGATTCACTGCGATTTCTGTCTTCTACTGCTGTTAAAATTTTATGTAAATGTGTGCATGTGTGTGGTATATAAATTTAGATTTTCATTCCTATGTTTTCGCACATTCTGCCAACAGTACAGTCATCCCAGGCGGCACTCTTGGGGGTTCAGGACTCCCCACAGATACCAAAATCCACAGATTGTTAAATCCTTTATATAAAATGGTGTAGTATTTGTATATAAGCTAGGCACATCATCCTGTACACTTTAAATCATCTCTAGATTATAATACCTACTACAACATAAATACTATGTAAATAGTTGTTATACTGTATTGTTTAGGGAATAATGATAAGAAGAAAAAAACCTCTTTGTTTTCCCTGAATATTTTTGAATATTTGTTTAGGGAATAATGATAAGGAAAAGAAAAACTCTTTTTTCTTCCGAATATTTTCAATCGGTGGATGCGGAACCCATGGATAGCCGACTGTAATAGAACAAGTTACATAAATTGCCACCAACTGTCAAATTTTCAGAATCCTCCGTTTTCTAAGTTCAGAGCAGCTGCAACAATGGTTTTTATATTGAAATGAGAAATAATAAGCTAAGCCAACCTAGAGAGGCTCCTAGCTAATACCATATTTTTACCCAAGTAACGTACACCTTCTACATTTGTTTGCCAACTGCTCCCTAACCCTGTAAGGTATTTTTGTAAACACACTATGCTAGTTTTTTACAGCAAAACTAGCATAGTGCGTTTACAAAAATACCTCAAGGGAAGGCAGGAGAACAGTCGGCAAACAAACATAGGTATACGTTGTTTGTGTAAAAATATGGTAGCTCTTAGATTGATTCCTTGCTTGCAATTTACCTAAGCAATTCATACCAAAAAAATGAAATAAAAATATGCAACTTGGCCTAAGCCACATGAATAACTGAGAAAAAGCCAAATCAATCTGGGCTTTAGTAAGTACTTTCCCACAGGGTTATGAACAAAGACTATTAAGGGAATAGTTAAGAGACTACAGGTCCCTGAGAGGCGCAAACGGTTTGCCCTCATCTACTAACCTGAAGATTGGCAGTTCAATCCCCCTGCAGTACCATGGAAGAAAGCCCTGGCAGTCTGCTTCCGTAAAGATCACAGCCAAGAAAACCCTATAAAGCACAGTTCTACTCTGTAACACATAGGGTTGCTATGAGTCGGAATCGACTCAGCAGCAGTGGGTTTGGTTTTCGGTTCAGTTAAGAGACTGAGACCAAGCTCTGAAGTCAGAAGGGAGCGTTCAAGCCATGGGTGCTTTTTTATCACTAATCTGTCCGACAGGCTGTGGAGAGAACCATTGAAAAGTCATAGTTTTGGGGGGCCAGAAAGTCTTAAAGTGACCACAGGGGAGAACATGAATGCTTGCTGGCACCGCTGAGATCCAGGGGAGAATAAATAACTGCCGTTTTTCTTCTGCACCTCACCCTTCCTTCCCTGCTTCCCACAGTTGTCATCCCTCAAAAACTTTGGACTTAAAGCAATTTGAGATGAAAGAGACATATTCTGTGCCAGCCCAATGCATCCTTTCTGAAGGTTTATTTTGATGAGGAAAGAAACTTTGCCTCGTCTTTTTGGTTGATGTTGTTTTCCCTCTTTCAGTTCATTAGCTCAGATGACAACCGTTTTAGGGTGCCTCATACTTGCAGTGCCCTCAAGGAAAAGATAACTGTGCTCTTTCTGAATCCATAGGAGGATAACGGCAAGTGCGGGGCTTGTTAAAATACACGGTGTCACCAGCTCATCAGAACGACCCACAGGCAGTGTACCAAAACTTGCTGGCCTGGTAGCTTCTTCAGACTAATTACTTTTAAAAGGAAATGAAGAGAAGTTGCCTGTCAATCAGTGGACGCGTGTAAGAGCCCCTCCTAGTTAATGGAAGTTGCCGCAAATGAATCAGTGAACGTTTCGTGCATTGCTTCGCAAATCGTATGTGGGTGCAGTTATTCATAGCATTTCATACCTGAGCGATGTGTGATCAGGTTTTCAGTAGTCCCCCATAAGGTGAAAACAGATTGTACATACAGGTAGTTTAATGGAGTGTATATTTTCATGATAGTGATTTCTAAGAAAACCACGATTAAGTTTTAGACCAAAACCATTAAACAGTATCCAGCTTAAGTTCTGTGGCAGCGTTTGAGAGTTTCTTCCTTGTTTCCCTCACAGACCCACATGAGCATACACCATAGTGTCTGGGGACATTTGTAGAAAGGTCTGAGATGGAATGGTTAACATTAGCTCGGCCTCAAGGTAATTTTCTTCTGGAATTATTTACATATTTTAATAGATAATTGATAGATTATCAGGGTTCCATATTCCTTCATTATGATTCCTAATTCACCTTTAAAGTATTACCATATTCAATTTTCTCTAGATTATATGTGTCAATACCAAATGCCAACAATTCCCCCCTTGGATTAATACTTTCCTGCATGAGCATATTTATATGCGTACGTGAAAACCCTGACAGAGATGAACAACCCATCCGTTGTTCCACTTCCCCTTTTCTCTCCCCAGCCCCCACCACCCACGTGGGATCCTGGAGAACTAGGGCCCAGATGCATGAAGGGTCTAGAAACTAGGAGATACAGAAGCAGGTAACAGGAAGGCCCCACGGCGAGACCACCACAGGGAGCTCGCAGGAGCTAAGAGAAGAGGAAAAGCAAAGAGGATTATTGTAAACTTCTGAGCAAATGAAGCCGCTCCTAGCTGGGTCATGGGGAGGGGTGGAGGAATGTATAAGAAAAACGTAGAGCAGTATTTTTTAGACTTCGGAGAGGTATACAAGCCTTAAAGGGCAGGGGAAGGGGAGGGGAAGAGAAGAGAAATAAACCATAGTAAAAGGGTTGTGTTTTTGCTGTTCCTCAAGTTTTCCAAAGAGAAGCTACATCCCAAATAAACTCAAATCCAGATCTGGTTGAACTCCTTTAGGGAGAAGGAAATACAAAATAAATTCTTAACTTAGGACATTTGGTTGAGAGAAGGTAATAATATTTGGTATTTGTTCTCCTTTTTTCCAACTCTTGAAATTGCACAGTCCGTGTTTTTTCTTTTACCAATGTTATTAGCTAATTTTAGTTTACCATCAGCTCAGTTTGGTTTGTGTTGAAACCAGTTTGCTATTTCCTCTAGAATGCCATTTTTTCTTTCATAAATTGTAAACATTTGTTAATGTATCCATGTTCTGATTTTCTGTTTTTTTAAAAAAGCTTACAGAAAGTGAGAAAACTCTTTAAATAAAATGATTTTAGTAAGAGAAGAATACACAGGGCTTTGTAACCTGTTGTCCCAGGAGTTTCTGCCTCTCACTGGGAAGGCAGTCCCTCCTTTAGAAAGTGTCCTACGCTCTCATCTACACTTGTACCGTGTTCTTGGTAACTTAGATGAAGTGTGGTCTCTCTCTCTTGAAATGAAAATAGTGACCCACCACACCCAAAACCAAACTCATTGCCATCAAGTCAATTCAGACTCACAGAGACCCTATAGGACAGAGTAAAACTGCCCCATAGGGTTTCCAAAGCTGTATGTAGGTCTTTACAGAAGCAGACTGCCATAGCTTTCTCCCACGGAGCGGCTGGCGGATTCGAACCACCCACCTTTCCGTTAGCAGCCGAGTGCTAAACCACTGCACCACCAGATCCCCTTGAAAATAGTGACCACTTTCTATTAAATCTTTGCCAAAAGGAGCAGGTGATGCCCCATGTTTCAAAAGTCTGAGACAGCAGATGCTCAGACTAACAAATCAATGAATGTGTAAGGCCTGCAGTGTACCACGTACAAACACATCCTCAAGAGAACAGTGAAATCAGTTGTCATTTGCAGAAAAATCTTTTGTTCACACTGTTCCTCATTATGTGTCTGACGTTGCCGTTAATTCAACTCCCTTGTCTGCTTAGATGTGAGAAGAGCACATCTAAACAACGACTTTCTAGCCCAGTTTTATTTTCCGGTTATTTTCTGGCTCCGTACTAACCAATGGGCTGCTTGAGAGTGGTCTCTTTTCATGTCTAGATCCCATGGCACCCAGAACATACTGCAGGCCTACATGATAGCCTGGACCATTTTGATATTAGAATCAAATGCATGTAACTAATTTCCTTCTACAAAATTAAAATCTAAGATGTCAGCATCCATAACTATCTCTCCGGATGAATCTAGTACCCGTAATCTTATTTTTTTTTTTGCAAGAAAATTATGAATTAGTGTCACAAATACCCAGTGCAAGAAAATACTGAATGTGACTGTGCATGTCTCAGAAAAGGCAAGCTGTAAAGCTGTGGATACCAGATGGAGGCCACTGAGGAGGAGTCGGGACTGGGAAGGCAAAGCTGTCAGGCACTCGAGAGCATATGGAAGTGGCCTGTCTGGGGCCACAGACTCTCGGAGGCGCTTCCTTCTTTCTTCACAGTTGTCCAACATATTGCCACTGTCTACACGAGCATAACTTAATAGCCCATCTGATTCGCACTGTAGAGAAACTGGTGTTATCCTGTTAGTAAGCTAGCTTGTATCGCATAATGTAGCCCAAAGTTAATCTTTGCTTTATTGTATTTATTTTACTAAGGAAAGCAAACATTCTATAAAGAATTGAAGCGATTTCTAGCAAAATAGCAGAGTGGCACACAAAATAAGGGATATTACCCTAAGTACGGTGCTCTACTAAAAAACCATCCATATGAGATCAAAAGGTCAACATTTAGTCCAAAGAAAGATGGGAAGATAAGGGGGCAGGGGAACTAGAGCACAGTCATGTGCCGCGTAACGCCCCTTTGGGCAACATCCAAACACATCTACAGTCTGTGGTCCCGTAAGGTTATAACAGAGTTCAGAAATCCCAATCAGAGAACGGGACGTAGAGGACGTAACTGGACGTAGCAAGCGCAACAGCTTCCTACACGCAACACGTGCATCTCAGGTCTCTTGTATACTAAGCGGTTGCTCCGCCAAGCATACAGTGGTGCAGTGCATATATAATCTATAATACAGACATCTTGATAATCAATAATCATAATCATAATAAACGCCTGTTACTGACTTATGTTTGTACTGTACTACACTTTCTATCGCTATTTTAATGTGCCCTTTCCCTACTTAGAAATTAAAAGTTTACCGTGTAACAGTGTACGCTTCCACTCGTAGGCAGCAGCATCCAATCTAGCGTATCGCACATCTCTTGAATTTTGTAGCGTTATCTCAGTGTTTAATTTTCTTTTGAAAATATTACCGTGAAGTGCATCATGGCTCCCAAATGCGGCAAAACCTGTGCTAATGATGGCAGCGGCAAGAGGCAAAGGAGAAGGATCGACTTGGAAGTGAAGCAAAAGGTATCCCATACAGCTTTGCTAAGCGCGCAGTACGGTGTTTGCACAACGTCCAAATCGCATAATCACATAACCTCCTATTTCATAGAACATATCGTGGACTCTACTGGACACGGAACAACCAGAATGCAATTAAAGAGGATGTTGATGCACCGGGGAAGATGTAACAATGCCACTGAACAATTTGTGTGGAAATTGTCAAATGGGAACCTAACTTGCTGTGTAAACTTCCACCAAAAACATAATTAAATATATATTAAAAAAGAATTGAAACAATTTGTATTCACAGATAGCATCAGAACTTCTCTTTCCTTTTTTTTTTTTATTCCTATTCTTTTTTTTTTTTTTCCCCAGAGACTTAATACGTTACATGCCATCAAAACAAGATGAAGGTGATGGTGGTAGTAGTGGTTTTTAACGGTATACAAATTGTTGTTGTTGTTGTTAGCCCTCAAGTCGGTTCCGACTCATAGCGACCCCGTGTATAACAGAACGAAACACTGCCCAGTCCTGCGTCATCCTCACAATCATTGTTATGCTTGAGCCCATTGTTGCAGCCACTGTGTCAATCCATCTCGTTGAGGGTTTTCCTCTTTTTGCTGACCCTGTACTTTCCCAAGCATGATGTCCTTCTCCAGGAACTGATCCCTCCCGACAACATGCCCAAAGTATGTAAGACATAGTCTCGCCATCCTTGCTTCTAAGGAACATTCTGGTTGTACTTCTTCCAAGACAGATTTGTTCATTCTTCCGGCAGTCCATGGTATATTCAACAGTCTTCACCAACACCATAATTCAAAGGCGTGTATACAAAGTAAAAAAAAAAAAAAAATTAACCTGATAACCTGACCATCCTTTTTATTTTAAAGCAACATCTATCTTGAATTTTGACCTCTGTTATTTTCTTTTTTCGTATACAAATTAGAAAAAGGAAAATAGCAGAGGTCAGAAGTCAAGCTAGATGTTGCTTTAAACTCACAAACCAAAAGCATGGTCAGGTTAAAAATTAGCATCTCCTCTTTGTTAATTAGTCAGTTTTGTCAAGAAAAGCTTAGAAATAAAATAACGAATATGCATTTTATCTAACTATTTGGGGTATGTCACTAGGCAGCTTTAGCTGATCACACAATGGGATTTCAGTATTTCTGGTGTGGCTTCCTAGGACTTTGCTGCAGTGACACCCCCCCCCCCCAAAAAAAAAAGGATACTGAAATATTATGCCTAATCCAAAAAGTATCCTCTTTGTGTGGAATAACATATGAACTGGTTAGTATAAAGGAACAGTTCTAAACATGTATTTCATTATTATAAATATCCACCTCAAACTGTGTGAATTAGCATCTCTTGGAATTGGTTTTATACGGCCAGTGAGAGGAAAAGAAACAAAATACACCGTTCTACCAAAAGTATGTGCCTAATGCCCGACGTTAGATCACTGAGCAGAAGATCACGTTAGCTGATATGAGGAGATACCATCCTCCGAATTTATTGCATTTTATCCCCTTTCGTGTTAGACTTGGTGTAAAAGAAGACCTGATGCGAGTGGGTAGGCAAGCTGTGTCCTTGAGTCGCTACAAATAGAAGCACAAGGCAAAGTAGCCCATCGCCTAGTGTGCAAATTCATTTACTAAATATGGTTCTGAGCAGTGCTAGGTCCATTTTTCTGACACCTTCTCCTGTTGACAAAGAGTTGGGTAGATGCAGTCAAGGAAGTACAGAGTGAGCTATTGTTAGCGTGTATCAGAAAATGTGATGAGTGGCCTTGAAATAGAGCATCTTATCACCCAGACTTCCCAGTGGCGTTAGTAAAGAGAAGCCAAAGCAGATCTAGATAGTATTAATGTGACAACCAGCCTCACTATGAAAGTGATACTTTGTGAAGGAGCCAGAAGATGGATTTGGGTGGGTAAGGTTGTAAGTTGATCTAGCATTTTGTGTTTCATTAATCAATCTCTAAATCTATTTAAAAAAAAAAAAAACTTGTGAGATTGAATGGTACAAACAAATAATCATTAATATTGACAGGTTATGGTACAGGGATCACCTAATTTCACAGATGAGGATAGCACAATATAAGACTACTACAGGATGTTTATTCTAAAGGAATATTATGTCTTTACTGAGTTTTTTAATTTCCTTCATATTGATTTTTTTACACAGTGCATGAAATAAGCATACATCAACCTAGTTAATAGTTGAACAAGGCCCCAACACATTCAAACCAAGGTTTGATATATAGCACGTGTCACAAGGGAAATATTATCCTGGGAATTAACAACAGTTTTGAGGCCATTCCATATGTTTACATTACACACCTATACTTCACCTTCTTTATTTAAAAAGGGGGGGAGGGACAATTGTTACTCATCAGGTACGACAGTCTATTAAAATCAACCATCCATTCCACTGTAAATTTATGAAGTCCTTGAGTCAAGCCACCTAGAAGCCTCTATGAACACTGAATTAAAAAAATGCGTCGGGTGACCTCAGTTCTCAACCTAAAACTTTGTTCCCTTAACTGTTGGCAAGTGTCCCCATTAGGACCATGATCACTTGAAACGTGCTATGCCTGTGAGAGTTATGGCTTATTCTACTGTATGTTTTAAAATCCTGTTAAAGATAACAGAGTCATCAAATGAGTATAGAAACAGTTACATGGAAAAAATTAATGGAAGGCCAGCATAATACATTAATTTGCTGCACTTAGTGGGCCTTATCTGTGACCTAAATATATTCCGTCTGAAGTATTTATAGAACTGTTGAAGAAGTTTAGTTTTTTTTATCCCGAGGTTTTATCTATTCTGGATATCCTTCTAGAATGTAATCTAGTGCCAAGTGCTCGGTGCCCTACAATAACCGTTAAAACACGAGGACAAAGAAAATCCAATGGAGAATTGTCGTTAAAAAATCTCTCCACTGGCAATAAAGCAGAGGCCACCAGGGTGGACAGAGCACTGGACGTGGACCTAGAAGGTCTGGCCCTAACCTAGTGCGTCCACTTGTACTGGCTGGGACTGTAACCTCTCTGAACATCGGTTCCTGTTCAGGGCCACGTGGCTGAAACCTACTGCAGAGCTATGTTGAAGGACTAAATTGGCTAATGTGTGTTAGAGCAGCCATTAAGTGCCTGCATCCTAGTAGTAGGCTCTCAATTACATTTACGTATCTTTTTTTTTCCTTTAGCTGGAGCCCTGGTGGCGCAGTGGTTAAGAGCTCGGCTGCTAACCAAAAGGTCGGCAGTTCAAATGCACCAGCCACTCCTTGGAAACCCTGTGGGGCGGTTCTACTCTGTCCTATAGGGTTGCTGTGAATCGGAATTGACTCAACGGCAATGGGTTTGGGTTTTTTTGTTTTCCTTCAGTTATGTTGAGAATAACGTGATATCAACTCTGTGTCCCACCCAGTTAAACTGCAGGGCACAACCTTGAATTTTCAAAAAGGAATTTCCCCCTCGGTATAATGCCGAATATTAAAATAAAAAAAAAAAAAAAGTGCTATCGAGTCACCGCTGACTCATGGCAACCTCGTGTGCATCAGAGTAGAACTGCGCGCCACAGGATTTTCAGTGGAAGTAGATCACCAGGCCTTTCTTCTGAGGTGCCTCTGGGTGGACTCGAACTTCAAAACTTTCAGTTAGTAGCCAAGCTCATTAACTGTTTCCACTACCCAGGGACTCTGAAATGCCAAGTATAAGACATATTAAATAAGAAGCAGCAAGCTGTTTAAGTCAGTGAATGGTTGTGTTAGGAAAAAAAAAAAGGCAATTCATTTCAGATGTCCCGATACTGACCTGGTCAATTCTCCTGAACCTCGCTGGTTTTATGCCCTATTAAATCAGACCTTCAATAGACCTCATGTTCTTAAAATGTAAAAATGTCTTCCTTCAAGTAATAGTGACTTAATTAAAGTCTTCATTACTTCACAGGAGCCTTATTTGATGATACTAAATTTTTTTTTTCTTTTAGGCTGGCATGAGAGGTCCTAATCACAGAACTTTCTGTCCTTTTATTTTTGTTTGTTTTTAAATTCCCTTTAGCTCTTGACATTGCCATCCTGACAGCCACACTTAAAGCTGACCTTTTTTTGACAGCGGGAAATTCTTCTCCAGGCAATGTGGCAATTTTTTAATGCTTATGTGCAAATTATACAATTACCCTACATTTCACGGGAATATTTAATAATTCTGTGTGTAACTCCATCAATGGTTTAATGAAAACATTACTACTTGGACTCGGTAATATTTTCACATAATGAAGTCACTGTTTAGTAGATTAAGGGAACAGATACCTGAGATCGGTCTAAATCATTTTTTTAAACTTACCACGATGAACTAAACGTCTTTCCTTATCCTACCCACTGATAACAAGGAAATACAAAGCTGACACATGGAGGTAAAGCTAACGTGGACTAGAGCTGTGTCAGAAAGGAAGAAAGTGCTTAAAGAACCATGAGGACAGGTGAGAGGACACAGAAGCCAGCTTCAAGGGACTCCCAACTGATGCTCAACTGTGAGCATCCAAATGATGATCATAAAACAGGCCATAACCTACTGAGTAGATTAGGAATCGGTGAATCCATACTAATGTAGATAAATAAATGAATACATTGAAAGTTTGGTGAGGAACTGGGTATTTATACAGTTTCACAATATCTCCCCACAAAATACCTATTACTTCTGAATGGGCAAAGAGTAACTGGACTGTGCAGATGTCCTGTAGGCACAACCTTAATCAAATGATCCAAGTTAACACAACCATGGGAGACAAATCAAAATGGCGCACCTCCTGATAGAATGCATCGTGATATCCCTGCCATAAATGGATAATCTAAATCTAATCATTAGGAAATACCAGACAAACCCAAGTTAGAGGACAGTCTACAAAATAACTGGTCTGTGATCTTTAAAAAATGTCAGGGCATGAAAGTCAAGAAAAACTGAAAAACTGTCCTAGATAGGAGAGTAAAGAGACATCCCAACTAAATGCAACACATAATTCCAGGTTGGATGATTTGCTATAAAGAACACTATTGGGACAAATGGCAGAATTTGAATGGAGCTGAGGATTAGATGGTAGTGATGCATTAATGTCAGTTTCCTGATTTCAGTGGTTGTATTGTGATTATGGAGGAGAATGTCCTTGTTTATAAGGAAAAATGCTAAAATATTTGGGGTATTTCTTTCATGATGAGGTTGAGTATCTTTTAATTCTCAGTCATTTGTATTTACGTCCTTATGGAATCTTTATTTACATTCTTTTCCCATTTTTATATTGGCTTTGGTTGTCTTTTTCTTATTGATTTGTATGAGTTCTTGTAAGTTAAGGAAATTCACCGTTCGCCTGCTATCTGTATTGAAGATATCCCCACTGTTCTTTTCTATTTTTTGCACATATCCCACCCATCGTTTCTTCTAGAACATTAAGGAGTTTGGTTATGTTCTGTTTTTACGTTTTAAACCTTTGTTCCGTCTGGAATATATATTGGTGTAAGTAACAAGATAAAGATCCAGCTGTACATTTTTTCAAATGGTCAGTCAATTGCTTCAGTGCCATATAAAACATAGGCTCTCTTTTCTCCACCTTTAACATACAGTCTTTATCATAATCTGAATTCCAGTACTTTGTTGATAGAAAATTAAACTCGATTCTGTCCTTGACTGTTTCTTCTTCAGTACCAATCTTTTTTATATATTAAAATTTAATAAGATATTTTAGTAGAGCAATAGAACTTTCTACAATGATAGAAATGCTCTCTGTTTGCTCTGTCCAATAGAGTAGCCACGAGCCACATGTGGCTATTGAGCCCTTGAAATGTGGTGAGTGGGACTGAGGAACTAAACTTGTAGTTTATTTATTTTTAATTAATTTTAATTTTAAATAGCCACGTGTGGCTACTGGCTACCATATTAGGCAGCACAGTTTTAATATCTTGTGGGGCTAGTCCCTACTCACTGATCTTCTGTCTAGAATATCCCAGGCTATTCTCACATTCTTTTTTATTATTATTTCATTCTTCTAAGAAAACTAGATTTTCTTATTGTCCAGAAAAAGTCACATTTAATTTTTAGGACACTTCAGATAGAATTATTATACTTAGAGTATTACATCTTCAAACCTTCTTTGAAGTCCCACAGTCAAGTTTTAAAGTTTTGTTTGTATAATTTTATGCATCTTCTAAGTTCATTCATAGGCATTTGATCTTTTGTTTTGTTTTGTTTTGCTTCGTTATTGTTAATGGCATGCTTCCTTCCGGTTCATTTACTGTACTTCTCATTGATATGTCTCTATAGTGCAGCCGGGTATGTCTGTCTTTTAATCTTATTGAATTCTCTTATTTATAATGGTTTTCAGGTGATCTTGTATTTTCTGGTTATTCTTCATAAAATCTGCAAATAGTAGTAAGAAATCTTCCTCACAGTATTTATACTTTTTTTTTCTCTTAATTTCTCTTGCTTAGCATCACTGGCTACTATTTCAATAACAATTTTAAATGGTTGTAGCAATGGTTAATGTCCCTGTATTGTTCCAGACTTCAGTAGGAATGTTTTTACTGTTTTATTATTAAGCCTAATGCTGAATTAAGGAAGTATCTACCTTTAAACCTTAAACTTTAAACCAAAAATATCCCCTGAAGTCTGCCTTAAACCAATCAGTAGTTTAGCTTAATTAGCAGTAAAGAATATCTGCCTTGAGCATTGTGCTCATTTAAAGATCTACATGGGATCAAGCTGATTAGATAGGAAACTTAGGGGGCAGTGAGTTTATGTTTGTGGGGGAGAAACAATTTGGAAAAAGAGGGTGAGAATGGTTACACAATTGGAAGAATGTAATCAATGTCGCTGAATTGTACATGTAGAAATTTTTGAATTGGTATATATTTTCAACAACAACAAAATAAAATAAATTATTAAAAATAATAATAAATATTGAAAATTGAAAAAGAGAATATCTCTCAATTCTTATCTTATCAACAGTTTTTAACACCAGAAAAGGATGTTTGACTTTTGTCAAAATACCTCCTTTGGTATCTCTTATATGAGGTATGTAAATTGCCTCCTTTTGACCTATTCCTACTGTATATTAATTTGACCAAATTATAATTTTATATTCAGGACAGAAATGCTACTTAGTCGTGGTGTATTTTTCTTCCAATGTACTGTTGTTGTGCTGTTGTTGGTAGGTGTCGTTGAGTCAGTTCCAACTCACAGCAACCCTGTGTACAACAGAATGAAACACTGCCCAGTCCTGCGCCATCCTCACAATCATTGTTACGCTTGAGCCTACTGTTCCATCCACTGTGTCGGTCCAGCTTGTTGAGGATCTTCCTATTTTTCTCTAGCCCTCTACTTTACCAAGCATGATGTCCTTCTCCAGGGACTGATCCCTCCTGATAACATGTCCAAAGTATGTGACACAGTCTCTCCATTCTTGCTTCTAAGGAGCATTCTGGTTGTACTTCTTCCAAGACAGATTTGTTCATTGTGTTAGCAGTCCATAGTATATTCAATACTCTTCGCCAACATCACAATTCAAAGACGTCAATTCTTCTTTGGTCTTATTCATTGGCCAGTTTTCGTGTGCATATGAGGCGATTTAAAACACCTGGCTTGGGTCAGGCGCACCTTAGTCTTCAAAGTGACATTTTTGCTTTTTAACACTTTAAAGAGGTCTTTTGCAGCAGATTTGCCCAATGCAATGCGTCTTTTGATTTCTTGACTGCTGTTTCCGTGGGCGTTGCTTGTGGATACAAGCGAAATGAAGTCCTGGACAACGTCAATCTTTTCTCCGTTTATCATGATGTTGCTAATTGGTCCAGTTGTGAGGATGTTTTTTCTTTACGTTGAGGTGTAATCCATACTGAAGGCTGTGGTCTTCGATCTTCATCGGTAAGTGCTTCAAGTCCTCTTCACTTTCAGCAAGCAAGGTTGTGTCATCTGCATAATACAGATTGCTAATGAGTCTTCCTCCAATCTTGATGCCCCATTCTTCTTCGTATAGTCCAGCTTCTCGGATTATTTGTTCAACATACAGATTGAATAACCATGGTGAAATGATACAACCCTGATGCACACCTTTCCTGACTTTAAACCACGCAGTAGCCCCTTGTTCTGTTCAAATGACGGCCTCTTGATATTTGTACAGCTTCCTCGTGAGCACCATTGAGTGTTCTGGAATTCCTATTCTTTGCAATGTTATCCATAATTTGTTATGATCCACACAGTTGAATGCCTTTGCACAGTCATTAAACACAGGTAAACATCTTTCTGGTATTCTCTGCTTTCAGCCAAGATCGGTCTGACATCAGCAATGATAACCCTCATTCTACGTCCTCTTCTGAACCTGGCTGGAATTTCTGGCAGTTCCCTGCCAAAGTACCGCTGCTACCGCTTTTGAATGATCTTCAGCAAAATTTTACTTGTTTGTGATATTAATGATATTGTTTGATAATTTCCGCATTCTACTAGATCACCTTTCTTGGGAATAGGCATAAATATGGATCTCTTCCAGTGAGTTGTCCAGGTAACTCTCTTCCAAATTTTTTTTGACATAGACAAGTGAGCACTTCCAGTGCCGCATCCAGATTGAGATGTTGAAACATCTCAATTCGTTTTCCATCAGTTTCTGGAGTCTTGTTTTTCGCCAATGCCTTCAGTGCAGCTTGGACTTCTTCCTTCAATACCATTGTTTCTTGGTCGTGTGCTACCTCCTGAAATGGCTGAACATAGACCGATTCTTTTTGGTATAGTGACTCTGTGTATGCCTTCTATCTTCTTTTGATGCTTCCTGTGTCATTTAATATTTTCCCCATAGAATCCTTCACTATTGCAACTTGGGGCTTGAATTTTTGAATTTTGAATGTACTGCTAAAACCCTCTAATAACTACTTTATTTAAGATATTGTAATATGCAGAATTGTTGTCTATTTTATAGCTATTTTTCTCAAGTATTGATGTCAATGGTATGCTATCATCATAAAAAAGAATTTGGAGGTTTCCTTTTTTAATATGGCTTAAATAGGACTAAATAGGGAAGCACCAGTTCCATGGAAAGCTGAATTAATTCACTTCTAAAGCCATCTGGGAATAGTGTTTTCTGGAGATAATTTCGTAATAGCTTTGATTATGCCACTCATTATTATCGGTCTGTTTGCCATCTCTTCTGGAGTCAGTTTAAGTAGATTTCATTTTCCTTCCCTAGGTAGTTATCAATGCCATTAACCTTTTGCTGAATTCTTAAAGAGGATGTTTGTAATATAATGGCTTTAGGTTTAGGTTTGTTGAGTTTAAGATGTGTACGGGACGTCAAGGTGGCAGTGGTCAATAAGAAGATAGAATATACATCTTAGAGATACTTAGGAGCGATCTGGGCGAGAAGACATCAGCTGCATGGCTGTGGTGGTGAGTGGGATCACCCAAGAAAAACACAAAGAAATACAGAGCAGATGGCTGGAGATTCCTCCATCTTTCTGGGTCTGAAGAATGAAAATAGCCTGAAAGGAGCTGGAGATTGTAGGAAAGCAAGAAAGGAATTTCAAAAACAAGACCGTGGGGTCAAAATGGCACAGTGCTTCAGAATGATCAAATAAGATAAACACTGAAAAGGATCCACTGAGTTGATCGTTTAGGAGACCACTGTTGACCTGAGCAAAAGCAGTTTCAAAGGAGTGTTTGAGACACACACCTGCTTTCAGTTGACCAGAAGTGAACGAAAGGTGAGGAGCTGGAAGTCTGCTACTCCTACCAGAAGCTGGGCTGAGAGGAGGATTCTGAAGTCTGGAGGAATTTTAGAAGCCGTTCCTGAATTAAACACCAGGAAATTAGACTCCCCCCTCCCCCGCCCCCACTTCTCTGTCCAGAGCAGTTCCGCATGAGGAACAAAGTTTTCCTGCACTGTCTGCATGTTCTAGAGAGTCAACTGTCTTAAATATGCACGGAGAGCCGGTTCCCTTGTCGGTCTGCATTAAAGGAATCTGGACATTGATGACAATGTGGATTCTCCAGGGTGGGAGCAGCAAAGAGGTGTCTCTGCCCCCAAGAGAGAAAAAGTGCAAGGGTGGAAATCTAGAAATTGAGAGACTATCAATTATCAGGAAACTACAGTAGAAAGATAAAACCCAATAGAGTCTGGGGCAGAAGGATCACGAGGCATTGGACTCCTGAGATGACATCAAGAAAAAAAAGAGGAACAGAAACTCAAGGCAGGGTTTTTAGGGAAATATTTACAAATGCTTGAAAACTCTATCGTTAATGTAAAGACAGGCTAGATTAGAAATATAAAAAGAAATCTAAAATGCAAACTAGAGTTTAGGAAATAATCAAAATTGAGTCTGACTACTTCAGATCTCTCTCCACAAACATCATCCACTCACCCTCCTCACTCCCCAGCACACGCACACAAACACACACAGACACTCACACACACACACAATGCAGAGATCCAGTTTTCTAGTAATATGAAACTCCGTCAGCCCTAGCAATATTGCCATATCCCCCCAACCCCCCGCCCCCCATCTGCTGTTTGATTTTATTTTAATTGTTTTTACTTAGGGCTGGTCTTCCCAGAACAAAACCTGTCCACCAAACCTGTTGCCAACAGCTCAGTTCCCACTCACCTTGATCCTATAGGACAGAATAGAACTGCCCCATGGGGTTTCCAGGGTTGTCATCTTTAAGACAGCAGATTACCACATCTCTCTCCCTCGGAGCAGCTGGTGGATTCCAACCATCGACCTTTCGGTTAGCAGCCGATTGCTTTAATCACTGTGCCACCAGAGTTCCTCTCCAAGAACAAATCCACCTGTTACTGAAGGTTCTGCTGTCCTTAACTAGCACTGCAGCTTTGTAAGATTCAATCTGCTTGCCTTCTACTTGCCTCATCTAATTAAATCCTTCAATCATCCATGCGAAAACAATGATGATTTATATTTTCTCTATCTGAGGAGCTCTGAAATACGCACCAACCTGCCTTTGCAAAGGAACCCTCCCAATTTTCATTCAGAACTCCCACTGAGTCCTAACAGGACTGGGGACTGGGCACCAGGTGTGAGGGTCTCTGCAGTGGGGCGGCTGCCGGGCCTGGAGGTGCAGGGTGAGCCTGACCAGGTGAAATCTGGGCCCCTAACCCCTCTGCTCGACTTAGCAGTGCAGTCCTATGGCTCTGATATCATGCCCAGGTGGCTAACAAGCTCCAGGCCATAAGTGGCATCTCAGACCTATGAAATCCAACCATGCTCAATGGAGTCCAGTCCTCAAGGAGAAGGGACAGGAGTGGGAGGACATGCGCAGGTCTCTGTGGGTGTCAGATGCAGACAGGAAGCGTGGGTTCCAGGAGGTGCCCAAGTATAGAGTCAGCCTAGGATTCAACATCTGATAGGGCCCAAGTGTAGAACCAGCCTAGGACACACAGCCCCATAGCATGCAGTCAGAGCAGCCTAGGATACAAAGCCCCACAGCACCCAATCAGAGAGCCAGCCTAGCATATAAAGCCCCATAGCACCCAATCAGAGGCCAGCCTAGCATACAAAGCCCCATAGCACCCAATCAGAGGCCAACCTAGCATACAAAGCCCCATAGCACCCAATCAGAGGCCAGCCTAGGACACACAGCCTGATAACCATGTGGCCTGTTGGGAGGAGGGAGCATGGCATTTGCTCACCTTAAACCTTTGATCATAAATCTCAGATAGGCCTCAATCTGTCTACACCTCTCTGGGGAATTCTTATTTTCACTCCGTAAGTGAGTATTTTATTCCTTTCTTTGCTAACAAATTATCTTTCCATTTTCCTAAGCAGATGTATGCAACTATATGAGAACCACCACTTCTTCCCACCAAAAAACATACCCACTTCCCTGTGTCTGTGCCCATATATCTGCTTTCTCCCCTCGTAGGACGGACACAGTCATCCCTTTGCACTTATCTAAAGCCAGCCCCTCATTGTCCTGAATTCCATCCTCTCTCACCTATCCGAGAACTTTGTCGTTCTTCCTCTGTCTGCTGCATCTGTCATATTAAAAATACTCTTTTGAACCCCCACATTCCCTTAATGTTGCCACACCTTTTCTCTGCTTTTCAACAAACTCCTCCAAAAGGTGGTCAATCCTTCATGTGTCCACTTTGTCAACACCTGTCCCTTCTCTGCACAGCCCACTCCAATTAGTCTTGTATTCCCTTCCTTACATTAAGATACCCCCTATCAGGGTCACACAGATAGCCTCCATCTTGCCAAATCCAATGACCAATTGTTTGTCCTCATCTGACTTAAAGCCTCAGCAACACTAAGCCAATCCATCCCTCCGGATAACATCCTTCTCTTGCATCTGGGGCACTACCGGCTCCTGGTACTCCTTCCACCTCCTTATCGCTCCTGCACCCCCTGTGCCTGCACCTCTCACGTTCCCAGCCTTGAAACGTTTGCGAGCCACAGGGCTCAGTTCTCAGTTCTCCAGCTGTGCCCTCTCAACACGGTTATAGTCCTGCGGTTCTCACCAAGGGACAGTTTGGCCTTCCGGGGACCATTTGGCAATGTCTGGAGACATGTTGTCACACTGGGAGAGATGCTATGGGCATCTAATACGATGAGGCCAGGGATGCTGCTAGACATCCTGCAATTCACAGGACAGCATCTGGCCCAAAATGTCAATAGTGCCGAGGCTGAGACACCCTGCTGTAGTGTGAGGCTTTAAGACATTTCCTATGGAGGCAACTCACTCCCGGATTTACACGTCCAGCTCTTACCACCCTTCTGACTTGTATGCCCAATGGCCTGCTCAGCACACATACCCATCTGGGTATCTAAACAGGAGGCTCAAACGCAGCCCCCAACACACAACTCCTTATTTCCCGCCAAAGCCTACCTTCTTTGGCCGTGCCCAGCACAGTCAGTGATACTCATTACCCGGGCTGAAAACCTAAAAGTCATCCCCCTACTCTTCTCTTCTCCCTACGTGACACACCCCATACGTCAGCGCATCTTGTTGGCTTTGTCCTCAAGATACTGCCTGAAGCCAGTCACTTGTCACTACATCCCAAATATACCTTTCCCAAGCGCCATTGTCTCGTGCCTGGGGGTCTGTTCTTGCTTTTTCATTTCTCTCTTGGTTTCCACTCTTCATACCAGTCCGCTCGTAATGCCCTAAAGCGTATTCTCCACACAGTGTTCAGGCCAGCTTTTAGGACATAAACCACATCACAGCATTCCCTTGCTTAAGTAACCTATGGCTTCCCCTGATACTTGGAAGGAAGCCACCTCCCCACGGAGGCCTCCCACCCTGCCTACCTCTGCCCCACTCCCCACCACCATCCACACCAGCCTTTTTCCACCACAATGAATGTTGCAGTACTTAAGTGTGTTTACAGAAGAAATTAGTCAGGTTTCCTCAAGGAAACCTTCTGGACTTGAAAGTTCCACCTGGCCCATCACAACCATGTCTCTGAGTATGCACTGAGGGGGGTGGGGTGTGCATCAAAAAGAAGGATGCATGAGCAAAAGCATTGCACAGAAAAAATCCTTTATAAGCAACATTTTACTCAACCTCATAAATAACAAAGAAGGAGTAGAATTGATAGCAATCCTAAAAGAGCTGAGGCATTCATTCAATCTGCCCTAGAAAGAAAAATTAAGAAACAAAATTTGAACCACAAAGGAACATTGTAGACTCTGCAGAAACAGATATGGCCGACACATAAATAAGGAAACACTTCTACATGCTAACATTTATAAATCTTTAGGTCCAGGCTCCATGCATCCCAAGTAATTAAGAGAATTGACTCCAATACTTAAAATGTTACTTTTGAAAAATCATGTGGAGTTGAAGTCATATCAGAACGAGGTGGAGAAAGTTAACATTATTGAGCTCAGAAAGGAAAAATAAATGAGACTGTAATATTATTGCGATTTTTTTAAATTTAATGGATAGATTCATCTTGCCTTAAATAATTACCAATTAACTTTTACTAAATAATTTAGTAGATATGACATGTATCTCATGCATAAGAAAAAAGAAGTAAAATAAAAATTAAAAAAATATATTAAGAATAAAAACGAGTATGTCCCATTCCGAAACACTTCCTGAATGCTGCAAGCAGTGCATGAGGCCTGGTGAGGGCTTAGGGGGAGTCCAGGGTCGAATGACACAGGGTCCCTGCCCTCAGGAAGCTTGCAGTCTGGTGAGGGAGTTGTGGTGGTGGTTAGCTGCTGTCGAGCTGACTCCGACTCATGGCGACCCCATGTCCAACAGAATGCAGTGTTACCTGGTCCCTCCCACTCCATCCTCGTGATCACTGGTGTGCTTGAGTCCATTGGTGAGGGAGTTAGATCTGACTCCAACTGCAAGGCACAAGGGAAAAATAAACAAGCAGCTCCACGGGAGAAAGACCTGGTGACGTGCTTCAGTCAAGATTACAGTCTAGGAAACCCAATGGGGCAGTTCTACTCTGTCACATGGGGTCACTGTGAGTCAGGATTGACTTGATGGCACCCAGCAATAGCCACAGAAGAGAAGAAGCCCGGATAAAGGTGTGGAAATACTCAGAAGGGGAAAGAGAAGGTTGTCAGAAAAGCTGTGGGGAGGGCAGTGCTTTCTGCTGCCTTAAGCTTCTCGTGGGGTTTCAAACACCTAAGGAGAAATGAAGGAGAGAGATTTGCTGAAGACAGGCAGAAAGGCATGAATTGTGTGGGGCAGGCCTTTCCAGTTGAATTAGTTTTCTAAACCATTGATGAAAAATAAAATAGAAATAGTGTATTAGCTTCCCGTTGCTGTTAGCCGCTGTCGAGTCCGGTCCGACCCATGGCGGCCTTACAACAGCAGAAAATGTTGCCTGGCTCTGTGTCATCCTTAGGATCATCAGCAAGTTCAAGTCCCTCCTTACAGCTTCTGTGCCAATCCATGTCACCAGGGTCTTCCTCCCCCTTGCTGGCCCTCCACTTCCCCAAACATGATGTCCTCCTCTAGCGATGGATCCCTCCTGAGGCAATGTTCTGTTGTGATTCATAAGGTTTTCCTTGGCTAATTTTTGGAAGTAGATCACCAGGCCTTTCTTCCTAGTCTGTCTTAGTCTGGAAGCTCCACTGAAAACCTGACTACCATGAATGGCCCTGCTGATATTTAAAATACTGGTGACCTTATAGGTCAGAGAATGAGTCTAGTTATATGTTTTTATATTTTTGTACATTCTGGATAGCTTGAAATCTGGATGTCTATTAAGTGTCCAAAACAATAAAACTCCATCTAAAATAAGCTTTCCAAATGGTGAGGTCACTTTCTCCCTGGAAGTTATAAAGGGGGAAGGGAGTGCCTAATTCTGAAAAGGTAGATTCTCCTTCTGGTATTTTTTTGATCAAAATGTTAAATATTTTACCATGTTAGAAGTGCAAAATTTCAAATTTCAATTTAAAATTGTTTGCAAAGAGTTTTCAAAGCACTGGTTCTTGCGCTTCTTGGTGCACGCAGATTGCCCCTCACAGCTTGCTTGCCAGAAGTGTGGTGCTGTGGTTTAGTAGGGAACTGTCTCTGGGCTTTGCACTGGTAAGAGCTCCGAAGACTTAGACTGAGCTGGGCCCCCGAGTGTTATCAATAATTCTGTTCCGTTTGTGTGTGCGCGCGCGCGCGCGCGAGAGAGAGCGATTTTCTAATAACAGTAATCCATAGCTGTCCAATACTGTTGGGAGAGACCCCTTAAATAGTTCTGTGGGAAGAAATGTGGAAGAGGGAAGAGTTTTTCTTAAGAAAGAGAAGATGAGTGAGAAAACCGTTGACTTTCTCTCACAACGATCAACAAACTTCATGATTCCTTTAGCTCCTGTTTCCGTCGGACTCCCAGAACCTTCTCCTAGCGCCATGAGGGGAACATTTTCACCTTCCGGTCCAAAGATTCCCACTAAGCGCGCATGATGTAGAACCTAACTCACTTCTGACCAGATAATGAAACTTTCAGCGGTTTGTTTCTGGGCATTGCAATAAAAACGAAAAATGGCACATTTGCTATTACCATGGTTGATGCCCTATTTAGTGGCATCAGAAAGGGATGCCTTAACCTCTGTTTCTGTCCAAGTAGACATCTTCAGTAGGGGATTGTCCTCCTTTCTCAAGGCTCTTGGCACAGAATTATAGATGTCTGTATGTGGAGTATTTCTGCCACATAGTACATGTTACATTTTTTAAAGAACTTTGCAAATATGACCCTTCTTTACTATACTCAATTCTCAGAGCATTCACTAATTGATTTTTAATCTCTCTGTAGCAGCACAAATCTCTGTGTCCTTTGTATTGGGAATTTATGCCCCTTGGAATGCCAGTTATTTCGGTACTCAGCCACAGTTTTTATGGAGAGTTGCTGTGTGTCTACATCAGGGCTTGAAACCTCTTCATTCCGGTTTGAACCCCTGCTGAGAATTCGCATTTCCACCCCAGATATACTGAATCAGAATCTACAGTTTGACAAGATCCCCAGGTGACTCTTATATATAATAAATTTTGAGAACCACTGCTCTACTGGTGGTTCTCAGAATCGGTCCCTAACCAGCAGCATTAGCATCACCTGGGAACTTGTTAGAAGCACAGATTCTCAGCAGAGGTTCTAACTGGTTCAAACCCCAGGTCTATACGTCGCTTGTTGCTATTGTGAATACCAAAGAAGTATTCACCTTCAAAATCCCTAAAATATGGTTGAAGATCTAAGTAAAGAACACAGGGTGGTATTTAATTGAATACTAAGTTGCAGTAAGTGCAGTAGGATGGGGGGTGGGGGAGGCGCAAAAGGTTATCGTGGACTTGAGTCGTCAGGGCAGGCTTCCTTGAGGAGCTAGGTCTTGAATTAAGCATTGAAAGATAGTTTTTGAAGAAAAGAGGAGGAAGGTGTGTCTTTGCAATCACCTCGTATGCATGTAAAAGCTGGACAATGAGAAAGGAAGACAGAAGAATTGATGCTTTCGAACTGTGGTGTTGATGAAGAATATTGAATAGTCCGTGGGCTGTCAAAAGAACAAACAAATCAGTCTTAGAAGCAATACAACCAGAATGCTCCTTAGAAGCAAGGATGGCGAGACTGTAGCACACTTACTTTGAGCACGTCATCAGGAAAGACCATTCTCTATAAAAGGACTTCATGTTTGGTAGGGGGTCAGCGAAAATGAGGGAAACCCTCAGGGAGATGAACTGACACAGTAGTTGCAAGAATGGACTTACACATAGCGAGGATTATTAAGATGGCACAGGACTGGGAAGCATTTCATTCTGTTATACATAAGGGCCCTAAGAGTCAGAGCCGAGTCGGCAACAGCCAACAGCAACATGAAAACCCCACAGGAGGGGAGTCTGGAAATCACCAATGAAGCTGGTGGGCAAGATGGAGAAAGGGGACAAGCGGTAGGAATGCTACACAGGGCAGGCACCGCTAAAGACCAGTGTGAGGGCCACAGTCCCAGATAACCCACACGGGACATGCAGATACCGGTTCCCGTGGCAGACATGTGACTGCTGGCGGAAAGGGGTCCCCCAGACTCAACAAGGCTAACAACACACGCCAACTATCAAAAGAGCCAGGGTACACCTGTCGGATTTTCTTCCTGCTCACGGCTCTTATCAGTGCTCAGAAAATGCTTCTTACTCCTCTTTTACCTCTCTTCCACCAACTTTTCTCCTGTCCCACTAAGCACTCACTACCATGTTACTAAACGTCTCTTAGAACAAAGAGAACAATATTCCATAGTCCACGTCATTTCATTAATTTACCACTTAATCCTGCTTGTAATTTCCTTTACAAAGCAGTGGACAGTCCCAAGAAGGGCTCAGTAGAAATTCTGCGTTGGCCCAGAGTACCTGTGCATGAGCCATACTGTTCCTGCAGTTACCGCTTTGCATGCTGGGTTTGTCATGCCAGCGCACCGATGGATTCAAGCTGATTTGTATGTGTTAGCTGCTTTGCAGGTCACAACAACTGAGTCCAGTTCAACTTCATCATTTCACTACGATGAGAAATGACTTCCCTAGTGTTACTTGAATAGGCAAGTACTCCTGCCTTATTGATCCCTTCCACAGGACCAACCTTCCTAGGACTATCCAACACCCAGCTGGGTGACTCAGCACCCCCTTATTACTTTTTTTTCTTAGTTGCTGTCCTCGTTCCTTGCTTGGACCTGTCCATATTCCTTCTGCACTCCCTAGACCTAGCCAAGAGTTGGGATGATGGGAGAAGAGAACAAGAGGAAGAGATTAAATCTACATAGCCACACTGCACCCAGGCCCTTAACAGGACTTGAGAAACATGGCGCCTGCTGTTCGACAAACAAGCCCCTGCTATGGTCAGGGTTTCTGTTCAGACATGCCTGAACCACAGCAGAACCAGGCGACCCCCTGTCCTCCTCTACATGAGCACACTGCCACGTCTCTCTCTACCCTCGGCTGACACCAGTCATCAGCGCCTCTTACCCGTGAGCGTGCATACAGCCTCAGAGTCATTCCCAACACAGTGCTCCAGGCAGCCACTAATAATCAGTCAAAGTTGGCCCACAAGGTAAAGCCCATTTGCCGTCCCCGATCTAAGATCTTCACATACAAGAGCCTCCCTGGACCTCTGGCTGGAAGATCAGCCACATAAATGTGGAGCACAAGAACGCTGACCACTCAATTACTGCATGCACACACGTCCTTGCCTCCCTCCCAGTTGGACTTGGCAGTAAGTGTATAATGCTGTATGTGCAGACTCTTCATCTGCTGTATGTGTTGAAGTGGACAGATAATCATTTCAAACAAATAAAACACACCATCTACTATATAAACTGCAGGAAGCGGGCCACTTACTTGCCTGGAGTCATTGGTACCAGCTCTTCTCCCACAGCCCACCTCCACTAATTGACAAGGCATTCTACAAACCACAGAGCTCCAATGACCTGAGGTTAGTGACTAATGATGGGCTAGTCCAGTTAGATTCATTTCAAGAATATTTATGACCCGTAGAAAGCATAAGGGCAGAAAATTTGTCACGTTTGTATAATAGAAAAATGCTACCTACCTCAGGTGCGATGTTCCATTAGGGCCTTGCTAGGTCATGAGCCTTCTCAGTGGTGTGATGAGGTTCCCACCATCCCCAATCTGAGCAGCCTTTTGATGGGCGTGCATCTTCTCTCCAGATTCAGTGTTCAAAGGTAAGCCCACACTTTGACTCCTTTTTGTTGTTGTTGTTGTTAGGTGCTGTCAAGTCAGTTCCGACTCACAGACCTTGTGTACAATAGAACGAAACACTGCCTGGTCCTGAGCCATGCTCACTATCATCAATACTTGAGCCCACTGTTGGAGCCACTGTACCAGTCCATCTCACTGAGGGTCTTCCTCTTTTTCAAGCATGATGTTCTTCTCCAGGGACTGGTCCCCCCTGATAATATGTCCAAAGTATGTGAAACGACATTTGGCCATCATTGCTTTTAAGGAGCATTCTGGTTATACTTCTTCCAAGACAGATTTGTTCATTTTCCTGGCAGTCCGTGTTATATTCAATATTCTTTACCAACACCATAATTCAAAGGCATCAGTTCTTCTTCGGTCTTCCTTATTCATTGCCCAGCTTTCGCATACTTACGAGGTGACTGAAAATACCATGGGCTGGGTCAGGTGCACCTTAGTGCTCAAAGTGACATCTTTGCTTTTAAACACTTTAAAGAGGTCTTTTGGAGCAGATTTGCCCAATGCAATATGTCGTTTGATTTCTTGACTGCCTGCTTCCATGGGCGTTGATTGTTGATCTAAGCCAAATGAAATCCTTGACAACTTCAATCTTTTCTCCATTTATCAAGATGTTGCTTATTGGTCCAGTTGTGAGGATTTTTGTTTTCTTTATGTTGAGGTGCAATCCACACTGAAGGCTGTGGTCTTTGATCTTCGTCAGTAAAGTGCTTCAAGTCCTCTTCACTTTGCAAAAGCAAAGTTGTGTCATCTGCATATTGCAGGTTGTTAGTCAGTCTTCCTGCAGACCTGATGCCCCATTCTTCATATAGTCCGGCTTCTTAGATTATTTCCTCAGCATACGGATTGAATAAGCATGGCGAAAGGATACAACCCTGATGCACACCTTTCCTGATTTTATACCAAGCAGTATCCCTTTGTTCCATTCGAATGACTGCCTCTTGTTCTATGTACAGGTTCCGCATGGACACAATTAAGTGTTCTGGAGCTCCCATTTTTTGCAATGTTATCCATAATTTGTTATGATCCACACAGTCGAATGTCTTTGCAGGGTCAATAAAACGCAGGTAAACACTGTCTACTTGGGCAGTAAAAAAGACAGGAAAAGAAGAAAAAAGGAAGATTGGAAGGAAGAAAGTAACAGAATAATGAAAAGAGGAGGGGCTTGGAAGAGCAAGGGTGGGAAAGGTAGGGAATCACGGGGCAAGGAGGAGGAGGGGCAGGGGAAGAGTCTCTGGGTTCCTTGCACTGTTACCAGCAGTGCAGACTTAAGATGTGAAAAGCTATGGGCTTCCTTAAAGTATGATAGGGAGAATGAGTTCTGTTTCCCGTGGGCCAGAGAGAAGAGAGCTTTGGTCAGGAACATCAGGTGCGAGCAGTCAGGAAGAGAAGTAGATAGGTAATTCCATGGAGGTGGCCAAGGAGAAAGATACAGTTATGACATACGAGCAGACTAAGATCACTAAGTGTCCCCTGGGAGCTGATCCTCCCAGCGGGAGACCCTGCATCCTGCACAGCTGGCCCCTCTGCCTTCCCTCCACCCCTAACACCAGCCTCAGCCTTCTCGCTGTCTCCGGGGTGTGCAGCTGGGTGTCCCTGCATCGCCCACCAGGCCAGTACAACAAAGGCACCTCATGGAAGGGGGTGGTCACTGCTTCCAAGTAGGAAGTTCCAATGCAATTTCCTGTTGAAACTTTATGACATATAGCAACATCATATAGTACTGTTAGCAGAGCTTTTTGTCCCCCGTGAAAACATTCTTTGGTATCATTTTCTTCACCAGTTTTTTTTTTAATATGTCCTTTAAAATGTTCATCTTAACTGACGCACACGATAGGAGTAACACGTTCACTATCCTTTGTGTCTTTACTGCCTCCTTGCTGTTTTATATGTCCTTGTTGAAATGCTTTAGGGACAAGGCTGAGATGGGTGAATGGATGGATGAATGGATGGATGGACAAAAAGTTTACCTACCAATCAGAACAGAGAAACAGAGAAAGAATACCAGGAGGGGAAAGGATAGAAGAGCCATTTTACAGTTCACTTGGATATTAATTTTAAAAGAAGAGGTAACAACAGGATTCAACTTGAGATACATTATGTTTTAATTACTTTGTGTGGGCGAAATTACTTTTGTGTGCTAACCCAAAGAAATAACTACCGTGCATATCATTACGTGAGAAAATACATTATGAGTTCCTAAAAAAGAAGTTTTTCGAAGTGGAAATGACAAGTGAAGAGGCTAGTCAGAGTGACAACTGAGGAGGCCGATGAAGAAATGGTGTTGGCTTCAGTGTGTTAGTGGCAGGGGGAAGGAGAGAAATAGGGAGATTTGAATAACGTGTAAGACATATAAAGGGCAGCTGTTAATAACTGAGTATCATGAGTGAGAAAGAGGAGTGATAAAAGGTGACTCCCAGATTCCTGTTACGAAAAAAAACTCTAAAGTAGGAAACATGGGATGAGAAGCAAGTTTGTAGGGAGGGAGAGAGATCGTGAGTTGCACTTTTATTCATTGTTAAGATTTTACTGTCTAGGGGCATCCAAATGGAAATGCTCCCTAAATAATTGGACATTTGGTTTTGGAACTCAATAAAAAATACGTGGTAGGAAACAATCGATTTAAGAGTCCTCCAGTCTTTAATGGATGAGGTAGTCCATAGAAAGTCATGCAGGACGAGTCTAGGATGATGTCCTGTGTAACAGCTACATGTAAAGGACAGACAGCTCCCAAGGAGACCATGAAGTGCCAGCTAAAGATGGAGGAGGGAACCAGAAGGGTTTACTCATTACATGGGAGACAAAGAAAAACGAGGAGATGGTCAAAAATCCCCCCTAAGAAGATGAAGACCAGTTAAGTAAAGATCTTTTATAACCAGTAAAATTCTATTTGAGTAAGAGGAGGTGGTCTTTAGGATTAGAAAATTTAGCCTCAAGAGTAGGGTTCTCTTTTATGTCTCTAATATGAAATATCTGCTTCCAAATTTCTCCTTGGGGATGGGGTTTTCCTTAGTGCCAGCTCATGCCATCCATGCTCTGTGTTAGTATCCTTAAATCTGCAATGAAATGGCAGCTTACCAGCACCTAAGAGAAATTATCGGGAATATTGTCCACGTTCTAAGTTTCGTTCTGAAAAAGAAAATTCTCAATTTCGAAAAGATTTAACATCTAAATTATAGAAATTTGTTTTTAATTTTTCAAAATGTCCTGACTATCCTCCAAGGGGATCTTTAGAGTGTTCAGTTTTCTTTCTAAATTCTACCCTTGGCAAGCCAATGTATGTAGTTTACTTTGGTGTTTTTTTATTGTCAAATATTGCTTACAAGGGATAGGCTTTGGGGACACCAGCAGGCATTCTGCTTTCCCAGAGGATACTTGTTGTAGAACTGATCTCCAAGCACTTGTTTATCTGAAAATGTCTGATTGTGAGCCTGCCTATGACAGTGGCTGTGAGATAGTCTGAAACGATAAGGGGATAAAGGAGCCCTGGTGGCACAGTGGTTAAGCACTTGGCTGCTAACCACAAGGTTGGTGGTTCAAGCCTACCAGCCACTCCCTGGAAGAAAGATGTGGCAGTCTGCTTCTGTAAAGATTTACAGCCTTGGAAACCCTATGGGGCAATTCTATTCTGTCCCGTAGGGTCGCTATGAGCCTGAATCAACTGGATGGCAGTAGAGCAATGGGATAATGGGATGTACCACACAGACTACACAGAATTCTATACAAATGTTAGGGCATAGTCATGGAGAAGTGCAACATCTCTTCTGTTCCCAGCTGCCAAAACGCATCTATTTTTCTTGAAACCAAAATGTAGTTTCACCTCCACTGAATAGATTTCCTAAACAACAACGCCTTTCTCCATCCCTTTGAGCGCCATTTTGAGCTGGCCTCCTCCTGCAGTGTATCTTTTATTAATCTGTAATTGTGACTTATTTATGTATATTTATGCTTTTCTAGCTTCTTTATCCCTTTAGGAACTTGTCTTTGGGACAGAAAATACTGAGTGGAATCTCTTCTCCGTGTTCCTGAACATAAGTTGCCTTAGTTTCCTAGCACTGCTGTAACAAGATGCTACAAGTGGGTGGTTGTAAAGAACAGAGATTTATTTTCTCACAGTTCAGGAGGCTAGAAATTCCAATTCAGAGCACCGGCACTAGGGGAAGGTCTCTCTCTGTTGGCTCTGGGGGACGTTCTCTTTCAGTTTCTGCGGATCTGGCATTCTTTAATTCCTTGATGATTTCCACGGGGCATGTACCTACCCGTCCGTTTATGCTTTCTTCTCTAACTGCTCTTTTTATAGCTCAAAAGTGATTAGGTTTAGGACACACCCTACAGTGATGTGGCCTCATTAACGTAACAAAGAAAACCCTATCCCCAGATGGGATCACATCCACAGGATTCTGACACATATCTTGGGGGGACACCACGCAATCCATAACACGTATTCTTTGCGCACTCCATAAATATCTGTTGTGGGCAAGTTAAAGAAGATGTAGAGCCGTATACAGATGAAAATGAACCGCATCTCACTTTCTGACTCTGCTCGATTGGTGGTACAGCTCTGTGACACAGGACTCTTGAGTCTCCTCACCCTCAGCTGAATGAAGGACCAGGAGCAACTAACAATATCTGCTACTGAGACTGTGAGAAAGGAAGGAGAACATGAAGAGTGTGAGCAAATAGGGGCCAAGTATTCGAGGAGGCTTTCAGTGGTTGGTGGATTACAGATAACGTGTTTTTGAGATACAAAGTATAGACATTTCATTTGATTAGGAAGCATGATGACTTTCATCAACCCTAAACATACGATAAATCGTAAACCAAACACATTGCCATCAAGTCAGTTCCGACCCATGACAACCTCACATGTTAAGAGTAGAACTACCCTGTAGGGTTTTCTTGGCTGTAATCTTCACAGAGCAGATCACCAGACCTTTCTTCTGCACTGCCACTGGGTGGGTTCAAACCACCAACCTTTAGGTTAGTAGTCAAGCACAAACCGTTTGTGCCACCCAGCTTGTTTGCTTGTGCCACCCAGAGTTGTTTGTTTGGTTGGTTGGTTGGTAGTTTTGTTTGTTTTGTTTTTTTAGGTGGGTGCAAGGAGCTGGAATTCAGCCTCCATTCCCATAGTCTTACACTGTAATTTTTAGTCACATGATTGTTTCATGAAATTATACTGGGATTTCTGTACATTCCGGCTTGTAGTAATTTTATTTTCTTGATAGGTACAATCTTATGTAAATAGATTTCTATTTTAGTGAGTATTTTCTATATAGATATTTTTCACCAATGTAGTTAATTTGGACTAAACCAAAAAAAACAAAAACCCACTGCCGTGGAGTTGATTCCATCTCATAGCAACCCTATAGGAGAGAGTAGAACTGCCCCGTAGGGTTTCCAAGGTTGTGATCTTTACAGAAGCAGACTGCCACATCTTCCTCCCACAGAGTGGCTGGTGGGTTTGAACTGCTGACCTTTTGGTTAGCGGCCAAGCGCTTTAACTACTGTGCCATCAGGGCTTCTTGCTAATTTGACTAGAAGTTATTAAATAGAGAGAAAATCTAGCTTTATTCATTTTTCTTTTGCGTGAGCAAAACAAAAATGCTCAGCTTTTCTTGAAGATGAATGTAAGCCTAACTGTAACATTATTCAAAAAAATAATAACATCCTTTAGGAGACAAAGTGAGTTGGAGTGCTTTCCTTGTCATCACAGTTACTGTCTCTAAGCCGTGCTTCTGTTCTCATAAGATAGTTCTTATGAAAAGAAATGGAAGCGCCATAAACTATATTACTGTAAGGTCACAAATTAATCACTCTCTAACCTGTTTTCTCTTGAAGACACTTTGGGGAAATTCTGCCACAAAATGGCTCATAATATTTAGCTTAATAGGTTATTGCTGCTTGTTTTGCTCAGCATTCTAAGCCAATTCATTAGGGAAAGGTGGTTGCCAGCTACCACTGCCCGGTCTGACATCATGACAAGGTACGTTATTTGTATTTCCTCGAGTGTTCTTTATTCCTACCACAAGACATATGCATTCTATATGCAGGTAAAATCCCTGGAACCTGTAAGGATATGCCTTACAGAACAGCTGTGGAAGGTAGTATTATCAAACCTTTTATGTAAGTTTGCAATTATATTTCCTTCTTGGTTAACTGAAAGAAAGAGGGCTTTTGATGGTGTTATGGACTCTCACCAGAATTAATTTTACTCCCCTCTAGAACTGAACTTATGATCAAAATTTCAGATTTCTCTTATTTAAGATTTCATTGTATTACATCACAGACGAAACAAAGACTCTCCATGGCTCCCTCTTTTATTCCATTACACTTCACCCAAAAATATTTACTGACTTAGGAAAACATTTCAACAAGTGGGCTTTGTTTATGAAACAATAAATAATCAAATCCAATCAATTCAAGAACCAAAAAAACCCACGTCTTGTACAGAGACGAACCTTGGCACTAGTGTTACTGAGTCTGTCACTTACGACCGTGTCACTTTGGGGGAGCAAGAATTTGAATACCAGGGAAGAACAGAGGTGGTGTGAACGGTGAAGCACCTAGCTGCTAATCGAAAGCTTGGAGGTTCAAGTTCACCCAGAGGCACCTCAGAAGAAAGGCCTGGCAATCTACTTCCTAAAAGTCACAGCCTTGAGAACCCTACGGAGTACAGTTCTTCTATGCACACGTTGCAGTCGATTCAATGGCAACTGGTTTTTGTTGTTTTTTACGTGAGAGAAAATCTTTGCAAAGTGCTGGCATTGTGAAGGCAGATGGGATTTGACAGAAGCCCTTTGTGTCATCAGGCTGGTATGCAGAAGCCTTTCCCACCTCAGCCCACCCCACGGGGCATTTCAGCCAGAGACTGCTTGCTGATGGTCTCAGAACAAAGGAGGAACAACTTCAACACCCACCGTCAAGATGGGTCCGTTTCTATTCATACTTTAAATAACTGTTCTTAGAGTTCTGTGGACTTTAATCTTTTCTCAGAATTAGAATGGACTGTTGAGGTTTTCCAGAAAATTACCCTCATGTGAAAGACTCAAAAACTGTTGCGTCTTCTGTATCTCTGATACATTCTGTATATTCTCTTTTCTCTTTAGCTTGGGTGATTCATCTCATACTTCAGGATCATTTTTGGTGTGTAAGCATTGATTTTTTTTTTTTTTTTTGGTCTCTGAGAAGAAGTGAGTTTTTTGAAAGCAAAAATGGTATTTGTGTCTACATCCCCAGCAACTGGCATAGGGGTCAGCACATATTGTTGTTGTTAGGTGCCGTCGAGTTGGTTCTGACTCATTGTGACCCCGTGTACAACAGAACAAACACTGCCCGGTCCTGTGCCATCCTCACAGTCGTTGCTGTGTTTGAGCCCATTGTTGCAGCCACTGTGTCAGTCCATCTCATTGAGGGTCTTCTTTTTTGATGACCCTCTGTTTTACCAAACATGACGTCCTTCTCCAAGGACTGGTCCCTCCTGATAACACGTCCAAAGTACATGAGATGAGGTCTCGCCATCCTTGCTTCCAAGGAACGCTCTAGCTGTACTTCTCTCAAGATAGACTTGTTCATTCTTCTGGTGGTCTGTAAATATATACAATATTCTTTGCCAACACCATAATTCAGAGGCATCAATTCTTTTTCAGTCATCCTTATTCATTGTCCATCTTTTGCATGCATACAAGGTTGCTGAAAATATCATGGCTTGGGTCAGGTGCACCTTAGTCTTTAAAGTGACATCTTTGCTTTCCAACACATAGCACGTGGTGAACATATACTTATTAAGTGATGGAAAGAAAGATTTCCAAATTTTAGTTCGAAATCCCATTACCTAGATGAATGACTTTAAATGAGGTACTTAATCTTTTTGAGTATTTTCCTCATTTATAAAATGAGGTTAATAATGTCTTCTCTGGGTTGGTATGACAACCGAATAAAATAATGGCTGTGAGAGACGTGTACCATGGAAGATAGTTGTCATTTTTCTGGTGTTCAACTAGAAGAAATTCTGCAGAGACCTTGTTACAAGGGCCCTACTAGTATACTCAATAGTATACTTATTGCCTGCTGAAATAAGCTTTTTTCTTACATTATAATCTTCTTAGGGAACTCGCCTGCTCTCTTGGTTTCAAGGACTACCTTTGTAAGAGGACTCCATTTCAAAGTTTGGTCACTAACCTCTCCCCAGAATCACAGCTGTAAGAATTAGCGCTGTCAAATTACTGCCTTAGTCATCTAGTGCTGCTATAACAGAAATACCACAAGTGGATGGCTTTAACAGAGAGAAATTTATTCTCTCACAGTCTAGTAGGCTAGAAGTCCAAATGTGGGATGTCAGCTCCAGGGGAAGGCTTTCTGTCTGTGTTGGCTCTAGAGGAAGGTCCTTGTCGTCAATCTTCCCCTGGTCTAGGAGCTTCTCAGGCTCAGGGACCCTGGGTCCAAAGGACGCAGCCCTCTTGCTCTTCATTCTTGGTGATCTGAGGTTCCTCGTCTCTCTTCTCCCTTCTCTCTTTTATATCTCAAAAGAGATTGGCTTAAGACTCAATCTAATCTTGTAGATCTCCTCAACATAACCTTGGCTAATCCATCTCATTAACATCATAGTGAGTGGATTTACAACACATAGGAAAATCACATCTGATGACAAAATGGTGGACAATCACACAATACTGGGAATCATGGCATAGCCAAGTTGACAGATATTTTGGGGGGACACAGTTCAATCCATGACAGTTACCTCAAAGAATCCCTAGTTGAATACTGTTAAAAATAATCAAAACTCAACGGAATTTGAACCTAAGGTTTATTCTGAGAAGTTATTCTGTATGCATATAGGGAGACCATTTTGATTCCAGAAAAAGCAAATGGCTCGGAGAAGTTAGGTACAATGAGGCCTATAAAAAGAAGAGGAGGGAGAAACATGGACGAACCATTGGCTAATCTTAACATGATTGATTGAACCCTGCCCTGCCCCTTTTTACTGCTACTAACTGAGATCAGGTCACAGGATAGCCTCTGGCCCTCCACCTAGCCATACCAGCCATACCTTTTTAAATTTAAATTTAGTAAACCTGGCTTCGAATAGGAAAGAAAAGATTATCAATTTTTAGATGCAAGAAAAGCCACTGGCAAGATTAATTTTGGTCAGGAATTTCTTTCCGGTAAATATCTGGTTTCATGGGTAAGAAAACCTTAAAATCAAACTAAGATGCCTGTTACTCATTTTTCCCTTTGACAATACCTACTGTCCAACTAATAGGTAGCCCAGCTACCTACCAAAGTTAAATGTTTCTCCTCACGTCTCTACCATTTTCACCATCACTAGATGGAGGTGATGAAGTGTGCACAGCGTCACGCACACATACACACACATGCAACACCACACCCACACACGTCACCAGGACGTGAGACTCTGGTTCTGGTTGAGTTCAGATCAGGGCTTCTGCTTGGCTTGTGTTTGGTAAGTGGGATACTGAGTGGGATCGGGGGAGACGTCTAGAAGGAGGCAAGGGAAGATGAGCTAGGGGAAGATTTGGGGTAGGGGTGGAGGTGTCTTACGAAAGAAACCCATGGTATTAGGAAGCTGTGAGAGGGAGAGAACATTTTTAAACAGAGCAGTAATGTTTTTAAAAGGTGAAGGAATAGTTTGGCTGGTCAAGTTATAAACTCTCTACTCCCCTCCTCGTGAAGTCCCCCATAAAATCTGTAATATTAACGACAAGTTTGATGTTGAATTTTGGGGTCTATAGTTGACCACTGGGTGAGATCAGGAGTGACCAAGGAGGCAAGGTCAAATACAGTCACGGGGCCTTTCTGTTGCCTCGCCCACCTGTGCAGTGCTTATCAGGATCGTCTGGGATGCCTCTCCTTCCTTGGCCTCATCCTTGCCTGTCACCAGGGGTTGCCCTGTGGCCACCTGTAATATTGGTCATCAATCATGAAGATGGTGCGGGGCTGGGCACATTGTGTTCTGTTGTACGTACGGTCACGGTGAGTTGGAGCCGACTCGAAGGCACCTAACAAAAGCAACAGTATTGCTTGTGACCTCCCCCCACTTTGTGCTGTGTTCTCAGCTTGATTCGGACTACTAATCCGAGACACCTTTTGGTTTGTTTGCTTTTGCTCCTGTTTAGCTTTCAGGCCATAAGCAGTTGGGCTTCCTTAGATGTAAAAACTCTACAACATAGAACTCTTTGTTGGTTCAACAACATCTTATTGTGGATTCCTAGTCTGTGGGGCCACGTGGGAGGCAGCCCAGCACAGAGGAGAAGGCTCCAGCTTCACCATCAAGCAGACCTGCTCCCAAAGCCCAGCTCTGCCCCTCTTTGGTGGGTGGCCTTGAGTGCGTGCCTTCCCTTAGACTAGCTGAAGCTAGAACAGGCGTTCTGCATACCCTGTAAGTCCAGGTCTCTCCCTTTGTCCCTTCACCATGTAAGTATTAGTGTTTCTGAAAAATTTCTCATGACATCGATTTGAAATTTTACCAGATGAAATTATTTTTTCAGTGTTTTCTGAGTCCCTTTGAAAGGTACCACTGAGTCTATTTGATACGTTTGTCTGTTGATCTCCCTTCAATTCTTGATGGAAATTATATAGAAAATTGACATTTGATGCTTTTAAGCATGTTTTCGAGTCAAAGATAAGATTTTTCTATATCATGTAAATTTCACTAACTCAATCAGGGAGGAGGAAAAAAAAGATGAAAGCTAGCATTGAACCAAAAAATTGCAAAAGTTTAATTTAAATGTGTATGTTCTCATTGGGGGAAAAATTGGTAAAATATACAATGGGAAGGCACCATGTTTTTTGACACAACCTCACTTTTTCTTCTCAAGCCTTCGTTAGATTTGCACATCAGGAAAACCAGAAAGGATTGCAGGTTAGGTTACAAAACAAAACAAAATCTTTATGGTCATTTCAACCTTTAACAGGAAAAACATACACGTGTATATGGAACGAGCAGTCCCACCATGATCGTTGGCCAGCCCCAGAGGGGATGGTGGAATCAGGCTCCGGGCCATCTCCTGAGGGTCCTGCCTCAACCTGCCATCCCCTGGGAGCAGAGACCAGGGGCTGTAGGGTAGGCGCCGAGGAGGAGGGGCCAGCAGGTAGGGAGTCAGGACAGCGGTGGCGTCACCCCGAAAGGGCCAAGTGTGGGAAAACAAGCAGAAGCCACAGTATAGTGTCGGGGGGTGGGGTGCATGGCTGGAGAGTAATCAGAGCTGAGATGCATGTTTATATACATTGACTTAGAGTAAGATGAGAGGTTGAATTCCGATTCATAGCCACCCTATAGGATGGAGTAGAACTGCCCCCATAGGGTTTCCAAGACGGTAAATCTTTACGGAAGCAGACTGCCACATCTCTCTCCCTCAGAGCAGCTGACCTTTTGGTTAGCAGCTGAGTGCTTAACCACTGCACCACCAGGGCTCCTCCAACAACCAGCAGGGAAGTGTAAACCAAAAACAAAACAAAACCAGTTGCCGTCGAGTCGATTCCAACTCATGGTGATCCTACGTGGGCAGAGTAGAACTGCACTCCATAGGGTTTTCAAGGCTGTGACCTTTCAGAAACAGATCACCAGGCCTTTCTTTCGGGTTGCCTCCAGGTGGATTCAAACCACCAACCTTTCTTAGCAGTGGAGCGCTTAACCGTTTGCATCAAAGACCAGGGTAAAATGGGTGGGTGAGAGGTAAAAGGTGAAAATCAGGTGACTTGGAGACAGTACATAAACTCAAAGGAAGGGCCAGAGGGGCAGAAGAATGAAAATCTTCATTCTAAGGCACAGCCCAGCCACACCAGGAATTTCTGGCATAATTTACCTTTGTGAATACACCTGGCAGGAAAGACAGTGAAGGAGGAGAGGTGTGGGTGGGCTGTGCCCCGGAAGCAATCAGGTGATTGCCCAACTTGGTTTAATCCAAGTTTAAAAGATTTTATGTTAACCAAAGCTCTAAAAAGGATGTTAAGGTAACTTGAGCTGTAGTTTGTGACTGTTTTCATCCATGTCACAAAGGGCATGGAGGCAAAGATCAGAAAATTAGGCTCATTCATAGCCAAGGGCCTCTCCTGCTCCCTTCCTTCACAGCATGGTCAGGTAAGTGCTGTCCCTGGAGAAGGACATCATGCTTGGTAAAGTTGAGGGTCATCGATAAAGAGGAAGACCCTCGGCGAGATGGATTGACACAGTGGCTGCAGTAGTGGGCTCAACCATAGCAATGACTGTGAGGATGGCACAGGAGCGGGCAGTGTTTCATTCTGTAGTACATAGGGTCGCTATGATTCGGAACCGACTGGACAGCACCTAACAACAGCAATCATCCGATGAACGGCCTTAACGCTCGATAATCGCTAACAGATACATCAGCACCATTAGTCCATAAATTAAGGCCACTGTGTGTTGTGGAGGCAACAGATGTGAATTATCAAACAGGGCAATGTTGATTTTTTACCCCCACCCCCCCCCCATTCATTGCTCAGTGCAATTCAAATGCATTTTGGAAAGTGCGCTAGGTGCCTGGGAGGGAGGTTGTAAGCGCTGTAGCCTCTTCCTCTTGATTCCTGGGGCTCAATTATCTTTCTTCAGTAACATGCAGTGTTTTCCCTAATAAAAGACCAAAGCATGAGAGACAGCTTTTTAGCATCACGCACAGAAGGGAGATGTGATGATATCAAATCTTCCTGTGGTTTAGCAAACATTTACAAATAGGGAAAATTAGGATGGCTCATCTAATATATTTTGGTCTCAATAGAATCCATTAATAAAGTAACTGTAGAAAATTAAATCTGTATAAGCCACAGCACCTTTGGAATACTTAACCGATTGCTGGGGTGTGTCATTTACAGCCACAAAAGTTTTCAGGCTGCAAGCGAAAAATTCATTTTTTCTTTCTATTTTATTTGAAAAGACGATGATGTCTCCAAATATTACGGGGAATTGTTTCTTTTACGTCCAGATGAGTTTAGACCTAAACCAACATTTAAGTGGGATACAATCATGAATTGCAAATAGCAGTTGAAATGAGCATTGTTTTGCTGATAGTTTAGTCTGAAAACAATTGTCTTTTTCCCCACCAGTACAGTGCATACTTGATTAAGTGGGGTTTTGTTATCATTTTTGTTTTTCTCTAACGGGAGAATAAGTGACCTGTCCTGATGAGTTGACTTTTCTCTGGATGGAGGTGTGGGTCCAGGCACTGTCACTCACCAGATGGATTGTTGGTTGGTGCCGTTGGGTCCCCAGCGAGTCCTGAAGCTGGGGCCTGTTCATAAACAAACGTACCCAACACCCAGCTCTCACTGGGCTCGGCAGCTGGCTGCTGCTGGCACTGCCACACACAGCTACTGTGAGCCCACGGCTCCCTGGGGGAGGGACGGCTCACTGCCTGCCACGGAAATACAAGTGTGTGGGTTCAGTCACAGTCCACAAAGTGTGTGAAGGTTCGCATATACGCCGCATTTGTCTTACCCAGAGATACCATGCGTGCATCTGCTCCCGCAAAGACCTTCTTAGTCTTTTTTTTAAAGTATATTTTTAAACTCTCAAGTCTCTCTGTGTGTCTGACAGGAGAAGTGGGTCTTTCCATTTCTAAAACAGTACACAGTTGGAACCTGCATGTACCAACACAGTAGGTGTAGATGGAGAACACACTGTCCCCCCCAGCCCCCCTCAGCCCCCTCAGGTCCCCAGACACCATCTAACCCACCTGCCACGGTCTCCTCCAAGTTCAGGACCTTGTCTCATCTGTCATTTCCTCCCTGAAATCACTAAAAAATCAAAAACAAACCCATTGCCGTCAAGTTGATTCCAGCTCATAGCAACCCCATAAGTCAGAGTAGAACTGCCCCCATAGGGTTTCCAAGGAGCAGCTGGTGGATGCGAACTGTAGACCCTTTGGTTAGCAGCCAAACGCTTAACTACTGCACCACCAGGGCCTGGAATTTAGTAAAGGTGTCTAAAAGAAAAGAAAACAAAAACCCCATAGCTGTCATGTCAACTCCGACTTGTGGCAGCCCTATGCGTTGCAGAGTAGAACTGTGCCCCATAGGGTTTCCTTGGCTGTAATGTTTATGGAAGCAGATCACCAGGCCTGTCTTCCAGCGTGCTGCTCGGTGGGTTTGAACGACCAAACTTCTGGGTAGTGGCCTAGAGCAAACCATTTGTGCCACCCAAGGGCCTCCAAAGATGCCTAGAGACCAAGAACTCTTGAGTCAAACCCTGAATCCTAGCTTGATTGAAATTTTGTTCTATCTAATTTAGAAGATAAGGAACTATCTTAATTGTTGATGACTAAAAAGAAAAAAAAACACCAAAAAAGATTTAAGCTGGAGCATAAGGCCCAGCTGCTCAGAATGAATGACTGAAATAGAGAGCCTGCCTCGCTGGGTAAATAAACAGGGCCCATGATTCAGGTGAAAGTCTGCATTCGCACAAAGACTAAGCGTAGTCGAACAACGAAGGGGAGCCTAAGCAAACATGCGCTGATATGTAAGTATCTAACAAAGCTTTCTTACACGTGGGGACTCTAATTTGATTATGAGCCTTCTGCAGTGGCCTTAGCACAAAGATGAATCATTCTGCTGCCACTTCTGAACGTATTTCAGACAAAACCGAGGTGTTTTCATCCGGAATGTATTCCCCGTTTAATTTTATAGAACGAGCCAGAGAAGTTCATTTAATTCTCTTCCTTTTTAAGCTGTTTTCAGTAGGGTGGTTGTTTTGGTTTTGTCTTTCTGAAAGGAAAGCTGCTTTGTCAGACCTCCTCCCTAATTGTTCCAGTTGCATTTAGTCTCGGAAGCTGATTTATGGTATTTTCACCTAGGAGTTTGACCAGGGCTCTGCCCTTGAATCATCTAATATTTTCTGTAGTATTGGGCCGAGGAGACCCAAACTGTGCATGTGACACGCACCTTTCAGATGCCGACAATCCACAGAGGGCCTTGCTCTTGTCAGATGATTTAAGAGTTCTCAGTCACAGGCATCCTGGCCTCCTTTGTCACATGCTTCCATTTACAAAAGAAATGCCTGGTTGTTTATGATCTGTATTTTAGACGAGCACGCCCAGCACTGCCTGTATTTCACCCACCCGGCTCCATCCGATCAGTCCAAGACCAGAAGGCCGATCCGGCCCCGGAAATTAGAAGCCCAACAGACAACTGTAGCTTTAAGTATCTAATTTAGGACTCCATGAAATATGGCTTCATTTCTGCACACATCTATCCTCTGGAGGTACCAACTCATCCAGTTGTCAAACTAATTCTTCGTTTTGAGGCATTCTTTGGGGAGAATGAAAGTTAGCGACGCTAAAACAGAAGTGTTTTCCAAGCAATAACGGGGCCGGCACACGGGATTTTCACATTGACAAACAAAGTATGTTAGCCCCTAAGAAATCTCAGAGCTATAAACAATTGCGGAGGTTTTAATAGAGGAGAATAAACTCCCCATTGTGTTTCTCTTTTTAGTAACCCGCCGACGCAGTAGTTAATTGCTCTCCGTGGCAGACAGGGAGGCAGCTTCACTTCGCCTTTTCTCTCTGCCATTTTCTGCCACGAACGTCCCTCAACGTCTGCTCTGTATTTTATGTCAGTTTATATTTCACAGGCTTAACTCCCCAACAAAAGAATATCAGTTTCAAACACTAATGATTAATTCTAAAGGAAATAAAACAAGAAGTTATAAAAATTATTTTAACCTGGGGACGACCAATATACATTTTAATAACATATTATTACAGCTGTATCTTTTAAAATCTACTTTAGGGACACTTTTAAACATAAATCAACTGTATACTGTAAAATGTAACTCAGAAACATACAGTTTTGCCTAAATTATAATTATAGCCTAAAGCAAAATGTAATTTAGCAGAATATCAGATTGAGGGTACTTTTATTATGAATCAGGGAGGACCGTAGCTAAGTATGGCTGTGTTCATTCGAAATAACCGTCAGACTACACAGACCAGCGACTCCATGACAGGTCTGGATAGCCACATGGTACATCATTGTTGTTAGTTACCATTGTGTAGATTCTGACTCATGGCGACCCCATGTGTGTAGAGTAGAACTCCTCCATAGGGTTTTCAAGGCTGTGACCTTTCGGAAGCAGATCACCAGGCCTTTCTTCGGAAGCACCTCTAGGTGGATTCGAACCACCAATGTTTCGGTTAATAGCCGAGTGCTTAATCATTTGCACCATCCAGGAACTCCTAGTTGGTTGTAGGGTCACCAGGGGTGGATTATCCAATAAGCAAAGTAAGCACAGTGCTTACCAAGCAAGCTTACCTTGCTTACCAGATCACCTGTAGTGAACAAGCTCACATTTTCTCATCACATCCAAGATTCTGCTTCTAGGTATGGCTGGCATCTGTCTCTCACCCAACCCCACAGCACCCTCCTACAGAATCAAAGCCTCTTTTCAAATTTACAATCCCTGACAGGGGCAGATGACCCAGTCAGCAAAGATGTGGCGAAATCCATGTGAAATTGTTCACGACAGATTTGCTAGTAAGCCTGTGTTTACCTTGCTTCTTGGGTAACCCGCCCGGGTCAGTCATTAAAGAAAAGCAGAATGAATCACGAGCTAACAGGGTTCCATCCTACATCCTCTTCTGTTCCTTATCTGTCTGCAACCCCTGGGAAGTCCCCTTCAATATCACAGCTTTCAATACTATCTATACACGGAGGACCCCCAGATGTGACCCCGACTCCGACCTCTACTCTAAGCTTCTAACTCAAGTAGCTAACTTCTCATCAGCATCTGCTCTTGGAGGCCCAGGACGTTTGTCAAACTGAGCATATCCAAGACAAGACTTGCATTTTCTGCCCCCCCGCCCCAGTCTTCCTCCATCTCCTCATTCCCCAAGAACTTTAGAGTTATCTCGAAGCCTCCATTCCTACATCTCCATACAAATCCTGCAACAACAAACAAGTGCTCTACCCTGTTGTGCTGAAGAGTCAGGCCGCTCGGCAGTGCTTCCACCATCAGCTCTCAGCTGATTGCCACCAACAGCTTCTAAAAAGACCGTCTGCTTTCAGCACAGGCCATCCGCCATCAGTAGCCAGAATGGTCTCTTTCAGAATTAAATGAGATGTTATCACTCCCTTCCTTAAAACTTTCTAATGCCATCCTATTACATTTAGAGAAAATGTCTATCTCCTCACCATTATACACTAGAGACAACGTCATCTGACACTTACCTATCTCTTTGGCCCTATCTCCTGTATTTTTCAGCCTCATTCAGTATTTTCCAACCTCACTGGACATCTTGCTATTCCTCAAACACACCCAGTCTGCTCCAGCCTCAGGACCTTTGCACCTGCTCTTTCTTCTGCTTAGAACACGCTTACCCTGGTTCTGTTCATGGCTTTTTTCTTCTCTTCCTTCAGATGACTGCTCAGATGCCACCCCCTCATAGACGCTTCTTTTGATCACCCGTTTACAGCCATGTTCCTGCAGATGCTGGCTGACACACTCTATCCCCTTACCTTGTTTTATCTTCTTCATAATAGTTATAACCTAAGATGTATAGAATACTTTATATACACATAATATTAGCATAGCTGTTTGCTCGTGCCGACTAGAAAGGAAGCACCCTGAGAACAGGGGGTCTGTCTTACTCACTGTTGGATCCCTTGTTCTCTGAAGGTGCTTGATAAATATTGTGAATGATAAATCAAGTTAGAAACCATCACTTACTTGAAAATCTTCTCAGCCCTCACTCAGTATGTACACGTATTTATTTCTCCACCTCTTTTCACAAAAGATTTAAAGCAGCTTGAAGCAAAAACATATACCAAAAAAGTTAAAAATAGAAATCCAGCACACAAAAAAATATGCAGGCAAAAAATATATTACAAGATCGACAGGCTGTTACCATTAGAAAGTTAAAAAGTGGGAAATATGCATTTCTTCACGGGAAAAAGGATAGAAAAGTAGAAAGTATGCTTTGCTGTAAAAGAACAAAACTCTTCCTAAGAGTAAATTCTAAAGGAAAGTTCTCAAGGTCCTCAGCAATATTTGTAAAGCAAATGCAGTGGTCCTTTTTAAATGGCTGTTTCTTTGATAATGGCCCAAGAGCCCAAATTAAAATGTAATATAATGAAGGGGAATCATTAAGGCGCTGAGTGGTTATGCTCCAAGAATATAGTGCTCTGGTATCCTTACTGGAACCAAGAAATCCTCCTTTCAGTGTAGAAGATTTGCCTAGTAACATAGCAGCATTGTGTATCGCCAAGAATTAAGGTGATTTCAGTAAATCAATGAAAACATTGCATCAAGGACATACTAGTGTCAACATGCCTGTCAGTATTGCTTCAGCTGGGAAACCACCACCTGATAGCTTGGGTATCATCGTACATTTGACACATCCTTGGAGAAGTTCTCGTTATTTACTTCTTGCAAATATCCTTCCACATATTTCTTATTCCCTATTAAAGCTTAAACCTGGTAAGTTCCCCACCCCCATCAAGTTCTTTTACCCCATTTGTGCTCTTTGTGAATGATTTACCTCTAGGGTTAGTTGAACCAGTTGCCATCAAGTCAATTCCAACTCATGGCAACCCTGTGTATTTCAGAACAGAGCTGCGCTCAGAAGAGGTTTCAATGGCTGATTTTTCGGAGGCAGCTCTGGGTGGACCCCAACCTCCAGTCTTCCAGTTAGCAGGTGACCTCTTAATTATGTGCCCCACCCAAAGTCTCTAGTCTTAGTTTACTTGCTGGTTAAAAAAAAAAAAAAAAAATTAATGAAAACATTAAGAAATATCAAGAGTTGCAACAAACTTTATCTTCTAAAAGTTAAAATGCTAAGGGGCTATCATTATGGAAATTTTGGCACATGTTGTTAGGTGCCATCGAGTCGGTTCCGATTCGTAGTGACCCTGTGTCCAACAGAACGAAACACCACCCAGTGGTTGTGGCACGTACACGTTGTGAACTTGAGGAGTTCGCCGAAAGCGGAACCAGAGCTCCGCTGCTCACAGCACTGAGGTTCCTTGACATCAGTTTCGTCAGCGCCCACGTGCGCTCCCTCATTTTAAAAGTCTGACTTAAAATGCAGTTCTCCTGGGGAGTCTCGGGGGAGCCTGGGGTTAAAGCTGCCGTGATTTCTGTTAGAATCCGCCATAATTAACAGTCATTAGAAGACATCGACAGACTCTTGTAACTCCACCAAGCACTTCACCCGCTGCCTCCTCAGTAAACAAGTGTTTTTCATCTTCGCCACACAGAACCCCACCCCCAACTTCAGTCAGAGGAAAGAAAAATTCTTCATGGTTGTCTCCCTTTGAAATGTTTCGTTTTACATGTTAAAGACAGGGTCATTTTGAATATAGGCTTCTGTAGCATTGGCACAGATAGAAACACAGCTCAGTGTCTCCTTCCCTCAGCTCCAGAGATTTCCAAAGGCCACTGGTTCTGTGCTGCACAGCCACCTCCCAGACCCGCCGCCCCCACCGTCCCACGAATCAGGGTCTTCCACTGTGCTAACTGCTTTGCAAAGGGCAGTGAGAGAATGGCAAGAAAGAGGCACACGGTGCCCGGCAGAGACTTCTTTTCACATTTGCGGGGGTAGCTACTCGGATTCTATCATGGATGCGAGAGGGGACAGTGACAGTCATGTGCCCCACAGGAAAAACATCCCCTTGTCTTTTCCACTCAGCTGCCATGAGAATCAAACTGTGCATTAGTACTTGCTATTGTTTTGGTGTTTCTTGTGATTCTCAGCCCGAGAACCAGGCTTACTGAAAAGCTCATTGTGTTGGGTTCACTCACCACCCTTTCGAGATATCTAGTCTATGACTTTGGGTTTTGTTTTGTTTTTGCATATTCTTTGTGAAAATACATGTGTGTATGACAAAAAAAAAAAAAAAAAAAAACCTGTTGTCAATTCTCACCTATAGCGACCCTATAGGACAGAGTAGAACTGCCCCATAGAGTTTCCAAGGCTGTGATCTTTACAGAGGCAGACTGCCAGGTCCTTTCCCCTGCGGAGCCACGGTGCATTCAAACCGACGACCTTTTGGTTAGCAGCTGAGCACTAAACCACTGCACCAGCAGGGCTCCTATATATATATATTTTTTTAATATATGTTTTGTATATTTTTATGTATTTTGGTTATCAGCTGAGCACTTAACCACTGCACCACCAGGGCTCCTGTATATATTTTTTAAATATATGTTTTATATATTTTTATGTATTTTATACATTTATATTTATACATATATGTATCCTTCTATTTATACTTGTATTTGTTAGCTGCCACCAAGTCAGCGCCAAACTCACGTCGACCCCATACACACCAGAACAAAATGCCGCCATCCACATGATTGGTTGCAGATTGGACAATTGTTGTCTGTAGGGCTTTCATTGGCTGGTTTTGTAAGCAGATTGTCAGGCCTTTCAAATGTGTGTGTATGTGTGTGTGTGTGTGTGTGTGTTTTGTTATCACACCACTCCGTTGTTCCATATTTGTCATTAATAGAAACAGGCGCTCATACTGTAAACACAGTATTCCGAGAAGTTGTCTAGCGGCTCAGACGGATGGCCTGCTGCTGTGATAATCACAGACCCCCTGTTCCGTTAATCCACAGAATTCCCAGCTTCCAACAGAAGTCCTGATGGAGTCTAGAAATCTATTTGCCGTCTTACGACTATTAGACTTCCTAGTGGTCTTGAATAAGCAAGTTCCAGAGGAAGCGCGTGACCGTCTGCCGGGGTAGGGCAAAAGAGAGACGCTGGCCGATTCTTAACAAAACCGGTAGACTGTGACCCACTTAAGTCTTCCGTTGACAGTGTCTTCTTAGCCATAACAGAAAGAGAAACATGTTGATAAAAAAAAACAATGTTCTCCAGACACTTCCCGTCCAAAAATTGATCCTGTCTGGTGGCCCTCTACACAGAGCGAAGGGGTCCACACCTACAGATGGCCAATGCCTTCTCCATCACTGACTCCCTGTGTGGGCTCGTGCTAAGCTCTCAGTCTCTGTGGCCCTCATGATTTTGCCTGTAGAATGGAAGTTACACTTAAACGGAGATTCCTCATTAGCTTCCAATATGGCGGAAACCACGTGGCTAACATTTTCAAAAGACCCGAAAAAACCAACGAATTGTCCAATGTAAAACCAAAAGCCAAACCCACTGCTGTCAAGTTGATTCCAACTCATATAGATTATATCTTTGTGCCCATTATCCACTCAATGTTGGTATATTCATTTGTTGTATTTATTCAGTCTGTTTTGGGGCCAACACAGGGATAAGCTCACTTACTGCTGAAATGCATCTTAAGTTATGATTATTATTTAAAAATTCACAAATTAATTTTGGCTCTAGGAATGAGCCCCCAAGGAAGCTAAGTGATGGCCCCAAGCCCCAGGGTTGATTAGACTTCTGGGGCTCCCTGTTTATGGAATGCGAGAGGACAGATTTGCATCCTGGTTCTGGGCAAGTTATTAAATTCTGGGGACTGAGTGGCCCCATTGTGCTGTGGCAAGGGTGTTAAATGCCAGGCCATGAGGACTTAGCAACGAGACAGGCACATCTGTGGTCTCCCGGCAGTGGCAGGAACTTGCTCGAGTTAGCGCAGCCCCCAGCTCTGGGTACCTCAGCACACACATTGAGTTTGAGTTAGAAAAGGCCGTTACTTAAATTGAAGAGCGTCCTGTTTGCCAACCCAACATCAGTCCTCATTTGTTACTCTCAAACGGGAAGCACTGCCAGCTGGTTGGTCTGAGGCAAGTCATTCTTACAGATGCTCATCAGCTGACAGGTTCCTTCCTTCCCCATACGTAGGCTCACCACAGGGACTATTACTGACAATCCTCTGAACACAGCATCACCTAGGACCATTACGTTCTGAATAATTAGTGGCATTCTTCCAAATGGCCATAAGGTGACAGATGCATTTTTTAATATTACACTGTCCACTGCAGGAAGCTACAGTGAGATCATTTTGGTCTGCTTATGATAAATCGAGTCATCTTGTACAATTAAATGGTAGCTGATGAAGCAACACGAAATTCTGATAAATAAGAACAGAGAGATGGCAAAATGACAGATTGCCCACTTAGCTGCCTCACCAAAACGTGCCACAGGGTTGAATTTGTATCACAACCATTGAGAAACAGGAAGTAGAAAATGGGAAAATGTTTTTGCCTGGTAATGAGACAGACTGTAGCAATGCTTTAGCTGTAAATTAATTAGCAGCCAAAATGCTTGGGGGCCTTGTACACGGCAGCTTCCCCACTTCTTCAGTCTGCTTCTGCAGCCTCACCATTTAGCTGGGACAAAGAAATGCCTTTTACTATTTTTTCATTATATATATTGAAGAAGGACTGGGATAATAAAGGCTTTGTTTGGAAATTCTGACACTTTACCTCTGCATTTTTAACATTGTTGCATATTACGTAGTCTATGGAGAAAGCATCCAGGACCTCATGAATTAAATGATTCAGTGTTTTAGTGGATCCTGGTGTAAATGACAAAGCACTTGGCTGCTAACTGACAGGTTGGTGGTTCGACCCCACCCAGAAGCGCCTCAGAAGAAAGGCGTGGAGCTTCCAAAAATTCAGCCATTGAAAACCCTACAGAGCACAGTTCTTCTCTGACACGCATGTGGGCGCCATGAGTCGGGGTCGACTCAACAGCAACTGGGTTTCTTTAAAACTAGTTTACCAACATTCAGTCAAAACCTTTGGTAGTCCAAGTTGAAGAAACATTTGTTTCCCATGGTTCCTCAGTTGTAACAAATATCTTTGGTTCACTTTTAAAAAAAAAAAAAACGACCCATAGGGACCCTACAGGACAGAGTAGAACTGCCCCAACAGAGTTTCCAAGGCCGTAAATCTTTACAGGAGGAGACTGCCACGTCTTTCTGCTGCAGAGCGGCTGTCAGGCTGGACCTGCTGACCTTCAGGTTAGCAGCTTAACCGCTGTGCTACCTGGGCTCCACTATTAGATTGTGTTAACTGCCTTCTTTGGGCCTCTGTTTTGGGAAAAGTTGATGAGGTTGGTACCAGGAAGGATGAGTGTGAATAATCCTCATTTCTGGACCATTCCATCTTGCCCTCCTTAGGATCTTCAGGGGAGAAGTAAAAGCACTAAATATAAGTGACTACCCATTATTGGCAAGTGAAAAAAGCAGAACTATAAATACCATAATACTCAGACTTGCACAGCATCTGAGACATAACCATTGAGAAGTAACAAGTGGGTTTGTAATAATTTGTTGTTGTTGTTGGTTGCCCTTGAGTTGATTCCAGGTCATGGTGACACCATGTGTGCAGAGTAGAACTGCTCCAAAGAATTTTCAAGGCTGTGACCTTTTGGAAGCAGATTACCAGGCCTATTTTCCAAGGTGCCTCTGCGCAGATTCAAACTACCAACCTTTTGGTTAGTAGTTGAGTGCTTAACCATTTGGACCACCCAGGGATTCCTTGTATAACCATAGTAAGTTAATTACTATTGGAGATGGCAAGACCTGATTTGGAGTCTGTATAATTTACTAGCTGAGTGGCCTTGAATAAATGACTTAACCTTTTGGAGCCTCTTAAAATAGAATAACAGTAATAGCATCAACTATTAGTGGTGTTGTTGGGCGCCATCGGGTCAATTCCGACTCATAGCAACCGCATGTGACAGAGCAGAATTGCCCCATAGGGTTTTCTTGGCTGTAATCTTTATGGGAGCAGATGGCCCATGTCTTTCTCCCGTGGAGCAGCTGGGTGAGTTCGAACTGCCAACCTTTCGGTTAGCAGCCAAGCGTTTAACTGTTTGTGCCTCCAGGGTACCTTTCAGCTATTACTACGATTATTAATTTGGTTCAGAATTAGAAAAGGTGTTTAGCAGAATTATATCCTTTCACCTTACTTGTTTAATCTGTATGCTGAACAAATAATCCGAGAAACTGGTCTATATGAAGAACACGACATCAGGATTGGAGGAAGACTCATTAACAACCTGTGATACGCAGATGACACAACCTTGCTCACCGAAAATGAAGACAACTTGAAATACTGATGAAGGTAAAAGGCCACAACCTTTAGTATGAATTATACCTGAACATAAAAATAAAAATCCAACTTGACCAATAAACACCATCATGATAAACGGAGAAAAAATGGAAGTTGTCAAGGATTTCACTCTACTTGGATCAACAATCAATGCCGTGGAAGCAGCAGTCAAGAAATCAAGCTATGGTCTTTTCAATCATTTCATGCATGTGAAAGCTGGACAATGAAAACAAAAATACAGAAGAAGAATCGATACATTTGAATTGTGGTGTTTGCAAAAAATCTTGAATATACCATGGACTGCCAGAAGAAAGAATAAACCGGTCTCAGAAGAAATACAACCAGAATGCTCCTTAGGAGCCAGGATGTACAGACTTCAGCTCCTTTACTTTGGACTCGTCATCAGGAAAGATCAATTGCTAGAACAGGACATCATGTTTGGTTAAGCAGAGGGTTAGCGAAAATGAAGAAAACCCTCACTGAGATGGATTGACACAGTAGCCTCAACAATGTACTCAACGTACAAGTGATCGGGAAGACGGCACAGGACCAGGCAATGTCCGTTCCATTATACATAAACTCCATGAGTCGGACCGTTCTATTTACATAAAGGTCTCCATGAGTCCGAGTTAACGAGATAGCGACTCACAACAACAACATTATTAAATTGATGAAAATTTAATGAGAAGGCATATACCAGGTATAAGAGACATAAGCATCGTGTATCTGTCATAAAGTAAAACTGTTGTAGTAATTCGTGTTGCTTTAAATTTATACTTCTCCAAACTACAAAATGCTGGCTTCTGCATTTTCTCCCTTGACTCACAGTGACCCACTGAGATAGGCAGGGTTCCATTTTACAAAGACACCAAAGCTCAGAGAGATGAAGCGACTTGCCAACACTAGGAGGCCCTAATGTGTGATGTAAGCATCCCCTCATCGTTATTAGTAAACATTCCAAACATCATTAAATAGTCCACAAACACATACTGATTACCTCACATGTGCCACTCATGTGCTGAATGCAAATGGTCAGCCCTAATTTACACAGCTAGTTAATTGCCAAGTAGGACAAGGGCCCAAGTCTCAAATCCATGTTTGAGAGGGAATAGAGAAAACATGGGGCCCTGGTGGTGTAGTGGTTAAGAGCTTGGCTGCCAACCAAAAGGTCAGCATTTCGATTCCAACAGCTGCTCCTTGGGAACCCTGTGGGGCAATTCTACTCTGCCCTATAGGGTTGCTATGAGTTAGAATCCATTCACCGGCAACGGGTTTGGTTCTTTTTTAGAGGAAACATAGTTCTTCTCTTTGGAGAAGTAGACGTCCATTTTGAGGGCTATAAACAAATACTGACAACTCAAGGAAACGTAAATCCGGGTGAAGTTTGATAATAACAATGGCGGCTTCTGTAGATGGGTTGTTGTAGCTGAGATGGGCTGCTTTGCTCATGGGAGTTCTTGCTCAGTTATCCTGAGACATGCGGTATTTGTGGGATGGTCAGTTGGCACGGAGGTCATCTGAACTAACTGATCTCTGCTGAGGCTCTGGCCCTACTACCCCTTAAAGCTATTACCAACTAAGCCAACCACGCAGGAAAGGCCAGTGCCCACAAGCAGCAAGGAACTGGAAGGGGAATGAGGCGATGGGGCAAGAACCGCTGCACTGGGGCCTCGGGAGTGCCCTCTGCAGGGCACACCATTGCCACCAGTGTACTCCAGAGACCACGCTGGTGCTCTTGATTCCTCCAGAACTTCCAGAATCTAAAGCATGCGAGAATCATGTACAAGAAGACTAGGCTAACTTCTTACAAATTAATGACACAAGAAGAGACAAGAACCCAAACGCCTCTTTTTCTTATAGCAGCACTGGACTGATCCTTTTAGAGAAGAAGGATCACATAGATAGGCCACCTGTGTAAATCCCACTATTGGTAGCTTTCTGCCCCTAAGTGTCAGCTTACAGGCCGTTAATTAGGTGCTCTGTTTTTCAAATTGTCAACTAGGCTATCTCCTAAGGGGTAACTCATTTAAGTGCTTTCCTCAAATGTTCAACAGACATTTTAACGTCTTGGCAAGGAGGAGGTGTGATTAGAAAGGGTTAGGCTCTTAACAGAACAAAGGATGCGTATTGGTGTGTTGTAACCCTGAGCAGTCCCTTGAAGAGACAGCCTGGATCACCAAGGAAATAATGGAGATCTTTAAAGCTGTGAGTGAATACGTTGTGACAGGGAATTTTGTCCAGTGAGAGTGTGAGCATGTGTATGTGTGTGTGTTGTGAGTGTATGTACATGTGTGAGAGAGTTGTGAGTGTGAGTGTAAGAATGTGAGAGTGTGTGAGTGCCTCTGTGAGTGTCTTTGTAAGTGAATTGTGTGTCTGTGTGAGTGTGTATAAGTGTGTGGAAGAGTGTATGAGTGTGTGTGTGTGTGTGTGTGTGTGTGGAGGGGTGTGGGGGTGTGTGTGTATGATTGAGTGTATGTTTGAGTGTGTGAGTGTATAGAAGTGTGTGTCCTCTCCATTACTGGTTTGGCCTATTCAAATTTCCAGAGCGACAAAGAAATAAGATGCTAAAGAAAGCAGAAAATGTGACAAATAGGTGAGCTCTTATGCTATTTCTAAGAAATATAATTCTATTAATAAAATCGAATTGGTTGGAATCCAAGAGCATTTTAAAGCTTCAAAATCAATAGAAAATTTTGAAGTTTCAGAACAAATGTGTAAATACCTAGTGGGAGGGGGTGGGAGGGAAGCTAGACATCGTCGTCTAAACCCTCGTATTTTACAGGAGAGGATACCGAGGTGCAAAGCGTCCACATGTCTCGGGTCACACAGCAAGGTGGAGGTTGAGCCAGCCCTAGAAGTAATGTTTCCCAGCTCCTGGCCCGTCACTCCTCCCTGCGGTCTCCATTTATAAATACAGCACATGGACCAGGGCCAGAGTAATATTAGAAGAGATTAAGCTTCACAAAACTATCTGTGCTTACCAGGTGCCTTCGTAAGCCTGAAATTCCACTGTTAGATGATCATCCTCTGGGCAAACGTGCTTCCAGTGGGTCTGGTACTAAAACGAGCAGGGCCCACCTGCACAGCAGCCGGCCGTGTGCCGCGAGAGCAGGACCCTCAACAGAGGAAGAGGATGTCAGGATTCCTGGAGCCGAGGGCCCCATCCAGAAAGGGTCAGCCAAGATGGGGCACGAAGTGGGTGCCAGGAGCCCCACTGGACTCCCCCTTTGAAGGACCCCAGGAGAGAGAGAAGGCACAGCCCTGAGGGTCTGGGAGGCTCCCAGGGTGGCTAGTTGTGCTGCCCTATCCCTGGTTGCCTAAGGCAGAATCTTGACATCCCATTCACTGCATTTAAAGTGTAAACACTGACTTTAAAAAATCTAGCTCATCATTTAATATGTCTGACCTTAAAACGAGCATCTAGCTTTAAGAAGCTGTCTTGGAGGGAGTTTTATGTTGGTCACAGAAAGAGTCTGATGCTTGTTCATGACATGGAACGGCTTCCTGGAAGGGAACTGAAGCCAATTAGGAATGTGGTGGGGGGATGGGGAGGACCCTAAAATCATTTCCTGCTGTAGGAAAAAGGCACAGCAGCAAGAGAGGAGCCCCACTGAACTTTGGATTCCGCCCTGAAAATGCCAACAAGCTGACCCATTGTTGGTGGTTTTGCTGCAGATATAGACAGAGCTATTGTTACTGGTCTTAGTGAGCTTCCTGCACAAAGCCCAGGGGGGGCGCAAGTGGGCTCAGGGAATGCAGCCCCTCCCCCTTAGGTCCTTCTCCAGGCCAAGGTGAGGCCAGCATGGTCCTAGGATAGCCTCAGGCCATTGGAGCGGCCACTACAACCGATCTAAGGTCCTGAGAGCCAGGCTGGTCTGGAATCCTACAGAGCAGAGCCCAACCCGCTGCTGCCCTGAGGGGCCGCCTCCCTTCCCCCTTCTCTCTACCCCCACCCCATTCTCCCCTAAGGAAGAAAAACAGCTGCAACGGCACCACTGGCTGGGTCTGGCCTGCTGTCTACGGGTGTTTTTAAACCATGAAATATAAGAGCAGAGATTACCTTTAGCCTCACTCTTCTCTGAGGCCTCGCTGGAATCCCAATACCTTCGTTTTCTAATCGGCTGTTTAACTATCAAACCTCAGGCTTTCTACGGCAGGTTCTCCATCACCTGTGAGAGTGGGGCTTCTGTGCACAGAAGGAAGAACCTATCACACTGAGAAGTTAATAAATTGACTTGGACTTAAACTCTTGGTCATCTACCAGGACCCCATGCCCACGGCAACCTCCAACTAAAGTAACAGAGTAGACTCTGACTCATGGTGACCCCAAATGTGTCAGAGTAGAACTGTGCTCCACAGAGTGTTCAGTGGCTGATTTTTTGGAATTAGATCACCAAGCCTTTCTTCCAAGGCACCTCTGGGTGGCCTCGGACCTCCAGTCTTTTGGTTAGCAGAGGAGCAGGTTTAACCGTTTGTACCACTTGGGACTCCAACTGAAATAACACCTCTCCCTCAAACTGGATTCTACCTGACTGTGGCGCTACTTGCTGTAGTTGTTAGGTGCCGTTGAGCAGGCTCCAGCTCACGATGACTTCGTGAAACATTGAAACGTTGCTGGTCCTGTGCCAACCTCACAACTGTTTTACATGCTAGGCAAGCCAAATTGTCACCATAGCTTGGGATGGCTCAGGAAAATGGACACCACATAAGGAGGAGGAAGGAGCTGGGCTTTAGGTACACAAGGGTGGAACAAAGCCTCTGGAAGCCAGCCTGACCAGGCTCAGTGTCCACAGGACATTGAGAGGGTTTCCTGTTGGGCAGACAGGTGGACCCCAATCCAGGTACCTTCAGAGCTCAGGGGGTGGTGATGGGCAGTGGCTACTCAGGTGTTTGTGTAGAGGGCCGATGGATGTGGTCCTCCAGGCAAGAGGAGGACCAGGCTAAGCAGGGACACAGGTTGGAACTCAGGAGTAAATACAAATACACGAGGTCAGCCAGGAAGGAAGGAGAGACCTGGGATCACCTGGGAATTATTCCCAGTAACAGGAGGTCCTAACTTATTGGGAGCAAAGATTGTATGCAAGTTTTAATTTTTAAATAGTTGAATCTATCACTATTAGGTTTGTAGCTTCCTCGATTGTTCAATTCTTTAAAAGTTATTATCCTTCCAGCAACTCATGTACTATTCCACTTTCTGCGAATTTTGCTATGAACTTTTAAACATATTTGACTTTAATTTTCTTTTTGTACATAGGATGTGTATCTAAATTAATTTTTCTCTAATGTGCTATATCTCAAAATCACGTATCAGTTAATCCTCCCCCACTGTTTGGCAATGCTTGCTTTATTCTATATTAAATTCCTGCTCATAATTCAGCCTATCTCCATTCATTCAGCAAATGCATGTTGAACCCTCACCATGTCCCAGGTACTCTCCTGGGTGCTGGAGATACAACAGTGAGCACCACCGTCAACATACCTGTACTTGCAAAGCAATTTTCATTGGAGGAGATAATAAAGAAAGAAAGAAACTACACAAGCTATCAGACGGTAACAAATTTTATGAAGAACAATAATGCAAAGAAGGAGAATAGAAAATTCCAGCTGGGGGTGGGTGAAATGCAATTTTACATTGGGCCATTAGCAAAGACCTCACCAAGAAGAAACATTTGAGCAAAGACCAAAAGGGGGTGAAGGCTATGTTAGCTGAAGTGCAAAGGCTCTGAAGAGGTCTGGTATGTTCAGAGGTCAGTGAGGCTGGAACAGAATGAGTGGTGGGGAGATGAGGTCAGAGGTGAGGTGGTCAGCAGTTCAGGTAGAGACTTACCTGGATGGGCATTGGTGAGAGTGGGAGCCATTGGAGGGTCTTGGAACACAAGAGTGATATGATCTGACTCATGTATTAAGGGGGTGACGCTGGCTGCTATGCAGGTTGTGAATAAGGGGGTCAAGGCCGAAACAGAGACCAGTTAGGAGACCATTCCAGTCATCCAGGTGACAGATGATGGTTGCTTGAACCAAGGGAGCAATGATGGAAGTGCTAGTTAACCCAAGAGGCTGACTCTGGTCCCTATCATTCAGGAATACATACTACATTTATGTATAGATAGATAGATAGATGTCTTTCAATTTATTTGTCTTTTGTTATCTTTTTCAATATATTTTTTAAAAACTTCCTTTATAGAAGCTACATATGCCACAGTAAGTTAATCCCCAAGGGTTTCTTAGGAGAGGAAAAATGAGCTGATGTTGTCATCAGGATCTGTTATTTTTATTACATTGGCTGGTGGCTGCTGATAACTAGTGAGGTTGCTGATTTGGGTGTGTTTTATTTTAGATCTAATATTTTATTGAATCATTTTATTAAATATGACTTTTTGCTGATTCCCTTGCATATTCTGGTTTTTCATTATGTTGAGTGAAAATAATTATCCTTTCTCTCTTCCCATTATCATTCCTGTTTATGTTTTCATGTCTCATTGCATTAACAGAGTCTTCAGAACACTATTAAGGAGACATCCTTGTTCCAATTTTTAAGCAGAATTTAGCTTGTCTACCCATGAACCATAATATATGCTCTTTTTTTAAAATTAATTTTTATCATGGTAAAGAAGTAGCCTCTATTCCCAATATCTTAATTTTTTAGAAGCCCTATTAAATGTTATCAATTCTTTTAGTTATATCATTTTAACCTATTTTAACAACCTATTGGTGTCGTGTATTTTGTTAGTAACTTCCTTTATATTGAATCTTTCTTGCATTGTGGCATAAATCTTCTAGCAGATCCCGGTACAATGGCTTAGAGAAAGCTTTCAGGGTACTAGGGTTTGCATTTCTGTTTCTTTCTATAATCAGGGATCTGCTTTATTTTGGTGATAGTCTCATTAAAATCAATATTCTCACATCATATTACAATATTCACAATAATTATGGCACCCTGGGAGAGGATCTTAGAGAACTGCCTACCAATGATTTTTATTAACACTTCTGGAAAAAGAACCAGTTTTCTGTATCAACATCATTATCATAAAATCATATTTATGAAGTGCCTTTAATAATCCCTAATGCTTTGCTGTAATACAGAATAGTTCTTGTGCCCTAGTAATAATAAGTATTATTACTTTGCAGCTTACAAATCATCTTCACATGGATTATCAGAGAGCAACCTTGTTATGTCCATTTTTACAAATGAGGAATGTGAAGCCCAGTGTAGAAATTTGCATCCGGTCATATAGTCAGCCAAACCTGAGAGAGGCAGGACTTGAACTCAGAAGTCCTGACTCCAAACCCAATGCCCTTTGCATCATATCACGTTGACTTCCTACCCACAAATGAACTTAGCATTTCCAATATTCAACAAAAGCATGAAAGGTCATTATGTTCTATAGTAAAACTAGAGCAATTATTTATTTGGGGAGAGATTGAAAACAGTTCTTCTGGAAGTTCCATGCCCCCCCAGTGCTGCTTCCAAACCATTATCCTTGCCCACCCTTGTGTACACCCATTGTGCCTTTAAGGCTCATGCCGACTAGATTTATCACCCCAGACCCCACGTGGTCTGTGTCACCTGCCAACCTCCTCAGCCACCGTCCCTTTCTGTTTTAGTATCTGGCTCGCAAGGTTCCTACCATCCAGTTCCTTGTCATCCATTGGGAACTATGGCAGACTCAGCTAAGGCAATTCCTTATACTTCCTTGACCTCCTCAACTCTATTGACCATTTCAAGGCCACTCAGCCACCTAGGCCAGTGACCTCACTGCAGACCTCCTCACCTCCCTGACACCCCTCTCTCGGACCGCACTTTCTCATCCTCCCCTGTCTCCACACCACGCCCTCTCACCTGTTCAGCTGCACCCAGACTTGCCCCGTGTTGTCTCAGTCCATCCACCCTTGCCTGGCCTCTGCTTCTCCTCCCCAGGCTGGGCCCCAAGACAGGTCATTGGAACTGCCTAAGACCTTCAGTTCCCTGAGGCTGAGGGATGAGGGGAGGGGAGGGAGGAGAGGGCAGAGCAGAATCAGAATTGTCTGAGGAGCTTTGTCATGCTGATTTCCCCATCCTCTGGCAGACTTTCAGGGTTAGGAGAGGGGGAGAGGTTGGTCTATGTGTTTGGGTGGAATCTGCTCCCTTAGTCCAGGGGAGAATCATACAAGAGCATCAAACCCCAGCCTTGATTTAGTCTCTGCCTCAGGTGGTACAAACGGTGAAGTGCTCAGCTACTAACCAGAAGGTTGGTGGTTCAGATCCACCCAGAGAGACCTTAGAAGAAGGACCTGGTGATTTACTTCTGAGAGATTACAGCCATTGAAAACCCTGTGGAGCATGGTTTTACCCTGTCACACAAGGGGTCTCCATCTGTCGGAGGAGACTCCACAGCCCCTGGTTTGGTTTTGGGTTTGGGCCTCAAGATCAGAATCTAACCCCACGCTCCCTTTTAAATCTCATCTCCCTTCCTACCCCTTTCATATCCTATGGAGCATTTTCCACACCAAACACCTTTATGGCGCTCCACTCACTGCCCATCACCCACGGCCTGAAGGGGGGTGGCGGATCCCACCCACCATGTCCAGGACTGGCCCTGTCTTGGTCTTGGCCTGGTCCTTTGCCATCAGGGCGCCACTTCCTTTCCTGAGGGGCAGCCCTCACTGGCCCTTCATTGGTCCAAATTGGCTGGGTCTCTTCTTGGCTTCAGAGCCAGTGTACAAAGAACAAAGGCCAGTTTAGTCTCTAACTCTGCAATTATTCAAAGTTCAGTCTTTAAAACCAGAGATTTTTCTGCTTCATCTACCCACAGCTCAGCAACTGTGTTTCTACAGCTATTGTTATTCTATTTCTGTTCCTAATTGCTATTATGGAAAACCGTGCATAGCTGAAGCTTTGGAGTTGCCAATCTTTGGGCTCCCTTCAAATGTAAATGCGTTATGCAAATGTATTCTGGGGCTGAGAGTGGGATTCTGTGGTCTCCCCTGGATTGAGATGGGAAAAGAATACTTTCTGGGGTGGCTGAGAAATAGCCAACAACCCGCTCTCCTCGTTATTCAAATGCTCAGTTTCCAAGATCGCTTCCTGCCTCCAGCTTCCTCTCTCACTGCAGCAGCTGAATTTAAAACTTGCTGCAAAGTGCTGCTTCTTGGGGACATTGCTGCCTAACTGCCCAGGTCCACTCCCTGTGGGTGTCACAGGCCTGTCTCCCAGCTGACTTCTCCCAGGGGCTCGGGACGACGCTGGAAGGGAGTGGTGATTAGAATCTAGGACCCTCATCTGTTTAAAATATGTAATATCACCACCCCTCTAAACAACACACTGGAGCTGACTAGTCGCTGTTGTTCGCAAACCTTCGGGTTTTTCAAGCGTCGGTGCTGATGAAGACGGCATCATTCCACGCAGAAAAGCAGCTGCTGAAGTTCAGTAAAAATGTTCTCCCCACAGTAGCCAGCCGGCCTGGGGCATTGGCCCCTCACCCGACCCCCCTGACTCCCTCCTCTGGCTCCCACTCACCTGGGTCCTGGGCCGCGGCAGGCCGTCACCTTCTGCAGCCCCCTCCTCTGTTCTACCCCCCCCTGGGTCAGGCAGGTCCTTTCCACTGGCACCCACTCGGCCATCTTCCTTGCTTCACATTGGTCCAAGAGAAGCAGGGACTCTCTAGAGGGGTTGTTGTCTCCAGGTGTGTAATGGGAGCTTTGATGGATGACAGTGTGGTTTTGCAACCCTTGGGCATTTTAAAGCATTTTTGTCTGGTTTTTCAAAATAAAGTTTCAACCAAGTAGATCCTCTCAGCTTCTAAAACAGCCTGCCCTCAGCCTCCAAGATACTCTGGGCCTGGCCCTCGACTGCTGTTAGCAGTGACACTGTTTGTGCGGCTGTTCGCTTCTCTGTGAGGGAGTTGTTTTCTCTTTGTCTTTAATCTTCCAGCACACAGGTGATGTTCAGTAAGTTCTTGAGGAATGAGTGACAAAAAGGGAGAAAGGAAGGGAGAGAGACTGGGGAGGAGGGAAAGAAGGAAGAAGGAGGAAGAAGGGAAGGGAGGGACGGAGGGAGGAAGGAGGGAGGAAGGCAGGAAGGCAGGAAGGAGAGACTGTAAGAAGGTTCTCGGCTCCTGAACTAATGAGCCCTCACATCCATTAGCTCCTTCCTTTAATACTTACTCTGCCAGACACGCTTCTAAACACTTTACACTATTATTTCATTTACCTTTTTGAGTTTACCAGTAGCTTCTATGTTCAATGCTATATATAGCTGGTGTTTCCAAAATATGAAAATGTTACCATAAATGTATAGCAATGTATTCTGTGCATTCTAAGATAAATTTAATTGTAAGCCATCTGAAGGTAGAGGGTCAAAGCAGGAAATACTGAAATAAAGGACCCTCACCCATGATTTTAGCTGTTTGTCTTTCATGCTTAAGGCTGTCATGTTACTGGATAATCCCGGTAGCAACCTGTATCATTCTGCACTTCAGAGGGAGAGGGGGGATCTGGCTCTTCCCCGAAGTATCATTTATGTTCTAACATGCTAAAAATACAGTGCAATTAGCTTAATTAAGAGGCAGAGATTGTCTCCTTCTCCCCCTACCTCATGGGGTCGTAGGGAGGAGAACTGGGCTGGGTCACATATCCCAGGGCTTGAGCACAGGAGGAAAAATTCTGTGTAAATTCCAGGTGGCTTTATAATTATCCAGCAAGATTGGAATGTCTGATCAAAGAGAACCACCCTGGTCTCCACTCAGCACCCCCGCCTTTAGATTTAATAATGTGTTACAAATTGACACGCGTTTGGAAAAATGACGTATGGTTTAATCAGATCACTCCGACTTTGCTATCTGTACGTCAGTAATTCTCTACCCTTTACTTATTTGTATTACAGATTTGCCTAAGAGCTGATGGTACTGTAACAGCCTCTAACTCCGCCTCGCGTTTCCCGGGGAAGTCAGGGATCACGGGCTCACATAAAATATAAATCGGCCCTAAATTGTGAAACATAAATAAAATGACTTAGAAGACCCCCTGCCCCGCTGCCTGACATCACTGTAGGGCAGGTGTTCGGTGTCCATCCTGGGCCCTTCCAGGCCTTGCGGAGACGTGGCCTGCAGGCCCCGCGGTCTTGCCACGGCCTCCAGGGGCCCTTTGCCATCCCGAGAGGCCCAGGAAGGACTCGGTCTGCGAGCCAGCCGGATTTTAACAGGACAAGGGACCCCACCGGCCAGCAAAGAAGCACTCGCTTGCAAGAGCGACCACTGCGTAGTGCTGCACGTGACCAGAGACGGCCGGTGCCTGCTGCGGCCAGTGCAGCCCCCTCTCGCCCGGCCGCCCCGCGCCCGGCCGCGCCGCACGCCGTGCGCTGGAGACCAGCACGCAGCCCCCCGGCCGGGGCGTGAGAGCCCCATTAGGCTCAGGAACAGGTTACTATTGCCAACCGTCCGGCACGCATCACAAACGCTCTTTGATAGCTTCTCAAGCAGGCAAAAGCTATGGGAAACCGTTCGCACACATTTTTTTGTTTTTTTTCTGGCCGTATCTGCAACCAAAGACCAAAAGTCAGGTTAAAAATGGCACTGAAGTTGGAACAATTTCTGAAAAACCTATTACCTAGCAATTTCGTATTTGAATGCAATTATGCTAATGTTGTTAGTATATTATGAATGGTACTAATACGATTATTGTGTTTTGTGTGGTATTACAGGAAATTAATTTAAGTGGATTTACATATTTTCAGATAAGAGACACTGCTAACATGGATAAATAAGAAGGCTGATGTTATTTTGAAGAAAAAAAAGCACTAAGAGAAAGCTGGGTTGTGACTTCATTTGTAATACTTACACAGCCTTGTCTTGTTTCGTTAATGTAAGTATTTTGCAATTTCAATAGTGTTTTTCCTCCTTTCAGGGCACAGTCTGGGTTAATTTCCCTCCCCACCTCCCTCTAAGGTGTCCTTTAGCACCATTTTATAGTTGAGGGAGTTGGCATGCATGGGAAAGAACCAGCCTGTCCCAGATTCTACCCAGAATCTCAGACGGTACAGTGTTGCAACTCAAATGCCCAGAACTCAGCTCTTAAACACTTACATCATCGGGGAATGTAGCCTTTTCCACCAAGTCATTTAGCGTTTTAATTAAAGAAGGCTGTGCCTCTGAAAACTCTCTTTCTCAGGATTTCAGTGAACGGAAATGGCTCTCAAGAACACAGGCTGATTTCTGTACTCAGTGAGGTGGGTTTCCATCAGAGATGCAGACGATTAATGCATCCAGCTATTGACCAGAAGATTGGCGGGTTAGGTCTACCCAAATGTTCCTAAGAGGAAAGACCTGGTGATCTATTTCTGAAAAATCAGCCATTGAAAACTCTGTGGAGCACAGTTCTACCGTGACACACCTGAGGTCTCCATGCGTCAGAGTCAACTCACCGGCAACTGGTTTTGTGGTTTTGGCATTCTCCTCAGCAGATTTATGAGTGAAATGGTTCTTCCCTGGAGTCACTCCACCTTCGTGCGCACCTGCCAGCCCTGGGCTAGTCGGCACTCTGTTGTTTGAGACCAAGCATGCGCAGGAAACCAGCTAACAGTGCAAGACTTCAGTGCACATTCCCAGGATAGCATGGTAGCTGAAGGGCAGAAGAGAGGGCATAGGTTGGTTGGGAAAGGCTGCCCAGCAGTGCATTCGGTCCGGGCCTCCATAGATGGGCCCAGACAAGCTTCTGGGTAGGGAGACACTGGGCAATTGAAGTCAGGAGAACTGTAGATGCATTGCTCTGCTGCTAGCTGAAAGGTCAGTGGTTCAAATCCAATAGCCGCTCTGTGGGAGAAACGTGGCAGTCTGCTACTATAAAGATTACAGCCTTGGAAACCCTCTGGGGCGGTTCTGTCCTGCCCTATAGGGTTGCTATGAGTCGGGATAGACTCGACAGCAACAGGTTTGGGTTTTTTTACTCAAGGCTAAAGCACAGATTCCTGTAGCTGGAAAATAGGAGGTAAGAATAGGTTGGTGACAAATTGTGGATGATCTGTAGGCAAAGGGTGAGAAGGAAGGGGTTGGTGAAGGCATTTACGCGCTTGAAATTGATGGGGGAGAAGCTACATTTGGGAAAATGAATCTGGCAGCTGTGTTCAGGAAGAATTGGAGAAGGAAGAGCTCAAAGTTAGGAAACGAGTCTTTTGCAAGGATTTAGGCCTGGGGTGATAAAAGCCTGAACAGCTGGAAGTAATGGCTGCTGCCCCAGGCCAAGATCTACTCTGATAAGTCATCTGATAAGAATTCTGAAGCCCCGATTTCATGGTGACGTGTGCTAATGAGTTGATGATTTACTCCTCCCCCCACACCTTTGTTTTTATTATTGTTATAAAAATATACACAACAAAACACACAGCAATTCAACAATTTCTGTATGTACAATTCAGTGATATTGATTACGTTCTTTAAGTTGTGCAGCCATTCTCCACATCTGGGCCTTCACATTATCCCATTATCCCATACCTTTCCAAATTATCCCTTCACCATTAACATACATTCAATGCCCCCTAAGCAAAAAGTCCCTTTTTTCCCCTCCCTCTGTCCCTGGTTAGCCACTAATAATTTTTGGTTTCTATATATTTACTCATTTCACGTAAGTGAGATCATACAGTATTTGTCCTTGTGCGACTGACTTCGGTTCATCCAAGGAGCCCTGGTGGCGCAGTGGTTAAGCACTCGGGTGGCTGTGAGTCGGCATCGACTCGATGGCAGTGGGTTCTAGGTCGATCCCTGTTGTGGCATGCCTCAGGACTCGTTCCTCTCTGTGGCTGAGTACATTCCATTGTGTGTACAGACCACATCTTGTTTATCCATTCACCAGTTGATGGGCATTTCGGTTGTTTCTGATTTACTTCTAAACTGAAAGGTTATCGAAGTTTATTTATCTATGTATCTTCAGCATTTAGTAAATAGCAGGCTCTCAATAAATAAATGAATCAATGAGTGAGTGAGCGAACTGTACTGCATGTCTGTTGGAGGTAATTTCCTGACTAACGAGGGGAATCTTGGGCATCCTGATAAGCAGATGAGGAAGCTACCTGGGGGTTGTCCTGGCCCTGTGGCTGGTACATCACCTATGCGTAGGACCCCGCTGGACCATGCCTTGCCCTGGACAAGTGGAGGCCCAGGAAGGGCAGCCCCAGGTGACCCCCATGTACCCTGTAGGAAGGCACAGGCTTCCTCTCCCTTTGCAGGGGGTGCAGAGCTTCTTCCCCAGTGAAGGTGAGGAGAACGCTCTTGGGGCCCATGGGTGTTTTTTAAATAGTCTGAAGAGATAGGAGTAAATAGAGTCTCCAAGCCCAGAATGAGATGAGAGTGATAATATTAATTCTCGCCTTATATGGTTGTTGTGAGGGTTACATCAGTTAATAAATATGAATAATTCAGAGTAGTCCCTGATGCATAATAAGCACAGTGTTAGCCATTACTATTATTCACATAACAAGTGGCTTCACCTTAAATTCTAAGTATTTCCATTCTAGGTATAGGCTAAATAAAAATAATTTCTTAATTTTGTCTCAACGGTTGAAACTTTCCCTCTCTCCCTTAAAACAACGGTTTATTTAAGTAGCTAGTTGACATGTTGGAGACGGAGGTTAAGAATTCCATCAGGGTTTTATTTTAGTGATTTAAAGAAAGAACACCTGAATTGTTAGATTTAGCATTTACCATTCTAGGATGTTTCTCAATTCTGAATCAAAGAATAACATCATAATATTTTGACTACTATACATTTCACTTTGCAAATAATAATTTGATTCATAAATTTCAGTGATACTGGTGTGTCTCCAGTTATTTAGCATGAAAATCATTCTGTCATCACTTTTCAAGTATTTTCTCATTAAAAATATAGTAACAGACCAATTCCCATAAAGTCCTCGTTTTTAATTGAATTAATAGTTGGCTTTGATTAAAATATTTTAAAGACATTATAAAATAAACTTCTTATGTATTTCCGTAGGATTTTTTTTTCTATCTACACTCCCAAGATGGCTAAAAATATCAGTTATAAGGTTCAGAGTGAGAGATGGAAACGCCTCCATTCTCGTCTTCCAGAACAGTGGGTAAAAATACTATAAAATTAGAAACTAAGTTTAGCATTTTTAAATTGTAGGTAAATTGACTACTGGTAAACAGGCTGTTTTATAAAGAGGAAATGCATGGTAGTTTAGGAATTTAATGAAATGGGGAGGAAGGGTAATTCTGAGTCAGTTTAATGTGTTACCAACTTGGACAGTGAGAGGGTTGAGTTTGTTTATTTTCTGAGTCTGAATTCCCTGGCCACTGTTATGAGGACGGGCAGAGCTGTGGTGAAGCGACCTGAGAGAAGCCAGAGGGGACAGGAGGGGAAGACAGGTGGGAGGCCAGGCTGAGGGACCAGAAAGGCAGGTCAGGGACCGCATCTGAATCCCAGAGAGCATTCTGTCACCTCTGCACTCTCACGGGCCCACCTTAACTTCCTTATCTATTTTTTTCCTACTGTGTATGGTCATGTAAGGAGCCCTGATGGCAGCAGTTAAACACTCAGCTGGTCACCAAAAGGTCAGTGGTTCGAACCTACCAGCCACTCCATGGGAGAAAGTTGGCTTCCATAAAGATTTACAGCCTTAGAAACCGTATGAGGCAGTTCAGCTCTGTCCCATAGGGTCCCTATGAGTTGGAATTGACTCGATGGCAATGGGTTTGGTTATTGGGTTTTTATGATCATTTGCTCTGGACAAGGCAACATGGTAAGGGTTTGTATGTATTCTCTCTCTAAACCCTCGAAACAACCCCGTGCGTTAAACACTTTGGTCATCTGCCTCTCACAGACAAGGAAAGTGGAGCAGCTGGAGAAGGGAAATGACTTCCCCAGGGTCTCACTGTGAGATTGGCGCTGGCACCCCCACATGAGCTCCGGATTCCAGAGCTCACACACCTGAGGGCTGCACATTTGCCGTCTCAGGAGAGCCCTGGGATGTGGTGAAGCGTCCCTCCCCGGGGCTACTCCCCTTCATCAGCACATCCTTCCTTCCTGCCCTAATTGACGCTTGGCCCCTCACCATTCTGCTGAGCTGTATTGCAGAAAGTGTCTGTAACGTGAGGCAACATGCCAGTAGCCTGGCCAGAGAACCAGTCCCTAGGGTCATGAAAGTCAGAAAGACAAAGGGTAATAACGACCAAGCAAACTCTTCCGCTAACCAGGGAATTCTTGGAGAGGCAGTGGAATATTCTGGAAATTGCTCCATGTAAACTAAGCGCCTCCTGGGGCTTTCCCCCTCCCAGACTCTGTCCTTCTTGGCGTGCCCTGTGGACAGAACTCCTCAGTCACTGAGAACGCCACGCTTCATCCCTGTGGCAGCAAACAGCCATTTCGTCCTTCCCGGCACTACTGGCTTCACTGTCCATGTGGCCCACGAATCCTGGCCTGGTCGGAGGCGTTTCTGTCCAGAGCACCCTGCATCTAGCAGACCCATCAGTGGAGGACTCTCAGCCCCTTTTTGAGACTAAATGTTTTATCTGGGCTCCTTTATTTACCAAATAGCTGCTGAATGCCTGCTCAGTGCCAAGTATTCAGTAGTTGTTCGGTGAAGAATTGAACCAACGGATGAGAGTAGAAGGTGCCTGCTTCTAAGTCCTAGCTTTTGAGAGTATTTGAAAGACCTTATATACCCAACAGGATGGTAAGATTTCACACCAATTCTGGAAAAAGCTGTTTCAGTTAATGGAGAACTTAAATCATCAAACATTTGCAAGATATGGTTTGTTCCTTTGAAATATGCACCATAAGTCAAATTTTACTAATGAGCTATTATATAGGATGGTCTGTAGAAGCAAGGATAGCAAGACTTTGTCTCACATACTTTGAACATGTTATCATGAGGGACCAGTCCCTGGAGAGGGACATCATACTTGGTCAAGTAGAGGGTTAGTGAAAAAGAGGAAGACCCTCAATGAAATGAATTGACACAGTGGCTGCAACAATGGGCTCAAGCATAACAACAATTATGAGGATGGTGCAAGACTGAGCAGTGTTTCATTCTGTTGTACGTCTGGTGGCTATGAGTTGGAACTGACTCGACGGCACCTAACAACAACTAACACATAGGACCTGCTTTAAAAATTAGATTAAAAATAAATTTTAATTGCATATCAATTCTATTTATATGTGCAGATCTTCTCAAGTACTGTAAGAGTGTTTTAAAAGCGTTCTTAGAAAATGTCATATAAATCCCGTCATATTTAAACTATTTACTCTGTGAATAAAAGTTTGCTAAGCAAGTAAGCTTCAACACATTCCCAGTATGTTATTACTAATTCCAAATTAATGTACTTTTCTTAGGATTGGCAGATCTGAGAGAGAAAGTGAAGTAAGATTCAGAACAGTTACTTTTACTACTGAGATGAAGAGTTATAGACAACAGATGTTGTTGTTAGATGCCCTAGAGTTGGTTCTGACTCACAGACACCCTATGTACAACAGAACAAAACATTACCTGGTCCTGCACCATCCCCACAATCCTTGTTATGCTTGAGCCCATTGTTGCAACCACTGTGTCAGTCCATCTCATTGAGGGTCTTCCTCTTTTTCACTAACCCTCTACTTGACCAAGTATGATGTCCCTCTCCAGGGACTGATCCCTCCTGATAACATGTCCAAAGTATGTGAGACAAAGTCTAGTCATCCTTGCTTCAAAGGAACTTTCTGGTTGTACTTCTTCCAAGACAGATTCGCTCCTTCTTTTGGCAGTCCGTGGTGCATTCAGTATTCTTCGCCAACACCCCTATTCAAAGGCATCAATCCTTCTTCGGTCATCCTTATTCATTGTCCAGCTTTCACACGCATATGATGCAATTGACAACACCGTGGCTTGGGTCAGGTGCACCTTAGTCTTCAAGGTGACGTCTTTCTCTTTTTAACACTTTGAAGAGGTCTTTTGCAGCAGATTTGCCCAATGCAATGCTTCTTTTGATTTCTTGACTGCTGCATCCATGGGTGTTGGATTGTGGATCCGAGTAAAATGAAATCCTTGACAACTTCAGTCTTTTCTCCATTTAGTTTATCAGAGCAAACAGATAAGATGTTGATATTTTCAATATGTTGCTTTGGAAAATACTAAAGTAATTTAAAAAAAGGGCTGAATTATGTAAAAATTCAGCATGTTAATTTGAAACGAATAAAATTTCATGGAAAAGCAAAAATAAATTACATGATACCTTGAAAATATCAAAACATTGTAGATGATGATTTATTCAAATGACTCAGGATATCAACCATGAAAATTTTTTATTGCTGTAATGCAGTTTACTATTTCACATTTCTGATACAGTAGAAATATTTGCATTTTTTCTTAAGAAAGTATAAAAAGTTCAGTTTGCTGTTTATATTTTTTCTGACAATTAAATCCTTCTTTTTTTTTCCAATTATTTTATAGTTCTATCAGCCCTAACATCAAATTTGCCAAACTTCATTCTAAATCTTTCAGGGTCATTGGTTTTCCTGCTTTTATGTAATGTTCATTTGTGTTTTATTTTTACCCACACTTCCTTAGGAGCTCTGGTGGCATAGTAGTTAAGAGCTCAGCTACTAACCAAGAGGGTGGCAGTTCAAATCCACCAGCCGCTCCTTGGAAACCCTATGGGGTGGTTCTACTCTGTCCTATAGGGTCACTATGAGTTGGAGCCAACTCGACAGCACTTAACAACAACAACAACTCCTTAAAAAGCAGGAAATTAGATTTGGCTCACTGTTATCTTTCTCTTTCTTTAAGTTTGCAAAGCCCCGGGCTCCTCTAGCTCTCTCCCGGCACGTGTTGCCTTCCTGCTTTGCCATGGGGCCCGCGTGTGCTTCCATCATGGGCAGGTAGACCAAAGTCAAGTCCTTCTCAATCTTGCCTACTTGGTATTTTACATTTTTTCAAACTGCATCCAGCTTTCTGTAACAGCCTTCTCATCTGTCAAATGAATTAAAATCTTTATTGATCTCTCCCATATCCTAGCAACAACTGTTGGAAATTTCCATTTTTAAAAAATCCCATTCAGAATATCGACCAAAACTGTGAAACCCCTTGAAGTAAACTTAATAAGAAGTCAGCAGGACCTGTATAAAAGAAATCACATGAGGAACATAAAGGATTGGGATAAATGGGGAGACCTATCATCTTCCAGAAGAAGCCCCAGTGGTGCAACAGTTAAGTGCTTCGCTGCTAACCACAAGGTTGATAGTTTGAGTGCTCCCAGAGGCTCCATGGAAGAAAGGATTGGTGATTTACTTCTGAAAAATCAGCCATTGAAAACCCTGTGGAGCACAGTTCTTCTCTGGCACACGTGGGTCACATGAGTTGCAACCGACTCGGTGCAGCAGCTGGTATCGGTACTGGTATCGTCTTCCTGTTACGGTGACTTGTGTAGTGAATGTTGTTGTTTTTGCCTACCCAGCATCCAGTAACAGGTCCTTGGTTTTTCTCTGGTGAACTCTAACATCCCCACCGTAAGCAGTCTTGGTGGGACTGCCCAGGTAACCTTCCCCTCCCTGGCCAGGAGGTGAGCCTGTGAACCAAGTTAGGCCAGTTGGACTCTGTCCAGGGATTTGAAGCTGTGACTGAGGGTCCAAAGGGCTGAAAGTGTTTGGAGAGGATTCTTCCGGATGGTGGGCCCTGAAGAGTCAGTCCACTAGTTCATTCCGTCTGTATGCCCAGAGCTTCCTGAATTCCTGCTTGCTTTCTGAGAACTGATTCTCTAATTTCTTCATTGATTCTCTAAGCTACTTCGTATCTTTCCAGTAAGTTCTTTTTATGCTTAATTTATCTAAAGTTAATTTTTTCTGCTTGTGAGCAAAGAACTGTTATAATTCAATACTGTGAAGATGCTTCACCTCACCCAGTTAATGAGCCCAATGGAAGCTTTTTGGGGATTCTTTAAAAAAAAAAAAAGTTATTCAGATATTTACGTAGAAGAATAAATGAGTGAGAAAACCAAGTAAGTGTTGGGGGAAAAAAAAATAATGGTGCATTTGCTCTACTAGATATTAAAATAAAAACAAAGATGATTTAAAATTTACTGTCCTAACAATAGCACAGCTAGAACAGTGTAACAGAAACAAACCCAAGAATATATTCCAAGTGTTTAATATTTTATGAAGATGGACTTCTAAATCAGTGGGAAAATAAAGATCATCTAATAAGAGGTGCTAGGTCAGCACGCTAACTCCCTCGGAAAAAAATTAAAATAATTAGGCCTCATTTTACACTATCACTAAAATAAATTATGGATAACTTAAAGAATTAAATGTTAAAAAAAAAAAAAAAAAAAGGTGAACCCATTTTTAAAAAGCCAAAATAGAATAAAAAGGAAGAAGCCATAAAGGAAAAGATTTGATTACATAAAAAGGAAAAAATGGTGTCTTTCAAAAGCACCACAGATAAAAATATAGCACAAATGGTTTGAGGGTGACTATTTGTCATCTTAAGTCTTCCCAATAGAAGATGTTATTATCGAATTTCTGGAACTGGGGTGAATTTATCAATTTTCTTTGTCTTTGTTTCTGGAAACTGAGTCACGGCTTTAATGACTTTGCCTAGGTATTTTAGTATTTTATTTTTCATGTTTAAGTCATTGATTCTTTTTGGAATTACACTGATATAAGGTGTGCACTCTGGATCCAAATTCATTTTGTTCCCAGATAGCTGTCCAGTTGTCCCAGCGTCACTTACAGACTAGTCCATGTTGTAACTATTGGTTTGAGATGACACCTTTATATAAGTTAAATTTCTATATGTATTTATATATGTATGCCTATATATTTTAATGTCTGGGAGTTCTTATCTCCCTGCCTACCCCCCGACAGGAATTTTTTGTTCTTTTTAAGTGTTCCTAGCTATTGTTGCATATATGTTTTTACATATGAAATTTGGAATCAATGTATCTACTTTAAAAAAACTACTGGCATTTTTATTGGAATCTCTTTAAATTTAAAAATTAGCGTAAGTAGACATCTTTATGATGTTAATTTTCTAATCCAAGAACATGGTATGTCTTTCCATCTGCTCTTGTCTTATGATTCTTTCTGAAGTGTTTTAAGGATTTCTTCATATAGGGCTTATAGATTTCTCATTCTTTATGCCTATTCCTAGATATTTTCTCATTTTTGTCAAGATTTCTTCCATGTTATCATGTAATTAAAAGTTCCATGTAAATATAGAAGTTACTGAAGTCTCAGCTTCAGTATTCAGCCCTTTTACCTTACCTAATTCTTCTGCTTATCCAGTTGACTCTCTTGGGTTTTCCAGATATATAACATGTATCCTGTAAAAAGTGGTTATTTTGCCTCCTACTTGTCAATTTTCTGCCTCTGATTTCTTTCTCTTATGTAATAGCATTGGCTAGTATCTACAGTATAATGCTAAATACTAGTGATGATAATGGTAATAGAGAAACTTTAGTAGGAATATGTGTGGTATGTCTACATTAGCATGAAGCTGGCTGTTGGGCTGAGATAGATATATTTTAACTTCTGAAGGAAGTATTTTATCTATTGTATGTTTTAATCAACAATGGTTATTGGATATTGTCCAGTGCCTTATCAGCATCTATGGAAATGAGCATATACTTTTTTTTTAACTTACATCCTTAACATGATAAATATATTTTATCCATAGAATTAATGACCGAGTCATCCTTACATTTTTTAAATAAACTAAATTTGGTAATGATGCATCATTCTTTTTAATGTGCTGCTGCATTTCATTTGCTAATATTTAAGATTTAAGCTTCAATATCTGTAAAAGAAATTAGCCTATCATTTACTTTCTGAAACATTTCTGCCTCTTGGTATCAATGTTGCACTTCCTCCAGAGAAAAAATTTGGACGTTTTTCATTTTTTTACCCTGTGCTCTTGAAGAAAGCACTGGTTTTGTAGAATACTGTTACGGCCTGGTGATTGTTTTGTGTGTGAGTGTTTTTGTTTTGTTTCTGGTTGTGGAAGAATAGTTCATTGATAACTTTCTACATTTCTCCCATACGCATCAGTTTGTTTAGCTTTTTTATTTCCTCTGGGGTCAGTTTTGAAAAAGTATATTTTTCTAGAAAATTTTTTCAATCTATCTAAATTTCAGATTTGTTTACACAGAGGTGAACAAAGTAATGCCCTGTGTTCCTCCGTTCTCCCTTACTCCTCCCCCCCTTGTCATTTCTTCTTCACACTTTCTCCAGCTATTCCTGATTAGGTTAGCTACTGGTTTAGATACGTTTCGTTGGATTTCTCTGTCAAAAACCATCTTTTCAATTTATTTTGTAGTTCTGCAGTTTTGGTTTTCTAATTGATTAATTTCAGCTTTATTTTTAAATTTTTCTTCTGATTTTCTCCAGCTTATTTTGTTGCTCCTTTTCTAACTTTTTAAGTTATTCTTTTATTATATCTTTTTAATTGATATAAGGTAATGCATTTTTCCCTGAGTATTTTAGTGGCACCTCACAGATTCTGATATATAATATTTTTATTATGTTGTCTTCTATTTATTCTGTAATTTTGGATTGTATTTCCTCCTTGACCTAAAACTTGTTTTAATAAAATTAAGTTACATGGTATTCTCTCTGCTTCTGCTAAATATACTTATTTTTCTATTACTTGGTATATCAGCTTTAGATGTTGTTCTTTGACTCCCAACTATTGCAAAGAAGCCTAGGTGGCACAAGTGATTTGCACTTGTCTGCTAACATAAAGGTTGGCAGTTCAAACCCACTGAGCGATTTCATAGAAGAAAGGCCTGGTGAACTGCTTCTGTAAAATTACAGCCAAGAAAATCCTATGGAGCTCAGTTCTAGTCTGTAACACATGGGCTTTCCGTGAGTCAAGGGCTGATTCAACGGCAGCTAACAACAACATTACAAAGGAAACATTCAGCAAATTAACTCTATTCCATTCTTCTCTCCCCCTTTCAACTTTTATTGTTTGTTAGCTGGGTCACTGCTACATTGCCAGAGCATTTAACATTTGTTTTGTTACCCTAATCTCCACATTGTCAGTCTTAGTTCTAAGGGTAAATATATTCACTCTCCAGCACTGAGCCTTTTGTCATTTCTGGGTTTCCTCATAAAGGAGAGGAACAATATTCCCTAAATGTTACACTTTCTAAAATTGTTTGTTTTTAGCCTTCTTATTTGAAAGCCAGCTTGACTGGATCTAAAATCCCTGGCACAGTGTATTTCCTTTGATTCATAGAGTTATTGCTGTCCTGTCTTCTGGCCTTGACAGTAGTATGGAAGGTTCTGAGACCAACCGGAGCCTTCCCCCTTAGAAGTGACTTGATCTTTCTGTCTGGCTGCCCAATTCTTTTTCCTTTATATTTAGAACCCAGTAACTTAGGATATGTGTTGGTGAGATAATACAAAGGACCAGATGATCTAATCAGACTCATGGGGATCAGAGATCTTGCTTCTTTGTTAATAACTCAGAGGATACAGGTAACTTCAAGACACAGGGCAAGGAGAAGTCACTTCATCCATATGGCTCCCAAAGGCCTTCCTGCCACATGTTCCAGATGTAAAGTTTGAGGTCTCCAAGAACACGTGCAGCGTGTTAACTTTCAATCACGAAACATCTCTACTTTTATAGTCCAGTAGATGCATAGCAAACACCAACATTTTCCTTTATTATCTCTCCTCTAGTAATACTATCAAGAATCCAAAAGCATGTTTACAAGGAGATTTGACCATTTCTTTCTTTTTTCCTTTCTTTCTCCTCAGACCCCAGAGTGGAGAGGACAGACAGGCTACACACCAGGTTTTAGTTCTTTTATTCTCACTGGGAGTTGAACGTTCTGGGGTGGTTTTCCCTGACACGTGGTGTGACCTTCCAATATGTGGGTCCAAGTTTTATTTCAAGAATGACTTCTTGAATTAAATCGTTTCACATTTGTTCTGTTCCAGTGTATTTTACGCCTTCAGGGACTCCTTTTATGCATTATTTTTTATCTCTGTGCCTGTCTTTGGTATCTCTCACTCTGTCTCTAATCATTTCAAAATCCGATTTGATTTGGCTTCGTGTTTCTCATCTCATTATCTGTACCTCTTCGTTTTTTGCGTGTCTCGTCCAATTCCATCTTCCATTTCTCTGATTTTTCTTTTCCTTCTTTCCTGAGCTCTGCCAGCTCACTTTTCATTTCCTCCAATTGCCCCGCCCTCTGTTCCCTGAGACTTTTGGTTTTGCTTTAAAGGATCTCTTTATAGTGGTGATTGTTGCCTTAAGTTTAGCTTAATTCATTAGGTTTTATTAGTTAATTAAGTTTTAGTATTCGGTGTGAAGGTTCACTGTTCTTGCCAGTTTGTGTCTGTTCTTCTAGCATGTTTCACTACTCCTTCCCATATTCTTCCTTAAAGTCCAATGTTGTGTCAGCTTTTGTTTTCAATTCGTTGTTGTTGTTAGTTGCCGTCCAGCTGATCCCAACTTGTGGCGACCCCATCTGTGCAGAGTAGAACTGCCTTATAGCATTTTCAAGGCTGTGGCCTTTCCGAAGCAAACCACCAGGCCTGTCTTCCAAGACTCCTCTGGTGGGTTTGAACCTCCAATCTATGGGCCAGTAGTTGAATGCTTAACCGTTGGCACCACCCAGGGTTCCAGGTAAGTAGAGGAGCTTCCTGTATGAGAAGGAAGGTCAACTCACAAAGATAGATTATTCCTGCTTGACTGGATTATCTGGGAAGAATGTTTTCTCTGGTTCCCTAGGCTCATCAGTCTAGGAGAGAGTCTGCCCCTGGCCCGGCTCACCCTTGTATCGGTGTCCATTGCTACACGAAGAGACGTGTCCTTTGCAGGTCAACCAGTGGCCCTTCCTCGTAAGCCTGCACCCTCTGCTCTGCTCTGCACCCTCTGCTCAGTCTCCACCCCGTCCTCCAGACCTTGCAGCTCTTGTCTTCTCCTACGCGTGGAATAGAAGTTTGTCGCTTTAGGGAGTGAGTCTGTCACCTCCAGGAAATGCATTTTTGCTGTCATTTCCTGTGCTCCCCCCATGCTGGGCCACCTCACTCTTCATGCCCCACCGGTGGCCCCTGCTGCATTTCCTGGGCATGGCTTCTGTGCTGACCTCACCTGCTTCTCAGCAGTCCTTCCAGGCTTCTGAGCTTGCCCTGTATGTCTGTGTCTGACTGGTCTGCACCTCAAGCTTATAGGGCATCCTGTGCACAGCCCTCATGGCCATGTGGCAGCCTTGTGCTAGATGATGGGGCAGAGACAAAGATAAGCCTCCATTCTAAATAAGAAGACATCATCTATCACATGGGTAATCACAACTTATGACAAGAAATGACGTCATGAGAAGTAGAATTAAAATCACCACTGAGGGAGTGGAAGCGGAGAAATTTCTCCCAGTTAGGGGACCAGGAGAGTGGTGTGATTTGAGCCGAGATGGGAAGGATGAGGAAAGTTGGCATGTCTGGAGATGGGGGTAGGATGCTCCAGGTGCGGAAACCAGTGCACACAAATGTGAGAAGGCAGAAAGCGTGGATACAGAATAATACTGGGTCCCCTCGACCCTGAAATTTGAGTGAGGAAAACCAAACCAAACCCTCTGCCATCAAGTCAATTCTGACTCATGGCGACCCCATGTGTCACAGAGCAGAACTCTCCATAGGTTTTCTTGACTGTAATCTTTTGTGGCGGTAGTTCACCAGTCCTTTCTTCCACGGCAACACTGGATGGGTTTGAACCACCAACCTTTAGGTTAATAGCTGAGAACAGACTGTTTGTGCCCCCCAGGGCCCTTGGTAGTGAGGCAATAGTAGGAAAAACGACTGGAGGAGCGAGTGGCATTGGATCATAATGATAAAGGAAGCCCTTGAAATCCTAGCTGAAGTTTTGAGACTCTGCTCCCAACACAGTCATGAGAAGTTTCGGATGAGGTGGGACAGGGAGTGAGGGCAGTTGACATGGTCAGAGCTACACTTTAGAAAGTTTCAGCTTTGCAACATTATGTGAAATAGATTGGAAGGTGAGGGAAACACAAGAAAGTTTAACACAAGGACTAAAGAGTAACAATAGCTGAAAATCAAGGTGAAATCTTTAATTGTTTGGCTGTGTGGAATCTGGATAGGGTACATTTAATTTCAGAAGTAGAAATCCTTAGCAAGCTCTCTAGAAAGTGAATTTTCATATTGGTCATTGTGAAGATAAAATTCAAACAGCTTATGTTCAATAATTATCCATTTGAAGTAAAATACAGCATTCATAGAATAATGATTTACAAATACAGTGTATATGAGTCAGGCTACACTGATCTAACCTTTTGATCTAGTAATTTAGTAGCACAGGAAAATAAATGAAACCTACCCAATTTTAGCGTGCCTCCCAAATTCAATTAACTTTGACCGATATATTGACAGTGTTCTTTCCTTTCTTATGAAAGTAAAATCTCTGAAATATTCAAGATGAGATCAGATGCCCACAAGAAGCAGATCAAGTTTTTCAAGAACATTTAAAAGTACTGTAGATTAAATGTTTAGGAATAGAAACATCAATTTGAAAATCCTGGCATTTTTTTCCTTTAAAAAATTCTTATTTGGATCACTTGGGGTGAAAAAAGTGCAATTGTGTTTGTTTTTCTCAGTGAATAAAGTATTCTGTTAACATCAAGACATTAGAACCACAGGCTCCAAAGAATTTTTTTAAAAATCACCATAGTAACATTAAATTTTAATTCAAAGTGTATGAGATGATACACATATTATACTAATGTCAGTATACACATAGGGCTACGCTACCTAAGAATAAGAAATTTTCTGCCCCTGCAAAAAATCATCAGATCAAACTTCTGTTAGAGCCAAAAAGTTAAAATCTGTAAACAAAGTCCTCGGTCAAGAAGCAACTCAGATGCTGCCTCCTGTGCCTCTAATTTACCCTCCACAAAAATATTTATTCTTATCTTTTTATACCCCACTGCCATTGAGTCAATTCTGACTCATAGTCACCGCATAGGGTGGAGTAGAACTGCCCCATAGAGTTTCCACGGAGTAGCTGGTGGATTAGAACTGCTGACCGTTTGGTTAGCAGCTGAGATCTTCACCACTGTGCCACCAGGGATCCATCTTTTTATAAGGGGAGTTCATTTTAATAATTTTGGATTTAGCTTGAGAAGATTCAGACTGTCCAATTGTGTAGTTTTCTTCATTTCCATTTAGAGATAAAAAGGAATTGTGATTCAAAGATGACCTCCAATAAACTGTACCTGGACATATGATTTGCTTTTGATCAAAAGAATGCAACAGAAGGAACATGTGTGACCTCTAAGACTAGTTCATAAGAAGCTCTGCATCTTCCACCTGGACTTGTTGGAATGCTTGCTTTGAAGGCAGCCAGCCTGCATTTTAAAAGTTCAACCACTCTGAGACCACCATGACATGAGGAAGCCCAAGTGCCATGTAGAAAGGCCATGTGGAGAGATAGACAGATGCTTGGATAAGCCCCAGCTATTTCAGCCATCCCATCTGGGATGCTAGACATGTGAGTAAAGAAGTCATTCTGGACAGAATGGCTGAAACCACTGTCTTCTCTTGACATCAGACACTTTAAAACAGAAAAGGGGAAAATTTTAGTTATTGTGCATTGCAGACAAAGAAACATGTGACTCCCGTCTTCAGAGTTTGGTCCCAAGGCATGACATCCTCATGGCCTAGGCATTCTTTTAATAGAATTAATGATGGGTGTGCTATTAATAGTTTCTCCTGGACTGTGACTCAGTTGTGATATTTGTTCTCTGAAAAGTAAAGCCTATTAAAAATGTTGTTTTAAGCCACTTTTAAAAAAAAAGGAATTGTGAGCAGAAATGTCTTTCTGCAAACCCTCGGTACAAGAGTGCTCACTCATCAAGTCCACCTACAGCGCTGGTCTTCTGCTTGCCATTGCTACAAGCGGTCTGATGTGTGTGCAGATCATGTGCGAGTGTTGGTGATTGTTATCAAACGAAAGCTCTCAACATGCCAAAATAAAATGCATGATGAAATGCTTTTCATTAGTAATTCTTGACATTCTGTAACTTTTTGGGGAGATATAATTCAAAAATCATTTTTGAGCATATGATACATGTTGTTATATAACATTATAATGTTATTGTTATATGGCATGATGCTTTTCATTCAAGAAAATTCAAGCTGAATTTCAGATTGATTTGAAGGCTATGTCTTAGGTACTTTCCACACTCAGTTCATGAATGCACGTGAAGCTAAAGTAAAGGAACATTCATAACTTTGAAGAAAAAGGGTTTACGATTCCGTTTGGTGGTGGATGTGTATTTTAGCATCTGGGTTCTCTAGTAATGTACATAAAACTGATGATTTCCAAAAAGAGCTTGACTCAAAATGTGGAAATTGTAATGAAGGAATCAGCTCTTCTGATCTTAAATTAGCAATCGCATATCCTAAAGGATTTGGAATTCATGGTCAAAAGAACTGAACAAAGAAATGGGTAAATATTTTGATTAGGATTGTATTTTTCATATTGGATAACACCAACACAATATTATGGGTAAATAGATTAAGTGCTGGACTTTTCTCATAAAAACAAATTTAAATAGAGTTTAAAAACTGCTTCATTTTGAAATTTTTTGTTTACATGTGTCTTAGTCATCTAGTGCTGCTATAACAGAAATACCACAAGTGGATGGCTTTAACAAAGAGAAATTTATTCTCTCACAGCCTAGTAGGCTACAAGTCCAAATTCAGGGCATCAGCTCCAGGAGAAGGCTTTCTCTCTCTGTCGGCTCTGGAGGAAGGTCCTTGTGATGCATCAGTCTTCCCTTGGTCTGGGAGCATCTCAGCGCAGGAGCCTCAAGTCCAAAGGACACGCTCTGCTCCCAGCGCTGCTTTCTTGGTGGTATGAGGTCCCCGTGTCTCTCTGCTCACTTCTCTCTTTTATATCTCAAAAGAGATTGGCTTAGGACACTATCTAATCTTGTAGACCTCATCAGTATAACTGCCACTAATCCATCTTATTACATCATAATGATAGAGTTTATAACACATAAGGGAATCATACCAGGTTACAAAATGATACACAATCATACCATACTGGGAATCATGACCCAGCCAAGTTGACAGATATTTTGGGGGGATACCATTCAATCCATGACGACATGGTTATAGTACGTAGCATTATAGGATTATGGAACAATAAATGACCTTTGTTGTTGTTAGTTGCCGTCAAGTCAGCTGTGATTCATGTCAATCTTATGCATAACAGAACAAAACGTTGCCCGATCCTGCACCATCTTCACGATTGCTGATAGGTTTGAGTCCTTGTTTTGACTACCATGTCAGTCATATTGAGGATTTCCCTTGTTTTCGCTTTACCAACCATGATGTCCTTTTCTAGCAATTGGTCTTTCTGGATGACTTGTCCAAAGTAAGTGTACCAAAGCCTCACCATCCTTGCTTCTAAGGAGCATTCTGGTTGTATTTCTTCTAAGACTGATTTGTTCGTTCTTCTGGCAGCCCATGGTATAGTCAATACTCTTCACCAACACCACAATTCCAACGCATCAGTTCTTCTTCTGTCTTCCTTTTTCATTGTTCAGCTTTTGAATGCATATGAGGTGATTGAAAGGACCACGGCTTGTATCAGGAGGACCTTAGTCATCAAAGTGACATCTTTGCTTTTTAAAACTTTAAAGAGGTCTGAAGAGCAGATTTGCCCCATGCAATGCAATGCATCGCTTGATTCTCTCCTTCACACATACCAGCAAGTTAAGATTCACCGAGACTGTAGCTGGCCCACGGTCACATCAGGAGCTGCAGGCTGGGCTGAACGAGGTCGTAGAGCATCTGCTTCTTTAGAGGCCTTTGCGCAAAGTGTTCTGTCTGCCCGGAATACTTTATATCCCTCTTCGCCTCCCAACTCCGCCATCAGGCAGGGGTGCCTCCCTGGCCTCCACCCCAGCTTACGTCTCCTGCGTTTGATGCTATCACAGCACAACAGGCTCAAACATACCTGCTATTGTGAGGATGGTGCAGGACTGGGCAGCGCTCCGTTCTGTTATACTTCGGGGCCAACTCGATGGCATCTAATAACACAGCACAGTTGAGGTGATATGGAACAGTCCTCATCCCCACAAGATGGAATCCCCATGAGGCCAGGGACCTGCTCTTTCTATCACCCCCGGGTCCCCAGCTCCTAGCCCAATCCCGCCCTCTGACAGAAGGGAGAGCAAGTCTTTAATGTATCACTGCTGCCTGGTGTGGCAGGAGAAACCCAAGGGGCTGTGGAGACACCTGCTAGGGAAGCAGAGAGGAAGATGGCCCAGCCCAGTGAGCTGATGATGGCCAAGAACAATAATGGCAGCTCCCTCGGGGACCCACGGGCTGAGGCATAATATGGGCACACTCTAGGTGCCGTTACAAACTTGTCCTAAGCAGAGGACAGCACTCAGCAAAGATCACTGCCCACAGTAGGAGCATTTGCTGGTTCAAGTTAATTGTCACCCATACCATGAGCTTGCCTTCCCCAGACTGCAGGAAGGATCGGATGACTCCGCGCTCCCTGGCATCATAGCACAGATGGTTCCTTGTATTGATTTCATTCCTGAATTTGAAGGAAAAGTGCCATGTGACATGGTTCTGACATGTAAATCATTTTCAAAAATTATTCTTCCATCTATAAAATTATGCATATTTTGGATCATGATCTATCTCTGTGGAAGTGGAAGAGGTGAACATCATATTTCATCAGAATAACTGTTTACTGACAATTCATTCGACTTTATAGTCCATGTCTTTGGAATGGATGGGAGTTCATTATTCAGTGCTTTACAAAGTCTTCCAGACTGAAGGCTGAACTCACATCTGTTACAATTTGTATGGATGACAAAGCTGGTGTGAATTGTCCATAAGTATTTATTGTCAGGAAATACCAGTGTGTATTGCTGTTTTCAGGAGAATAATGCACATTTTATTATTGATACATAAAGCAGGGTGTTTATGCTTATGACACAAAATAACACAGATAGTAATAAAATGATAATCAGAGAGGCAGAAATAAAGATGAAATTTTAGGTTCTAACACTAGATCTATAAAAACGTTCTTAAGAAACCATGTTACTAATATGAACCACCTTTAAAGTACTAAAAACTTTAATTCAGTCAGGAGTTGCACATTAAGTTTCAGATTCAGTAATGCACTTATAACATCTGCAATAATAGAAAATGGTTGATTCTCAGAGACCATCTTCTGAATAACTAGTATTACTGTGCTGAATTCAACAACTCTAAGCTCTTAATGTGAGCCTTGGTTCTGCAATGAAGTCTGTTCCTCACTGAATTCCGTAACACCCTTCTCAAAAAAAAAAATAAATAAAAATAAAAGCTCTTTTGAGGGAAAACTCTCTAAAACAAGTAACTTTAAGTATGTATTTAATATATTGCCTTAAACTCTGTCTAATCCTGTCAGTTTCCAAGGAGCAGTCAGAATATGAATACTTTGCATCTGACTGTTAAAACCACAGTGTTGGTCGGTTGGTTGGTGGCACTGTCAGAATAAAAGCGGCTCTTTTAGGGGGGGATGTTGTTGTCGAGTCAATTTTTGGATCATAGCAACCCCATATGATAGTGAAGAACTGCCCCATAGGGTTTTCTAGGCTGTAATCTTTATGGGAAGGAGCCCTGGTGGCGCAGTGGTTACGCACTGGGCTGCTAACCAAAAGATCAGTGGTTCTAACCCACCAGCTGCTCCTCAGGAGAAGTCTGCTTCCATAAAGATTCCAGCCTTGGAAACCTTATGGGGCAGTTCTACTCTGTCCTATAGAGTCACTATGAGTCGGAATCGACTCCACAGCAATGGGTTTGTTTGGGTGGGTTCAAACCCCCAAACTTTCAGTTAGCAGCTGAGCACTTAACCACTGTGCCACGAGGGCTCCCTAAATTTCAAAATATAAGTATCCGATGTCTCATAAACATGAACCACGATATACTGCTACAAAATCAAGATCCCCAAGGAGAACAATAGGAGTCCCTGGGTGGCGCAAATGGTTAAAGCACTCCTCTGCTAACTGAAAGGTTGAAGGGTCAAACCCACCCAGAGGTGCCTCGGAAGAAGGGCCTGGTGCTCTACTTCCCAAAAGTCAGCCATTGAAAATCCTATGGAGCAGAGTTCTACTCTGACACAGTCAGTTACCATGAGTTGGAATTGCCTGCATAGTAACTGGTGTTCTGCTGAAGAGGAATTGGGGCAAATACCATTCACGCTGGCTCCTGCCTTTCTTTGCTTTGAGTTCAAAAAAGTTCATGTGCTCTTGTTTCCATTTCACAAGGTCTAATCAGTTACCTTGACCTGCTAAGAGCGTTCAAAAGGGACAGGGACTCCTCCCCATAGCAAACAGCCCCAGGTCCAGTCTCCCACCCCAGGGCCGCTGAGAGCTCAGGTCTGCCAGGGCTGCACACAGTCCCAGGAACCCCTCCAAGCCTCTGGAGGCCCTTTGTGACGTCTCCTCAGCCCTGTCCTGGGAGGACAGCACCTGGTTTGGGGTGGGCTCTCCCGCTTCCTAACAAAGCACACACCACTTGTAGTTATACCTCTGTGATTTGCCTCCAAGTTTTGAATTTCTCAAGTCTTCCTTTTAAATTCTGACTTTGTCTTACATTACCGCCCGAAATGAACAGCCCAAAACCTAATAACTTACCTGGGTGCTCTTCTGACACTCGAAATTAAAGTGTTTGATCAAAGAATTCCAGAAATTTGAAGTAACCTAGTCACTCTTTTAGCCCTGGCGGCTTAGTGGTGAAGAGCTCGGCAGTTAATCAAAAGGTCGGCAATTCAGATCCACCAGCTGCTCCTTGGAAACCCTGTGGTGCAGTCCTACTCTGTCCTGTAGGGTCGCTATGAGTTGGAAACAGCTTGACAGCAACGGGTTTGGTTTGGGTTTGGAGTCCCTCTTTTGCTGGATGTATGAAATTATTGTCACTCATTTACACAGAAAAATCATTGAAGACGAGGACCAAGGTTCCCACTTTGCTCCTGGTGTGGTGAGTGCCAGCTGGAGGCTGTGCCGAAGCGTGTACTCTTATGAAGATGTTCATGATGCACCCTAGGAAGCGCTGTTCCTTTTGCTTTGTTCCTTTCTCAAGAATCAAGGGAATGATTTTGAGAATGTAGGCCTCCAACTCCTATTCTCATTTCCCCACAGAATTTAGACATTACCGAAATAACGTGAATCATTTTTTAGAGTTCATTTTTCACAAACTGATATTTCGCTTGCAACAATGTCTAGTCACAGACTGTCCCTGAGATTCTCGGCTTCTCTTAATTGCAATTCCATCTTACAGACTGGAAACTCCAAGCCCTAATAACGTTTGAAGCGGAGCTGTCATCCGATTCACCTTCAAAAGTGTGTTGAGCTTTCAGTAGCAAGAATTCTAGAACTGGCTGAGGTAAATAAGTGCCCTTCTTTTCCAAGCCCCCAACCAAGATCATTAAAGACAGGGCTTGTGACAACAGGCACCAGCCCACCTGAGCCGCTCCCGGCCCTGCTACCTGTCCACTTGGCAAGTCGGAGCTAATCAGTTACATTGTGTCAGCCTCAGTTTACCCATCTGTAGAACGAGGCCAGTAAGACCCATCCTGCAGGCCGACTAAGAGAACTAGCGGTAGTGTCTGTACCACACCCAGCACACGGTAAGCACTCCATTACTAACAGCTGCTATTAACATGATCCTGCATTTGAAATTGAAAATGGGTATAAAAGAATTTGGCTATTATCATAGCTTTGAGCGGGAAGTCCTAACACTAACAATTCCACATTGTCAGATTTATCACGTTGAATCATTTTATGCAGGACTTTACCTGAAGTTTGCACATAAAATTAGTCCTTGATTATCTAAGAAAAATAGTACACAGAGAACGTTTTATCACGAAATTACTACTCGTCTATACCACCAAACATTTGTGAACAACTTTTCCCAGTTACCTTCCCGGAAGGTACAAAACATTGCCATCACGTCGATTCCAATTCCTAGCGACCCTACGAGACAGAGTAGGACTGCCCCACAGGGCCTTCAAAGCTGTAAATATTTACTGAAGCAGACTGCCACATCTTTCTCCCGTGGAGCGCCTGGTGGGTTTGGACCGCCGACCTTTAGGTTAGCGGTGGAGCTCGTACCCAGAATGTACAGGCAATATAAACTAGCTTTATATAATATCGAAAATAACCACAATTTGGTGGGTGTACATGTAGCAAAAATCACTAACTGTGTTTTCAAGAGAAGTACACACGACTGTAGGATCGTCTGTTCTTCGGGGGTGACCTGTGCAGCCGCTTCTCTTCATCAGGGCAATGAACTGTGAACGACCGGAGTGCATACTAGAGGACCGTTTGCAGTAAGGTCGGGCAGGACAGCGTCAAGGTGAGCGACAGCACCCTTGCAATGTTAGACTGTGGCACACAGACGGGATGCTGGAAGGAGCCACTGGAAACCGTGCTGACGAATTTGGCTCTGATGTTTCACCCACGCGCGCAGGGTCGAGTTCCGTAACGGGCTGGCCGAACGCGGCACCGGCTCTCCCGGGTCCCAGGCATGTCATTGTCCCAGAATATTCGCTTACGTGTGGGGTGGTTTTGTTTGTTTTCATTTACTGACTTTTCTGATTTGGGGCTAGATGTATTAGGACATAGTCAGCTAAAGGATGTCTGTGTTCATACAGTTCCTTTCCTGAATATTGCCCGAGCACTTTACTTAGGAACGTCGCAGACTCCAAGAGTAGTTACAGTCTCATGTTAGTCTTGTGACAGTTTCTTTTGTAAATACGCTTTTTAAATTGTTTTTCATTGATTTCCTCAATATTTCTGTTGATATATGGGCTTTTTTTAAGTTTTTAAGTACTTAGGATTACATTAGAAAAAGAATTAAATGATAGTTAAGCAAGACTTATAGGAAACTATTATTGGGACAATACACTTTTTAAAATAGTGCATAATTCAAAGAAATTTCTACTACCTGGCCAATTGGCAACCTTAATATTCTTTAATAATATCCAGTAATCTAAACCAGGTTAATTCAAAGTCCAATTTCATCAAATTCCTTTCAAAAGACTTCTTTCCATTCCTTTTGAGTTCACTGTTGCCCTCTGATAAGGGCTCATTGAAGCCAGTCTACAACCTCACACCCTCGAAAAGATTTTTTTCAAAGACAGAAGCAGATATCAATTGGTCCTAAACGTAAACTTAAACATAAGTAATACTTGACATCTTCCTGATGGACTGATGAATTACTTATGTCACCAGCAAAGATTTTCCATGACTTCCCTTTATTCTTAATATGAAAGATTTAATGTCGAGTAAAACTTCTAGAAAATCCCCTGAACCATCTCGTTCTTTTAGAGATTTGAATGACACTTTGGTGGCACAGTGACTAAAGCGCTCAGCTGCTAACCTAAAGGTCAGCGATTCAAATCCATCAGCCCCTCTGCAGGCGAAAGATGTGGCAGTCTGCTTCTGTGAAGATTACAGCCTTGGAAACCCTATGGAACAGTTCTACTCTGCCCTGTAGTGTTGCTAGGAGTCAGAATCGACTTGACGGCAGTGGGTTTGATTTTTTTTTTGGTTTTTTGGTCATGAACAACAGTCAATAATGAGCTGTTGATTTCAGGTCCAATGACGGAATGGAAGCACCTTAAATTCTTCCGACTGGTGATCACAGCATCACATTGGCATGCACATGTATGTGCACACACACGTAGACACACCAGAGCCAGCTAGGGTGTGGGGGTCAAAATTACCTCCGTAGTTTGGAAGATCTAGAAGCCCAAAGCCAGCCCTTGTCTCTGTCCTGGGAGTCAGAAAGTACAACAGTCTAATCCTTTGCTGCTCATTTCTGTAATCCAAAGCAAGGGTTTGGCCAAGCCAATGCAGCTATCTCAACCAGGTTGCCGAACATAGGTAGTCCCAACTCACGATAGGGTTCTTTTCTGACAACTTCGTCATAAGTGGGTTCTGACTTAAGTCCAATACCTCAGTTGTGTTTTACCGTTTATTATCAGTATCTATAAATTCAATCCTTATTTCTCTTTGGGGGGTTGGCATGAGAATGACAACATCAGAAAATTATGCACTGCAACATTGTATGGAGTACTTATTACTAATGATAATACATACCAAAAAAAAAAATAAAAAAGACGGACCTAAGTGTGTTTCGCTGTAACTCGAGTATGTCGTAAGTCGAGGACTGTGGGATATATGCCATTTAAACATGGCTGCACTGTTGACAACTGCAGCCCCCACAGGCCCCTATGCTGTATACGACATGTTGGAGACTTGTCAGCAATAAGAATGAGATTAGGCACAACTTGTTTTCCCAAACCTATTGTCCTGTTACTGATTGGCTTGTTTACCTGAATTCCTTCTCCCTTGCCCGAAACTTATTGTTACTCACCCAAAGCCCATTGTTCTGTTATTTGCTTCACTGCTTGCTGTATGGACTATAAATAAACTCCTGGGACTGAAGCCGGGGTCGACTCCTCAAAGTGACCCTCCTGGCCCCACTTCTCTGTAAGAGTTGTGTTTGGTTACTGTCTCCGCCGCCTGGACATTCGCCGCCGCTGCAACAGAGAACTACCTACCTGTAGTTGATAGTTACACTACAAACTGAAAATGTGACTTTTGGCAATTTCCATCACTACCTGTATACATGGCAGTATATGTCCCTACAGACAAGAGATCAAAAACATTTGTAGCCAAAACGGGTATCTTTCACATAAAGAATGACGGAATTCCAAAGATGGTAGACCAACAAGACAAACATAAATAAAGGCAGTTCACGTGGCTGTTAGAGAAAGTTAGCATAAATACTCTAAAGTATTACATGTTAATGTATGTTGTCGTGGTCAGCTGTTGCACTGATTCCGACTCATGGCCCCATGTGTACAGAGTAAAACTACGTCATAGGGTTTTCAAGGCTGTGACTTTTTGGAAGTGGATCACGAGGCCTGTCTTCCAAGGCACCTCTGGGTGGGTTTGAACTGGCTGGTAGTTGAGTGCTTACCCATTTGTGCCATCCAAAGACTTAAAGTATGCTATATCTGGACATGTAAATAATATATGTGCATTGTTACAAAATTTTTTATAGAAATTTTGTTTTTGAAAATTAAATAAGAATCTTTTTTGGAACATAAATAAGAATTTTTTTATATCATGAAGAATAAAAGAGGTAACTGTGAAAAGAAAATTATAATACTAAGAACATTTTGCTGCATTCTCTCAAAATCTAATAACAATATCTTCTAGCACTTTCCAATTTTCCAATTTCTACCTAGTTTTTATTTTTGCCAAGATATTGTCTAGCCTGATGCCTCCAATAACAGTTACAGAATATGAGCCAATTGTTTCTTTCAGGAAAAAAAAATTAAATTTTTTTGTTCTTAGGAACTAGAAGATATTTTAATGAAAAAAGATTTAAAACCAAAAATACAATTGTAGTAAAATAGATGAGGGAATTGTACTTCTTTGTATTAAAATATTTTTCATAAAACATTAAAAATATATTAATGAGAATTTAATCTCATATAAGCAAGTTAATCTGCTGTAATATTGCTTTATGTATGTTTATATGAAATTGTATGGGAATAAAACAAATTATGTCATCATAACGTTGTTTTGTATCCCCTACGGAAATACTTTTATAAAGCAGTTTAAAAAGCATATCACAGGGAGAAAAATCTTGGACTTAGTGAAGCTGGTACCTGTAAACAAGTTATTTTCATGGAAAAGTAGGAAAAATTACAAATAATAAAATAAAATTTACATGAAAATAAGTCCATGAAGGTCAAGTGGTCAGTGTTCATCGTAGTTTTCCTCAAATTAAAATGGCAGCTCCAGGAAGGGAGAGCCATTGGAAAAGATTGGAGAAGGAAAGATCTATTTTTAAGCATCAGATATAAACTTATTTCCTCTTACAGCAAATTTTCTGACAACCATATCCATCCAGCATCTAAATTTTACTGATCATGGTCAAGATTATAATTTGCATATTATTAATTCCATGGATAATTCCAAAGCTACAAAATATATCTTTTAGTATTAGAAGGAAAGGACTTTTCTTTTGGTTGAATAATATGTCCCATTGTTAAAGAAACGGTTTTAAATAACTGTTTTTTTCATTTCATCTTCTTTGCACTGTATCAGAACTGAATTTCTGGGTCAAAATATCCACAAAGACATTTGGTAAAGAGTCTACGCTTGGGAGTCAGACCTAACTTTCTATAGCACAGGTTCCTCACCTATAAAAATGTGGGTAATAACGTTGTAAACCCCATGAGATTGTTGTGGAGATAACTGAGGATTAAAGTTAAATGAGGGAGCCGTGATGGCACAGTGGTTCAGCGCTCAGCTACTAACCAAAATGTTGGTGGCTCAAACCCACAAGCTGCTCCACGGGAGAAAAATGTAGCAGTCTGCTTCCATAAAGATTACAGGCTTGGAAACCCTATGGGGCAGTTCTACTCTGTTCCATAGGGTTGCTATGAGTCGGAACAGACTTGACAGCAGTGGGTTGGGTTTAGAGTTAAATGAACTAAGGTACAAAATGTGTTTAGCACAGTGCCTGACACATGGTAAGAATTAAAATGTAGGTCATTTGGTTACCACTGGGTCAGCTCCGACTCATGGTGACCTTATGTGCAACAGAACACAGCGTGGCCCAGTCCTGAGCCACCTTCATGATTGTCGGCATGTTTGTGCCCATTGCTGCCTGTATAGCGCCTTCCAACCCCAGGGAATCGTCTTCCAGCACTATACTGGACAATATCCTGTTGTGAGTGGATTTTCACTGGCTAATTTTCAGAAGTAGATCTCCAGGCCTTTCTTCCTAGTCTGTCTTAGTTTGGAAGCTCCTCTGAAACCTGTCCACCATAGGTGACCCTGCTGGTATTTGAAATACCGGTGGCATAGCTTCCAGCATCCCAGCAATAAGCAAGCCACCACAGTACTACAAACTGGTGTGAGATCGACATTTTTACAAGCCGATAATCATTTAATATCAGTAATGTTGTATGGTTTAATATAAAACAATGTTAGCTTTTATTATTATGGTAGACCATATGCACATTAAAAACAAAACAAGCAAAAGGTTTCTTGAATGCATTCCAGTTTCACCCAAAACCTTTTTGTTTTCTCTGTTTTTTGCTTGTTTTGGTTTTTGTTTTATTTTTATTCTTGGATACAGAAGGAAGAATGACATGGACCAAAATATATTTGAGAGTAAATAATAGACAGAAGCTAGGAGATACCCCATCCTAAAGTGTCTGTAGGGGTGAAGAATCTCTGAGCCAATGGGGTTTGTCCATGCTGACCCTGGCTCTCTCAGAGAGGAAGCAGGTGGTAATGGAAATAGCTTAGGCTTCAAACAGACCTGAAATCAAATCTCGTCTCTGACAAGTACTCATCTGTTCAATGGGTATATTAGGTATACTTATGAGGCCACCTTAAGCTCCTTGAATTGACCCTTGAAACTAACATTCATTGCTCGCCCACGCTTCGGGCTAGGTGCTTTGTATGCGTTAGATCACTCAGTTCTTACAACAACCCAGCAACGTAGGGCAGGGCATCAGTGTACAACAGAATGAAACACTTTTCAAAACATTTTAATTAGCTATCATATAGCTGTGAGGTTTTTAGAGGGTCAGTGAAAAAGGAGACGCTGGACGAGACAGATTGACACAGTGGCTGCAACAATGGGCTCAAGCATAGCAACAACTGTGAGGATGGCGCAGGACGGGGCAGTGTTTCATTCTGTTGTACGTAGGGTCACTATGAGTGGGAACCGAATGGATGGCACCTAACAACAACAGCTGAACAAATTAAAAAGGGAGCCCATTTAGTTCCTTCAAACAAAAAAAAATTTGCAACAGGACTTAAAGGAATTTAGTGTTTAGAGCAGTTTTATTTATCCATTTGAATTTTTATTTCAGGAATGTTTGGTGTCCTGATTATATAGTGTTCTTGTGTGTGTGTGTGTGTGTGTGTGTGTGTGTGTGTTTAACAGAGTTAATACATGGTTTCCTGGCAGACTCAATACTAGGCAATGAATCTAGCAGTATGCTAACACGGGAGGCTCTGATAGTAAGTCCGTTTTATTTTACCTTGGTCACTCAGATAAGGCAATAATTAGACCTGTCAGCAGCTTTTCAATTCAACTTTCATGCTGATTTCTGTAAACAGCTTGCTTTTTCTCAGTTTATAACATTCTATCTTATAACAAGCTGTAACTACATAAAGGGAAGTGAAAAAGGAAGAGAAATGCCCAGATAATTCAGAATTAAAAATCACACGTCCTTAAATATCTATCCAGATGATTAGATTCATCTTCATTTAATGGGATGACTATGTCATTTACTGGTATGGCTCTGCAACGGCTCCATGCCTACCAGAAATTCAAAAACCTTCCGTAACGCCTGCTTTTTCTTTAAAATATGCTGTCCATATAATATGCACCTTTCTTCCTGCTACAAAGTTTTGTTTCATTAGTTAAATTGAAATGAGAATGTGTAAAGACCTTCTTTCCTCTATCATTTACTAAAGAGGAGGGGCAAATTCATGCTTCTTGGTGCTTAGAGGAGGTATCAGTAAACAGGCTGCAACGCTTCCCCCGACCCGGAGGTCATGGTTAAGGTCATTGGCGTGGCTTTGGAAGGAGGCTCAGGTTGCAGCTGTCTGCACTGTCCCAGCCTGCAGATAAATAGCAGACTTCAGTTTCCACTGCTACTGGTCTTTTCACCTTCAAGAAGAGCAAACGCTCCGCCTTCACTCCGTCTATGTCCTCCCAGTTCATCTCCCAGGAGCCACTGAACCATCTCTTAGCTACCTGTCCCCAGCCTTCGCTGCAAGCTGCCCAGAGGTCAGGAGAGTCCCAGGCCACTTGCATCTTTTGAGGGCCCCCACCCCAGAATATTAAGAAACGTGGAGATGCTGACTTGAGGTTAAATCAATTGCAGGGGATCATGTTTACATTTAACAAATGACCGTTTTCACACTCACACCACAATCCCAGTGATGTCCTGTGTGGCCTCATTTGTAGAAAATCCAGTGTGAAGCAAACCCTAAAGTCTTGATTTGAGGCACTGTGTGAATGCGAAGGCTGGACCGAATGGCCTTGGAGGTCTTGCCTGTGGTCACCCTTGTAGGGAACTGAGCTGGGAGGCTAACGGGTGGGTGGGTGGGTCTGTGGGTGGATGGGGGGGCGACCACGGGGAAGGACATGAGGAGAGCTTTCTGGAAACCTAATGCACTGTGAACGTTTCTCTGTCTAGAGGTGATAATCAGTGAAACTAATCAAAGTCGTTCATGGTTATGTGATTTCCTCCGGACGTCTGAACATACTTCTGCCAGTCTTTCCAGTCCCCAGGTACTGTGTCAGCAAGGCCTGGGCACTTTTAGAAGTTCTTGTGACTTTTTTTCAGAGAAAAGCTTTCTTTTCTCTGAAATAGTGCTTACTCAGTCAGTCAAAAACAAATGGGTGCTAGAGTGTCTCGTGCACAGAAAAATCTAACTCTAAAGGTCTCTTGTCCACTCCCTGGCTTCCCAAGGTGATTATAGGAGACCGTACTTCTTCTATAAAGACTTTTATTAAGTCTTTTATTAAGCTCTCAGCTGCTAACTGAAAGGTTGGCAGTTCAAACCCACAAGCAGCTCTGAGGAGAAAAGACCTGGAGATCTGCTCCTGTAGAAATTTCAGCCTAGGAAGCCCTATGAGGCAGTTCTACTCTGTCCTGTAGGGTCACTATGAGTCAGAATCGACTCAAGGACACACAACAACAATAGATAAAGAGGCTAAAGATAAGAAAAAATCATCTTCATAAAGGGAAACAAAAGTAGGTAGCAAAAAAATGCATTAGAAAATGTTAACCCTCCTTAGCAATTTCTAAAAAATGCTAATTAAGCAGCCTTAAAGTAACACTTTATGTACACTGAATTAGCAAACAAAATTTTAGTTATAACACCCAGCGCTGTGATAAAACAGGTGAGCTTGGATGTTACTGATGACATTATAAATTGGCATAACCTTTCTGAAAATCAATATGGAAAAATATACCAATAACTACACAGTGTTCATCTTTTTGAAAGCAGTAACCTAACTTCTGAGAATTGTTGGAAGGAAAAATATACCTAAAGAAGTGAAAACTCCATGCTTCAAGATGGTTATTGCATCATTGTGAAAATTTGAAAGTAGAGGTAACGTCCTTCACTATAGGAGAATAAACCAAAAAACTAAAAAAATAAACAGTTCCTGCCGAGTCGATTCCCACTCATGGTGACCCCATGTGTGCAGAGTACAGCTGCTTCGTAGGGTTTCCAAGGCTGTGACGTTTTGGAAGCTGATCGCCAGGCCTTTTTTTCCGGATGCCTCTGAGTGGACTTGAACCTCCAACCTTTCAGTTTGTAGTCAAGCACTTAACTGTTTGTGCCATTCAGAAAATTCTACGGGAGAATAGCTAAGGAATTTCTACTTCTTCAACTCCATAGCTGTCACACAGCATTTAGAAATCATAGTTATGAATAGTACATGTGGATGTTGAAGAAAATGAATGGGGTGATCTGGTGACACCAGCACTCTGATGACAGTTCTTCCGACCTCAGGGCCTTTGCACGTGGTCTTCTGCCTGGTGAGTCCTTCCTAGCAGCCCCTTCTCAGCATCCAGGTCTCAGCTGAAGTTCATCTCCTCAGTCACGCCTTCCTCTCCCCTGCTCAAAGACGCCCCCGCCCAGCCCCCGCCACGTCACCATTTCCCTCCCGTTGCTTCCGCTCTGCAGTTGCCTTGTTTCTTACGGTTTATTGGTACATCATCTGACTCCCCAGAACCTAAGCCCCCGCTGCTCCTCCAGTTCACCACAGTATCCTCAGGGCCTAGAAGACAATGTCGTTGACCGTGGCGAAATCACGGAGTTGGATGACCACCTCTGAGTTCAAATTAGAACCTAGTTTCTGATTTCTGCCTCCGATTGATTGCCACACACCTCTAATCCTCCCACTGGGGAATCAGTTAGCAAGCAGCCACGGAGCTGAGCGTGCAGACAATGTGTATGCTCCAGGAAGGCCACGCTGGCAGATAAAAAGTGGCACAGTGGTTAAAAGCTCCGGCTGCTAAACAAAAGGTCGGCAGTTCAAATCCACTAGCTGCTCCTTGGAAACCCTACGGGGCAGTTCTACTCTTTCCTATAGGGTCGCTATGAGTCAGAATCGACTCGACGGCAACAGGCAACGGGTTACCCTGGATCGACTGAAGAAGACCAAGAATAACTCACAAAAGAAAGTGCTCTCACTGTCCCTGTGCTGACCCCCCCACCCCCACCCCCACATCACACAGCCCAGGCAGACATGTCAGGACCAGTGGAAGTCGGCTGCAGACTGGTGTTATCTGAACAGCCATAAAGAATTCCTATATCAGACTACTTTGATTCCTGAAATTCCCACTATTAGAGCTGCTCCTTTGGACTACAGGTCTCTGTTAAATCAAAAACACACTGCCTAGATAGAAAGACCCACAGTCACATGGCAGGTCTCCCAGCCCAACAACCTCAGTCTTGTTGATGGAAGCATGCAGGGAGAGTATCCCTCAGCAGAGTACCTCCACGACCTGGAACTCAATGGGATGATTTCCTTAGAGGCCTTGGGGAGTCAGAGGACACAGGTCCCTGGTAGGGGGACACTGGAGTAAGGCCAGGAAATAGGTCAGCCCTTGGCTCAGGTCTCCAACAACCTTCTGGGGGGGTTTCCATTATCCAGAACAACAGGGCAGGAGCTGGCTTCACTGTAGTCCAGCAAGTGTGCTTGTTTGCCTGGACTTTTGCCTCAGTTTACTCAGCCCTGAGTCCACAGCACAAGCATCAAATTTGGGAGCCTTACCTGGGGCAGGCACCAGTAGATCCACCCACATCCCAAAGGACCTAGAGCCACACTTTGAAGAGTTGGCAAAAGGAGGAAGGGTTCCTTTGGACTCAGAGGCCAAAGTGGCCACCCATGCATTGCGGGAGGTTGGGGGAGTGATTCCAGCTCCAACAGAGGACGCAAGGACATGTGTCCTATGCTCCTCTTCCCAGCACGCATCCTGCACGTCTAGGACCCGAGCCTCAGCACCACCCCAATGCTTTCCTTCTTTTATTTTTTTTATTGTGATTTAGATGAAGGTTTACAGAACAAATTAGTTTCTCATCAAACAATTAATACACATATTGTTTTGTGTGTCATAGGTTTCCAACCCTGCAAAGTGTCAACACTCTCCCCTTCTCGACCTTGGCCTCCCTACATCCATTCATCCAGCTTTCCTGTCCCCTCCTGCCTTCTCGTCCTTGCCCCTGGGGTGGTGTGCCCATTTAGTCCCGTGTACATGGTTGAGCTACGTGTATTATTGTTTGTGCTACGTGTATTATTGTTTGTTTTATGGGGCTGTCTAATCTTTGGCTGAAGGGTAAACCTCAGGAGTGAATTCAGTACTGGTTAAAAGGGTGTCCGGGGGCCATACTCTTGCAGTTTCTGTCAGACCAGTAAGTCTGGTCTTTTTTTGTGGATTTAAATTTTGTTCTACATTTTTCTCCAGCTCTGTCTGGGACCCTCTATTGTGGTCCCTGTCAGAGCAGTCGGTGGTGGTAGCCGGGCACCATCTAGTTGTGCTGGACTGAGTCTGGTGGAGGCTGTAGTACTTGTGGTCCGTTAATCCGTTGGACTAATCTTGCCCTTGTGTCTTTAGATTTCTTCATTCTCCCTTGCTCCAGACAGGGTGGGACTGGTGGCGTATCTTAGATGGCCGCTTACAGCTTTTAAGACCCCAGATGCTACTCACCTCAGTCTGATATAGAACATTTTCTTTATAAACGATGTTATGCCATGAGCTAGATGTCCCCCCAATACCATGGTCCCCACAGCCCTCTGCCCAGCAATTCAGTCCTTCTGGGAGTTTGGATGTGTCTGTGAAGCTTCTATGACTTTGTCTTGGTCAAGTTGTGCTGGCTTCCCCAGTACTGTGTACTATCTTACTCTTCACCAAAGTTACCACTTAGCTATTGTCTAGTGTTTTTCCCTCCTCACCCTTCCCCTCCCTCGCACCCATCAAAAATCGTTTCTTTCTGTGTGTAAACCTTTTCATGAGTTTTTATAACAGTGGTCTCATATAGTGTTTGTCCTTTTGTGATTGACTTATTTCACGCAGCATAATACCATCTAGATTCATCCATGTTGTGAGATGTTTCGCAGATTCATCTTTGTACTTTATCGTTGCATGGTGCTCCATTGTGTGTATGTGTGATAGTTTGTGTATCTATACATCTGGTGGTGGACACCGAGGTTGTTCCCATCTTTTTGCTATTGTAAATAATGCTGCAGTGAACGTAGGTGTGTGTATGTCTATTCGTGTGACGGCTCTTATTTCTCTAGGGTATATTCCTAGGAGGGAGATTGCTGGATCATATGGTATGTCTATTTCTAGCTTTCTAAGGAAGCACCATATCATTTTCCAAAATTGTTGTATCATTTTGTATTCCTACCAGCACTGCATGAGTTCCAATCTCCCCACAGCCTCTCCAGCATTTGTTATTTTCTGGGTTTTTTTATTCATGCCAGTAATGTTGGGGTGAGATGGTATCTCATTGTACTGTTGATTCGTATTTCTCTAATGGCTAGTGATCTCGAGCGTTTTCTTGTGCAGCTGTTAGCCACCTGAATGTCATCTTTGGTGAAGTGTCTGCTCATTTCCTTTGCCCATTTTTTAATTGGATTATTTGTCTTTTTATTGTAGAGGTGTTGGCTTTTCCTATAGATTTTAGTGATTAGACTTTCGTCAGATATGGCATAGCCAAATTTTTTTTCCTAGTCTGTAGGTTCTCATTCTACTCTTTTGGTGAAGTCATTTGATGAGTGTGTTTAATTTTTAGAAGATCCCAGTTATCTAGCTAATCTTCTGGCATTTGTGTATTTTTGGTTATGGTTTGTATCCTATTAATGCCATGTATTAGGGCCTCTAGCATTGATCCTAATTTTTCTTCTATGCACTTCATAGTTTTTGGCTTAACATTTAGGTCTTTGATCCATTTTGAATTAGTTTTGATGTATGGTGTGAGGTATGGGTCCTATTTCATTTTTTTACAGCTGGACATCCAGTTCTGTTAAAAAGACTGTCTTCTCCCCATTTGATGGAGTTTGGGCCTTTGTTGAAGATCAAGTGACCATCGGAGGATAAATTTACATCTTGATTCTCAATTCTGTTCCATTGGTCAATGTGTCTGTCATTGTACCAGTACCAGGCTGTTTTGACTACCATAGATGCGTAGTAGGTTCTGAGGCCAGGTAGTGTGAGGCCTCCTACTTTATTATTCTTCTTCAACAGAGCTTTACTTATCCAGGGCCTCTTCCCTTCCCATATAATGTTAATGATTAGTTTTTCCATCTCATTAAAGAATGCTGTTAGTATTTGGATCAGGATTGCTTTGAGTAGAATTGACATTTTCACAATATTGAGTCAGCTTATTCATGAGCATGGTATGTTTTTCCATTTATGTAGCTCTCTTTTGGTTTCTTGCAGTAGTCTTTTGTAGTTTTATTTGTATCGGTCTTTTACATCCCTAGTTAGATTTATTCCTAAATGTTTTATTTTTTTAGGGGCTATTATAAACGCTATTGCTTTCCTGATTTCCTTTTCGTCATTCTTTCTATTGGTGTATAGGAATCCAACCGATTTTTGTATGTTTATCTTGTATCCTGCTACTCTGCTGAATCTTTCTATTAGTTCCAGTAGTTTTCTTGTGGAGTCCTTTGGGTTCTCTATGTATAGTATCATATCATCTGCAAATAGGAATAGTTTTACTTCTTCCTTACCAGTTTGGATACCCTTTATTTCTCTTTCCTGCCGTATTGCTCTAGCTAGGACTTCCAGCACAATGTTAAATAGGAGTGGTGTTAAAGGGCAGCCTTGTCTTGTTCCTGTTTTCAAGGAGAATGTTTTCAGCCTCTCTCCATTGAGAATCATATTGGCCATTGGTTTTGTATAGATGCCCTTTATTATGTTGAGGAATTTCCTTTCTATTTGTATTTTATTGAGAGTTTTTATCAGGAATGGGTGTTGGACTTTATTGAATGCCTTTTCTGTATCAGTCGAGATGATCATGTGATTCTTTTGTTTTATTTATGTAGTGGATTACGTTTATTAATTTTCTTATGTTGAACCATGCACGTACACCTGGTATGAATCCCACTTGGTTGGGGTGTATTTTTTTTTTTTTTTATGATGCTAAATTCTATTGGCTAGAATTTAGAATTTTGCTGACAATTTTTGCATCTATAGTCATGAGAGATATTGGTCTGTAATTTTCTTTTTTGTGACGTCTTTGCCTGGTTTTGGTATTAGGGTTATGCTGGCCTCATAGAATGAATTTGGAAGTATACCTTCCTTTTCTATGTTCTGAAATAGTTTGAGTTGTACTGGTGTGAGCTCACCTCTGACTGGTAGAATTCTCCAGTGAAGTCATCTGGGCCAGGACTTTTTTTTTGTTGGGATTTTTTTTTTAATTACCTTTTCCATCTCTCCTCTTGTTATGGGTCTGTTCAGGTTTTCTACCTCAGTTTGTGTGAATTTAGGTAGGTAGAAACCAATACTTCCCTTCTGATTCTCTAGCTCCCCCCAAATTCACTCTCACCTGGGTTCAGCAATAGGCAAGGAGGCTGTTCATTTTCTCCATTTTTTTTTTTAATTCAGCTACTTGCCTGATATAAAATGCGAATTATAACACACTGTAGTTAGTATGTAATAAGTGCCAATGAGATACTGTTGTTAGTTGCTGTTGAGTTGGCTTCAACTTATGGCAATAGGATGTACAACAGAATGGAACATTGCCCGATCCTGTGCCATCTCATCAGACAGTATTCTGTTGTGATCCATAGAGTTTTCATTGGCTAATTTTCAGAAGAAGATCACCAAGTCTTTCTTCTTAGTCCATCTTAGTCTGGAAGCTCCACTAAAACGTGTCCATCATGGATGATCTTGCTAGTATTTCAGATACCAATGGCATAGCTTCCAGCCTCACAACAACACACAGGCCACCACAGTACGACAAACTGATAGATGTGTGGTGGGTCAATTAGACAGCCTGCCTTAAAACAGAAAATAAGGAAATACAAATGTGAACTATTGTGCAAATATTGAATTCCATAAGAATGCTACATAATAATGACCTTATTGTGGCTTGAGGCACAAGTAACAGGCTTGTGTTCAGAAACAAAATCCACTTTTTCTTACTGGTTAACAAGAGCTGGGTCTCATACAGTAAGCCAACAACCTAGGGGGCTGGTTCATCTTTAACTGTGTTCCTGAAATTAGAAAAAGCAGGAGTTTGTTGAGGCCAAAGAGAATGACACAGCATGGCTAGCCCTCAGATAGCCAAGTCTCAGTGCCATTTGCTTGAGAACAATAACCCAATTTTCCTCATTAATTTAGGCACCAACATATTGAACTATTAAAAAAAAGAAAAAAACCATTGCCATCGAGTGGATTCTGACTCATAGCAACCCTATAGGACAGAATAGAACTGCCCCATAGGGTTTCCAAGGAGCAGCTGGTGGATTCAACCTGCCAACCTTTTGGTTAGCAGCTGAGTTCTTAACCACTGCGCCACCAGGGCTCCATATTAAACTATACCTGGGGGGAAATGAGAGACCATTGAGCGTACATTTGTGTCATAAACTGTTTGCTTATAAAGTCCTGCAACCAAGCATCTTGATCGTTTAGGGGAGCCCCAGCCAGGGTCCAGAGTACCACATGGACTAAGAAAGAAGCCACACTCGGGTAAGGGCACAGCCTAGGATAAGCCTCTGCATTCAGGGTGAAGCCAGGTCATGGTGCTCTTGCTCTTCCACGCAAGTCAAGGATAAAACAGCTCAAGTGCTGCTGCTTTTGTGGGGCTGAAGAGTGGACCCATTTGATTAAATAATCAAGCAAAAAGCTTACTCTGTGGTGTTCTGTGGGCAATCCTTCCAGTCCCATCCCAGAAGAGAGTTAAATTATAGACTATCTGCCATTATCTGGGAATAAGAATATGAAGATAAGAGTAGCTACAGTAATAATAATTGCCAGAATTTATCAGCAGCTTCTGTATTTTATAAAAATAGAATGTATATTCTCATAGGGTTTTCATTGGGAGATTTCCGGCAGTAGAGGGCCAGCCTTTCTACCTAACCCATGTGTCTTAGTCTGGAAGCTCCACTGAACCCTGTTCAGCATCCTAGCAACACACAAGCTTCCACTGACAGACGAGTAGTGGCTGTGCATGAGGTGCCCTCGCCAGGAATTGGACCCTTGTCTTCCACATGGAAGGCGAGAATTCTACCACTGAACCACCACTGCCTTCTTGTATCTACCCTTAAAGATGTATTATTATGCCTGTTTCAATCAGAGACATTTAATAACAGGCTGAGGGTCCCCTTCAATCAGTGAGGGTCCCATCGAGCTTGGATTCAAATCCATTCGTGTGCAACAAGAAGCCTGCACACATCTCCTTGTCTACACTATCTCAACCCCTTGAAGACTGTTTCCATGCTGTCTCTGCACTCGCTACTCTTCAAGTCCTGATTCAGAGGAAGGCAACCGGGCGCACTACACTGTGGAATTTAAGAGAGAAAACTGTAACTCAGGCAAATAAACAGTCTTTATTCGAAAGTATCAAAAGTCAGCATATTTCACCCATCAGCATTTCCAACAAGCTTTAGTTTCAGTTCCGCATAAACCAATTTTGCTGTTACGGCAAATTAAATGGTCACATTTTCGTTTCATTTCTGCAGTTTAGGTCCCTCTCTCTCTCTCTTTCTTTTTTACTGTGTGGCCCCAACTTTGACTGGACTTTACAAACCCTGACCATCTGTAAAATGTTGTGAGGCCCGCTCAAGCATTTTCAGATGATGTACTGCACTAATATGCTTCAGGAAGAGGGGCTGTCTCCAGCCACATTTAACTCACCAGCGCACAAGCTGATAAAGTGGATAGTCAGAGCTTTCAAAGGTACTGTGAGGTTATTTTAAACTGAGACGGTTTTAAAAGGCTTGAAGGTTTTAACTCTGTCACTTTTACGGCACTTGACTCAGCACAGCATACCACTTTGATTTGTTCATTGAATATATTATTTTTACATTAATTGAGCTCATTTGATGAGAAAAATTCCCACTCTATAAATTTCCCAGCTAATGGCTTAGAAATCTACTCAAATTCCGCACTCGTTAATTCATTTTAGAACTTTCAAAGAGTAGGTACTTTAGGCAGGCTAAGATTTGTCGCAAATAATCTGGGAAACAGCTGATCTACAGAAATGGTATAATCTGTTTTCTCACTTTAAGCACAGTTAGTGAGATGATTTATTCATTTAGGAGTCGCTGGGTGGCACACATGGTTAAGTGCTTGGCTACTAACTGAAGGTTGGTGGTTCCAGTCCACTCAGAGGCACCTCAGAAGAAAGGCCTGGTGATCTACTTCCAAAAAATCAGCCATTGAAAACTCTGTGGTGCCCACTTCTACTCTGACACACATGGAGTCTCCATGAATCAGAATCGACTCCATGTCAACTGGTTTTAACTGCTATTCATTTATTTTTTTTGCAGTAGAACAAAGAGTGCATCAACATGTTTGACTCTGTGGCTCTGTGGCCTGCTGGGCAGGCTAATCATATAAAATCACTTAGCCACACTGTGTTAGGATGGGGATCACCAGTGTGGGCATAGACTGTCATGGGAGTGCTGAGTTCATCCTATAGATGGAAGTCCTAAAGAAGATAATTTGAGAAATGCATTTTCCCATAATTTCCTGTGTTTGCTAATACCATTTGTAAGAAATCTGAGGGCTTTTTCATTTTTGTGCCTCAATTACAAAAAGAAAGAGCTAAAAATGGATTGTATATAATATCACTCATGTTTCTTGGAAACGGAAGCCATGGTAACAATCGCCATCCCTGCAAATCAGTCTAGAAATAGTTAAAATTATTTCCAATAGGCTTGCATCATTTCCGAAAGCATAAATCAATATTTCCTTTCCAATCAAAGTCACTTATTTTGCTATTTCTTGAGCTGGTTGAAAATTACCATATAGCTATGGAAGAAAGTATATGAATCAAAGTTTAGAAGTTGTTAAACAAATGCACTATAAAAACCCAGCCTTTTCTACATCTTGAAGCAAAGGCTGGTAATAAAGTGAATGGGATAATCTGAATTTTCACTTTGGAAAAAGAAAATTTTTTTCTTCTCAAATTCAAGGCTAACCCAGATAAATCCCACTTTGAATCAAGGAGGATTTTGAAAAAGAGAAGCATCTATCAAACTACAGAAACCTTTCCTGTACTTAAACTCATTTGACTGAATCTTTCCAAATTCACATAAATACTATTTCCATGAAGGAGCCCTGGTGGCACAGTGGTTAAGTGCCCAGCTGCTAACCGAAAGGTCGACGGTTCGAACCTACCAGCCGCTCCATGAGAGAAAGAGGTGGCAGTATGCTATTTCCATGGATAAGAACTCCCAAGTATGTAAACAGTAAATAAAGAATTAGAATTGGACAAACTGTGCATATTACATTTAACATACAATTTATTTAGAACTGAATTTGCTTATGTATCAACGCTTAGATTCAGTAAACCCACAAAGTAGTCATTCATTCATTAATTCGTTCATTTTACAGGTGTTCTTTTTTTTTTTATTTGATGCCAGTGAACAGTTTATAACATAAGTAGCATGATCCTATCCTCCAAGAGGTGATAAACTCTAGGAAAGCTACGGAAGCGTCAACACTTGTTAAGTGTTCTAGCCTGACATGGAGTCAAGTGTATGGCTTGGGTGGTGCAGACTATTGCTCTAGAAACTCAAAAGAAAGAGACATGATTGTGAGTCAGCTTCACGGAGAAAGTGAATCCAAAATTAGCCTTAAAAAAATGGGTAGGCTTCATGGACTTCGCAGGGGGAGAGGGAAATTTTATGGGCATGAATGAAAATCTCACATATTGGGGTTGGTAGGAAACCCAGTCTGAGTGAAACAGAAAGCGTTGGAAAGGAGAAGAAGAGATGCTTCATAAGGAGTTGAGATTTGAGTCTGATCCATCATACAACGTAGAGACATTGGTGACATTAATCAGGAGAGCAAGTTATTATAGGGAGATTAATCTGGAAGTTTTCAGGGTAATTTAGGACTCGGAGAGTTAGAAAACAGAAAGACCAAATGGACTATAGATGTGCTCCAGGGTGGAACTGGGGTCTGTTAACAGACACCCTAAGCACTATGCAGTCCGAACTGAATCAAGTGGAGTAGCACTCACTGAGGACGCTAACCTTCCAGCCCAGGCACAGGGCCTCCCTAGTAATAGGTACATGATAAAGGTGGGGCCATTCAGCACCATTTGAGGGTCCCCATACAACATTAAATTACATGGAGTACTGCCAAGAATCATAAGAACACTTTCCTGAAGGAGACACTCTTGCTCTTCATAGAGGGCGTCAACCTTGAATTTGAGTCATAAACTTCCCCAGCATCCAACATCTGTGTCTTAAATGTGGCTTTTATTTTTTTTTAAGGATTTAGAAAGGCCGTTCAGATGCCTGCAAGATTCCCACTTTCCACCTTCTTGCCTGAGTCCTGTTCTCCAGTCGTCCATTTCCCCAAGGCCTTGGTCCCAGTAGGGAGCAATGGTGTCCCAGGGCAGTAACTCTCAGACTGCTCTTCTGGCTTGTACCCGACAGTCCTAGCATCTCCCCATTTGTAAGACTGTGTAATGGTCCCCAAGCCCTGGTGCCACAGTGGTTAAGAGCTTGGCTGCTAACCAAAAGATTGGCAGTTGGAATCCACCAGCTGCTCCTTGCAAATCCTATAGGGCAGTTCTACTATGTCCTATAGGGTCACTATGAGTCAGAATCAATGGCAATGGGTTTAGTTTTTGGTATTCTGGTGATGACGGTCCCCACCAGATCGAGAGATAAATCATAGGGAATGTTTATAACAATGAGCGAGATGAAGTAGGAAATCACTCATAGAATTGCCCCATCTTCATCACGTATATGGCCTTGCAAAAAAGCCTTGGAAATCAGTTAAACTTGATTTTTGTCTTTCTGCATATATCTCTGTGAATGATGTTATTATTTCAAGAATGTATAATGCAGTAAAGATAGCACAATAGTACACAAAAATGAAGCTAACACGAACAGTTTACTACCCGATGAACCACTAATTGGTTGCCACAGGTAGACTATCTCCTCACACGTTTATTCTCCGAGATCCTCTCTCCTGATGATATTCCTTCTCTCCGGGGTTAAAGTCCATCTACAGGGAGAGAGACATAAGCTGTGCTACCTCACACACTCCCTGTGTTGTCACATACGCTTATGGCCCATTCTTAGGCCTCTCCTCCTGGGTCTTCCCATCACGTCAGCAGATACCTACCACAGTTTCTCCTCATCAGTGTCCCAGTATCACTGCTTCTTCAACCACGTCAGCCAATTATTTCACCTTCCTCCTTCATGAAGGGGAGCTAATAATAGTATCTACATCATAGGGCTGTTCTGAATTCTGAATTAGCCAATCTGTGTAAATCACATTATGTTGTTGCTGTTACTGTTATTATTATTACTGCTCCACCTTGAGAAGGCAGCAGGGACTAGATTCGAGGCTGAGGTGGACGGAACTCTCTTACTTGGTTGACGCTGTCTACTCATTGAATCATGTCAGCCAAGAGGAAAAGAGAGAGGCTTTCCCTTAACAGGACTGAATCCAGCTCCATTCAGTGGTCACTGAATCTATTGTTATAATTACCTGCAGAGTGATAAATTGGTGAACCCACCTGTTTTTCTCAGTATAACCCCCAGATCAAAATAGCCATTACCTAGAGATGACCCTAACTTTCTTTTTTGATAATCTTGACCAAATCATTGTCAATTGAGTATGTAAAAAAATCAATCTATATACTTAGTCTTTGTTCTAAGAAATCAAAATCTATAGAGGTTTATTGAAAATGGCAGAATGGAATAACTTTTGGAATTGTGTCAACAAATAATTTGAGTTTTGACAATGTTCTTTCTTAACTAGAATTAATTACATAAACATTTGGTCCTTTTGGGTTTTCTTAGAGCCTGACTTGAAGCTGAACGTGATGCCTATGAGATTTGTGACTTATTCTGAAGAATTATACAGTTGCTTTGTGATCATCTTTTCAGTTGAAATACCATGTGTCCTTTGAATAACAATTATTTCCACCAGCTCGTTCAAAAGTTAGTTTGTGATATTATAAAATGTAATGTGAGGCTGGATAGGAACCCAGAGGTCATCCAAAGTTCAGTCCCTTTGTTGTACCCAGGAGGAAGCTGAGACTCAGAAATTAAGTAACCTCAATGGTGTCACTAGGGTTGGTGTCACCCAGTGTGGTAACTCATGGTGTCACTTCCCACCCCCCACCATGGACCTCCTCCCATACCAGACTATACAGAATTCTTAGTTACGTTTTTTGTACTAATGTTACTCATAAATCGTAGTTCCCGTATATCACTCCTTCTTTTCCTTTAATTACTACTTTATTCTCAAAAAGTTATTGATATAGATTCACAAATACTAATTATCACAATATTGTAACTAAAACAACAGAAAATTTGACAAAATCAGCAACTAGAAAAACACTGGCAGCAACAAAAACAACAGCAAGTGCTTATAACGTGTGCAGATGAAACCATGTGATTTGAAGCGTCATTGTAATTGGGTAATAATGACCGCTCTGACCGGAGTGCATTAGAAGGTTCAAAGATTAAAACTGACATAGAGTTTTAGCATTGTAAGTATATTGATACAAGTAAGATGGCCTTACGAAAAATGTTCTTGTTATTATAACTACAGGGATATTTTTATAGACAGTCATTTTTGGTGTCACCCCCTCTGACAGTGTCACCTGGTATGGTCTGCACACCCTGCATCCCTTTAGTGAGACCACTGAAGAACCTGTCTACTAAGTCACTGGAAAACTAAATCTCAAATTATCTGCCTTAAAATCCAGAGCTCTTTCTACTGCACCAGTCTACTCCAAATATTATAATTTTTCAGTTCTCAGAAAAATACATCTACTTTGCAGTTGAAATAAATTGCAATTGTTTGGAAACTTTCATTGGCCATCTGAATGGAAATGTCAATATTTAATTTATGATTGGTCAAAGATCCATGATATCTTTAGTTTCACAAGTGATCAATGCCCCCCTTCAGAAGATGAAAACCTTTCCTCGAGCTTCTGAAAATGTGATGGCTTAGTAGCCTCATGCTTTAGTTACCCAGCTCCAGTGTCAAAAAGAGACGGAGACAGAGAGAGAGAGAGAGCTACATCCAGCTGGAATCAAGGGCTTGCTTCAAAGCTTTTATCTTCAGAGGAAAGAAATCTTGTGAATTTCATTAATGTCAACAAGATCTGAGAAGATTTGAAGTATTTAAGCCTTTGGGCGTCTCCAGCGTGCCAGATGCTGTGATTATTACAAGTTTTGTTTTTTGATTCACATGCCCCATGAACCAAGAATTTGGAAATATCCATTGTGAGGTCATACTTGAGAGTGTATCGAAAACCTTAGGTTTCCACAAGAATGTGAAGCCAACCAACAGAGCAGTGGCTAAACATGGGTCAGATACAGAAACACCCAGAATTCTGAATGGGCTGACACCTGCTTTGGTTGAGAAAAAAATGAGTCCCCTCAAAGTAACGGAGCAAAACTAAAACAAGAAAAGCAAGAAGTCTGTCTTTAGGAGTCTGTAAGCAGATCATCTCATAATCTTCCCAAAAGGCTTCGTCTCTTTTCCAGTGAGAACAATGAATTTTGTCCTGGTTTTATTCCCTCTTCCCTTTCTCCTCATTCCTTCACCTCCAGAAAGATCAGGCTGGAATTCATACTTGTCTCCCTTGTAACTATCCAAAATTTGTGGGAGAAAATACTTTTATTAAAAAACTGGTGAAGTTCTTTCTGTAAAGTGAATGGAGTCCAAGCTAATCCCTAATGAACAGATATTTCTGGCAAAATAAATGTTGAATTTGATCCAGTTATCTAAATCCCTAGTTAAAATATATCTGTGTCCCTTATTCTTCCCTTTCTTAATTCAGATTGAAAAGAAAAAGAAACTCAAAATTAATCATTTTTAAGCTCATAAACATTGTAAGTGTATTTTAAATGACATCTTGTTTAATGATAATAAACTTTCCAACTATCTCTTGTGAAATATTTTGCTTCTGTTTCACTAAAACCAGCATTCCTGTTTAAATCCCAGCAAATGCAAACAAGGAATCACTGTTTGGGTAGTCTCAACCCTCTAACCCTAACCCACTAAACCCAAAAGGGGGATTAGTTCAGAGTCACCCAGCAGAAAAATCTGGGCTGGTTTAGCGTCACCCAGAAGCATTTTCTAATGATAACATTTTGCAGCAGCTTCCACCTGCGCAGACCTGCCAAGACCTGAACCCAGGCCCCCAGGGCTAGCTTTCTCTCCCCGCGGTGGATGACGTCACTGAAAGCCAGCCGGGAAGGAATGCAGCGGTAGCTGTGATGATGCCATCAGCAGGTTCAGGTCTTGACAGGTAAGATGCCTCTGGTTTAGCTTTACAGCTCTTGAAAAACATTTTTAGTTCGGCATTTGAGAAACCGAAAAAAAAAAAAGTCTTTCCGATCCAGAAAGAAGTGAGTTTGATTTGTTATTTTGTTTTGATTCCGCTCAACGTTGCTTCAGTGAGCTCCCTTCCCTGGTGGGCAGGCACAAAGGCCCAGCGCTCTGGCTGCACACCACGCACGCCAGACCTTTCCCCTGGAAGTCCACATGGCGGACGTGCTCTCGGGAGTTTCCTCACGTGGCTTAGCACTCTAATACTGAGAAGAGCTTCAAGCTGGACTTGGCCTGGATTCACGTGCAAGTACCGCGTATGCAAAGTGGCTACACTTGGCGACACCCCCGCCCCCAAAATGGTCAGAGAGACAGCGGGAAACTAGGGTAGGGTGTGGCGGGATCATCTGGCATCTCTGGCAGCCATTTATATCTAAGCCTCGGTTTTAGGGCTGTAATTTAGCCTCAGGTGCTGAGGGAATTGGTCAGCCTGACTCAATGTCTTGGGGTGCCACCAAAGACTGGGTGAATGTTGTTGGGCAGGTTAATCATCAACCTGTTTATCTGAGGTGTTTGCTAATTTCTACAGTTACTCAGATTGCCACTGTGTACCTAAGAAGTAACTGAACCATTTTTGTGATGCAGCTTGGCAAGGCATGTCATAAAAGTGGAGTTAGTCTTTGGTGTGAAGACAGATGAGTAGGGACGGTCTGAGCACTGTTGGGGTCATCCCTTATCATTTCCCAGTTCCATCACGTGGTTTCCAATCGAGTTTCCTTTAAGAGTGGAAACTTCTAGAAGCACCAAACTCTCCTGCAATTTCAGGGGTGAGTGAAGAGTTGGGCACAGGTGCCTTGCGTCCAGTAGACCTAAGGCCTTCCCTTTTGTAATGAAATGCTGCTGCTTCCATTAGGAGACTTTCCAGATTAACTGAAGGGCTTCTGTTCCTGAAATCCTGTCTGTTATTTTCCTAGTCATTACCAGAATATATAGGTAAATTTCATTTGTTTCGTTATCAAATGGATAATACTTCAGTACATTGAGTAAGCAATTTGAAATAAAGTTTGTTTTTATATTTCTGATGCTTTAAATAATGCTTCTGTTTCCAAATAACTCCTTTGTGTATTGCTGTTCATGCGAGAATATCTAAATATTTAACATTTAAGAGTATCCGCCCCCCCTCCCCCCAAAAAAAGAAGAGACAGAAAAATCCAAATTTGTTTTAAATTCTCCTTGAGCCTCCTTGTGGCCATCCACACATTTTTTTAGTGCTCTTTATGCCTCTGGGATATGAGGACTCAGCATCAAACTAAAGCAAGCAGATGAGACCTCTCCCAAGACACAGGATCCAGTGGCATCCAAAGCAACAGTGGTGGCAGGTACTACACTGAGGTTCTGTAAGGTCCAGGGGGCACGGAGGGTGGGAGTGAGCCTTGTGTTCTAGGGAGGGTGGCCAGTTAAGCTTCCTTAACTAGATGATAACCAGTTGCCATCGAGCTGACTCCGACCTATGGGAATCCCGTGTGTGCAGAGTAAAACTGTGCTCCCTAGGGTTTGCAATGGCTGATTTCTCAGAAGTAAATCTCCAGGCATTTCTTCTGAGGCACCTCTGGGGGGACGCGAACTTCCAACCTTTCAGTTAGCAGCTGAACACGTCACTGCTTTGCACCACTGAGGGACCCCGATTAGATGATTTGTTGTTGTTGTTTGGTGCCGAGTCAGTTCTGACTCACAGCGACCCCCGTGACACAGTACAACTGCACCATAGGGTTTTCTTGACTGTAATCTTTACAGGAGCAGATCGCCAGGTTTTTCTCCCACATAGCCGCTGGGTGGGTTTGAACTGCCGACCTTTCAATTAGCAGCCGAGCGTTTAAATGTTGCACCACCAGGGCTCCTTATCTAGATGATAAGCTCCCTCCAAGGCAAGGGCCTTTTTTCTTCTGTGGCATCAACCTCCAGTACCTAGTAGAGTGCTCAGTCTGCAGAAGGAACGTCAATCACAGCTGCCGTTGGTGTCACGGCCAGGAGCGCGGGGACCAGCAGGCAGAGTGGTGCTGTGAAGCCCGCCCTAGCACTGACTTGAGGAGGCCTGTGCTGGCCGCCAGAATCATCCTTTCTCTCTGGCTTCGCCTCCCTCGGCTTTGATTGTTTTCCCCTTTCCTGTAATTGTCGTTGTTGTTGTTAGGTGTGGTCAAGTTGGTTGGAACTCATAATGATCCCACGTACAGCAGAAGGAAAGACTGGCAGGTCCTGCCCCATCCTCACTATCCTTGCTGTGTTTGAGCTCACTGTTGTAGTCACCGTGTCAGTCCCTCTCATTGAGGGTCTTCCTCTCTTTCGCTGACCGTCTACTTTACCAAGGGACGGGTCCCTCCTGACATGTCCAAAGTAAGCGAGACAAAATCTCGGCATCCTCGCTTCTAAGGAGCGTTCTGATTGTACTTTTCCCAAGATAGACTTGTTCGTTCTTTTGGCAGCCCATGGTATGTTCAGTATTCTTCACCAGCACCATGATTCAAAGGCCTCAATTCTTCTTCGGGCTTCCTTATTCATTGTCCAGCTTTTGCATCCACATGAGGCAGTTAAAAGTACCATGGCTTGGATCAGGTGCACCTTAGTCCTCAAGGGGACATCTTTGCTTTCCAACACTTTAAAGAGGTCTCTTGCAGTAGATTTGCCCAATGCAGTGAGTCGTTTGATTCCTTGACTGCTGCTTCCGTGGGTGTTCCTGTGATCGAGTGACTAAAGAAAAGGAAAGGACAATGTCGAGAGAGTATCTCCTCAGAGTCCTCCGCTATGTGCACCTGCGCTCGTCCTTGTCACTGAATAGTAGGTATCTGTGTGAAACGTAAGTGTGTCTTCTGTGACTTCCCTTCACAGTGGCCCTTGGTGACACATGTTATGATAGTCACTTCACAGTTACAAGCTGAATTTACGCACCAGGAGAGTGGCCTTGGAGAACAAGAAGCTGAGTATATACACATCCATCTCAGGACAGTTGTTCAAAGAGGTTTAGGTAGAAAAAAGTCTACATTTTCAAAACAAAATCAAAAAGGACACCAGCTACCATCGAGTCGACAGGGAAGTGCTTGGCTGCTAACCAAAAGTTTGGTGGTTCAAGTCCGCCCAGAGGCACCTCGGAAGAAAGGCCTGGCGACCTACTTCCAAACTATCATGCCATTGAAAACCCTGTGGAGCAGAGTTCAGCTCTGACACACACGAGGTCACCGTGCTTAAACATGCTGCTTATGTAATCAAAGAAGATTCAATGTGGAGTGATAAAGACACTCAAACTAACTCTTAACCTGGAACAACTTCTACGCGGTAGTGGTATGCCTCCTGCATGTGGGCTTCTCCAAGAAGAAGGACGGAATCCCTTCTGTATTCTGCTTGTGTATTATCCCTTCAGAATACAAAATCTGGTTCAAACCCTCCTTATAGTTTCATATTTTTGGTTATAAATAAGACATATCTTTTCCATCATCCGCGTATCTTCCTCGAAGCTGGACATAAAATAGACTCCCTACTTCCAAAATTAAAATGTCATCTTCCTAATCAGAATTGACAATTGTAAATAACTATCTTGGTTTTTATTTAAAGCATCCTATTCTCTCAGTTGCGTCTGCCAGCAGTGTCATATGTATTAAAAATGGTGAGCTCAAACTAATCACCTCAATTTCAGATTCTCAAAGAAGCTGACAATATAGCAGTTTTGAAATAGAGTCCCCATTACTCACCTGCCTTTCAACAGAGCTGGACACTAACCTGTGCGCTGTCATCATGATAGCCTGCAAAATAAGGGGGGTGCCCCTTTCTTGTTCCTTTTTTTTATCCCAATGATACGCATTCTGCAACCACAAAATATTCCAACTCCAACTCACTTTTTGAATAAGCAACTTCTGTTCTTTTATCATTTGAGTTATCTGCTGTCAAGAAACAAAAAAGCTACGTAGTCTACTTACTCCTACAGTTAAATATTTTTAAAAAATAAGAATAGGTTACTGTTGAAATAGATTGCTGCTTGTCGCTGTTGCCTTCTAGAAGGCAGTAGGAAAAACAGGGTGTGTTAAGCTTTCTATTGTGGGCAGACTTTCCACACCCCTTCTGCCTCCTTCACAGAACTATGTCTGTCCGGTGATGTACTCTGTTCTTGACCTTTTAGCTAATATGCCAACAAAAGGCACCATTTACTAGTGATTACTATACGTATCTTTGTCCATAAGGAACAGGGTCAAAGCTGTCCCAATGTGGCATCGTTATCACCAGCTGCATGTCCAGTGGCTCCAAGGGGTCTGCTCCATGGCTTCGCTGTGCTGGGCAAACAGGCGATGCCACATTCTCCCAGCCTGCCTCTTTCACGACCATGAGGGGTTTACCAGGACTGTGATGTGGGGTGGCACACGAAGTCAGCCAGAAACAGTAACTGGGCACTCTTCCCCTCCGGGAAGTTGACATCATTCCTAATCGGTGCTTCCCCCAACTCTGTCTCCCTTGCCCCACAGTCTTCTCCCTCCTGCCCCTGTTTTCTGACTCTTTGTTGCTTTTTTTCCTGCCCCATTTTTGGACTTTCTTCCTTAACATCTTTTCTGTGCACCTGTAACAAATGTCGACAATCCATGCACCCACGCGTCCTCCCCCTTCTCTCTTGAATCAACTCGGAGACCTTCTCCTCTAGGAAAGCTGCGCCATGTTGTCTTCCAAAGGCGCCAACCCTACTCAGGCCATATTTAAGCCTTTAGAGACAGAGTCTGCTTGCCTTAAATCTGCACCTGTGTATATTGTTAAAAAAATATTTGTTGTTTTCCTCAAAAACAACAGGGCAAGAACCCTGTTGTTCAAACATCTTATCTCTTGTTTGTTGTACAGAGCTAGCATATTTGGACATTCTGGATGATCAACTACCATGTAAATCAAACTTTAAATGAACTTAAATCCAGTTCTCTATGTGATAGCAGAAAGGTTTGATGAGGAAGAAAAGACCCCCCTAATTGCAGTGGCTTTGTGAACCATTTTCTTCATTTGTTGTGAAGAATTGATACATACTACTGTTGTATGACTCGTAATCTAAAGATGTCCAGAATAACTGAGGGGAAAAGGTTTAAACATCACATCTCCTGCAGCTATTTCCATATCCAAACACGGTAAACATTTGGGGGCTATATCTGAATGATGACTAAAATAAACACTGTATCAAGTGTTGATCCAAAGGTGCCTGCCCTGTGGCATCCTGTGACTTGAGCTCCAGTCCTCATTCCGTGCCAGCCTTTCTCAGCCCACCTGCGTGCATCCCCTTCCTCAGAGATGTAAGATGGTGGTGATGTTCGGCCACTTACAGAGGCATAATAATGACTTGCTTGCCTGAGGAATGAATGTTGTTGACGCCGTTGGAAGTCAGTGAGTGAAATACAACATGAAAACATATAATGACTATAATTAGAGAAAAAATTGTGAAAATTTTACACTCTGGATTGAAGCACTGGGCCTCCTGTTGTTTTCTCAGACTCCCACACACTTGAGTAATCACTCTAGACATCTCAGAGGCTGGATGCAGTCAGATCTTCCTTATGCAAATGGTTGAGATTGAGTTTACTTGTGTCCTGGTTTCCTAGAGCTGCCTGTTAGGAGCACCTCAAGTGGGTGACTTTAAAGAACAGAAATTTATTTTCTCACAGTTCAGGAGACTAGAAGACTGAATTCAGAGTGTGGCTCTAGTGGGTAGTCCTTCTTTGTATATTTCAAAATCTGGTATCTGGCAGCCCCTGGCATTCCTGAGCTTGTAGATGCATCTGCCTCCATCATTAGATGGCACCTGTCTTCCCTCTGTGTCTGCCTGCATGTCTCAGTGTCTACTCTGCTCTTTCTGTACTCAGATGTGGTTAGGTGTAGGATCCACCCCACACCGGTAGGACCTCCACTGATTGATTGCATTATGGGAACTGATTGCATCACATTACATGAGATCACATCCACAGATATGGAGGTTAGGGTCCCAGCACGTATCCGGGGGAACACAATTCAATCCATATCATGGTGTAGAATAGAGAATCTCAGACATAGGCTCCCAAGGCCTTCAAAGGCCATGCCGAGGGACTCCATCCTGCATGTGGTCTGATCGGCAGTGGTCCCTTCCAGGCCCTGTGAGACCTCAGATGGGGCTATGCCAGGGGCCCACATGAGCTCCCAGGCTCCCCATGGGCTGGCCTGCCTTTCTGGACTTAGGTGCCAGAGTCCAAAACCAGCAGTGGCACAGCCTCCTAGGAAGGCCTAAGAAATCACTGATATCCACACCCTCAGTTATCCATCAGGAGCAGACTCTGCAGGAAATACTGTTTCCTCCCCCAGTCCCACCTGCATCTGGACGGGGTGTAAATAATTCCAGACAACTGAACACTTGAATTTCTGATCCTTACAGGAGAATGAGCCCACCACATCTACACAGCTACAAAAGCAACAGACACAGATGTGAGCTAAGTCAGATATGTTGTTGTTGTTAGGTGCCGTTGAGTCGGTTCTGACTCACAGTGACCCTAAGCACCACAGAACGAACGGAACCCTGCCTGGTCCTGCGTCATCCTTACAATTCTTGTCATGCTTGAGCCCACTGTTGCACCAATGTGTCCAACCATCTCATTGAGGGTCCTCCTCTTTTCCGCTGACCCTCTACTTTACCAAGCATGAGGTCCTTCTCCAGGGACTGATCCCTCCTGTCAACAAATCAGATATATCCATTTTAAGTCACATAGGGCCAACGGCCTAATCTGACCGTAGGCCGTTTCTTCTGAATATGCCAGGCTGTGACTTTGAAGAAACCAAGTCTAAAGAGCACTCTTTAGTTCATAGTCGGAGGTGAGAAAGAGACTCCCTTACTGGTAATCTGTATTGTGACGGAGATTCGCTCACTTTCCTTTACTCTGGTATTGCTTTGCTTTACGTTAGTTTTCATCAGCTTCAATGGGGGACTTCGTGTTTTTGTATATTGTTTTGCACGATCACATAAAATCATTAAATGTTCGTGTCTCCTACCAAGCATTCAGAGAAGATGCCTAGACTGACGTATAGGGCTTTTGGGGGAATGGCAGAGGAATAACTGGCATCTTTGTGTGTTTGCCCGAACCAGTGAACTCCGGAGACGGCATCGACTACAGCCAGCAGAAGAGGGAGAACATCGGAGACCTGATCCAGGAGACGCTGGAGGCCTTTGAGCGCTACGGAGGAGAGGATGCTTTCATCAACATTAAGTACATGGTCCCCACCTACGAGTCATGCTTGCTCAACTAGCCAGGAGAAAGCTGGCCTCAGAGGGAGGCTTCCACTGGAGGCCGGGTCAGTGGTCTCAGCTGCTCTGGGCCTCTCATTATTTGTGACTTCTACAGCTGCTAGGATAGCGGCTTCTGAGCCCTTGGACTGTTAGCCCTGTTGAGAGCAAGGCTTTCCGATACATAAATAGTGCCTGTTTCTTAGATTACAATAGCGTGCTGTGCTTATTTGTTCTGAGAGAAGAATTGCTTCTTTATACAGCTCGGACGGAAGCAGGAGCCCGAGTTAAACCTTCACTTGTATGGACAATAAAACTATGATTTTCATACGCAGTTGTGTGTGTGGCTGCCCTAAGGGTGATGTCAGAGGTGGTGAGGGAAGCGTTTATGCTGACTGTTTAATAGGTGTTTGTCATGGAGAAGAAACGCCAGTCCAGCAGTGCCCTGCTCAGCTGTGTGGAATAACATGCTTTGACGTTCAATCCAATTGTTGAATCTATATTCCAGTTACGCTAGGACATGTTTGCAGCCCCGTATGAAGCTCCGCTGTAAGTGCGGTCAATGCTTCTCGCCCACTTGAGACCTGGGCTCACAGGTGCTTTCCAGTTTGTATTTGGGTGGGGGGGGGGGGTGGTGAGGGGCCCTTGAAGTTCGACAGGGGCAGGGTTATGTATGAAATGTTACTTGGCAAAAACAGCCAAAAAATTGTCCCTTTGAATGGTGACATAGGATGGAGTGCTGTTAATAAAACATTACCAGAGGTTTGTTGAGGGCTTTTATTAATTTTTGAGACTGACTTACATGCATCTTAATGATTGCCCCCTGTAACAAATCAATTTTTTTCTCTTAGTAGTTCTTCCTCTCCATTGCCTACCCCAACTCGTTTGGTGGGTTTTTATAGCTCCACTCACTGAACTTTATTTATTTTGAAGGAGATCACCAGGCCTTTCTTCCAAGGCACCTCTGGGTGGACTTGAACCTCTTCCAACCTTATGGTTAGTAGCCAAGCACATTAACTGGTTGCACCACCCAGGGATTCCAAGTATAGGTATAAAACCAAAAAAAAAAAAAAAAAAAAAAGACAAGAGACATGCCCTTTTTCATTCAGCAGAGAGAGAGAGAGAGAGAAGGTGCCCACAGAGCCGTCGGCCAGAAGCAGTCAGCCTTGGACGAGGCCTTCTCAGGCGTGCCAGGCATCGGGCTCCATGCACTGAAACTCAGCCCAGGAGGCAGCCTACAGACAGAACACTGACTCCACAAACCTGAGAAACACTGTGGCTGCCTGGAAATGTAGAGCCTAAGGTATCTCACTTCTGTAGCAAAATGCAACTTTGGCATAAAAGTGAAGAAATCAAACATGTTCATCCATGTACAAGTGTGGTCCTCAGAATTACTGTTACTAATGACTCAAGGCTCCATTTCCAAAGGCAAACACTGAACTGGAAGGCTCATTCATCTTCCTTTATTACCTGTTCAGCACAGGAACTCTAGCACCAGGTAGCTACAACTAGTTTCTGGAAGTATTTTTAAGGATACACTGAGATATGCATGATAGGGTAAGACTAATTGGCTTTTGTGGATAATTCTTTGAAAATGACGTAGCTAGACGTCGACATCAATAGATTCAGGCAGGTTTTTCTCCAAACGGTGATGTTCAGTTGGCCCATGAGTTGTTGCCCTTGCATTGGTGGTGTCAGGGAAAGGGACACCAGAGTCCATGGTATTTTTAGTTACAATGACCAGGACCCGTTGGTGCCTTTGAGAGTCAGTGCTGGAATGGCTGCTGAGCAGCTCTGTTAGGCAGGCAGAGACACAGCCCCGCTTCCCACCCGCTGCCGTGCACCTGAACACAGCCTGGTGGGAGGAAGGAGAAGACCCGGCCACTCAGCACACAGCCTGGACTTTGGTCTGGAGTGCAAACAGCTGGTTCGTTTCCTAGCTGGGTCGCTGATTACCATGCTGCCTTGGGCAAGTTATGTAACCTCCCTGAGCCTCAGCTGTAAAGTGGAGCTAATTCCTACCCAAAGGAATGTTGTAAGGATTAGAGGTATGTATCTCATTGCTGTCAAGCCGATTCCGACTCGTAGCGACACTACAGGACAGAGTAGAACTGGCCCATAGCGTTTCCAAGGAGCGGCTGGTGGATTCGAACTGCCAGCCCTTTGGTTGGTAGCCAAACGCTTAACCACTGCACCACCAGGGTTTAGAGGTAGTATGTGTAAAGTGCCTGATATAATTTCTGATAGCGCTTGGCCTTCTATTTCTGCGAGAAAAAACATGACACAGATACAGGGATAGGGATAGGTAACACCAGTTGCGGTCGAGCTGATTATGACTCATGGCGAGCCCATGCATGTCAGAGTAGAACTGTGCGCCATAGGGTTTTCAAGGGCTGATTTTTTTTTTTTGAAGGAGAGCACCAGGCCTTTCTTCCAAGGCACCTCTGGGTGGACTTGAACCTCTTCCAACGTTATGGTTAGCAGCCAAGCACATTAACTGGTTGCACCACTCAGGGATTCCGGGTATAGGTATAAAACCAAAAAAACCAAACTCGTTGCTGTCAAGTTGATTCTGATTTATAGCGACCCTATAGGATGAGTAGAACTGCCCCATAGGGTTTCCAAGGAGCAGCTGGTGGATTCAAACTGCCGACCTTTTGGTTAGCAGCCGTGTCTCTTAACCACTGCACCACCAGGGCTCCAGTATAGGTATATAGATAAATAGATGCATAGACAGATACACAGATGAATTATGACTAGCTTCCACCCTGGAAAAGCAATATATATTTGGAAAATCCTCAGACAATAGGGTGCTTTGTACCTAGCAATGATGGGTTATTTGTAATGAAGCGATAATTTTGCTCAGAGTAACCATGTTAATAGCACCATGTTCTCTAGAGATTAAAAAGAAACAGACTTTGTTTTTCTGGTGTAGATGGAATGCCCTGATTTCCCGACTGCCCGTCTACGGGAGGCTTGGCTTCTACTCCCCCAAACGCCTTCCGGTTAACTAGAGAGACGGGAGTGTGGGCCATTCTAGATCTCTCAGTGACGCAGCGGCTTCTCCCACCTGCTATCTTTTCACACTGACACTTCCTGTCAAAGTGATGGGTTGAATTGTGTCCCCCCAAAATATGTGTTTTAAATCCTAACCTCTATGCCTGTGGTTATAATCTCATTTGGGAATGGGTTGTCTTTGTTACGTCAATGCAGGATTAGTGTAGGGCGTATCTTCAGTCAATCTCTTTTGAGATATAAAATAAATTAAACAAGCCAGCAGAGGAGAGATGGGGTAAGATACATGCTGGGATACATGGAGATCTCCAAGGAATCAAGAAACGGAGGCTAAAGAGACGAAGACCTTCCTCCAGAGCTGACAGACAGAGAAAGCCTTCTCCTAGAGCCAGCGCTCTGAATTCATACTTCTAGCCTCCTAAACTGTGAGAAAATAAATTTCTGTTTGTTAAAGCCATCCACTTGTGGTATTTCTGTTATAGCAGCACTAGATGACTAGGACAGAATTTGGTACCGCAAGAGTAGGGTGCTGCTCTAACAGATACCTAAAATGTCAAGCGGTTTTGGAATTGGGTATTGGGTAGAGGCTGGAAGAGTTTTAAGGTGCCTAACAGTAAAAGCCTAGATTGCCTTGAAGAGACTCTTGGTAGAATTATGGACGTCAAAGACAGTTCAGAAAGAAGTGAAGAGAGCTATACAGGAAGTTTCTATTGTCTTATGGGATACATATGGTGCCAGCAACAGAATGTTGCTAGAAATATGGACATTAAATGTGCTTCTGGTGAGGCCTTAAAAGAACAAGTGATCGGATGTGGAGGAAGGGGGATACTTTTTATGCTGTGGCAAACAACTTCTCTGAATTGTGTTCAAAAGTTTGGTGGCAGGTAGAACTTTTAAGTGATAAACTTGGATATCTGGCTGATGAGATTTCTAAGCAAGATTTTAAAGGAGCCCTGTGGTTTCTCCTTGTCGCTTATAGTGAAATGCTAGAGAACAGAAATGGACTTAAAAATGAACTGAGCAAAATGAAAACAGAACTTAAAGATTTGGAAAATTCTGCTGTACAAACTAAGGACACATGTCCTAGAATATTCACCAAGGGTGTGGCTACACAATCTTTTGTTAAAGAGATTAACCTGTGACTGATGGATCTAACCAACTCCCACAGCAGAAAACCCATCAGCTTAAACTGAAGGGAACAGAGAATGAACGAAAGGAAAGAACACTGTCTGCCTCTTGGAATTCTACAGGCAGGAAACAGGCCAAAGGAGTTACATCTGTTGTCCTCCAAGAAAAGAAAGGGACCAGCCTTAGAGCGTCTCAGAGATCAGTAGAACTGTTGGAAGGAGCACGGGAAGCAGGGCCTTCTCAGCTTCAAAGAATGGGGCCATGATCTCCTGGATCTCAAAGGGTGGGACCACAGCTTCCTAGATTTCAAAGAGTCAGCTATTCGCTGACTCGATTTTTGGAGTGTGGGGCTGCAGTTAAGGTGTGCCAGGGGAATGGGGCTGCCACCCAAACCTGAAATAGCAAGGCTGCCATGCCCAAGGGGCAGAAGAACAGTGCCGGCTGGGGCCAAGGGGGTAGCGTTGCCACTCAAACTAGAATGATGGGGCTACTCAAAGCCAAGGGAGCACAGTTGCCATCCCAGTGGGCCTGGAAGGCGGAACTGAAACCCAGGGCCAAGGGGTCTTCACCCAGAATCCAGAGACTGTGGCCAGCACCCAGAGTCTTGGCAGGTGGGCCCATTGCCAAGATGGTCTCAGAGAAAAGAGAATTATTTTAAAGCCTTGAGCGCTAATGTAAATTGTTCTACTGAGTTTTGGATTTGATTGGTGCCCATTATCCCTCCTTCCCCTCCCATTTCTCCCATTTGTTATGGGAATGTCTACTTCGTGCCTGTTTCACCATATTTGATTTAGATGATTCAGAAAATGGGATTTTTCGACTTGGAGTTGATTTAAGACTTTGGAGTTTTGGTTGGATGGGGTAAATGTGTTTTGCATATGGCAAGGACATGAATTTGGGGGGGGGGGCAAAGGGTGGAAGGTTATGGGTTGAATTGTGTCCTCCAAAATATGTATTGTAAATCCTAGCCTCTATGCCTGTAGTTATAATCCCATTTGGGAATGAGTTGTCTTTGTTATGTTAATGAGGCAGGATTAGTGCAGGGTATATCTTCAGTCAATCTCTTTTGAGATATAAAAGAGATTAAACAAGTCAGCAGAGGAGAGATAGGGTAAGATAGATGCCAAGCCACATGGAGATCTCCAAGGAACCAGGAGCAGAAGCTAAAGAGGCAAAGACCTTCCTCCAGAACTGATAGAGAAAGAAAGCCTTCCCCTAGAGCCAGCACTCTGAATTTGGACTTCTAGCCACCTAAACTGTGAAAAAATAAATTTCTGTTTGTTAAAGCCATCCACTTGTGGTATTTCTGTTATAGCAGCACTGGATGACTAAGACAGGTGGGAAATATGAGCGCAGGGTGCTACGCAAGGGCATTTGTTTGCTTGTTTGTTTATAACTGCATTGCATTTGCTCAAAGACCTCATCAAGTGTTGCATCAGTTAAGGGCAGCTGTGGGTGAGGTCCCTTGTGTAAGAGTCAAAGGGTGGGAACACAGGGCTGTCACTTTCAAGCACTATCAGGGATTGAATTATGTCCCCCCAAAAATGTGTGGGTCAATTTGGCTGGGCCATGATACCCAGTATTGTGTGGTTGTCCTTCATTTTGTGATTGTAATTTTATGTTAAAGAGGATTAGGAAGGGATTGTAACACCCTTACTAAGGTCATGTCCCTGATCCAATGTAAAGGGAGTTTCCCTGGAGTGTGGCCTGCACCACCTTTTATCTTACAAGAGATAAAAGGAAAAGGAAGCAAGCAGAGAGTGGGGGACCTCATACCATCAAGAAAGCAGTGCCGGGAGCAGAGCGCATCCTTTGGACCCAGGGTCCCTGCACGGAGAAGCTCCTAGTCTGAGGGAAGGTTGATGAGAAGACCGACAGAGAGAGAGGAAAGCCTTCCCCTGGAACTGATGCCCTGAATTTGGACTTTTAGCCTACTTTACTGTGAAGAAATAAATTTCTCTTTGCTAAAGCCATCCACTTGTGTTATTTCTGTTATAGCAGCACTAGATGACTAAGAATTTGGTACCAGGAGTATGGTGCTTCTCTAACAGATACCTAAAATGTGGAATCAGTTTTGAAACTGTGAATGGATAGCGAAGCGGCAGAGGACCAGCAGCAGCAGAGAACCTGCAGCAGCAGAGAAGCAGCAGCAGCAGAGAACTGGCAGCAGCAGAACCAGGAGACCAGCGCCAGACAGCGCCGGAGCTGACCCATGGAGCAAGAGAGCTGAATGCCTGTACGCAGCAGGCTTCCTGGCAGAGTGGGGTGCCTCCAGGCACTTATCGGTGGAGATACAGAGCTTTGGAATACTTGCCCCAACAGGGCAGATGCAGGTGTGAGGCCCGAGGGCTGAGAGGCCACACAAAGCAGAAGCTGAAGAGGCAAGGAACACAAGAAGCCAAGCTGCCTCTGTCTCAAAAGGTATGGCCATGACCTCTGGGGTTTCAAAGGGTGGAGCCATGGCCTCTGGTGTTTTTAAGGGTGGAGTCACCACTCAGACAGACTAGGAGAATGGTGCAGCTGAAGTAAGGGAGCAGAGTTGTTGTTCCAGTGGGCCTGGAAGGCAGAGCTGAAGCCCAGGACCGAGGGGCCTCCACTCAGAATCCGGACAGTGTGGCCAATACCTAGAGTCTGGAGGGCAGGGCCATTGTGTAAATAGCCTCAGAGAACAGAGGATTATTTTCAAAGCCTTGAGTGCTAATGTAATGTGTTCTGCTGACTTGCTTGGTGCCTGTTATCCCTTCTTTCCCTCCAGTTTCTCCCATTTGTAATGGAAATGTCTAGCTTGTGCCTGTTCTGCCATTATACCTTTGGAAGCAGATAACTTGTATTCTAGATTTCACAGATATAAGAGGAATTTTTGGATTTTGGACTTGGAGTTAAGACTTTTGCTATGATATGATGGGAAGAATATGTTTTGCATGTTGCAAGGATGTGGTTTTTTGGGGGGCCAAGGGGTGGAGTGTCATGGATTGAATTATGTCCCCTTAAAAATATGTGTATCAATTTGGCTGGGCAATGATTCCCAGTATTGTGTGATTTTCCTTCATTTTGTGATTGTAATTTTGTGTTAAAGAGGATTAGGGTGGGATTGTATGATCCTTTCTAAGGTCACATCCCTGATCCAATGTAAGGGGAGTTTTCCTGGAGTGTAGCCTGCACCACCTTTTCTCTTACAAGAGATAAAAGGAAAAGGAAGCAAACAAAGAGTTGGGGGCCTCATACCACCAAGAAAGGAGCACTAGGAGCAGAGTGCGTCCTTTGGTCCCTGAGCCTGAGAAGCTCCTTGACCAGGGGAAGATTGATGAGAAGGACCTTCCTCCAGAGCCAACGGAGAGAGAAAGCCTTCCCCTGGAGCTGACGTCCTGAATTTGGACTTCTAGCCTACTAGACTGTGAGAGAATAAATTTCTCTTTGTTAAAGCCATCCACTTGTGGTATTTCTGTTATAGCTGCACTAGATGACTAAGACAAGCAGTATAGGCCTGGGCAGGGCACTGCACTTCAGTCCCTTACTGTGAAATAGCCCCTGCTTCCCAGGAAGCTGGGAGGACCCACGGAAGAGTGGCTGTGTGGTCACAGCACAGGCTGTGGGACCAGCAGAACTGGTCATGAAGTCTGTGTTCAGCACTTAGTCGCTGCCTTGTGACCTTGAAGAAGTTATGGAAACTCTGAAACTCAAGTTCCTCATCCAAAAGCAGGTTCAATGATGTCTGCCCTGCAGGTTTGTTATCAGCATCATATGAGAAGTGCAGGTATGTCAAGGGCTCAGCAGGGGCCGGGCCTGTGAGCAGACCCACGAGGGAATCCTGAAGTGGAAGCAGCCAGCCCTGTGCCAGGAGCACAGTCCATGGGAAGGAACCAGTTCTAATCACTTCTATGATGGCCACCTGGACCGGGTGGGCCGTCTCTGACCCCCTCACGGGCAGGGTCCCAGGGCTTTCGCTAGCCTACTCACCTCCGAAAGTCACCTCCATGGGGCACCCTCTTCTCTGTTAGTGACTTCGCCTTCCCACCACCAGGAAGAACGGCACATAACTTTTATAACCCAACTACGTCCGAGAAATACCAGGGAGGACATACTGCCAAGGTCAAAAATTCTGTGACATGGTTGCTTTTCTGGAGAATTTTCTTTTCAAAACTGACGATTTTGTAACCAAACATAGAATCCCCTAAATCCTTCTGGGTTTACTTCTCTGAGTGCTCTGGAAAAGTTTCGGTGTAGGCCATGGGGCACCACAGAGTATGGTAATTGGAGACACTAAAAGAACGTAATTTTAAATCTGTTTCAACACCCACTGCATCTTGTTCTTCTTTTAGCCATTCTGAGGTGTTTAGCACTAGCCCTTTGCAAGCAGAGGTCAGGAGGCTCAAAGACTGATTTCACTGTAAAGAATTAATATACCTGGGAAAATGCCCTGTGAACATTTTTCAAGCTATAAATTGCTACACCTGATACGATCTAAATGGAGTCAGAAGGCCTTGAATGCTTTTTTAATATGTCCCTCAGTGAAAGCTTCCCTTTTTGTAGAAATGGACCACTTGACCAGTGTTTGTCCAAATGTGACGCTTCCATTTCTAGTGAGCCTTTGAATCCAGCAAACCAAAAACGACTTTAACCAAGTTCCCATTCACAACTATGGCGATTCATGCCTGCTAAAGACACAGAGCCTGGGAGATGCTCAGCTCTCGCCTGCTGGGTTTCAGCAGGGGCAGAGTGGAGGGAGGTGATGGAGGCAGGAACTGTGCTCCAGGCCTCTCCTCCAGGAGGGTCCGCAGGGGGCCTGCTGGAAGCTCACAAGCACTGCACTGTCTTTCAGGTTCTAAAAGAAGGGCTCTCCCAAGCCCAGCTGACTGGTTTCTTTTGGGATAATGTATTTGAAGTGAGTCGAACCCACTGGGTAACTCTCTATGCATTAGCTTCAGCATTTCTTTGCCCTGCTAAGGGCCAGAGAGGTCAGCCTCCTGTCTTCCAAGAGGGAGAGGCCATTGTGGAGGGGACATCACTGTCCTGCTCGGCTGTTAATATTTCTAAGGTATTTTTAAGGCAAAAGAAGCTATAAGCATCCTCCTGGAGGTGAAAATAAATGCAAGTGTACTTGGTCAATCAAGAGCACTTTGCAGCAGGAAAATACAGCGTGGTGTTGAGTCTGATTCTAAAAATATCTTGGAGCCAGCATAACGCTGATACCAAAACCAGGCAAAGATGTCACAAAAAAAGAAAATTACAGACCAATATCTCTTGTGAATATAGATGCAAAAATTCTGAACAAAATTATAGCCAATAGAATTCAGCATCATATCAAAAAAATAATACACCACGACCAAGTAGAATTCATACCAGGTATGCAAGGATGGTTCAACATTAGAAAATCAATCAATGTAATCCACCACATAAATAAAAGGAAAGAAAAGAATCACATGATCATCTCAATTGACACAGAAAAGGCATTTGACAAAGTACAACAGCCATTCCTGATAAAAACTCTCAATCAAATAGGTATAGAAGGGAAATTTCTCAACATAATAAGGGGCATCTATGCAAAACCAACGGCCAACATCATTCTTAATGGAGAGAGGCTGAAAACATTCCCCTTGAAAACAGGAACAAGACAAGGATGCCCTTTATCACCACTCCTATTTAACATTGTGCTGGAAGTTCTAGCTAGAGCAGTAAGGCAAGAAAAAGAAATAAAGGGTATCCAAATTGGTAATGAAGAAGTTAAACTGTCCCTGTTTGCGGATGATATGATACTATACATAGAAAACCCTAAAGACCCCATGAGAAATCTACTGGAACTAATAGAAAGATTCAGCATAGTAGCAGGATACAAGATAAACATACACAAATCAGTTGGATTCCTATACACCAATAAGGAGAACGATGAAAAGGAAATAAGGAGAACGATGAAAAGGAAATCAGGAAAACAATACCATTTTCAATAGCCCCTAAAAAGATAAAATACTTAGGAATAAATCTGACCAGGGATGTAAGAGACCTATACAAATAAAACTACAAAACACTACTGCATGAAACCCAAAGGGATCTAAATAAATGGAAAAACATACCATGCTCATGGATAGGTAGACTCAACATTGTGAAAATGACAATTCTACCCAAAGCAATTTACAAATACAATGCAATCCCGATCCAAATACCAGCAACATTCTTCAAAGAGATGGAAAAACTAATCATTAACTTTATATGGAAAGGGAAGAAGCCCCGAATAAGATAAAGCACTACTGAAGAAGCAGAATAAAGTTGGAGGACTCACACTACCTGAGTTCAGAACCTACTATACAGCTACAGTAGTCAAAACGGCCTGGTACTGGTACAATGACAGATACATTGACCAGTGGAACAGAATTGAGAACCCAGATGTAAATCCATCCACCTATGGTCACCTGATCTTCGACAAGGGCCCAAAGTCCATCAAATGGGGAAAAGACAGTCTTTTTAACAAATGGTGCTGGCAAAACTGGATATCCATCTGCAAAAAAATGAAACAGGACCCATACCTCACACCATATACAAAAACTACTTCAGAATGGATCAAAGACCTGAATATAAAGCCTAAAACTATAAAGTTCATAGAAGAAAAAATAGGACCAACACTACAGGCCTCAATACATGGCATTAACAGGATACAAACCGGAACCATCAATGCACAAACCCAAATAGATAAGCTAGATAACTGGGATCTTCTAAAAATCAAACACCTATGCTCTTCAAAAGACTTCACCAAAAGAGTAAAAAGAGACCAAAAGAGTAAAAAGAGAACCTACAGACTGGGAAAAAATTTTTGGACAGTACAAGTCAGACAAAGGCCTAGTCTCCATAATCTACAAGAAAATCCAACATCTCTACAACAAAAAGACAAATAATCCTATAAAAAATGGGCAAAGGAAATGAACAGGCACTTCACCAAAGAAGACATTCAAATGGCCAACAGATACATGAGGAAATGCTCGCGATCACTAGCCATTAGAGAAATGCAAATTAAAACCACAATGAGATACCATCTCACCCTGGCATTACTGGCACAAATCAAAAACACTGGAAAATAACAAATTTTGGAGGGGCTGCAGGGAGATCGGAACTCTTATGCACTGCTGGTGGGAATGCAAAATGATACAACCATTTTGGAAAATGATATGGTGCTTCCTCAGAAAGCTAGAAATAGACATACCATTCGATCCAGCAATCCCACTCCTAGGAATATATCCTAGAGAAATAAGAGTCGTCACTTGAATAGACATATGCACACCTATGTTCATGGCAGCGTTGTTCACAATAAGAAAACGATGGAAACAACCTAGATGCCCATCAACAGATGAATGGATAAACAAACTATGGTACATACACACAATGGAGTACTACGCAACGAGAAAGAACAACAATGAATCTGTGAAGCATCTCATAACATGGATGAAACTGGAGGACATTATGCTGAGTGAAATAAGTCAATCACAAAAGGACAAATATTGTATGAGACCGCTATTGTAAAAACCCATGAAAAAGTTCACACACAAAATGTAACAATCTTTGTTGGTTACCAGGGATGGGGGGTGGGGGGGAAATAATAAATAGGCAATACATAAGTGGTATCTTGGGTGATGGGTGAGACAGTACACAATACAGGGGAAACTAGCACAACTTGTACAAGGAAAGGTCATGGAAACCCCATAGACACATCCAAACTCCCTGAGGGACTGAATTGCTGGGCGGAGGGCTGTGGGGACCATGGTCTCGGGGAACATCTAGCTCAATTGGCATAACACAGTTTTTAAAGACAATGTTCTCCATTCTACCTTGGTGAGTAGTGTCTGGGGTCTGAAAATCCTGTGAGCGACCAACTAAGGTACTCCACTGGCCTCATCCCTTCGGGAGCAAGGGAGAATGAAGAGAATGGGATACAAGGAAAAGATTAGTCTGAAGGACTAATGGTCCACAGCTACCAAGGCCTCCACCGGACTGAGTCCAGTACAGATAGATGGTGCCTGGCTACCACCGCTGACTGCTCTGACCAGGATCACAACAAAGGGTTCTGGACAGAGCTGGAGAAGGATGTAGAACATAATTCTAACTCACAAAAACAAGACCAGATTTACTGGCCTAAAGGAGACTGGAGAAACCCAGAGAGTATGGCTCCCAGACACCCATTTAGCTCAGTGGTGAAGTTATCTCCGAGGTTCACCGTTCAGCCTGGGAGTGGACAGCCCCATAAAACCAAATGGGACTAATGAGGTACAGTAGTCCAGTGACAAGGGCCAGAAGGCAGAAGGGGACAAGGAAGCTGGTGATAGGGAACCCAAGGTTGAGTAAGGACAGTGTTGATGTGTGGTAAGATTGTTAACCATTGTCATAGGGCAACATGTGTAGTAACTGTTAAATGAGAAACTATTTTGTCCTTAAGCCTTCATCTTAAGTGAGAATAGCAGCACAATTGGAAGAGCATAGTCGATGTCACTGAACTGTGCATGTAGACATTTTTGAAATGGTGTATCTTTGGCTATGTGTATTTTCACCAAAAAAAAAAAGGTTGAGAAGTTAGAGGGTTGACATGTTGTGGGGTTGTTAACCAATGTCATAAAACAATATGTGTACTACTGTTTCGTGAGAAACTACTGTTCTGTAAGCCTTCACCTGAAGTACAATAAAAAATTAAAAAATAAAACACACCAAAAAATAAAATAAAACTAAAAAAAAAAATCCTGCGTTGTCATTATCTCTTTTGTGGTCGAAAGTGTGTGAGTGTGTGGATGTGTGCAGGCTGCAGGGCAGTCCAGCACACGAGCCAGGCTTCGTTTCTGAGACCCGCTAACTAGCATTGAGTCTGCCCCTCTGGTCCAAGCGTGAACTGTGACATCTTAAAGAGGAATGTGGTAACTACGCCATGGGGCCCCTAAGATCACTAAGCATGGTCTCAGTAGGGGATGATTCTAGTATTTTCTCTCCCACATGCTACTGCATTTCAGATCTCACTACTGCTGTAGCTAGCTAGGTTCTTCTTAAAAGTTCTTTCACCCCTAGCCAATCCCCCCTCCCTGGTTAGTGACATGGACAGATAGAGGCTGGCAAGTGCGCTTGGCATGCACATTTCTCCTTTTCAGGAGGTGATTTTTGCTTTCCCTGGGGGGATTATCTTTAACGTACGTGGAGTCTTGATTCATTTTTACTTTGCCAAATGTCTGTAAGTTTCAACATGCAGAAGGGCTTGTTCTCGTCCAGTGCTTGACAAATCCAAAAATGTATCATGTTGTTGCTTTTTTATTGAAAAATGCCCCCTAACCTTTCCTTAAAAACCTGTTGGAGGCTCTGGACTCTCTCCCCAGAAGCACACACGTGCACACAGTAGGTTGAGGCTGATTCCAGGCTGTTTACAGATGTTCTGCTCCCCATCCATGCACCAGTGGATGCCAGGTTGGAAACTCTGATGGTAGGAGGTAAACCAGGTTCACCCACTAAGAAATGGTAGCGCTTCCACTGAGGGGGGCGATGGGAGAATGCACTGGGCACCCGCTTAGTGGCAATGGCCCCAGCTAACAGAGGACGAGTTCCACTAGAGGATTAGCATGTTGCTTGGGGATATTCTACACCCTAACCTGACTTCCCTGGCTGGCCTTCTCAGTCTCCAAACACTGCAGAGCCCAGGCTCAGCCGATTCTCTCCTCCATCTATCTCCACCCATGCCCTGGGTGATCTTATCCAGCCCCATGGCTTCAAATGCCATCCACACCCTGCTGGTTCTCAAGATTCAGCTCCCACTTGGTAGTTACATTTGGATGTTGAAAAGGCTCAGGAAACCATACAGATGAACACAAGCCCCTGATTCCCATCTCTCTGTGTCTTAGTCATCTAGTGCTGCTATAACAGAAGTACCGCAAGTGGATGGCTTTAACAAAGACAAGTTTATTCTCTCACAGTCCAGTAGGCTACAAGTCCACATTCAGGGCGTCAGCTCCAGGAGAACGCTTTCTCCATCAGCTCTGGAGGAACGTCCGTGTCATCAATCTTCCCTTGGTCTGGGAGCTTCTCTGGGCAGGAACCGTAGGTCCAAAGGACGTGCTCTGTTCCCAGCACTGCTTTCTTGGTGGTATGAGGTTCCCATGTGTCTCTCCTCGATTCTCTCTTTTATATCTCAAAAGAGATTGGCTTAAGACACTATCTAATCTTGTAGACCTCATCAGTATAACTGCTGTTAATCCATCTTATTACATCATAGTGATAGAGTTTACAACACATAAGGAAATCACATCAGATTACAAAATGGTACACAATCATACAATACTGGGAATCATGACCCAGCCAAGTTGACAGATATTTTTAGGGGACACAATTCAATCCATGACACCCGCTCCTCCCTCAGTGGGCTCCAGCTCCATGAACAGGAATTCCGTTCTCCATTCACTCAGGCCAAAACCCAGAATCATTTCCCAGATCTTCTCCTCATACCCACATCCAGTCCCTAACAAATTCTGTCTGCAGAACCTCAACACAGCTCCCATATCTGACCCTGTCTACATCACCAGCTTGCCTGGTGTATGACCTCTAACAGGGGACCTCCACTGGGCATCAGGGAGTCTTAGAACACCCCCCACCATGTCACCTCCAGTGGCTTCCTGCCACCCACCACTGAGGGCAACTTCAGATGTCCACCATGGCCTGTGATGCCACGTGATCCATGTGGCCCCTGGCTACTTCTGACCTACTCTCTTTCCACTCCCACACTTTCTTATGGAGTCCCAGCCCCTCTGTCACAGCTGTACTGGCCTTGTCCTTGCTCTACAAGGAGGCCAAGCATATCCTCACCTCAGAGCCCAGCACCCTTCCCCCAAGACCCACCCGCGCACTCTCCCTAACTTCACTCTGGTCTCTGCTAAATGGCGCATCCTCAGAAAAGCCTTTCCTGACCCCCTTCCTCTTACTCTCTATCCCCTAACTTTACTTTACTTCCCTCCAAGCACTGAGTAGTATCTGACCCGATAGTGTATATCTGCTGATAGATTGTCTCCTACACCAGAATGTGGGCTCCATGAGAATAGGGACGTTTTTCTGTTCTCCCTATATCCTCCTGCTATGAAGAATGCTTATAGGGCTGCTCTGAGTCGGAATCAACTCGATGGCAAAGGGTTTGGTTTCTTCAGTATGAAGAAAGCCTAGGGCATAGTCAGCACTCAGTAAATATTTGTTGAATCAATGAATGAAAGGCCCTTATAAAATGGCACCAATGGTCCATTGTCCAACCAGCAGGTAAGAGAGAGGCAGCAGACACATATACCCAGAGGGCTGCTCCCCAGCCACCCGGTCTGACTGGGGCCGAGGACACTGGACTTTCTGAGGGCTGAATCTCACCAGGTCTCATGTCAAAGATACGCCATCTTAAGGAGAGACACATTATCAATCCAACATAAGATTCACTGAAGACCCTCAGAGTTTGAAAAATGCGAAAGGGCTCCGCCGTCCTGGGGAGAGGCATTCATTATTGTTTAAACCAAGTCAGAGGAAATTATTTTAAATGTCTTCCAAAGCTTCTGGAACCACAGGGCCCAGTGGGTTGCTCAAAGACAGACAGACGTCCCAGCAGGTCAGCACCCTCCTCCCAGACCTCTCACCTGACCCTCCAGGGGAGCCACACTGGACACATGCTGGGTGAGGGTCAGCTGGGGCTAGTGCCAGAGAGCAGGTCACTTCCGAACATGTCTCAGTCTTGTGGCTGTTCTGTGAGGGACTCTGAGTACACACACGGCTGTAAACATTCATGCAAATCCACATTTTCAAGGAGGCTAAACAAAAGTGGCCAAGGTGTCACAACTCCATTGCCAACCAGTTGTTGTCGTTGTTATTGAGTGCTGGCGAGTCAATGCCAACTCATAGTGACCCCATGGAAGAGAGCAGAACTTCCCTATAGGGTGTTCTAGTCTATAATCTTTACGGGAGCAGATCACCAGGTCTTTTCTCCCATGGAGCTGCTGGGTGAGTTTGAAGCACCAACCTTTCAGTTATTAGCTGAGCACTCATCCGTGACAAGCAGTTAGAACCAGCATACCCGAGAGCAGTCTTTTCCAAGTGTGGGCCCTGGACCGGCAGCAGCAGCCTCACCCGGGAACTTGTGAGGAATGCACATTCTCAGGCCTCGGCCCAGACCCACTGGGTCAGAAACTCAGGTTGGGCCAGCAGTCTGTGTGTCAGCAATCCCTCCAGTTGTCTCTGATGCAGCTTAAAGTTTGAGAACCGCTTCTCCAAACCCAAGTTTCTGCCCCGGATGGTTACCCCAGCCCTTGCAGACGCAGCTCAACCCAAAGCCGGTGATCCGAGAGCAGCCGTCCCCACTGGTCCCGGTGTACCGTTTCCCTGGCCCTTCTGGCTCTTTCCCGTTAGCCGCAGCACACTTCAGGAAAGTTAATTAATGTAGCCTTTAAGAATTACAGGAAAGCTTCAGCTTCCCTTGTCAGGAAGATAACTAAATTGTCCTTAGTCTAGAGAATGAATAATAGGTGCACCTTCGAAAAATTATGCCTTAAATCAACCAGCAAAAAGCAAAGGGTAAAAACCTATCATCCTTGCTTCCAATGCTATCAGAGGGAAAAAAAAAAAAAGACTTAGAAGTCTGATGGTTCAATATAGTATTTCCAAATATTCAACGGAATTGTCATCTTTATACTTGAAACTTGAAAAAAAAATCATTTGTGTTAATACAGAAAGGGAACTCAAAATTCAAAGAAATGGGATCAGCCATTTTAAAACAACTGTTTTATAATAATTTTGCTTGCCAGACACTCTTCCTTACTGAAGGAAGACATCTAGATTAACATTTTCCCCACCGCCCTGGGTTAAGTCTCTGTGGGTTAGTGAAAGCAACCTACAGCTAAAACTATGTCCACTTGCAGCCAAGCCCATGTGTCACTTGATTCAATTAAATGCATAATAGGGGCATTCTAGAACCAGAGCTTTAAATGGCCTTTTTGTCTCCTCCTTCATACATCTGGAGCCGTGAACATTATACTAAAATGCAGCAAGAAAAATGTCCCATAAAGAACTTTATTGACAAAAAGGTAGATTTTTAATAACCCTTCTGTAGGCTCCATTCAAGAGGGGGTAGTCTGTCATTTGAGTAGGATTTTTACAGTTCTCGCAGGAATTCTCCACATTAAAAGAATGTTTTCAGCTTAGAAAGAGCCCAACTGCAAAACATTCCTGAACTGTGACAATCTTTGCCCCAAATCGAAGATTATGTGGTGGATCTTTGTTTGCTGAGAGGAAGGAGACTACGTTCTGTTGGAGTGATTTTTCCCTTCAATCCAGAGCCCCACAAATAGGATTCGAACAACCAAATTGATTTAAAATGCTTTACTGGGCTCAAATAGATTGAGTCTTTTGGGCTTGCTTAAATATCTACTAACGTCACTTGCTTGGCAAAGGCCACATAGCTGACAAATTCCACAACGTTTCACAAAAGAAGTTTAAGAGTCCTAACTGAATCAAGCTTTTCTCTGGAAAATATCTGTGAGAATCTACAAAGCAGTTAAATGCGTCCAGTGCTATCTCCCTACCAGCAAGGGAGGCTGCCCCAAGGCTCCTCATGAGGGTCCCCTTCACGTCTCACAGGTTCTTGCGGGGATCAACTGACGTCATGAAAATATACAGGACTGTACAAGCATGAGGAATTATAAGCATCATCCTCATGGAAGAGCAAATATTGCATTTTTCTTTTCCAAAATGAGTTAAAATCTGAATTCTCACATTTGTCCACAGCTGGGCTGTAAAACAAGTAGACAAAGATCTCAGGGGATCGATGATACCTCGGTGGGGTGTATTTTTATAAAGGGGGTGATGTGTGGATATGCAGATGTTCTAGAAGGGCTTGAAAAGAAAGCGATCTAATTCCAGTCTAAATGATAAAATTAAGTCCAGAGAGGGAATGCAGGGTAGTGAGTAAAACCATTTGGTTTGGATTCAGGCCAAGGCTGAAAGTGTAGCTCCACCACTTACTATCCAGATGATGTTGCTTATCCAATAAAATGCCCCAAGCCCCAGTTTCCTCATCTGAAAAAATGGAGGAAAAAATAATTCAGAAAATTGGGAGGATTAAATGAGGTATTTTTGAAAAGCAGTTACTACTGTGCCTGAGACATAATATTTCAGTAGAAGACAGTGTGGATTGAATTGTGTCCCCCCAAAATATGTGTTGGAATCCTAACCCCTACATCTGTGATGTAATCCTGTTTAGGAATAGGGTTTTCCTTGTTATGATAATGAGGTCATATCAGTGCAAGGTATGTCCTAAACCAGATCACTTCTTAGTTATAGACATAGAGACAGGGAAGCGCAAACGGGGGAAGACAGATGCCACGTGAAGATCACCAAGGAACCAAGGAACGCTGGGGCTACAGAAGCTGGAAGAGACAAGGACCTAACCCCAGAGCCTACAGAAAAGAGAGTCTTCCCCCAGGGCCAGAGCTCTGTTCAGACTTCCAGCCTCCTAATTGAAGAATACTGAATATACCATGGACTGCCAGAAGAATGAACAAATCTGTCTTGGAAGAAGTACCGCCAGAATGCTCAATAGAGGCAAGGACGGCGAGACTATATTTCACATACTTTAGACATGTTATCAGGAGGGACCAGTCCTTGGAGAAGGACATCATGCTTGGTAGAGGGTCAGCGAAAAAGAGGAAGACCCTCAAGGAGATGACTGACACAGTGGCTGCCCCAGTGGGCCCAAGCATAAAAAGGGTTGCAAGAATGGCGCAGGACTGGGCTTTGTTTCGTTCTGTTGTACATAGGGTTGCTATGAGTCAGAACCATTCAATGGCACCTAACAACAAGAACTGTGAGAAAATAAATTTCTCTCCTTTAAAGCCACCCACTTGTGGTATTTCTGTTACAGCAGCACGAGGAAACTAAGATGGAATTCATCTAGAACATATCAGTGTAAATATAAATAAATTTATGACTATAAATCTATACACCCCACTCTGAAATCCCAGACACTCTCATCTTAGGATGTGTGGCCATTCAGGTCATCATGAAACAGCATTCCAATCATGTCTTCTGCTTGTGTTACATGACATTATTCTCAACCTTATGTGTACATTACGTCACTGACCTGAGCTGACACCACAGGTGACGAATCCCATTTGTTTGTGGTGGAAAAGATCAAGGAGTCAAACGAAATATTTGTTTTCCTCCTTATTATACACCTGTGAAGTGATTTTTGGCATTACTACAAAATACCAGGAGGCGTTTATTTTTAGCCACAGTGAACGTAGACTGTCACTTTAAAGTCTGTTTCCTCAGCATTTTGCTAGCGAAAATGTCAGCTCAGCCAAGTTTACCCCTCAAAGGTGTGTGGCCGCATTTTTACTCACAAATATTTCCAGCCCTTTATTGCTGCCGAGTTGCGCCTGGTCTTCCTTTCTGTCTGCCACATTCTTATATTACATTCTTCTTCCAGAGAGCGTTCTGTCACACTTGGTTTTTAACGCCTGATCAATAGTCAGTGGTTGGACAAACAATGCTTTTTAATTTCCCAAGAACCACACACATAAACCAGGGTGAGAGGTAGCCAGGACTTAATCACATAAGAGATTTAATTTGTTTATTTTTAGCTCCTTATGAAAGTTTTAATTTTCCCTTCAAAGCTATGCTATTAATCCTCCTTGCTTTACTCAAGTGTGTTTAGAACGCAGTCTGTCCTCGGCTGGGAGGAGCGCGGTGAGAGATTTCTTTCCTCCCGTGGGACTGGGAAGATCACCAAGGCCAAGCCCGCCATTTGCTTCCGCTCTGCAGAGATGAGTCGTTCCCGGTGTTGAGTCCTCCCTCCTGGCCTGGTACCATCAGGTAAGAGGAAGGAAGCAAGGGTGATTCACGTGATCTGTGGCCCTGTTCTTTATGGGCCAGCTGAAATCCTGGCTCCACCGTTCAAGGGTTTGGTACAGTTGGGCCTCCAGGTCTTCCATATCGTTCTTCTGTCTTTTCCTTTGCTGAGTTAGAGGCCCCGTGCTGCTCATTGTGCCTCTGCCCCGACGCCGAGGGGGAAAGGGTCTGGAAAAAAGTGACATAAAGAACCAGGCAGGGACAAGGATGTGCAGCCTGGGGACACATAGAGCTGAGTGTCACTGATCACCACGTTTGTGTAGAGATCATTGCCGACACTCGCAACAACTCTGCGATACAGGCAATGTTCCCATTTTATAGATGAGAAAACTGCATTCAGAGATGTTAAATAAGTTGTCCAAGGCCACACAGCTGGTGAACAGTGGAGCCTAGAGCGAGTCCTAGCCGCCCCCATTCCTTTACCACACACGCGGCCTCATCACGTTGGAAGGGGAATCGTGGAGTAGCAAGGTTGTGTACGCCCATGAGCTAACGGTATCTGGGAACACAGAAGGGCCCTCTGATGTCTGACTCACAGCTGACTAGGCTGCCCCAGAGGTGGAGACGTCCTTGCTCTCTGCAAGTTCCAAGCAGGGCCAAGGACCCTCGGCCAGACTATCCGGAGGGGACTCCCCCGCCCTCCACGTCAGGATGGGAAGTTGGCCTGCAGAAACTCTGAGTCCCTTACAGCGCCAGCATTGCAGAGTCCATACGACACACTTCAAGATGCTGGTAAACTGGAAAGAGTGGTTTACCCCAAGGCCCAGCACACGAGTGATGAAGGACGTCATCAGTGACCACCCCCCACCCCGACCCCGCTCCTGGCGCCTGCTTTCCTCGCCTCCACCCCATCCCCAGGAGCCCACCCAACCAGGACTGCCCCGATGGCGTTCAGAGCAGGTTAGCGCCCCCTACTGGCTCAGGCCTGCCCTCCGTTCCCAGCACCACCATGTCCTTCCCCTCCCAGGTGTGCACGTGACTCAAATTCTCCAGGCCTCGGTTTCTTCTGCCGTAAAACGAGGTGACTGGACGAAGTCTTGATCTCTAAAGTTCCTTCCGCACGTCAGATTCTGTGATTCTGACAGTAGTGTGCCGCTTCTCCCATGATCCCCCACGTGGAGACCATGGACCTTTTCAAGGGACCAAACAAAGCCAAACAAGTGACTCTCCTCCTGCCTCTCTCCCGTCACAGCTTCTCTCAGGGAGGAAGTGGGCTTCGGCCCAAGGTTGCCTGCCGGGGCCTGGGAATGAGTTACCCCAGAGAGTGGCCAGCGAGGGGGCATCATGTGCCAGCCGGGCGCCCGCCCCTGGTCCTGAGGCCCCACTGCCAAGTAGGCTTTCAGCGAGGATGAAGGGGGTGGCCCTCAAACACTTTCTCACAGTCGTCTCTGCTGGAAAGCGGACTCGCCACGGCAGCCCCGTAAGGAGCTGTTTTTGTCTCCACTTGGGCTGCCCTTTCTTCTGCCGGCCTTTCTTCTCCTTCTCCCTCCAGTTCCTTTTGGCTCCATGTGAGCATACCCGCGGGGCTGCACTGCCCTCCCTGGTGATGTCTCAGGCCTGTCCCACCGACGGCCTTGGCATCCTCCTCCTTATTCTCCAGATTATTCTCTCTGATAAATCTAAGAAAATTGGAAAGGCAGCTTTTACGGGACAGAGTTTCCCTTTTGGGTAAGGCGGGATGACTGGAGGTTTATTCTAAAATTTAGGAATAAGGAGAGAGCTGGACTCTGCCACAAAGGAGAATAAACTGGGAGGGGGCAGGGTATTTTTATAACGTTAATTCCTACTGTACAGGACAAGAATTTTTTTGCAAGAGCTCTCTTCGGATTATAAATTCATTGTTTCATAATATTCACTGATCGTTAACTTCTTGCCAGACACATCTTAAGCCTGCACTCAGAAGGTAGCGTGAATCTCAAGAGGGAGGAGTCTTTCCATCTCCCATTTTCTCACAAGCCCCTCCAGGAGCTCTACTCCGAGGCTGGTGCTGCCACCGCCCTCCACGGTCATCTCAGTGGGTTTCTGCCTCCCTGCCTTGATTCCCCTTCTAGCTTGTTCTTTCTCTTCTCTTTTCTTTTTCCTTCTCTGGGGCATATACTGGAGCCCTGGTGGCACAGTGGTTAAGAGCTATGGTTGCTCACCAAAAGGTCGGCAGTTCGAATCCACCAGCAGCTCCTTGGAAACCCTATGGAGCAGTTCTACTCTGTCCTGTAGGGTCATTATGAGTCGGAATCGACTTGACGGCAACAGCTTTGGTTTGGTTTGGGAGCATATTCTAAGGTTCTCCAGTGAAATTTCTGGCTCTCTTATAGGTCCACAGAAGCGAAGCCCCAGAGTGAAATCCTGCAACAATGCAATGAGTCATTGTGCACGGGAGAGGGGCACATTAGCGGGGGCTGGTGAGAGGATCTAGAGGGAGGCCAGAGTGAGAAGTCATAAAATGAGAACAAGACTGAATCTCAATTACCAACTGGGCAACAAGGGGGGGCATGTGGCCATGCTGCGCTTGACCAAGGTTAGCTGGCTAGCTGGTTGGTTTTAGCTGTTCTCATGTAAGCCACCTGAGCTGGCTCAAAGAATCATCTCCTGAGGTGAACGACAACTGTTACTGTCCACTAGAAGAGCATGATTTCCTCTATCTGAAACTTAAAGTCTTTGGGGTCATGGTTCTCCAGTGGGCAGGGGCCTGACCCCAGAGGCTGTGCTTCTCCTCCCTTGCTCTCAGCTACAATCTCTAGACTTCCACTGCCTTCCCCACTAAACCCCATAAGGTGAGCTCCTTAGGGCAAAGGGGTTATTTCTGTTCTCCTCCTCTCCACCAACTCTGCCCATCCTCAAATGAGTCAGAACCTGCTTAGAGAACACCACAGACATCTAGTATACCAGCAACACCGGCCAGCAGCACCTGGCTTACTAGTCTTCTATACCTGCTGAATGACAAGACTTATCAGATCCCAGGGAGTCAGACTGAGGAGTTACGTAGTGAAAAGACATGACTTTGCTTCTTCTGAAAGAGACTGCTTCCTATCTGTTTGCATATCATCGATAGTCTTCACTGAAGAGTGAGCAAGAAATTCAATTCCTGCTCTCAAAGCCTATTTCAATAAGTTCAACACCAGTTACAGCACTTACTAAGGAAGAGGGATAAAAAAAAAAATTCATTTGAAATAAGTTATGGTCACCAAAGAAGATATACAAATGGCTAGTAAGCACACAAAAAAGTGCTTATTATCCTAAATCATCAGGACAATGCAAATTAAACCATATTGAAATACCACTCCACAATCACCAGAATGGATAAAAATAAAAAGAAGACCGATAATACCAGAACTCTCATACATTATTAGTAAAACGCTACAACCACTTTAACTATCACTGGCTAATTCTGCTCCTGGATATTTACCCAAAAGAAATGAAAACATTTGTACATGAAATGACTTGTAGAAGAAGGTTCATAGGGTTTTATTCATAATAGCAAAGAACTGGAAACAACCCAAGTGTCCATCAAAAAACCAAAACCAAAACCAAAACCAAACCCGGTGCCATTGAGTCAATTCCGACTCATAGCGACCCTATAGGCCAGAGTAGAACTGCCCCATAGGGTTTCCAAGGAGCGCGTGCTAGATTCAAACTGCCGACCTTCTGGTTAGCAGCTGTAGCTCTTAACCACTATGCTACCAGGGTTTCCATCCATCAAAAGGAGAATGGATAAACAAACTGTAGTAAGTTCATACAGTGGAATACTACCAGGAAGAAAAAGCAATGGACTACTGATGCCATTTCACCATGGATGAAACCCCAAACTAGACAGAGTAAAAGAGAACATATTGTTGATTCTACTTACAAGTTCTAGAATAGGCAAAACTAATCTACAGGGGGAAAAAAACAAACAGTGTTACCTCTGGGTGGGCATGGATCGACTGGGAAGAACTTCACAGGGGACGGTATTTCTATACAGCGATATGGGTTATACAAATGTATCTATTTGTCAAAAATCAGCAATCAAACAAATTTGTGTGTTTCATTATAAATTGTTCCTCCAAAGAAAAAAATCTATATAATGTTGGAGAAAAAGAGTTATGGTCCTTCCTGGAAACTCCGTCTAGGAGAGCAGACAGGTAAGTATACAATTAACCAAGTCTCCTCACAGTCTGTGGGTGGACTTTTAATGATGGGAGAAAGCACTTCCCATTACTCAAAGTGTCTGGGAACCCAAGGGCAGAATTTCTGAGGACTGGGTATCTTGGGGTTGGCATAACCACTAGGGAACAGAATTTCTGAGGACTAGGTGTCTTGACCCCATGCATCTGTCAGTTTGTTGTACTGTGGTGGCTTGTGTGTTGCTGTGATTCTGGAAGCTATGCCACTGGCATTTCAAATACCAGCAGGGTCACCCATGGTGGACAGCTTTCAGTAGAGCTCCCTGAAGAAAATATTGAAGTCTCTAGTTGTAATATTGAAAGGTTCTACAGGGAAAATATCGAATGATGCAGGAAGCATCAAAAGAAGATGGAAGGAACACACAGAGTCACTGCACCAAAAAGAACTGGTTGATGTTCAACCATTTCAGGAAGTAGCATATGATCAAGAACTGACGGTACTGAAGGAAGAAGTCCAAGTTGCATTGAAGGGAATGACAGAAAACAAGGCTCCAAGAATTGATGGAATACCAACTGAGATGTTTCAACAAACGGATGCAGTGCTGGGGGTACTCACTCATCTGTGTCAAGAAATTTGGAAGACAGCTACCTGGCAACTGAATGGAAAAGATCCATATTTGTGCCCATTCGAAAGAAAGGTGATCCAACAGAATGCGGAAATTATCAAACAGTATCATTAATATCACACGCAAGTAAAATTTTGCTGAAGATCATTCAAAAGTGGCTGCAGCAACACATCAACAGGGGACTTCCAAAAACTCAAGCCAGATTCAGAAGAGGACATGGAATGAGGGAATCATTGCTGATGTCAGATGGATCTTGCCTGAAAGCAGAGAATACCAGAAAAATATTTATCTGTGTTTTAATGCCTACACAAAGGCATTCGACTGTGTGGATCATAACAAATTATGGATAACATTGGGAAGAATGGAAATTCCAGAGCACTTAATTGTGCTCATGCGGAATCTGTACACAGACCAAGAGGCAGTAGTTTGAACAGAACAAGGGGATACTGTGTGGTTTAAAATCAAGAGAGGTGTGTGTCAGGGGTGTATTCTTTCACCACTTATTCAACTTGTATTCTGAGCAAATAATGAGAAGCTGGAATACGTGAAGAAGAATGAAGCATCAGGATTGGTGGAAGGCTCATTACCCTGAAATATGCAGTTGACACAACTTTGCCTGCTGAAAGCAGAGGATTTGAAGCACTTAGTGATGAAGACCACAGCCTTCAGTGTGGATTACACCTTGACATAAAGAAAACAAAAATCCTCACAATGGGACCAACAGGCAACATCGTGATAAACGGAGAAAAGATTGAAGTTGTCAAGGATTTCATTTTACTTGGATCCACAATCAATGCACGTGAAAACAGCAGTTAAGAAATCAAAGGACTTATTGCATTGGGCAAATCTGCTGCAAGAGACCTCTTTAAAGTGTTCAAAAGTAAAGAAGTCACTTTGAGGATTAAGGTGCATCTGACCCAAGTCATGGTATCTTCAATCACCTCATATGCATGAGAAAACTGGACAATAAATAAGGAAGATCTAAGAAGAACTGATGTCTTTGAATTATGGTTTTGGCAAAGAAAACTGAATATACAATGGACTGCCAGGAGAATGAGCAAGCCTGTCTTGGAGGAAGTACAGCCAGAGAGCTCCTTGGAAGCAAGGATGGCGAGACTTCATCTCGTGTACTGTGGAGATGTTATCAGGAGGGACCAGTCCCTGGAGAAGGACATCATGCTTGGTAAGGTAGAGGGTCAGTGAAAGAGAGGAAGACCCTCGACGAGATGGATTGACATAGTGGCTGCAACAATGGGCTCAAACATCACAACGATTGTGAGGATGGAGCAAGACCCGGCAGCATTTCACCGACTGAAAGGCACCTAACAACGTCAGTGAAATGTCTTGAGGCTGGCATAGCGACCCGAGGGCAGCATTAAGGACGGGTCAGAGATGGGATATAGCAGTTCTTGCCATGCTTCCCCTCCCAGTGCAGCCGCCACCAGAAAGGGTAAAAGTGCCCAGGTTTCTGTCTCAACTATCAGAAACCTTCCAGTTGCAAAAACCTCATTGTTGCAAGGGACATTTGAGGTCACCCAGCCCCACTTCCCACCAATGCAGGATCCACCATATACCATCCACATACCTGGCAAAGGCCTGACAGGAGTCAACCAGATTTTCTGTGTCTTCTGACACGATACAATCAGAAGTGCATGCAATGCCTTCTACCTAAAAATGCTTCACTTGAATCCAGTTTCCAGGCAAATCCAGGACATAGAGGAACAAGCAAAACAGCATCAATGAAAGGCACCACACAAATCCAGAAGGCAGAGTATTGTGCAGCATAACTGGCCCAGTGTCTTCAATAAGTCAATGTCATAAAAAAGGACAGTGCTAGATTAAAGAGGCGTAGGGACATAACAGCTAGCTAAAATGCATAGCCACGGGTTGGATGTGGGTTTGAAGGAACGTACTGCAAACAACACACAACTTGAACATAGATGAGGTATCCCTGAGATAAAATTTGTTGAAAGAGAAAGAGAAACAGAGATCACTGAATAAAGCCGATTACAAAATACCATACTCACTTTTGTTCTCATTTTGATACGTACAACTTTTTTTTTCAGGAAAGACATACTCTAAGATGGTCACAACAGTAGTCTCCGAGTGGTAGAAATGGAAAGTTTTCATTTGTTTTCTTGCATGCCTATATTTTCTAATTGGAGCCCTGGTGGCTCAGTGGTTAAAAAGTTAGCAATTTGGATCCACTAGCTGCTCCTTGGAAACCCTATGAGGCAGTTCTACTCTGTCCTATAGGCTCGCTATGAGTCGGAATCCACTGGATGTCAACGGGTTTTATTTTCTAACTTTCTACAATGCATCGGTAGTACCACATCCATACTAATAAAATGCACTTGAAATTAAAGTTTAAAAGAGGAAAATGGGGCTGGGGTCCCCTGAAAACTTCAGTGTCAGCTCTTCCCAGGTCAGGCACCGTTCTAGCTCTCGGGCAGCTAGTCCATGCTATCAGCAGCTTTAATTATGAGGACACTGTCCCCTATATTAAGCCGACACTGGCCTCCTTCGTTCTGCCACCTTGATCCTGTGAGTCAGTCCCCTATGAGTCATGCTCACTCCCTGAAGCCGCACAGAGGAAGGCTTCACTCATAAGAAGCCTCCACATAGCGAGGCAGCCTCCTCCTCCTTTCTGGTCTCAGGCACTCAGCACCGGATGACACTTTTCCGGCGATGGCACTCAGGGCCCAGGGGACAGACCCTGAACCCAGTGTGGTCGTCGTCCTCCAAGACCTGTCCCCTCCCAGAACTCTGAGGCTATGATATAATTAAATGCCTCATCGTCCCATGACGTGGCCTGCAGGCCGGGCCCAGAAACATGAGCCGCCTGGGCAGCCAGATGAAAACAGCTCACCAGGATAGTGTCCCACATCCACACTAATACAACACAGGCCTCTGCTGTGTGCCCAGGCCAGGCCTGCTTCCGCCCGCATTATGGCAGGGTTATCATGTCCCACACACCAACGCAGCACCCGGAGACAATCGGAGGAAGAGGGCCTTCTCCACCGGCCCTGCTTATCAGAGCACCGGGATTTACTCAGTTGCTGCAAACCTCCAAAGACTTCCTTTCCCAAAAGAGAAGCAGAGGAGGGTCATGTTCTCAGCCACTCCAAGGAGCCAGAAGCCCCACCGGCTTCACCCTGATCAGATCACCAGGCAGCACCCCCCCACCCCCCAGGAAACATGTCAGAGGGGACCAGGGCGAGGAAGTGACACCAGCCCTCTCACAGGGCGCAGTGTGTGACCCAACCCCACACATGTCCCTGATCTGTGGGCCTCCAGATCCTGCTGTCTTCCCTGTGAAGGTGCTGCTACCCAGTGAAGGGGGAAGGAAAGAGAAGGGGGAGGCGGCAGGAGGGAAGGGGGGAGCGAGGAGAAGAGGGAGGGAAAAGGAAGGGGAGGGGAGGAGGCGGAAGCGGAAGGGAGGGGCCGGAGAGGGAGCTTCCTCCCAGCCATGTGTGTTTCTGACCTGACTGCGGTGTGGCCTTCCGTCTGTGGGGCCCACGCCCCCCTAGTCTGAGGCTCACACTGTGGTCCTCTGCCTCCAGGCCTCCTCCTCTCCCTCTGATCTACTGCAGCCTGGTAACTCTCCCTACAATGTCATTCCATCCTGTCATTTTCATACCAAATCTTCCCTACATCCATCAGCTCAGAGTGAAATATGTATTCTTACCAGGTGAACGCCGCTGTCCTTCCCCAGGACCCAGGGAGCCACGTCCAGTTCATGGCTCTCCTAAGGCCCCTCCTCTGGGGAGTGCCCCTCACCCATCTCCCTCAGGCCCCGCCCTTCTCCCTCAGGCCCCGCCCCCACCTCGCTCAGGCCCCGCCCCACCCCCCTCCCTCAGGCCCTGACCCCGCCCCCTCCCTCAGGCCCCGCCCTTGCCCGACTTCCTCAGTGGCCAGCACAGCTCGTCCAGCCTGCTGGCCTCTCCCTCTCCCGCCAGACCTGAGGGAGAGACGTGGGGGCGGGGCCTGAGGGGGAAGGGGCGGGGCTTGAGGGGGCGGGGGCGGGGCCTGAGCCTCCTAATCTAGAAAGGCCAGAACCAGACCCTGGACAGGGAGGACGAGCAACTAACATGACTTATTGGCTCCCTTCTTCTGTGTCCTTGGCAGACTCGACTAAGCAAGGCACAGTTCCCTGGTAAATTCAGGCACAGCTTCAGAATCCTCAACACCACCAATCCATCAGAACTGGCAGGTAAGGTGAAGCCTATTTGCCCGGCACCTCTGGATGACGCGGACTCTATGGACATCTCCCCCCGGTGAAATGGTGCCCACACAGCCAGCTGGGCCCTGTCTTTGGTATCACTTCCAATGCAACACCTCAAGATACCTGCTTGTCTAGCTTCTCTGGTTCTCTCTCATGGCTGGCAGCCCTGAGCAGTGGGTTTCAGTGTGGTAACGACGAACTCCAGCTCAGCAACCACGACTAAACAGGCCCGGCAAGTTCCCACCGGGCCTGGCTGGCTGAGAGGAATTTCCAGGGTTTCTCTGTGCTTCAATCTAATAATCAACCAATCAGTCAGCATCTATTGAACACCTACTGCAAACATTCTTAATCTTTGGGAAGGGTCTCAGATTCACTGGATCATCTGATGAAAACCCTGGACTGCTAAATTCATGTTTAGTGTAGGAGCTATAAAAATAGAGAAAATTCAATTAAAAGAATGTCCTTAAGAATTAAGGACATTTATTATATTACATAACAAGAAGCTTGGAGTCAACTAGTTAGGGTTGGTTAAGGCAGTGGCCCAACCATACCTCCAAGGACGCAGGTACTCTGCACTATTCCCTTCTGTCCTCCTGGTCTTGTCAGCTAAGTCTATGATCCTAAAATGGCTGCATCTGCTCCAGCCATCTCGTGTAAGTCCAGTGATTCCAATGAGTAAAAGGAGCATTTCCTCTCATGCCTCTCCCTCAGTAGTAGGAACCACCTTTCCTAGAGATTTCCTGACACACTTCCCTTCAGATCCCGTTGGTCTGGAAGGTAGCATGCCAAAGCCCAAACCAGTCACTGGTGAAGGAAAGAGACCTCCATGACTGGCTCAAATCCCTGGGGCTTATTAGGGAACAAGGGAGAGGGGTAGCCAGCAACAGTGTCTGCCCTGGACAAGCACATGAACTTGGCCTACAACTTGGGGGAAATTATAGACAACGTAATGTCTCTCCATGGACCCACCTTAAGATCCTCTGATGGTCCATGGGCCAGGCACTATGTTAGACCTGTGAACTGGACAAAGAGCCCCCCATTCCCCTGAGAAGTATGCAGTTAGTTAGAAGCGGGCATATAGGTGCGCGTCTATTTTATAGAAGCTAACCATATAAAGCCACTGCCCGTCTGTCAGTGTGCCATACTGTGGTGACTTGTGTGTTGCTGTGATGCCGAAAGCCCTGTTACCAGTATTTCAAATGCCAGCAGGGTCACCCATGGTGGACAGGTTTCAGCTGAGCTTTCAGACTAAGACAGACTAGGAAGAAAGGCCTGGCAATCTACTTCCAAAAATTATCCAATGACAACCCTATGGATCACAACAGAATACAGTCCGATACAGTGCTAGAAGATGAGCCCCTTCAGGTTGGAAGGCACTCGAAATACACAGTGGCCACAACAGTAGACTCTGGCATGTCAACCATCGTAAAGATGGCACAGGACCAGGCCGCGTTTCATCCTGTTACACCTAAGGTGGCCATGAGCTGACCCAGCAGCAACTAACAACAACAGCCCCATACAGACGATCAGAATAAGTGCCAAAGAAAACAAAAAGGGCCAGGCTGCACTGCTGTCCAAGGTCAGATGAAGGTAAGAAGTCTAGGAAGGCGGAGAAAACCCTGAGTTGATTTGAAGGATAGACAAGATTCCAGGAGAAGGACAAGCAGGCAGCAGGCGTGGCCAACAGGCATTCCAGACCCAGAAAAGCCAAGTGCTTCACATGACAGCCGAGTTGCAGCTGTGGTCACAGCAAAGCCCGCTGGCAGGCCGGGCTGAGTTTGTACTGAGGCCTTCTGATGTCATCGTGAGTTCTGAGAACAAAGCTTCCAGGCTGGGATGTGTAACCGGAGCCCCATGACAGAAATAGCTTCTCTTCACACTGGCTGATCTTGGCTCTGGGAAGTGTTCACGCCATTTATAAACTCAGAGGCCTTCTCCAAAACCACAACCAGGTGAATGGCTGGACATTTCTGTTTGGCTGGTTCCGTCATGTACAATCTTCTTTGGGCCATCCAGTACCTTCCTAATTAACTTTTCCTTTTCTGGATGAAAAATCCAGTGACCTTTGAAGCTCTTCTGGGGAATAAGTGTAATAGAGAATGATTTAGCAGCTTTAAAAATGGAGTTCTTATAATAACACTAAAGAGAGTGTCAGGGAGTCGAGTGGGAAATCTTGAGGGGATAAAGTTTCCCTTGGAGAGAGAAGTATACATGCTCAGCTGATATTTCTAAACTGAGTCACAAAATGCCCCAAAGAGGGCATAGCTAGCTTGTGTCTTAACTCAGTGCCTGAATGGGACTTTTGTAACCCTAATATGTTGTTGTTATGAGGTGCCGTTGAGTCCGTTCCAACTCACAGCGATGCTATAGGACAGAGTAGAATTGCCCCCATAGGGTTTCCAAGGAGTGGCTGATGGATTTGAACTGCCGACCTTTTGGTTAGCAGCTGAGGTTTTAACCACTGTGCCACCAGGGCTCCAAACCCTAATACAGGTCAGTATAAAATGAATCAGGAGGAATGATAGATTCATGATAGGTAATATGGAGAAATATAATTAGTTATATGTATTTCAATATTATTACTAATGAAATAATGCACAGATGTTGTTGTTGTTAGGTGCCATCGAGCAGGGTATGTATAGGTCAAAGGATCTGAATATGGTTGTCTGTGTACCTACATAAAATGAATTGCATTTCTCTATAGCTTCATCTCATCCTTATCCATATACATGTTATTTAAAAAATATTTGAAATTAATTCTTTCAATATGTTGTATTCTGCTGTTGTGGGCTGTCCAGTAGATTCTGACTCATAGCGACCCCGTGTGACAGAGTAGAACTGCCCCATAGGGTTTCCTAGGCTGTAATCTTTATGGGAGCAGATTGCCAGGTCTTTTCTCCCTCAGAGCTGCTGGTGGGTTCAAACTGCCAACCATCGCACCACCAGGGCTCCTTGTTGTATTTTACTTAACATTATTTCATATCTACTCTGTCATTTTTAGTCACCATGTAATGTTATAGAGTTGCTATTCTGTGACAAAGAATATTATTGGATATTTTTGTATTATTAGATTTTTTTTTATTCTTCTGATTCTGCCTGCATGCTTCATCGTAAGTGTAGCTTTCTCTTAATTTGAATTATTTCATTCTCAGAATCAAAATTATGGGGTCAAAATGTGGGCTATTACGACTCCTGCCAAATTCTCTTGCAAAATAATCAAACAAATTTGCACTAGGAACTACTGGATAGTCCTAGTTAACTGCATTTTATTTTACTATTTTTTTCATTATGACTAATTTTAAAAGTATTGATATAATGGCACTTCATTGCTAGTGAGAAGTTTATTCTTTTTCTAACACTCATTGACTACTTTTATTTCCTCTTGCATGAATTGTGAACTTTTTTGCCCACTACTCTGTTAAGGGTTTTTTTTTGCTTGTAAATTTGTAAGAGTCCTTTATATATCTTTTATGGTGAATCTCTGTCATTTATTGCAAGTATGTTTATTTGTAATATATATATTCATTATCATCCATCATTCATTGTCGTCAGTATTTGCCAAGCTCCATGCTAAATACTTCCATTATGATAACCCTGTAAAGAAGTATTATTATCCCCATTTTATAGTTGAAAAAATAGAGGCTCCATCATTTACATACTTGGACCAAGATCATGAAGTTAGACAATGTCAGACCGACTCCAGAGGGTTCTTCACCTCTTGGCAATCCCACGTCAAAAACGTTCCAGTGTTGTTTGTTCAGGCTTCTTTCTGTTCAGTGTACTTAGTGTCCTTGGGTTTTATGACACTGTAACTTCTAATTCTACGTAATCAGATATGTCCATATTGTTTCAGATTGTTTCTCTGTAATCATAATTGTTAGGTGTCAGTTCTGACTCATAGAGACCCTACGTATAACAGAATGAAAACTGCCCAGTCTTGTGCCATCCTCACAATCGTTCCTATGTTTGAGCCCATTATTGCAGCCACTGTGTCAATCCATCTCATTGAGGGTCTTCCTCTTTTTCACTGACCCTGTACTTTACCAAGCGTGGTATCCTTCTCCAGGGACTAGTCCCTCCAGATATCATGTCCAAAGTACGTGAGACAAAGGCTTGTCATTCTCGCTTCTAAGGAGCCTTCTGGCAGTACTTCTTCCAAGACACATTTGTTTGTCCTTCTGGCAGTCCACGATATGTTAAATATTCTTTGCCAACACCGTAAATCGAAGGCATTAATTCTTTTTCGGTCTTCCTTATTCATTGTCCAGCTTTCACATGCATATGAGGTGATTGAGAATACCATGGCTTGGATCAGACCTACCTTAGTCCTCAAAGTCACGTCTTTGTTTTTTAACACTTTAAAGAGGCCTTTTGCAGCAGATTTGCCCAATGCACTATGTTGTTTGATTTCTTGACTCCTGCTTCCATCCTTGCTTGCTGAAAGTGAAGAGGACTTGAAGCACTTACAGATGAAGATCAAAGACCACAGCCTTCAGTATGGATTACACCTCAACATAAAGAAAACAAAAATCCTCACAACTGGACCAATAAGCAACATCATGATAAACAGAGAAAAGATTGAAGTTGTCAAGGATTTCATTTTACTTGGATCCACAATCAACATCCACGGAAGCAACGGTCAGGAAATCAAAAGACGCATTGCATTGGGCAAATCTGCTGCAAAAGGCCTCTTTAAAGTGTTAAAAAGCAAAGACATCACCTTGAAGACTAAGGTGGGCTTGACCCAAGCCATGGTGTTTTCAATCGCATCATATGCATGCGAAAGCTGGATGATGAATAAGGAAGACCGAAGAAGAATTGACACCTTTGAATTGTGGTGTTGGCAAAGAATGTTTAACATATCATGGACTGCCAGCAGAATGAACAAATCTGTCTTGGAAGAAATATAGCCAGAATGCTCCTTAGAAGCGAGGATGGCACGATTTTGTCTTACATACTTTGGACATGTTATCAGGAGGAATCAGTCCCTGGAGAAGGACATCATGCTTGATAAAGTAGAAGATCAGCAAAAAAGAGAAAGACCCTCGACAAGATGGACTGACAGTGGCTGCAACAATGGGCTCAAGCATAACAATGATTGTGAGGATGGCGCAGGACCGGGCAGTGTTTCGTTCTGTTGTACGTAGGATCACTGTGTGTCAGAACCGACTGGACGACACCTAACAATAACAACAACAGCTTCCATGGGCGTTGATTGTGGATCCAAGTAAAATGAAATCGTTGGCAACTTCAATCTTTTCTCTGTTTATCATGATGTTGCTTATTGGTCCAGTAAAGATTTTTGTTTTTCTACCACTCTGCAATCACCACTCTGTAAATATTTGTTGATTTTATTTGATAAAGGTATCTTCATAAACCCTACTGAACAATTTCCATTCTTGTTTTATAAAGAGATTTTGACATCCCAGCATCACTTAGAGTAAATTATCACCTAAGATGAGGAGATCGTTTTCTTATCCTGAGAGTTACTGCTTTAGAAGAATTTTTCAAAACTCAATCTGACTACCCATGTTCATTTTACAAAGTAACATGAGTAATATCATTTACTAAAACCCAAACCCATTGCAATCAACTCAATTCTGACTTACAGCAACCCTATAGGACAGAGTAGAACTGCCCCATAGGGTTTCCAAGGCTGTAATCTTTATGGAAACAGACTGCCACATCTTTCTCCCGAGGAGCGGCTGGTGGATTTGAACCACTCACCTTTTGGTTAGCAGCCAAGTGCTTAACTACTGTGCTGCCAGGGCTCCTTTATTGTTTACTGGATGGATTGAATTTTGTCCCCCGAAAATATGTGTTGAAATTCTAACCTCTGTACCTATAAATATGACCCTGCTTGGAAATAGGGGGTTTCTTTTGTTACGCTCATGAGGCCATGCCAGTGTGGCCTGGGTCCTAAACCTAATCATTTCTGAGTTATGAGCAGAGCAAACTAGACACAGAGACACACATGAGGGAAGAGGAGGACGGGTGACAGAGACAGATGTATCTACAAGTCCAGGGATGCCAAGGAGTGCCAGCAGCTCCCAGAAGCTGAAATAGACAAGGAAGGACTATGCCCTGACTTCCGACTTCTAACCTCCTGAACTGTGAGAAAATAAATTTCTGTTCTTGAGAGCCACTCCCTTGTGGTATTTTTGTGGTAACAGCACTAGGTAACCACAACAAGGTAGGAGAAGAAGAAGGAGGCCTTAAGCAGCTGTGCTTTGGTTCAAAGAGTAGCAGGGAAATGAATGTGGAGACTCTGTTCTAAGTGTCCCCGATAACATCATGCTAAGTCCCCACTGCCAAATGCCAGACTTAGCCTTTCAGATTGATGATGATGCTGTGTCCCTGGGGGAGACCCTTCCAGACCCCGATCTTCAAGGACCCAGTCCAGAGGCCCCTGACCTTCTGGCTCCTGTGTTTTGTCTGCTGTTTGCCTCCTGTCAACTTCTGACACAAACCCGAGGCTTGGGTGTAGGTTTGTACTGCTCCCTGGAACCTCACCATCCAGTCCCACCCAGCACCGCTCCACTCTTGCCCCATGGGCCACATGTCAGCCTGCAGCCAAGCTCGCCTGACTTAGCTGCCTCTACAGCCCCTAAGCTGGCCACTCTCACTAGCCCCCAGGGTATAAGAACCATGGCTCCAAGCACCCCGTCTCCTGAGGGGACAAGGATTCCTGAGCCAACCTCACTGTCACTGAGACACAAGCCATTTGGTCCCCAGATGTGCTGCAGCCATGTGACTCCCATCATTCTGCAGCTCTGATGACAAGGAGTCCCTGGGTGGTGCAAACAGTTAATGTGCTCGGCTGCTAACTGGAAGGTTGGAGGTTCGAGTCCATTCAGAGGTGCCTCGGAAGAAAGGCCTGATGATCTACTTTCATAAAATCAGCCATTGAAAACCCTACGGAGCCCAGGTCTACCCTGACACATATAGGGTGACCAGGAGTTAGAGTCGACTCGATGGCAACTGGTTTTCTTCTGATGACGGAAGCGCTTATTGAAGAATCAGCCCCTGCAATCGTCCCGACCTCAGACACCAAATCCTGACAGCTGGTTCTTTCTCTCCCTTTTGCTCCAGGAGGTGAAGAAGCCCTTTCCAGCCTCACCAGGACCCCTCTACCCCTCACAGCGCTGCCTCTGGAGAAGTCTGAGCCACTCCCGGCAACGCTGCAGTCAAGCTCCGTTTTCTGCTTTAACTTCTTGGGCTGTGAGCTCGGGCCTGCCTTTGTTTTAGATTCCCTTGTTCCTTCTGAGCTCTTGCAGCTGCTGCAGATGGGCCTCCTGCTCTCTTCTGCTCTGTTTCACTGCTGCTTGCCGGTCCCCGGCCGCCCAGGCTGGCCATTCCCACTGCAGGTCTCTGTATTTCTCCACGGTGCATACGTGGTGCGCCCCGAGTATCAGCCAGGCTCCACAGCCTCGTCTTACACACTGGCCTGAAGCATGCACCTCATATGGATGTTCTTTTCTTCTTGGCCTGTGTTTTATTCTGTGGCTGCTAGGATTCCCAGTACATCCAGTACGGGATGTAGTAATCGCTGGTATTTATTGTAATGATGAGCCGGTATTATGGAAAGAATTTGAGGCAAAGTTTGTCCTTGGCAGCCTTCCCCATCATCCGTTTCTGCATTTCCACCCCAACTTCTTTGGGACCTGTTCCTCTCCTGACTTCCATTCCCTGCTCCCCAACCACATTCAACATCTGCACCAGCAGGAAGGTGTGAAGGGCTGATAGCAGCTTATGTGGCGGTGCAAGTACAAGTCTTAAATCAACAGAGTGGACATGGACGGTGCTCTACAGCAGTGAAGCAGGGCTGGGGAGGAGGCAGATGAACCACCTGGGGGCCTGTGAACCACCTCAGGGAGGCGTCTGCTTAGTTTGCTGTCCTCTGGGAAACCACATGTCCTCAGGGTCTGTGGCACCCTCTCCCTCTCCTGGCCTTCCTCCGGCACCCAGCATGCAGGGAGGAGCAAAGAGTCAGGAGGAACAGACGTGAAAGGGAAGTGGCCCCAGACGATGTTCCTTAGACCTGGTGAACACGAGGCTGATGAAGGTTAGCGGGTTACTGCTGAGGATATAGGGAGGGCCCAGACAGGACCCCAAGTTCCCAGCGTGTCATGGAGGAGCTCCGGGGCAGGCAGAAGGGAACGAACCAGGCCAGATGTAAGATGACATAAGGTGGCAGATGTAAGATTTCCCTTTCCTTGGTTCCTTTCCTGCACCCACGGCAGACATGAGCAATCAATCTAAGTTAGCTGATTCCAGGGGCCTGGAGGCATCCTTGAAATCCTTCCAAACCGGCCGTCCAGGCAGCACCTCCAGTCAGAAGGAGTCCACGCAAGAAATGAGATCTGCCTATTGCCCGTCGTCTGGCCCTTAGGACAAAACATCCCTCACGTGCAGAGCTGAGCAGCTTGGACCACGGTTGTCAACCTGACTGATGGATGTGTGCCTTCCTCCCCAGCTTCTAGTAAGGGGAGCAGGAAATGAGAAAAGGGGCAGGAAAAAAAAAACCAAATTCGTTGCCATGGAGCCGATCTCCGACTCCGGGCGACCCCATGTGTTTCAGAGTAGAACTGCTCCATAGGGTTTTCAATGGCTGTGACCTATTGGAAGCAGATTGCCAAGACTTTGTCCTAGGCGCCTCTGCGTAGATTCTAACTGCCAACCCTTCAGTTAGCAGCTGAGCATATTAACCATTTGCACCAGCCAGGGACTGCTGAGAAAAGGCGCAGCCCACATCAAGAGCACTGAGGCTGGGCTACTTTAGGGAGTATGGGCTCCACCAATGACTGAGCCCAGGATGACAGTGGCCCTGAGTCTGGAGCAGAGTGGCCTGAATTGCACTGTTCCTTGATCTTCTCCCCTTCCCAGGGTTAAAATGAAGCCTGCTAGTTCTAGCTGTTGGCTTGCCGGGATGGTGATTAGAGGAAAGTTGAGAGAGTACAGCTCACAGATGCAGCATTAGGAAAGTATTTGTAGTTGGAGGATGTAGTACTTGGGATATTTTGGAATCAGCCATCTCTTCTAAAATTACACATAGATCCTGATTTGAGTGGTGCAAACAAATGGTTGCTTACCGAAAGTTTGGAAGTTCAAATCCACTCAGAAACACCTTGCAAGAAAGACCTGATGATCTACTTCCCAAAAATCAGCCACTGAAAACCCTACAGAGCACAGTTCTCCTCTGACACCCTTGGGGTCGCCGTAAGTATCCACCCAGTGCCACTTCTGCTTCAGCATGACAGAGAATCAGACCACCTTGAAGATGAAGCTCCACCGACGACTGTATATGCAGAGCGCAGCCTCAGGGTGGGTCATTCCTCCTCCATGGAGAAAAGTCCCTATGTTGGCCTGGAGGAGACCAAGAGGAGAGGTGAGCTGGGCGCTTGGCCTTCTTGGGAGGCCTGAGAGAGTGGAGGTGCAAGGGGGGCAGGTGTCGCCTCCGGAGGACCAGGCGGGAGCAACTGCTGGAAACCCACGGGCAACATGTGTCACCCCAGCCCCACCCCCAGTCCTCCTGGCTTGCCAAGAGTCCCTGAGTGCCCACAGCCAGGCCTCCCATCACTGAGGAAGGAAGACACAGCCGTGAATCAGCCAAGTGACCGCTGGCTGTGTGGCCCAAATCCTCTGGCCTCCACCGCGTGTTAAACATATCACATCAAAGCAGCCCTAAAAATAAGGGCTGATGTCACCAGGTGGATGGACTGAAAGCTGGCGGTGGAAGGGCAGGAATGAAAAGCAAAACCTTAGGAGTGTTTTCCACCCTGACTTTCCTTTTTGAACCAAGTAGAGGCAAATAGCTCCCTTCGACTTCAGAAACACTCTGAAAGGCTTACTTCCCAATCAACACAGGACAACAGGAAACTTTTCCAACATCCGTTTCTTCTGGTTTGAGCTCCTGCACAAGTTGGCCCTCCTCCCCACACAGGGCCTCCCCTCCCCCTGCCCTTCAGCTGTCGCCCGGCGGTGCGGATTTGGATGGTCACCAGTGCTGCTGTGGATCCTCCAGGCCAGCCAACTCTTGCTACCTTCCCAACTGCCTTCACGGAGCTGACCTAATAGGCACAACAGCGAGTGGCGTGCCCAGGGGTCCCAGGAGAGGAAGGGCCTGGGTGGCTCTCAGAGGCCTGGGACAGGAGCTGCCCAGCTGTGCTCCAGCGCACCGGAACGCTGCCCACCAGCCAGGCCTGGGCGCAAGCACGCACGTCGGCACTCGGTGTATTTTTATTTTATGAATGTTAACAGCCAAGTGGTTATGAGCGCAAAAGCTTTGTGAGAGATTTTCTCCCAGGGCTTGTTAATGTGGTCTTTTAATGGAATACTCCCGAATCTGAATCCTTACCTGAGCTATAAATAGGGTTGACAAGCACCTGATAGGGTCCAGCAAGCAGCCCCAGCCTGTTTGTCCCCCTATCCCGGGCTATTTGCAAACAGCTTCGAAGGGGAAGGGGCGGGGGCAGAGAGGAGGGTGACAACGCGTGGCTAAAGGCACACATTCCAACAGCCAGCAGTGTGGAGTTGCCTCCCAGCACTACCATTAACTTGAATAAATCCCATAAATTAACCCAACCATGAATATAAAGGCTGCCCACCCCGCCCTGTGCCCCAGGCCCAAGGCCTAGAATCCCCAGGCCAGGCCCTGTGACTCACCACGGCTTCCCAGGCTCTGCCCTGCAGCCTATGTCCCATTTTGTTCCACCTTCAGGAGAGTATATATAGTGAGGGACATTTCTCAGGGTATTTTTGGGAGACAGCTGTTTGTGATTCTAGCTGAGAGCTGTTGGTGGTAATAGCAAAGGGCTGGGCAAGGAAGCTAGGGATGATGAATTTGGGCAGGAAAAATGTAAATTTACAGGTCCCAATATAACGATGCCTTATACTCACTTCTAACACCCATCTGTCAGTTTGTGTACCGCAGTGTCTGCCTGTTGCTGTGATGCTGGAAGCTATGCCATTGGTATTTCAAATACCAGCAAGGTCACTCATGGTGAGTAGGTTTCAGCAAAGCTTCCTGACTAAGACAGACTAAGAAGAAAGGTCTGGTGATCTACTTCTGAAAACCAGCCAAGGAAAACCCTATGTGTCACTACAGAACGTTGTCCAGTGTAGTGCTGGAAGGCGAGCCCCTAGCTGGAAGGACCTCGACACACACAGTGGCCACAGCAATAGACTCTCACATATGAACGATCACGAAGATGGCGCAGGACCGGGCAACATTTCATTCTGTTGTACATGAGGTCTCCGTGAGTCAGAGCCAGCATGACAGCAACAACAACATACTCACTCACTGAGCCAACGAAAGAGGAAATGAATGGCTGAATTCTCTGTGTGCCTTTGAGGGTGGAGTTGAGGTCAATTAAATCCTCGTCAGAAATTTCAGAGATGAAATTTCAGGCCCTAAATGAAGAATTCCTCCGCCCCGGCGTTCATGCGTTAAATGTAAAAGCCACGATTCTCGTCTCTGATCTGTTTAAGCAGCACCCTGAAACCCTGGTCTGGCGTGAACCACTCCTGCAAGCTCCCCACGGCCCCACTTTGCACAGTTGGGCTAAAGTGTGTTACCTGAAACTGGGTTCCTACTTTATCCCGAAATGTCAGTAGGTTTTACATTTAAAAAAAGGGGGTTGGGGTCGGGAGAGATCTTTGGTCAAACAAGACTGGTAAACACTACCTGCTAACTCTCCCCCTCGGATGCTGTAATATACATTTGTTGTTCTTAGTTGCCTTGGAGTGGATTCTGACTCTTAAAAACTCAGAGAAGCCCTGCTATAAGGAAACCTATTTAACCCGCCTTTTCAAAACTTATTGTCCAAAAAAGAACACTTCTGTGTAGTATAGTAGACAGAATAATGCCACCCCAAAAGTCCACGCCTTAATCCCCAGAAATCCGTGACTGTATCATTTTACATGGCAAAAGGGACTTTGCTAATGTGGTGAAGTTAAGTATCTTGAATTGGGAAGAGGAGCCGAGGTTATCCAGGTGCCCCAGCGTAATCACAGGGCCCTTATAAGACAGAGCAAGGAGGTCAGAGTCAGGGGAAGGAGATAGGACAATGGAATCAGAGGTTGGGGTAATGGTCTTGAAGAGCGAGGAGGGGGCCGCAAGCCCAGGAATGCAGGTGGTCTCTGGAAGCTGGAAAAGTCAAAGAGACAGCTTCTCCCCTGGAGCCTTAGAAGGAGCATAATCCTGCCGGCACCCTGATTTTACCCTGCAGATCCATTTCAGACTTCTGGCCTCCAGGGCAGTACGAAGATAAATTAGTATTGTTTTCAGCCACTACATTTGTGGTCATTTGTTACGACAGCAACAGGAAACTAATACACAGATGGACTTAATATTCAGTCTCGATGGACAGAGTTTGGGACAGTAAGGACAGCCTCTGTGTAATTGTCAGTTGCTGTGGAGCTACCAGAATACGCCTTCCAAGCAGCCCATCCACTGCCGAGCCTGAGGCCCTCCTGGAGTTCTGTCTTTTGTGGACGTGGTGAAAGCTTTGAAGACTCCTATCCTCTGATAAGTCAGCCTATGGTATTGTCCATTTGCTCTAATGTTGCTACCACGGAGCAGGGGATAAGGGGCTGCTTAGCTACCATCATGTTGGCTCTGACTCATGGTGACCCCACGTACAACAGAACGAAACATTGCTCCCTCCTGTACCACCTTCGTGATCATTGATGTGCTCAAGTCCATTGTTATGGCCATTGTGTATTTTGAGGGACTTTCATCCTAAGGGCTCATCTTCCAGGACTATATTGAACAATGTCTGTTGTGATCCATAAGGTTTTCAGAAGTAGGTCTTCAGGCCTTTCTTCCTAGTCTGTCTTAGTCTAGAAGCTCCAATGAAACCTGCCCACTATGAGTGACCCTGTGGGTATTGGAAATACTGGTGGGCTGGTCTGATGCAAAGCTGTGAAAAGTCTGTCCTTTTGGAGGAGTTGCAGCTGGGAAGGGGTGGAGCTGCAAAGCACATGCAGAATGTTCTGCCTCAGGGGTAATGAGTCTTCTTGCCATTGACATCCAGGGCTTCATTTTATTTCTGGGCAAATCTAATTAAAGAGACACTGTTAAACAGCTGAGACTTCTCCATAGACTATTCTGGGAAAGGGCTTGGCAAAGACACTTCCAAGGTTTCTTTCAGGAATCAGTTCTCTGTCATGTTTATGGCTAAGAACCGAAGTGACTGAGATGCTGAGACAAGAGGTGGTCCTCATAGAAATTTGATGTAAAGAAAGGTCCAAACCCAACAAACCAAACCCATTGTCCTTGCGTCGATTCCGACTCATAGAGACCCTATAGCACAGAGTAGAACTGCCCCACAGGGTTTCCAAGGAGTGTCTGGTGGATTCGAACTGCCAACCTTTTGGTTAGCAGCCATAGCTCTTAACCACCGCGCTACCAAGCTCCAAAGAAAGGTCAGAGGGGTCAAAAAAAAAAAAATGTAAAAAGCATAAAAAGGCCAAAGGTTTTGCAAAGGAGAACTGCATCCAAGTGAAAATGCTGACATAGAAGAATACCTTCAATTCTTTATTTTTCACTGGCTGGGTCCTTAGTCAGGAATTCAGCGGCCCAGTTGCAGCCCAAGGCTTGCTTGCTTTGATCCGATTACCATGTATTGTTCTACGTGGGGCCATCCCACCAGGCTGGCCCAGTGAAACCATTCGCAGTTTCACACACAGCCCCCATTGTGTTCCAGCTCCGGGTGTTTGCTTTCATTGTTTCCTCTGGAATGCCCTCCCCCATCTCCAAGCATGCAAACCTGAGGTCTTCAAGGCCTTGCTCCTCCACCCAGCCTTCCCTGACTCACCAGCCAGAAACAGGCTTCCCCTCCAGGGAGCAGGACTCCCACCCCATAGCCAAGTCTCTCTGGTGGCCCTTCCCAGTGCACGTCAGGGGGTATATGCGCATCTTGTCTCCTACCTTAGACCACAGGTTCACTGAGGGTCTGTCTTGTCAGGATTCTCTTCACTGAAGTGCCGGAAACCCAGTCCAGTTAGCTTCATTGTTAAAGGAAGTTCACTGTAAGAAGACAGCAGTTGGAAGCCATCAGGCATTAAATCCTATCTTCCTCAGTTTCCCTCTTTTCTGTTCCTCTCTGTAAGCATGTTTGATCCTTTTCTCTCTCTGCACACTGAGCTTTTTGCTTCTAAATCCATAGCCAAATGGAACATTCTTCCCATATCTCCTGAATTTACATGTTCCTGTGAGTTGGAATTGACTCAACAGCAACAGCTGGAGTCCTGGTGGCCTAGTGGTTAAGAGCTTGACTGCTAACCAAGAGGTCAGCAGTTTGAATCCACCAGCCTCTCCTTGGAAACTCTATGGGGCAGTTCTACTCTGTCCTATAGGGTCTGTCCTGTAGGGTCACTATGAGTCAGAATCGACTCAACAGCAACAGGTACTTCAAGCTACTAGAAGAAACTGACTTGTATCTCTGAATCAGAAACTGACTTGTATCTCTGAATCCAAATTCCTGATTTCTGGAATAAAGAACTTGACTGACCCATCTTGAGTCAGGTTTCAGATCAGTTTTGCTCAGGGAAGCAAGTCATGTGGCTAGAACATGGCTATTGGACGCCTTGCTTACGGAGTGGCATGAGAGGCTAGGAGAAGGAAGGGCCCTAATCATGGGCTCACTGCTTGTGAAGACTGCCCATGGGTGCCTCCTTCCAAGAAGATTGTTTTCTCATATTTCTATCCCTCACAGCACCTAGCACAAGGCCTTGTATACAGTAAGTGCTCAACAGACAAATGAAGAGTGGTTAAGATGATGTGGAAATAGCATGATGTCCTGTAACTACAGGTCTATGCCATTGTAGTATTTTTTTTAGGAGTTTCAGGAGACCGTTGGGGTGGTCATGAAAGATTTTTTTTCCCATCAATCCACAAATGTTTCCTAAGTGCCACGTCATACCATGTGGTAAGTACCCTACCCCACACCGTCTCTGGGTATCATTTGCTAATCTGTTTTTTTGTGAGCTTCCAGAATTCTTGGACACCAGCAGTATATCGACCTATTTTCAGACTAACATTTGGGCCCGTTGCTTTAAATGTAAAGTTCTTTACCTGGTATCAGAAGTTGAATAGACATATATTGAGCATATTATTTGAAAACATAACTAACGTTTTTTAAAAAAATAAATGTGACCTATGATGAAGACCCTGGGTGGTACAAATGGTTAAGCGCTCGATGGCTGACCAAAAGGTTGGCAGTTCCAGTCCACCCAGAGGCACCATGGAAGAAAGGCCTTGCAATCTACTTCTGAACAATCAGTCAATGAAAACCCTACGGAACATAGTTCTATTCTGACACGCTTGGGGTCGCCATGAGTCGGAATAGCTGCAGCAACAACAGGCTTAGGTTTTACAACTTTTGTGGCACTTGGTGACTGGTTCTCCCAGCCACCATACCTGCCCTACAGTACATACCGGGTACCCTGTTGTTCTGCTTCTTCACAGTCATTGTGCCTTGCCCCTCACGAGGTCCTGGTGTCCAGTCTGCAGGCCCGTGGTCACTTGCTCCTTCCAGTGTCCTTTGTGAAGCCAGACTTAGGCCCTCGACTGAACCTTGCTTTTCCCAGCCCACTCCGGCTCCCTCGGGCCTTGTGTGGGTCTCCTCCAGCCCAGCTGAGGGAGTTCCATCTGGCCTTGGCAGTGTCCTCATAACCTTGCTATTCACTGGCATCAGCCCTGGTCAAACTGAAGGCCTCTATGCCCTTTGCTGGGCTGAGACACCTCCTCTCCATCAGCAGCCAGGCCCTGTTAGACCCTTTGGGGTCGGGGCTCTTCTCTCCTCTCCCCTAAGGCCGCTCTCACGCCACTCTTCCAAAGGGGTCAGTCAGTTTGTCCAGTTGTCCTGACACTGCCAACTAACTGACAAGTTGACCAGAAAAACTAGTTCAAACAAAGGTGTTTCCAAGTTGAGTTATTGTTGTTGTTGTGTGCCGGAGAGTCAATTTCAAGTCATAGTGACCCCATGTGACAAAGCAGAACTGCCCCATAGGGTTTTCTAGGCTGTAACCTTTACAGAAAGAGTCCTGGTAACTCAGTGGTTAAGCACCGGGCTGCTAACCAAAAAGTCAGCAGTTCAAACTGTTGTAGGGGAAAAACATCACAACGTTTAGTAAAGTAAAAACAAAGTTTTATTTGGCATATATTCAGAAGGACAAAAGTGGGAAGCGGACAAGCGTGCTGCCCCAGCCATGTCTGCCCGGGTCCAAGGAAGGTTACAGAACAGGCAAGAAAGGGAAAACGGACAAGCGTGCTGCCCCAGCCATGTCTTACCCACCAGTCACTCTGGGAGAAAGAGCTGACGATCTGTTCCCTTAAAGATTACAGCCTTGGAAACCCTACGGGGCAGTTCTACCTTGTCCTATAGGGTTGCTCTGAGTCTGAATCGACTCGATGGCAACAACCCGTTATTTAATCTTTACAGACGCTTATCGACAGGTCTTTCTTCCACAGAGCTGTTGGGTGGGTTCAAACCACCAACCTTTCTGTTAGCGCTGAGTGTTTAACCGTTGCGCCACCAGGGCTCCTTCCAGTTGAGTAATGTGTTTCTTTTCCCAGCCCCCTTCCCCCTCCCCATGCATGTCCCAGAATGGTTTGTGTTTTAGCAGGAGCCTTCAAATGACACGATCTAACATTGAGTGGTGGCAGGAGAGGCATTTGTTGACACAGGCCAATAGGGAAGACATTAAGGGGGTCTTTCCCAGACCCACAAAGTCTCAGTAACAGTCACCATGGATGGAGGTCCTCCAGGTGCACCCCACACACGTTATCACAGCACCCCCCAACCAGGACCCCGGAAGGCAGAGATTATCATCTACGTTTTGCAAATATGCAGCAGAGCATCAGAAGCATGCGCCCATCGTCTTTCTGAAGACCACACAACAAATACGGACTGAGCAGAGTGAACCCACGTGAAGCTGACCTTTACCCCAGGAACCTCTGTATCCTTCCTTGTACCCAGCTGGCTTCTCGGTGCCTTCTAGAAGACAACAGCTCGTTCAGGAGTACGTGTGTGTCCCCCTTCAGGCCCAGAGGAGGATAACAGGACCTCTTCTAGATGCAGGAAGGCGGTTATCAGTCATGGCCTTCTGGGGAGTCTCCCTCCTGGTCTCTGCTGATGGCCCAGGGGACCTGGCCACCTGCACAGCCTTGTTCCCAGCTCTGCGTCCACCAAGGGAAACTTGGAAAAGGGGCATCACTTGGGAAGTACCAGCATCAAATCTCTTCCTCCGTTCCCACCCCTGTGTCAGCCTGCGACTGAGCTCGGTGGCCCAGGACAAAGCTCAAGGGAGCTGGATGGAGGGCTGGCGTGCCTGCTAGGAGTGTGGAGGTGCAGCCACCCCTCGCCCCCCAAGGGAATGTACAGCGGCCTCCTCTCAAGTTGGGGTCAGTGGGCCTTGGACCCCCAAGGCCCATCAGAATCAAACCCACAGTGAGGCTGGAATTTCACACTTCACTGCCCCTAGAAATGCCTAAGTTGAAAGAATTTGAAGAATTTTTACAAACCAGATCATAAGTGCACTAGAATTCATTATTTACTATTAAATTCACTGCATGCACTAGCAAAGCCTTGGAAAATGAAGAATCTTTTTGTAATTAAAATAAACACATTTCAGTTCACCTCTTTGTTTGTGACCCTCTACTTTCCTACGTGAGCCTTTATAAAGGAGGTCCATCCACATACCAAAAATATTACCAAGTCCTGAGTAAAAAAAAAAGTCTAAGGAAAATTTGGTGAACAGGAATTCCTGCCCCATCTTCTTGTTGTCTGCCCCGACGCATGGCGACCCCACACAACAGAGCGAAACCGTCCGGTGCCGCACCATCTCCATGATCAGTTGTCGACTGGACTGTTCTGCTCTGCAGGGTTTTCATTTCATCAGAAGTAGATTTCCTGGCCTTTCTTCCTAGTCTGTCTTAGTCTGGAAGCTCCCTTGAAACCTGTTCAGCATCATAGCAACACACAAGCCTCTCCAATAACAGTTCCGCCTGCGGCCTTCTTCCTAAGGAATCCCAGGGCTCTGAGGAGGAAAAGGGCTTAGAAGGAGCTCAGGACACCCTCTCCATGCTGGAATTGGGGACAAGGCAAATCAGAATATCTGAGGCCCGAAACCTACCAAGGTCTTCGTGGAGTCCAGCAGCACAAGCTTGGCAATGGTTCCGCAGCTATGTGTTGGTCTGTCTGTCTGAGGGGGAGAGAGTGCCTGGCCTGGCCGGCTTATGTAATTTGCATAGGAATTTGGAGAATTTGAGGGTGTCAACTGTTAGGGGAAAAAATGTTTCGGAGTTAAAAAAAATTGTTATGGAGCTTAAATAAAGGTGGAGAAGAACTTTTTTTTCTTTAAGTTTCTGTCAGACCAGTGGGAATCAAAATTTATAAAAATGGAGCAGATCTTTGGTGGAGAGAGACAAGGCTGAGGTTTCTGATTATAGCTACAAATGCCTTAAATAGCTGTCATCATTAATTAAGAGAAGTGACCTTAGTTTCTCCGTAGAAGCCTGAAACAATGAGAAAGGAGAACGAAATGGTAGATGTCAGTACGTGACATCCTTTAAGGCACTTAGGAGCTTTAAATGGAATTAATGTAGGTCAGCATGTTAGGAGTGGAGATGTCACTTTTGAGGAATCGTCTGCAAAAGATAGATTTATCCTCAAAAAGTTACTATAAAGAGAATTCCGAGCTTTTCTTGGCTGGTGCTGCTCAACACCAGGGGAGTAGGGGACATGCAGAGCCCACCAGCCAGACACAGCAAGGGAGGGTCTCCCTGTCGTCCAAGACGCGAAGGTCTAGACGGTACCCACAGGGGCTGGCATGCCGTGGAGGAAGACAGAGAACACAGCTGGCTGGATTCATTTCCGTTTTTGACTTGCAGAAGGAGACTTTCGTTTCCTCAAAGTGCATGTTGAGTGTGCATGGGGCCCTCAGCCAGGCTGGTCCTGGTGGGAGCTGGGGACAAACCCGAGTGAGACTGGTGCTCAGCGCTCAGAAACAGTTCTGGAAGCTCCTCGTGACCCTCAGCCTTCGGCCCTGTGGGTGGGGAGTGGATTCTGGGTTGGGGCGAGGACAGAGTTGGACGCTGATGTGAGTACCAGCGCACACACGCTGGCTTCAGAGTGTGGTGTGTATGTCTGTGTTTTGGTACAAAGGTCTGGGGAACACTTGGCGGCACCTCGGCTTTTGGCCTGCTTGGCTGCAGACTTCCAGAGGAAGTGAACCTTCCTTGCTGCCGATCACATCACCACTGTTTCCCAACCATCCCTCTGAGAGGTCAGGGGAGCCCTACGCAGCCGCGAGGGACCGACTCCCCAGAAGGCGTAAAGGATGTCCGAGCCACCTGGCACCACCGCTGACACCAGCCCACAGCCTGCCCCTTCACTTGGTGCCTTGGCAAAGTCCCCCTGAAGGGGAAGAGCCAAGGTGAATCCTTGTCCCCAAACAACAAGGAGCCCAGGCCGACGGGATCCCGCTGCAGGGTGGGGCCATTAGTTACTCACAGAGAGACTAGGACCGTGACAATGATGTGGGTTTCCTGTGGTTATGCCATGGAAATTAGTCACCCAACAGAATCAGCAAAATGCCTATTATTGAGGACGTTTGCCAAACTGGATAAATCGAGTGCTTTATCCTGAACTGACAGTAATAAACAACTTTTATTAAATCAATAGATCAATTCAAAGCCAGTAAGTCGGACATCCTGAGGTCGATCAAAGCAGTATACTACCACAGTGCGCCACAGGTCGGCCGTCCACGAGCGGGAAGCTGAGGAGCCACCAAGACAGCCAGGAGTGAGCAGAAAGCTAGGTGCTGACTGTCTTTTCCTCTCTCCTCTTGTTTCTTCAGTCTCGAAGAAAAACAGAAACAGGTTGTATCTGCAGGGACATGTATTGTGCATACACCCGTAAGCGGGTCACAGGTGTTGTGGTGCCCTGTGAGGAGAAATTCTCATCAAGAAGGAAGTGCTCTCCTCAGCACAGCCCCTCACATCACCACCCGGCGTCCACACGGGCTGTCCTCGCGGTGCCGTGGGTATCATCACCATTTTACAGGTGAGAACAGGTGGGGTCTAGGAGGGTTAAGTGACATATGCTGCCCTGGAGCTGGGTCCTGTGAGGTACAGAATGTGGATGTGGCCACACATTCCTGACCAGGAGGCCTCAGAGTTTCACTCAGGCAGTGGTTCCCCTGCTGCCACCAGAGTGGAGCGGAAGCCTGCAGGCTCAGAATAGCTACTTCCTCCTCCTCCGGTTGGACACTGGGCCCTCCCTCACCCCGTCTCCTTCAGCCATCCTTCTCCTGATTCCAGCCGCCTAGGCAGGAGCAGCGCCTTCCTTGGCTGACTCTCCAAATGCACACAGACGCATGTATCGCCCACACACACAGATGCATATACATCACTTACCTATCACACACACACATGCACACACAGACACATGCATCACACACACAGAGATACATATATATCACATACATATCACACACAAACGTGCATCACACAAACACATGCATCACACACACACAGAGATACATATATATCACTTACATATCACACACAAACGTGCATCACACAAACACATGCATCACACACACACACAGAGATACATATATATCACATACATATCACACACACACGTGCACACACAAACACATGCATCACACACACAGAGATACATATATATCACATACATATCACACACAAACGTGCATCACACAAACACATGCATCACACACACACACAGAGATACATATATATCACTTACATATCACACACAAACGTGCATCACACAAACACATGCAACACACACACACACAGAGATACATATATATCACTTACATATCACACACACACGTGCACACACAAACACATGCATCACACACACAGAGATACATATATATCACATACATATCACACACACACGTGCACACACAAACACATGCATCACAAACACATGCATCACACACACACAGAGATACATATATATCACATATCACACACACATGCACACACAAACACATGCATCACACAGAGATACATATATATCACATACATATCACACACACATGCACACACAAACACATGCATCACACACACAGAGATACATATATGTCACATACATATCACACACAAACACATGCATCACACACACACAGAGACACATATATATCACTTACATATCACACACAAACATGCATCACACAAATTCATATATCACACATACTCAAACATGCATATAGGTCACACACACATATCACACACAAACACATGCATCACACACACATCACACACAAACACATCACAGACACAAATACACTATCACACACACTCAAACATGCAAGCATATATATCACATACTCTCTCACACACACAAAACACATATACATCACACACACAAACACACATGCATACTCACAAAATCACATATATATACACTCACATGAACACGTGCATCACACACAAATACATCACACATACATACACCACACACAAAATACATATATCGCACACCACTGAAATATACATATTATCACACACATATCACATACACAAATACATAGATCACATAGTCAAACACACAAACATACATCACACACACATCACACACACAAATATATGTACACACACTCAAGCATACAAACATACATCACATGCAGTCACACACATGGAAACACATTCATTTCACACACAAACACACTCATGCACACAAACATACATCACACACAGACACACACTTGCACACACACACTAACACATATGCACATTCACACACACACTCTCACACATCTCGCCAGAGTCCCCCGCCAGCACCTCAGAAAGGTTGAGCTGCTTCATTTCTTTCTCTGCCCGTATCCAATCCTGCCCTTCTGTGCAGCAGGCTCCGATCACAGGTGGAAGATGGAGACATGCCATTTCTTCTCCATACGAATGCTCAGGAAGGAATAGAGAATGCCAGTGGAGGATCTGCAGTGGCAACATTGAAATAAGAAAAAGCACCAGATCCTGAGAGGGGCCCTTTGTGTGTTAAAGAAAAATCGACATTTACAGAGGATCGCTGGAGCTTGATGCTCCTGGTGACCGGGACCCATCATCAAGAAAGAACAGGAAACACAATGACAATAATTCTTTGAAGCTGACATCGGGAGAAGAGTGGATTTTTGAAGCGTGGTGTGGGTTTACCAAGTACAAACTGTGCTCGGGAAAAGTAAAGCTTTTTGGATGGAGTTCTAGGACTCACAGATCAAGGGAACAGAGTGGGATTTACATTTAACACTTCTTCAGTAGAGCATCTCATGAAGAGCCCTGGTGGTGCAATGGTTAAGTGCTCAGCTGATAAACAAAAGGTTGGTGGTTCAAATGCACCAGCTACTCCCAGGGAGAAAGCTGTGGCAGTCTGCTTCCATAAAGATTACCGACTAGGAAACTCTGTGGGGCAGTTCTACTCTGTCCTCTAGGGTCGCTGTGAGTCGGAATCACCTGGACGGCAGTGGGCTTAGAGCATCTCATAAGGCAAATCTTTATTTGCACAGTGAGTTCACAGTGACTTGGGTAAGTCTCGGGGTGGTAAATAAGACCCCAGGATGAGGTCGAAAAAAGGAAGTCAGTTGGGCTATTCGTGAGCAGGTGGAGGACCAGCCCAGGAGAATGATCTTAAGACAGAGGTTCTGCTACAGGAGGGTCCAGGATCTACCACAGGGGTGGGTTAGAAACTGCTAACTTGTAAAGAAATATCAAATCCCAATCAAGCAGCACCAACTTTTTATTAGTCCACCGTCCACTATGAAGGCTACATGTTTAACGAACTGAACAAAACGAACACCCACTATACTCAAACAACACTTTTCCAAGTTACAATTATGGGGGGGTGGGGAAGCTGTTCAAACAACACCTTACAAAATGTCGCTTATAGAAATAAAACACAGAACCTGAACCCCAAAAGCTTACATTCAAATAAAACACAGAAAAGGAGAATTACAGAAGCCGGAGAACATGCACATTCTTTATAGCCATTCATAAATGTCAGAAGTCACTGAGAAAGTTGGAGTCCCTGCAGTCCTGAAGGGAGCTTGATTCAAAATTTCTTAAAGAAGTGTGGTGAGGTGTGGAAGGAAGGTGGGCTGGTGTCCAGGAGGAAGGAAGGCACGCCGGGAGGAACATTTTGCAGGAAGTAAGCTGGAACATGGAATGTATGAAGTATGAATCAAGAAAGTTAGAAGTTGTCAAAAATGAAATGGAATACATAAAAATCAATATCCTAGGCATTAGTGAGTTGAAATGGACTTGACTGGCTATTTTGAATCGGACAACCATATGGTCTACTATACCGGGAATGACAAATTGAAGAGGAATGGCAGTGCATTCATTGTCAAAAAGAACATTTCAAGATCTGTCCTGAAGTACACTGCTGTCAGTGATAGAATAATATCCATACGCCTACAAGGAAGACCAGTTAATACGACTATTATTCAAACTCACACACCAACTACTAACGCCAAAGATGAAGAAACTGAAGATTTTTACCAACGTCTGCTGTCTGGAATTGATCAAACGTGCAATCAAAATTCGTTGATAATTACTGGTGATTGGAGTTTGAAAGCTGGAAACAAAGAAGAAGGATCAGTAGTTGGAAAATATGGCCTTGGTGATGGAAATGATGCCAGAGATCGCATGACAGAATTTTGCAAGACCGACAATTTCTTCATTGCACATACCTTTTTTCAACCACATAAATGATGACTGTACACGTGGATCTTGCCAGATGGAATACACAGGAATCAAACTGACTACATCTGTGGAAAGAGACGATGGAGAAGTTCAATATTATCAATCAGAACAAGGCCAGGGGCCAAATACAGACCAGCCCATCAATTAATCATATGCAAGTTCAAGTTGAAGCTGAAGAAAATTAGAACAAGTCCATGACAGCCAAAGTGTGACCTTGAGTACATCCCATGTGAATTCAGAGGCCATCTCAAGAACCGATTAAAAAGACAGGAAAGAAAGAAAAGGCCAAACTGGATGTCAGAAGAGACTCTGAAATTTGCTTTTAAACGTAGATTATCTAAAGCAAAAGGAAGAAATGAAGAAGTCCAAGAGCTGAACAGAAGATTTCAAAGAGCAGCCCGAGAAGACAAAGTATTATAATGACATGTGCAGAGACCTAGAGTTAGAAAATCAAACAGGAAGAACACACCTGGCATTTCTCAAGCTGAAAGAACTAAAGAAAAAATTCAAGCCTCAAATTGCAAAATTGAAGGATTCTATGGGTAAAATGGAGTGCTGGTGTCAGAGTGGTTAAGAGCTCCACTGCTAACCAGAAGGTTGGCAGTTTGAATCCACCAGCCGCTCCTTGGAAACCCTATAGGGCAGTTCTACTCTGTCCTATAGGGTAGCTATGAGTCAGAATCAACTCAACAGCATTGAGTTTGGTTTGGTTTTGGTATGGACAAAATATTGAATGATGCAGGAAACGTCAAAAGACAATGGAAGGAATACAAAGTCACAGTACCAAGAAGAACTGGTCCATATTCAGCTTTTTCAGGACGTCGCATAAGATCAGGAACCAATGGTACTGAAGGAAGACGTCCAAGCTGCACTGAAGACACCGGTGAAAAACAAGACTCCAGGGATTGTTGGAATTCCAATGTTTCAACAAATGAATGCAATGCTGGAAGTGCTCACTAGTCTATACTAAGAAATTTGGAAGACAGCCACCTCGCAACTAAATGGAAGAGACCCATGTTCCTACCCATTCCAAAGAAAGGTGATCCAACCGAATGGGAAAATTATCAAACAATATTAATATCACACGCAAGTAAAATTTTGCTGAAGATAATTCAGAAAGGGTTGCAGCAGTACATTGACAGGGAACTGCCAGGAATTCAAGCCAGATGCAGAAGAGGATGTGGAACAAAGCATATCATTGCTGATGTCAGACGGATCTTGGCTGAAACTAGTGAATATCAGAAAGATGTTGACCTGTGCTTTATTGACTATGCAAAGGCATTCGACTGTGTGGATCCTAACAAATTATGGGTAACATTGCAAAGAATGGGAAGTCCAGAATACCTAATTGTGCTCATGCAAAACCTGTACGTAGAGAAAGAGGCAGTCGTCGGAACAGGACAAGGGGAAACTGCATGGTTTAAAATCAGGAAAGGTGTGCGTCAGGTTTGTAAACTTTCACCATACTTATTCAATCTGTATGCTGAGCAAGTAATCTGAGAAGCTGGACCATATGAAGAAGAACAGGGCATCAGGACTGGAGGAAAACTCACTGACGACTGTGATATGTAAATGACACAAGCTTCCTTGCTGAAAGTGAAGAGGACTGACTTGAAGCATTTTGGGTTGCTATGAGTCAGAATGGAGTCAACAGCAACGGGTTTTTGGAGCCAAGGTGGTGCTGTGGGTAGGCGTTTGGCTACTCACCAAAAGGTCAGCAGTTTGAATCCACCAGCCACTCCTTGGAAACCCTATGGGGCAGTTCTGCTCTGTCCTATAGGGTCACTATGAGTCAGAATCGACTCGACAGCAATGGGTTTAAGGGGTTTCTAGTCAACAATAAGGTAGATTGGTGGTGGGTCTGATTCAGTAAAGAATGCCAACAATTGGATTGATATCAACTGACCAGAGGTCACTACTAGAATATCACAGGATTATTGTTTAAAAGCTATTTGTTTGCGTTTCTTTTCTTTTTGTGTTTCAATAGATTTTTTATCCTGGAATAGTTTTAGATATACAGAAAAGTTGCGAAAATAGTACATTCAGTTGTCATGTTTCCTCTGTCTCCTGTGTTCTGTGACAGTTTTGCAGTTTTTCCTTGGCAGTTTTGAGGACTACTAGTCAGTTATTTTGTAGAACGTCCCTCAATTTGGGTTTTTATGATTTTTTCCTCATGAATAGACTGCGGTTAATGGGTTTTGGGGGAAAAGACCATAGAGTTGAAGTGCCCTTCTCATCAGATCACATCAAAGATTCATACTCCCAAAGTGACTTACCACTGATGATATTAACTGTCATCCCCCGACCAAGGTAGTGGTTACCACAAGTGTAAAGTTACCTTACGCTGCTCTCTTCTATGGAAGCTCTCTTCTATGGAAGCAAGTTGCAAAGTCCAGCCACACTCAAGGACTGGAGCTTGACGTGGGTTAGTGGGTAGGATACAGCCCCACCTCTTGGATGGGGGAGTTTCTATGTAAATTATTTGAAATTCTTCCATAAGGAATATTTTCCCCTTCTCTTCCATGTATGTATTCATTCATTTATGTATGTCAGCGTGGACTTACGTATATTTATTTTGTACTCTAACTTATCACCCAGTACTACGTTATTTAGTTTTTTGCTCGAATCATTCCAGTTTTAGCCATGGGTAGCTTTTTCAGTTGGCAGTTGTGTTCTTTGACATGGCCTCATCTTTAAGTTGTTGGAGGATATCCTCTCTTCTTGCTACTACAAGGTGCTTCAGGCTCATCTTTTATTTTTCCTACCTAAGCCCTAGAAACAGCCATTTCCCCAAGGAGCCCCAGTTCCTTTTATTGGAGATTGTATTTACAAACAAAGATGTGGGCCCTGGATGTGCTCCATGCTACTGGAGTGTAACTGCTTCTAAGCCCTCTTAATAGACAGAACTAGGAAATATACATATGCATACTGATCCATGTATACTCACATATCTATAATTGTTCCTGTATCTACATATTTGCATCTACATTAAGCTAAACATGAATTCATACTGATGTCTCTGGCTCCAAACCAGTGGCCTTTCCTCCTTGTTCATCTAACGTCTCTCTCTAACACTGAGAGACCTGGCTGCCACCATCCACCATCCACATACCTCTGTGTATGACCCCAGTATGTAAGTAAAGGGGTTTCAAAATTGTTAACCTGTACCCCTACTGAAAACTTTCATCTTTGGTTTTAAAGTACAAAATGTTCACTTGTGACATTTGCACATATGATAAAAATTTGGAGGAAACATAAAGGCACATGAAAGAGTGGGGATTTAGAAAGATATCAATGGGCTAGCATAATGAATCCGAGTCAAAGGGACGAATTAACAGGATACACAAGCATTCAAAAATAAACAAGTGATATAAATAGAGAATAACAGAGATCAAGCTTACCAGCAATTCATATGCAGGGGAGAAAGGGGGGAAGTATTTGACCAATCACAGCTCAAATAAGCTAAGAACATGTATCACTACACAAAACCTATAGGCTCCGAGGTGGCAGCAATGAAAATAGAATATTCCAGTAAATGCAGGGAAATCCTCCACTGGTCTATGTGTGGATCAGAAAACATCTCTAGAGATGCAAACATCTATACCCACCCTATCAAGCATGTATAAGGAGAGGGAGAAGAGATGTGTAAGAGCAATATGATCACACTCTTAAAATACTAACAGGGATTAGATGTACCCTGGGCAGCTACAGAGGACAGAACCAAGACCAAGTCTGCTAATCATTCTTAAACTGACTGGGCTGAACCAGGGTGGGCCAACCATCTATCCCAGATAGTCCCAATTTTGGGGGCAGCAAACTCTTAGCACAATCAAGATCTATGAGGATGGAGGGCAAAACCAGGAGTCAGATCCTAGAGAAATCTCCAAGAAAAAGCTGGAAAAGACAGGTCCAACTGAATTCTTAATGATGAAATTTCAATGAAAAGTGTGAACTGAAGTTAGGAAGCAACATGAGGGAGATCAAGGAACCAGGAAAGACCACAGAGCAGGAGGAGCAGGGCCAGGGGAGATTTCTGGAGACAAAATCCCACCTTTTGTTCATCCCAGCAGACTGCTTGCCTGCGCAAGTCCAGTCCATTTGAAGAGCACAGAACGAAAGGGCCTCAGCGAGTGATGGTAAGAGGAAGCAGAGTTTGTTTCATTAGAAGAAAAACTTTCTAACGATTAGAGTTGTCCAAAAATAAAATATAATCTCTATCAAGAAAGGGTTTTGGACAGAGTTGGCCAGGCAACATTGGCGAGGACAGCTGCCAATGGCCTCCAACGCAAATGTGCCACAATGATTTAAAAAAAAAAAAAAAAAACTAAGCCTGTTGCCATCAAGTCAGTTGTGACTCACAGCGACCCTATAGGACAGAGCAGAACTGCCGCACAGGGTTTCCAAGGAGCAACTGGTGGATTCGAACTGCCGACCTTTTGGTTAGCAGCCATAGCTCTTAACCACTGAGCCACCATGATAGAAATGAATAAATGCTGGGAAGACACTGGGGACTCTGTTGGGTCCAGGGCACCTGAACCAGGCTAAGTGGGCAGGGTTCCTGAGGGAGTGAATAAAGCTATACCCAAACCCATTGACATCAAGGCAATTCCAACTCATAGCGACCCTAAAGGACAGAGTAGAACTGCCCCATAGGGTTTCCAAGGCTGTAAAGTTTTTTGAAAGCAGATCGTCACATCTTTTTCCAGCAGAGCAGCTGGTGGGTTTGAACCGCCGACCTTTCAGTTAGCAGCCAAGTGTTTTAACCACTGTGCCACCAGAGCTCCTTGAATAAAGCCGTACAGAGATGCAAAACGCCAAGAATGAACGTGCATGTTCAGATGCCACAGAACACTGGAGAAGCGTTTGGCTAGACGTGGCATTAGAAGTTGCTTGTGTTCTTTCTTTTAGATATATATTTTTTAATAATAAAGATAATATTTATAAAAAAAAAAAAAGAAAACCTCCCAGGCTAAATTGAAGTCAGGAAGCCAGGATTCTAACCCTGATTCAGGACAGACTTCTGTGTGATCTCGATAAGTCACTTAGCTTCTCTGGGCCTTCCTTTCTCAATCCATAAAATAAAGGGATTAGACCAGGCAATTCTAAAGTCTAATCCAATTATAATTTTTTAAAAAAGAGATTCCATTATTTAAGACAAGATGCTACTTCCCTGGAATGTAACTGAGCACCTTTTCCAAGCCTGGGTATAGTTTCTTTAATATCTTTGTTAGCTGAAAGGAAATGGATTAAAAAGCACGAAAGGAGAATCTTTGCCTGGCTCCCCCCAGGGAGGTAGCTCAAATACTGGTGAGGAGGAAAAAAAATATGAATGGATTCAAAGCTTATAAATAAAGGAGCCCAGAACAGTCAACTTAGATCTCTAACAGTATTTCATAATGTGTGCCGTGACGAGGCCAAAGTGACCTGGAGGTGAGACCAGACGTTATGTCAGTACCAGTTTAGAAAGGCATACAGCAGCACAAAAGGCCAGAGCTATTTTAGTTTGCACATGAAAAGACACCGTGTCATGGGAGATTATATTCTGTGTGGGCACCTCAGAGTCTGGTAGCAAGAAGGGCCCCGGGGAAATGAAAAGGAAGACAGCAGGGCAAGAATGAGCACACAAGCCAGAATGGGAGCAGGTTTAGCCATAAGCCGGGCCCCTGAGCCAGAATGGGAGCAGGTTTAGCCTGGAGCCGGGCCCCCGAGCCAGAATGGGAGCAGGTTTAGCCTGGAGCCGGGCCCCCGAGCCAGAATGCGAGCAGGTTTAGCCTGGAGCCGGGCCCCCGAGCCAGAATGGGAGCAGGTTTAGCCTGGAGCCGGGCCCCCGAGCCAGAATGCGAGCAGGTTTAGCCTGGAGCCGGGCCCCCGAGCCAGAATGCGAGCAGGTTTAGCCTGGAGCCGGGCCCCCGAGCCAGAATGGGAGCAGGTTTAGCCTGGAGCCGGGCCCCCGAGCCAGAATGCGAGCAGGTTTAGCCTGGAGCCGGGCCCCCGAGCCAGAATGCGAGCAGGTTTAGCCTGGAGCCGGGCCCCCGAGCCAGAATGGGAGCAGGTTTAGCCTGGAGCCGGGCCCCCGAGCCAGAATGGGAGCAGGTTTAGCCTGGAGCCGGGCCCCCGAGCCAGAATGGGAGCAGGTTTAGCCTGGAGCCGGGCCCCTCAGCAGAGCTTGGCCATTGGTTGGTTGACTGAATAACTCAAAACTGATGGTGGAATGGAGTGGGTGAGCAAATGAGGAAATGTTTAGCTTGGAAAGAGTGAATAAATAAATATATGTCCAGGGTGGTGAGAATAACCCAAAATGAGTTTAGGTATAGATGCAAATGATAAAGACACAAATGATGCAGATACATAGACACAAATGACATGGGCGGTACACACACGATACAAAGATGGTACAGATACAGATGACGTTGATGTAGATATAGAAGATATAAATACAGATGATACAGATACAAACTCGCCGTCAAGTCGATTCCAACTCATAGAGACCCTATAGGACAGAGTAGATCTGCCCCGTAGGGTTTCCAAGGAGCCGCTGATGGATTCAAACTGCCTACTTTTTGGTTAGCAGCTGAGCTCTTAACTACTGCGCATCAGGACTCCGATATAGATATAGATGCTATAGATATAGATGCCATAGATGATATATATGCAGATGATATATAGCTGATATATAAATAATACAGATATATAGATACAGATGATATATAGCTGATATATAAATAATACAGATATATAGATACAGATGATATATAGATGATATATAAATAATACAGATATATAGATACAGATGATATATAGATGATATTGATATAGATATAGATAACATAGGCATATAGATACAGATGATATATAGATGATATAGAGATATGTATATACATAGAGAGAGACAGATATAGATACACGTATTCGCAAGTCATTTGTCAAAACACGTAAGATCGACACCTCAACCAAGATTGAGCCAAAGGTTTTAGGCAAAAGGAAATGTATGAACTGGCTACAAGGCAAAGGGGAAATTATTTCCCAAAAGGATTAGGGGCGTTCAGAGCACAATCGAAACCGTCCCCGAGCCACCACGGTGGGAACCAATTGTTCCCCCTCAGACCCAGGGCAGCCCCGTAGCTAGCTCCTCCCCGCATCTCCGTAGACCTACATCTCCACCAGCGCTGTCACTTGCCTTCCATGATGGCTATGAGGGAGAGGACATCGGGGACTTGGGAGCTCCCTCCTGACCCTGGAATCCTGGGGGTTGGGGAAGACAGCGTGAGTCATTCAAAGTGAGGGAAAAAGCTTGGATTGGGGAAGTGTTGATAATTATGGTAGTCAGCCAGCAAAAGTCTTGAGTTTCCAAGGTGGATGAAATACTGAATTGATGTGGGAGTTAAAAAAGAAAAGGTACATTCTTCTGAAACTCAAAATCACAATGTAAAGGGAAGAAAAAAATAAAAACAGAAAATTTATTTTTAGAAGTTGGTAGCTTTAATAAATGTTGATGAAGAATATTGAATATGCTGTAGACTGCCAGAAGAATGAACAAATCTATCTTGGAAGAAGTACATCCAGAATGCTCCTTAGAAGCAAGGGTGGTGAGATTTCGTCTCACATACTTAGGACATGTCATCAGGAGGGACCAATCTCTGGAGAAGGATATCATGCTTGGTAAAGTAGAGGGTCAGCGAAAGAGAGGAAGACCCTCAATGAAATGGATTCACAAAATGGCTGCCATAATGGGCTCAAACAACAACGATTGTGAGGATGGCACAGAACTGTCCTTCGTTGTAGTGGGTTGCTATGAGTCAGAGCCCACTCAACGGCACCTAACAACAACATAACAACAAAACAAAACAATAAAGGGATGTGGGGAAAGGATTTGCACATAAGAGAAACGCATTATTGGGCATTTTGGAATGACCAAGGGGAGTTAAAAGACAACCTCAGTGTTCTTTTCCTAGGAAGAATTTGAAAGGCTGTGGGTGGAAGTGGACTTTGGTTGAGCATCTTCTAGGAGCCAGATACACTGGGGAGGGGGGCTCCTCTAACCCTGACAATCCTGTGAGCCGAGGTAAGTATTGTTAGTCCCATTTTGCAGATAAGGAAACTGAGCCTCAAAGAAGTTAGGTCATTGCCCAAGTTCACACAGAGATTCAAACTCAAATTGGCCTCACTGTGCATGCTGTCTCCACTAATCTACATGGCCACATGATGTGCGTAATGGATGAGGTAGACTAGAAATAGACTTTAAACTTACCAGTTTGGGTAACAACAAATGGCAACACTTGAGATCAACCTTAGAAGGCGTTCCCCAGGAAGATTTCAAATGCAATGCTGATGGGCTGAGTTACCACTCCGTTCAGCCCAGGCGTTTTAAAGGGCTTCACTCTATCCTTCCCCTGGTTCTCTCTTACTGCAATGCCAGCTGGGCCCAGAGGGGAAGGGAGACCCATGTCAGGGACAACAGAGGAATGTTCTCTGGCAAGATCCACCTCAGGATTCAGAGTAATTCTCATCTGCTAAATACTGTGGGTACATCTATCCCACTCTGAATTTGTACACGGAAGAGCACCACCTTGTCAGCCTGGGCTCCATCCACTTCCCTTGCCAAAGACTTAGCCTGTCAGTCGAAGATTTGAGCCCAGGAGCAAACATTTAATAAGGATTTTTTTTACTCCTTGTTAATTTGAGACTTAAAAAGTTGTTAGACCCCAAGGGTACTTGTGTGGTACTCCCACACACAGAGAGAAGCCCACGCTGCTGGCTGGAGCTGCTTTCCTTCCAGCTCCACATTGTCATCCATTGCCTCCTCTCCTCTCTCCATGGAGAGCAGGGCCTCATGGGTAATTAATCCTGAAGATGAGAATTTAATCTTCTCCAAAGGGGAACTTGCTGCAATCATAGGGTTTAGCTGACATCCATTCTGCATGTGAATGTCATGTTTAAGAGCCTTAAGGGCTCCTATTCACTGTGTGAAATCTCCATGTTGAAATATTAAATTCTGGAAGTGAAAAATGGGTCATAATGTAACCTCTCAGTCTCATGGTTCCCAGGGTGGTTCCATACCTTGGGCCCTGTTATGGATTGAATCGTGTCCCCTCAAAACATGCTGTAAATCCTAGCTCGAGTGTGGGGCTGCTGTTACGGCATGCCAGGGGATGGGGCCGCAGCCCAAGCTGACAGAGCGAGGCTGCCATGCCCAAGGGGCAGAAGAATGGGGACTGCTGGGGCCTACGGGGTAGGGTTGCCACTCAGATGGGCTAGTAGAATGGGGCTGCCCAAAGCTGAGGGAGCAGAGTTGCAGTCCCAGCAGGCCTGGAAGGTGGAGCTGAAGCCCAGGGCCCAGGGGTCTTCACCCAGAATCCAGACAGTGTGGCCAACACCCAGAGTCTGGAGGGTGGGGTTGTTGTCCAGATGATCTCAGAGAAGAAAGGATTATTTTCAAGCCTTGAGAGCTAATGTAAATTGTTCTGCTGGGTTTTGGACTTGCTTGGTGCCCGTTATCCCTTCTTTCCCTCCAATTTCTGCCATTTGTAATGGAAATGTCTACTTTGTGCCTGTTCCACCATTATACTTTGGAAACAGATAACTCATAGTGTAGATTTCACAGGTTCACAGATGAAGAGGAATTTTGTCCCAGGATCAAATATGCCTAAGATTTCACCCATATTTGATTTCGATGATTAGTGAGATGAGATTTTGGACTCAGAGTTGATTTAAGACTTTTGGGATGATGTGATGGGGTGAGTGTTTTCCATGTGGCAAAGATATGAATGGGGGGGGTGGCGGGCAGAGGGTAGAATGTTATGAGTTGAATTGTGTCCCCAGAAATATGTGTTGTAAATCCTAGCCTCTATGCCTGCGGTGATAATCCCATTTGGGACTGGTTGTCTTTGTTATGTTAATGAGGCAGGATTAGTGTAGGGTATATCTTGAGTCAATTGCTTTTGAGACACAAAAGAGATTAAACAAGCAAGCAAGGAAGTAGAGACTGGGAAGAAACATGCCCAGCCACATGAAGATCACCCAGGAGCAGAAGCTCAGAAGACATAAGGACCTTCCTCCAGAGTCAACAGAGAGAGAGCCTTTCTCCAGAGCCGGCACCCTGAATTCAGACTTCTAGCCTCCTAAACTGTGAGAGAATAAATTTCTGTTTGTTAAAGCCACCCACTTGTGATACTTCTGTTATAGCAGCACTAGATAAACTATAAGACAGGCCCCAAGGCTTCACGAGGCTGAGACTTAGAGGATAGATTTGCTTTCTAGTCTTGACAATATGACACTATTCGATGTGGACTGTTAGCTGTTAGCTGCCATCCAGTCAGCTCTGACTCATGGCGACCTCACGTATAACAGACAAAAAGTTGTCCAGTCTTGCACCATCTTCATGATTGTTGGTATGTTTGAGTCCATTGTGATGTGGGTCAAGTCATTTAACTTCTCTATGTCTCTGTTCTAGTTCTCAAATCCAGAAGTTTCATGCCCTAACCTTCAGAGACTCAGCTACAGTGCTTAAAGTGTGCCATACTGCATTAAACACGGGCACATGTAAGTTAAACTTCTTAACTATCTGTGGGTGAGTGAGTTAGTGAAGGAAGGAACGTTTGTCAGTGAGAGCTCCAAAACCGTCTCTTTGAAAACTTTGAAAGCACAAAGGCAGAGTTCAACCACCAAAAATTGAAGATTTTGATTTGCTGTCACCAAACAAGCTGAAAAATCTCAGTAAGAAACACTTGAACATTTTAAGTATCATCTCGTGGTGATAATGACCTCTCATGCATATTTATGCACTTGGCTTTATAATCACCACTTGGAAGACTAGGGTCCCCAGCCCTCTGCTGCCCAGGAATGAAGCTATGTGAAGTGGAACAAAATATTCAAACTTCTAAGGTCCATATACGTAAAATACAAAAATGTTGGGATTTCTTCCACAAGAAGAAAGCACCTTGGTGAAGTGTGCCACCTCGCCATGTCTTTGTTGATTCAGGGTGGATTTGGATACTTAAATCACCCTTGAGGGCCTTGAACAATCATCCTCACCCTAGACTCAGCCTGCTTTCTGAGGCATACTGGCCTGCCTTGCCCAGTGTGTACGGCGTAGTGTGAGTCAGGCAGGTAATATCTGAGGATGGTGGGAAGTGGCTCTCAGTCAGGTTTTGTTAAAGTATTCCAGACAGGTTCCATGGCCAGAGTTGCTTTGCAAAACATTTTTGCTCAGTGTCATTCATAAGCCTCTCAAAGTAAAATCGTATGACCCCATTTCCTCGCTAAGTTAATTATTTTATTTCTTTGTATGAGGCAAAACACTACTTTTATTGTTAATTAATATGCTAAGATTAGGTTATACCATTCTGGACATGTGGAATTGAATTGTGTACGTTCATGTATGTTTTTTAAAAGATGGCTAAAAATAAACGCCTTCAACATCTTCTCTTTTTTTCAACCAAGCGTACATTTCCTTCCTACGAAGCTCCAGCTCTTCCTGCTCTTGTAAATGGCCTAATGTCATTGGTTTTCCAAAGGGAAGGGGAAATAACAATAAAGAGACATTCAATTAGCACTGCAAAATCTAGATATTTAATAAGCCTCTGATAGCTGAACCAAAAAAAAAAAAAAAAAAACAGCAAAAAATACAACACAAGAGAGATACAATCCTGGGAGATGAGGACCAAAATAATGAAATTGAAATGGAAAACTGAGAAGAATTCTTAATTTTGAACTACTTTCAGATTTTTCATTTCTTTTCCCTTTGATCAAAGTAAAGCTGTAATAGGGAAACCAGAAATTTCTCTTCGGGAGGAGAAGCGGAGGTAACGTGTCCATTGCAGACACAGGTGGCATCAGGCAGTCAGACACAATATGACTTCTCCATTCTCCCGTTCTTTGCAATCTAATGAAATTCCAACCTGCTCCATCTGCCATACCGCAGTGTTAATTACTTTTCTATTTATTTAGTAGATCTACAAGTGGAAAGCAATCTACTGCCAGAGAATTGTTTGACTCCTATGCTAAGCAGCCCGCATTCCAGTCCCGGGAGGTGGAAGCAGCCGGAGTCTAACTTCTATCTCATTGCCCCGTCAAATTAGCACCTACAGACTCTTGATACAAAGAAGATTTTTCTCCCCTTCCCTGCAAAAGGGGAATAGTTCTTAAAAGTCAATAAACCCATACCAGGCATTCTCGGTTGTCAGCCCCCACGCCTTTTCCCTGACAACAACAGGAAGAATTGAAGGTACGGACATCCATGGCAGGGGAGGATGTCTCTATACCAAGGATCTACTTGTAAGTCTGTAGCCTTTTGAATCCAGGCTGTAAAAGGGCTTTTTAGAACAATACACAGTGTCTCCTAAGATGAAGGAAAGACTGTATTGATGTCTCAAGGGCTCCGAAGTTTCCAAGTCCAAGATATGGCTTGATTCCTTTGTACCAGGTATCCATCAAGCAAATGTGTGACTCTCTGGCCACCTTCATGTGGGACTCATCTTCCTTCTTTACACTGGAGGCATTTGGTGGTCAGAAAACAGATGCAGAGATAAGACTTATCTTTGAGTCTATTCTGGGTTTTCTAGGGACAGTGGTGGTTCCGTGGTAGAATTCTCCCCTTCCATGCAGGAGACCTGGGTTTGATTCCCGGCCAGTGCACCTCAGGCGCAGCCACCACCCATCTGTCAGTGGTGGCTTGTGTGTTGCTATGATGCTGAACAGGTTTCAGTGGAGCTTCCAGACTAAGACAGACTAGAAGGAAAGGCCTGGCAATCTACTTCCGAAAATCAGGCAATGAAAACCCTAGGGGTCACAAGAGTCCAATCCTGTTGTACATGGGGGTTGCCTTGAGTCAGGGCCAGCTTGATGACAGCTAACAACAGGAGCTGGAGCAGCAGCAGCAGGCCCACTGGAGTGGCACATGCGGGTTTCCTTACATGCCCTCTGTCCAGCGGGGCTTCAGGGTGCAGAAGGGAGGAGCGCAAGGGAAAGGTCAGCCACAGTCCTCTTCTCTCAGACTCCAGAGCGAGGCCCTTTACACGTGGCCTCTCACTTCTCAAGAATAGAGAGCAAGACCCTCTCTCCGCGCCAGTGTCTCCTCTCGGTATCTTGCTCCGGTTTTTTTACTTTTGTTTTTAATGAACAGACTACAAGCCTCTTTCTGGAACATGAGGCATGGTTGTGAGGGTGGGGGGCAGGGGTCAGGTCAGCTGCCCAGTGGACTTCTACTTCCTGTTCCCAGCTTCCAGCTAGACTGGCTTCCTTATTCAGGTCTAGGTGTGCATTGAGTAACTAATCTCCACAAACCCACCGCCTGTGCATCAGATGGAGGTCTAGACGTTTGAGGGCACTGCCTGGACTGATTTCTCAGGGACATGTGTCCGGGCTGCCTGGCTCGGCTTCATCCTGGACGTCCTGGCCCCCTGACCAGGGGCATCTCCTTTCCAACCTTGCACTAGGCTGTGTGACCTGCCCTGAGCCTGGGCCCCTGCCCGTCTACCATCGAACAGTGTCCCCACTCACTCCCCCATGGCCTTCGTGACCTTCAGCGTTCAACTACCTTCAGGAAGCACTTCCTGACTCCCAGGGCCCCCTCGGGAATGCCCTTGCTCCAATTCTGTAAAGGTTTGCCTGCTCCCCGTACTAGTGTGCATTTTCAGTGAGAGCAGCTTCCCATCCCCTGCCTCAGCGGCTTCTGCAGGACTGAGTACAGCATCCTGTGGACCATCAGTGGCGGAAAGGGACAGAGGAGCCCAGGCCACTCAGTGCCCCTCTGAGCTCCACTAACACTAAACGTTAAGTCCCACCCATTCCGTTCTGTGTGTGTTGAGTTTCCTTTCCCTTCCACTTCCTATTGCTGAGGCCTGGTCCTCTTTTTTGCCTCTTCCTAGCCCCATTCCCAGCCTCAGCGCTCTTTCCTGCTGCAGACGGCTCCATGCATGCTCTGCAGCAAAGTCTGGTTTTCACAGTGTCCAGTAACCAGGCGCAGATTATCCAATAAGCAAGGTAAGCACGAGCTTACTTGTGCTTGCTTACTAACCTGCAGTGAGCAAAGATGTAGTGAAACCCATGTGAAATTGTTCACGACAGATTAGTAAGTAAGCCTGTGCTTACCTTGCTTATTGGATAACCAATCCCTGCAAGTAACACCTCTGAGTGAAAATATCCCATCCACTCTCCTGGCCCATCCTCTCGGGGGCCGCCCTCTGGGCTTGAACAGGTCAGCTCCCTCCTGGTCTCTGCCCAGCTGGGCAGTGCTCGCCGTCCTTCCCAACAGTGCCCCGTCTGTGCAGGAACAGAAGGGTCCACCCTCGATGTGTAGAGACACCTCTCATTATGTGGACATTACTTCTGTGAGGGCCAGGATTAGGTCTTCCTCCTTTCTCTCCAGCAGGAGAGTCAATTATGCACAGAGTCTATTAATCCTATAAACAGTTATGGAACTGAAGAGGCTGAATCGAAGCGCTAAGGTCTTAAAGAAGTGGGAGTACGGGAGCCACTATTATAATGAAGTTCCACAATGTGTAATCACGTCTCTGGGTGACCAGGTATAATTCTGTAAGTCTGAGGAATTGTCAAGGATGTGCAGTCTTTCTTGAATGTAAGCAAAGTGCCCCCCAAGAACCTGTGCTCTTGACCAAGAGTTCCCCAGTCCCCTCTTGGGTGGAGCACCTACGCAGCCTAATCAGAGGGTGGTCTTCAGTGCCTCTATCCATCCTCCCCCTCGTCCCGAGTCCTGCCTGCATGGGCACTGGGGAAGGGAGGAGTGGGGGAGGAAGAGGGACATGCTGCTGTCCTCTTCAACTGAGACCTGTGTCTGTCTGTCTCTTAAATTTGGTTCGGTGGCATAAAAAGGGAATTTATCTTTCTCCCCAGATGCAACACATAGATGCTGGGACCAGAGACCTTGCAGAGTCAATGAAAGATAAGTTATAAAATCCATAAAATGCTAAAAGAAATCAGAATTTCAGCAAATTCCTGTCTTTTCAGGCTGCTCCTTTTGATCTACTATGGGGAGAGGGAGGAAACGCTAGTTGAGCATAAAATTCCATCTATTATTATAGCACAACATGGATATGGCTAGAAGAGGAAGAGAGGAGAGGGTAAAGTTTGAGCTGTGGTATTGACAGAGTAGAACCAGAAAATTGTGCCAGTGATAAAGACAAAGCTGTCATAATCAACTAGCATTTAACTTTTTGTAAAGATCTGGGAGGTGATGGGTTCTTTAGATTTTAATGTGCATCTTCAAAATAATTTTGTAAGCTATTTAAATTATGCTCCCTTCTTTACAACTCTCCATAATTTGATTACACAAACCACCCTCCAATCTTTGGGTATGTAAATGCAACATCAAAATGATTTTTTCTGTATTTTGATAGAAGATGATGTTAGTTGCAATGATAAGAAGTGACACGAAGTACAGCAAGGCATGAGTAACCTGCTCATCTGGCACACTGAGGCCATGCAGATTGTAAATGACTCCTTTTTGACATTCACCCTCAAGAATAAGTACTTTGGAAACCAAAAGCAGAGAGGTGAGGTGGGGTTTGAAGTTAAACTGCCTGAGATTTGAATCCCACGGCCACCAGGATGCTGAGCTTGCCAATTAAACTCTCAGAGCTTCAGATTTCCCATCTGTAAAATGGGAATAATAGGACACAGCTCATGGAAATGTTGTAAGTGTTAGCTGTTAGGAGAGAAAACACCTAGCAAAATACAGAGAAAATACTCAGTGGTAGCAACAGCTACAGTTGCTCTAATACTACCACTGTTTAACTATGACTATTAATAAAAATCTCAGTTATTTCTTTGGTATATTTTTCAAACAAGCATCAAGTGATGGCATAAGCAGAGATTATGCCAATAGCTGAACTTTGTGGTTGATCTTAGATGAGAGGAGAATGGTGATGATTCTTTGAGGGGGCCTCAGAAGGCAGTACCAGCTTACTGTGGCGGATGGTTCTTTTGTTCAGCATTTTCTCAATTCCTATATATCAGATCTGGTGCTAGTGCTGAGCATTTAAGAACATAGATTTTTGGCCATCTAAGATACAACTGTTGGTCTCTACTCATCCATAACAAAAGAGAAAAAAGGAACCAAAGACTCAGAGAAAAAAAAAAACTAGTCTACAGGACTAATAGTCTACATGAACCATGGCCTCATCTCCTTGAGACCAGAAGAACTAGATAGTGCCCAGCTACTACAACTAACTGCTCTGATTAGGGCCACAATAGATGGATCCTGAAGAACAGGAGAAAAATGTAGAACAGAATTCATATTCTTAAGAAGTCCAGACTTACTAGACCAGTTGATACTAGAGAATTCCCCAAGACTGTCACCCTGAGATATTGTTTAAACCTTAAACTGAAATTATCCCTTGAGGTCACCTTTTAGGTAAATAACAGACTGTCTCATAAAATAAAGAGTATCACCAGTGAGTAATGAGCTCCTTTAAAAAATCATCTACATGGACCAAATGTTCAAAAATTACTCTAAAGGAAAGATGAGAAGGTAGGGGAAACTAGAGTACTAGAAATGGCATAACCAGAACAGAATGAATGAGAACGATGACACATTTGAAAACTGTAACCAATATCACTGAATAATTTGTGTAGAAATTGTTAAATTGGAACCTAAGTTGCCATGTAAACTTTCACCATAAACACAATAAAATATTATTTAAAAAAAAAAAGAACATTGATTTGAAGGCATAATCACTGACCTTGAAGAGTTCACAGTCTAGTGGGAGGGACTGGTATTTAACAATTACACGACCAGAGAGAAACCACCAAACAGGATGCAGAACTATAAGGTTCAGGCATTAGAGAGAAGACATGTAGTGCTGAGTAGAGCAGTATCAGAAGGCTTCCCAAGAGAGATGCTGTTTGAGTTGAGGCATGAAAGAGCCGTCAGTCTGCCAGACAGAGAAGCATCAAGAAGCTCATTACAATTAGAGCAGTGGTTCTCCACTGGGGATGCCTGTATCCCCCCAGGGGACACTTGGCAATGTCTGGAGATATTTTTGATTGTCATAACTTGGCGGTGCTACTGGCCTCTAGTGGGTAGGAGGCAGCCACCAATGCCACTACCTTGTACAGGACAGCGCTCCTGCCCAGCAAAGAATCATCTGGTCCTGAATGGCAATAGTGCAGAGGTTGAGACACCCCAAGTTGGTGAAACTACATATGCAAAAGCATGGAGGTGTGAGAGTGTGAAATATGTCTGGGGATCCCTTGGAGTAGAGGGAGGTATGCCTGGACATGCAGGCAGAGTTTCAAAGGGAAGGACCGTGTTGGCCATGATGAGCTAAGATTTTGTCCTGTATTTGTGCTAACAAGTCAAACCATTAATTATTTTGTTTAATTAAATCAGCCTTTACATTAGTGGTAACCGACCTCACTCCCCAAGCTGGGCTAGTAGCAGCCTGAACTAGCCTTGTATCATCTTCAAAAGCCATGTAAATTTTCCTTCTTCTTAGTTAAAACAAAAAATGATGGATTATCTTTTTTCCTCTAAAAGTTTCAATCAAATCAATGCTTCAGGAAGATGAGAATGCATGTATAGCCAAGCATCAGAATCAAGGATGGACGATTTGTGCAAATGGGCAAAATCCTGCAGACCACTGAGCACAGAAATAGCAAGACCGGACCTGTGGGTCTGAATCCTTTGTGACATGGGGGTGGGTAACTCAGCAGTGCTGACCAAGCCACACCACCCAAGGATTGACTTGTGATCTGGTGCCCTCAGTCCAGGTTTACAGCAGTGTGATCATTAAGGCTGGGTGTCAACTTGACGGGGCCATGATTCTCAGTGGTTTGGCGGTTATGATGTAGTTTAGCAGCCGAATGATGATGTAATCACTTCCATGATGAGATTTGATATAATAAGATCACTTCCATGATGGGATCTACTGTGAGTAGCCAATCAGTTGAATGGGAGTTTCCTTAGGGGTGTGAACTTCATCAAATATAAGCGGACTTTCTGGCAAAGCTTGTGGGCTTTTGTTTGCTGTGGATCGTGCAGCTGGCTCCTGTCCATCTGACCTCCAGTTCTTGGGACTTGAGCTAGCAGCTTACCTGCTGTCTTGCCTGCCGATCTTGGGATTCATTGGTCTTCCCAGCCTGTGAACAAGAGCCCTGCTGTCTGACCTGCCAATCTTGGGTTTGCCAGCCTCTGTGGCTACGTGAATCAGGAGAAACCTACAGCCTGACCCATTGACTGGGGGCGTTCCAGCCTCTACAACCATGTGAGCCATTTCCTTGATATAAATCTCTCTCTATATATATTCATACGATTTACTCGTTTTGCTTCTCTAGAGAACCCAGCCTAAGACATTTGGTACCAAGAGTGGTTCTAGGGAAACAAAATTTTAAGGATGAGTTTTCTAAATTGGTTCTCAAGTCTGGTTAGTCTTAAAGATGTTGATGACTCTGCTTCCAGTAGTAAAGATGGCACTGTTAATCCAAGACATGAGATGGCAATAGAAATATGCAAAACATCACCACCAATAGATTAAGTATTGGTGAAAGGCGAGGTTCTGGGTGATAGGTATGTTTGATACCTTTCTACAATTTTGTCATAATCAGAAGTATAAGGAAGCTGGTTGGTTGATCATACTTTCACTAGACAAAGTGGTAAAAGAAAAAGATGAGCTCAGGGCTTCAGAGTCAAAGCTCAAGCGCTGCATAAATGACCTCAAAGTTTCCACTTGTGCCTTGAAGGAAAGCCTTATGTCTTATAGTAACAATGCTGATATTGCCAAAAACCAAATCCAGAGTCTTGTCATAAGAGTGACTGAATTACAACGCGAACTCAATTTCCAACCTCAAGTGGTGTCTGATGTTAAAGTGAGAGTACTGACTGGGAAGAAATGGGATCCTGAAACTTGAGATGGGGACACATGGGCAGATAATCAGGAAACTGGAGACACTGTGCTCCTAAATTCCATTGAATCACTCCTGCCAACAGAGCCAGCTCTCTCACTCCCATCTGAAGAGATTACTCTGTTTGTCAGCTAACCCACTCTGCCCAGTAAAACCATTAGCCCATCCACCCCCATCTAATGAGATTAACCCAGCTGTGTCTAAAGAACGTTCGCTTGAGTCATTGCCTGGGTCATCGCCTGAGGCAGATGCCTTACAAGACAATGCTGAATGTTCTCAAAACTCATACCCACCACCAATTTTGGCTTCTAGACCTATAACTAGACTTAAGTCCCAGTGAGCCCCAAAAGGTGAAGTACAAAGTAGACCCAGAAGGGGGTACACTATGTATTTCACTCCTAGGGACACCATGACTAAGGAGCCAACACCATAAGTCCATACGAGTCAAGACTATTCTGATTACTGCTTTGACTCCACTGTCCGTTATGGTAACCATGCCCACCTTGTCTTTATCAGTTGAGTGCTACCACTTGGCCCCTACAACCACAGGGTCCAACCAGCCTCATTGAAGTTAGGGGTCTTAATTCAGTTAGGGCAGTTCCTACTGTCAAATCTGACTTATATAAAATAGCAATCACAGCAGTCAAAACTGCTTGACTTTTCTAATATGTACAAACAGAAACCTGGAGAAATGTGTGAAAATAGCTATTAAGGATGTAGGATAATGGTTCAGGAGCATAAAGATGGATCACTCTGAGTTTATTGATATGGGATCACTAAGTACAGATCCTTCATTCAATGTTTCAGCTCAAGAATTTAGGAAAGGATCGAATAGTTTACTTAGCTGGATTGTTGAAGCATGGATTATGCAGTGGCCTACACTGAATCAAGTTGAAGTACCAGAACTGCCTTGGTATACTGTAGAAGAAGGCATCCAAAGGCTTAGGGAAATTGGCATGCTAGAGTGGATTTATCAGGTTGGACCCACAGACCCACACATGGAGTGCCCAGAGGACACACCATTTACCACAACTGTGAAGAACAAATTTGAGAAGGGAAGCCCAGCACCCTTGAAGACTGCTGTGATCGCTATTTCATGTAAGTCAGATTTGACAGTAGGAGCTGCCCTAACTGAATTAAGACAGTTAACTACAATGGGGCTGATTGGACCCTGTGGTGGTAAGGGCCAAGTGATGGCACTCAAAGACTAGGGTGGGCATGGTTACCGTAATGGACAACAGAGTCAAAGCAGTAGTCAGAATAGTCTGATTCGTATGGACTTATGGCCTTGGCTACTTAGTCATAGTGTCCCCAGGAGTGAAATAGGAAATCTACTAAATATTTACTTGATCTGTACAAGCAGAAGAATTCTAATTCAAGTGAACAGCAGTCAAACTCAAATTGCCAGAATAGAGAGTCACGGCCCCTCAATCAATTTCCAGATTTGAGCAAGTTTACAGACCCACAACCTCTTGAATAAAGAGCAGGCTTGGTCCCCTTGAGGAAGGACTCCAAAACACTGCCAAAAACTTATACTGTTAATCTTTCTCCTAGCCTTCCCAAAGAGGTCTACAGCCTTTTACGAGAGTGACTATTCACTGGGGAAAAGGAAATAATCAGGCTTTTCAGGGATTATTGGGTACTGGCTCTGAACTGACACTAATGCCAGGAGACTCAAAATGTCACAGTGGCCCACCAGTCAGAGTAGGGGCATATGGAGGTCAGATTATTAATGGAGTCTTAGTTCAGGTTCATCTCACAGTGGGTCTAGGAGGTCCCTAAACCCATCCTGAAGTGATTTACCCAGTTCCAGAATGCATAATTGGAACAGACATACTTAGTAACTGGCAGAACTCCCACACTGGATCCTGACATGTGGACTAAGGGCTGTTATGGTAGGAAAAGCCAAGAAGAATCCATTAGAACTGCCCCTACCTAGGAAAATAGTAAACCAAAAGCAATACTGCATTCCTACAGGGATTGCAGAAATTACTGCCACCATCAAGGACTTGAAGGATGCAGGGGTGACAATTCCCACAACATCCCCATTCAACTCACTTATTTAGCTTATGCAAAAAACAGATGGATCCTGGAGAATGACAGTGGATTACTGGAAACTTAACTAGGTGGTGACTCCAATTGCAGCTGCTGTTCCAGATGTGGTTTCATTACTGGAGCAAATTAGTACATCTCCTGATACCTGGTATGCAGTTAATGATCTGGCTAATGCCTTTTTCTCCATACCTGTTTTGAAAGGCCACTGAAAGCAATTTGCCTTCAGCTGGCAAGGCCAGCAGTACACCTTCAGTGTCCTAACTCAGAGCTATATCAACCCTCCAGCCCTATGTCATAATTTAGTCTGCAGGGACTTTGATTGTCTTTCCCTTCCACAAGACATCACACTGGTCCATTACACTGATGACATTATGCTGATAGGGCCTAGTAAGGAAGGAATGTTGATGACTCCGGACTTATCAGTAAAACATTTGTATGCTAGAAGGTGGGAAATTAATACAACAAAAATTCAGGTGCCTTCCATCTTAATGAAATTTCTCGGGGTCCAGTGGTATGGGGCATGTCAAGATATTCCTTCTAAAGTGAAGGATGGAAGTTATTGCATTTGGCTGTTCCCACAAATAAAAAGAAGGCACAACACCTAGTGGGTCTCTTTGGATTTTGGAGTCAACATATTCCTCATTTGGCGTGCTACTCTGGCCTATTTATCAAGTGACTCGAAAAGCTGCTAGTTATGAGTGGGGCCCAGTACACGAGAAGGCTATGCAACAGGTTCAGCTGCTGTGCAAGCTCCTCTGCCACTTGGGCCATATGATCCGGCTGATGCAATGGTGCTTGAAGTGTCAGTTGCAGATAGAGATGCTGTTTGGAGTCTTTGGTAGACCCCTATTGGTGGATCACAGTGCAGACCCTTAGAATTTTGGAGCAAAGCCCTGCTATCCTCTGCAGATAACAACTCTCCTTTTGAGAAACAGCCTTTAGCTTGTTACTGGGCCTTAGTAGAGACTGAACACTTAAACATGGGTCACCGAGTCACCATGTGGCCTGAGCTGCCCATCATGAACTGGGTATTGACTGACCCATAGAGCCATAAAGTTGGAATGCACAGCAGCACTCCATCATTAAAAGGAAGTGGTATATATACGATCGGGCCCAAGCAGGACCTGAAGGCACAAGTAAGTTGCATGAGGAAGTGGCCCAAATGCCCACGGTCCCCATTCCTGTCACATTACCTTCTATCTCCCAGTCTGCACCTATGGCCTCATAGGGAGCTTCTTATGATCGGTTGACTGAGGAAGAGAAAACTTGTGCCTGGTTTATAGATGGTTCTGTGCGATATGCAGGCATCACTCAAAAGTGGACTGCAGCAGTACTACAACCCCTTTCTGGGATCTCCCTGAAGGACAGTGGTGAAGGGAAATCCTGCCAATGGGCAGAACTTTGAGCAGTGCGCTTGGCTGTTCACTTTGCTTGGAAGGAGAAAGGCCAGACGTGCGATTGTATACTGATTCATGGCCTGTGGCCAATGGTTTGGCTAGATGGTCAAGGACTTGGAAGGAACATGATTAGAAAATTGGAGACAAGGAGGTATAGGGAAAAGTTATGTGGATAGACTTCTCTGAATGAGCCAAAGAAGTGAAGATATTTGTGTCCCATGTGAATGCTCACCAAAGGGTGACCGCAGCAGAGGATGATTTTAACAATGAAGTGGATAGGATGATGGGTTCTGTGGAAACCAGTCATCCTCTTTCCCCAGCCACTCCCCTCATTATTCCGTGAGCTCATGAACAAAGCGGACATGGTGGCAGGGATGGAGGTTATGCATGGGCCCAGCAACATGGACTTCCACTCACCAAGGCCAACTTGGCTACAGCCACTGCTAAGTATCCAATCTGCCAGCAGCAGAGACCAACACTGAGTCCCCAGTATAGCATCATCCCTCGAGGTGATCAGCCAGCAACCAGTGGCAAGTTAATTACATTGGACCACTTCTATCATGGGAAGGGCAGCGTTTTGTTCTTACTGGAATAGACACTTACTCTGGATATGGATTTGCCTTCTCTGCATGCAATGCTTCTGCCAAAACTACCATCGGTGGACTTACAGAATGCCTTATCCAACATCATAGTATCCCACACAGCATCACCTAGGATCAAGGGACTCACTTCACAGCAAATGAAGTGTGGCAATGGGCCTGAGCTCATGGAATTCACTGGTCTTAACATGGTCCCCATCATCCTGAAGCAGCTGACTTGACAGAATGATGGAATGGCCTTCTAAAGACACAACTATGGCACCAGTTAGGTGGCAATACCTTGCAGGGTTGGGGCAGTGTTCTCCAGGAGACTGTATATACCAGTGTCCAACATATGGTACTATTTCTCCCATAGCCAGGATTTATGGGTCCAGCAATCAAGGGGTGGAAATGAGAGTGGCACCACTCACTATTACCCCTGGTGACCCACTGGCAAAATTTCCATTTCCTGTTCCTGCGACCTTATGCTTTGAGGGTCTAGAGGTTTTAGTTCCAAAGGGAGGGATGCTCCCACCTGGAAACAGATCACTGATTCCATTGTACTGGAAGTTAAGAATGCCACCTGGCCACTTTGGGCTCCTTATGCCTCTGGATCAACAGGCAAAGAAGGGAGTTACCATACTGGCTGGTGTGATTGATCCTGTATACCAAGAAGAAATCAGATTGATATTACATGACAGAGGTAAAGAAGAATACGTATGGAATGCAGGAGATCCCTTAGGCCATCTCTTAGTACTACCATGCCCTGTGATTAAAGCCAATGGAAAACTACAGCAACCCAATTCTGACATGACTACTATTTCCCAGACTCTTCATAAATGAAGGTTTGGGTCACTCCACCAGGCAAAGAACCACAACCAGCTGAGGTGCTTACTGGGTGATAGAAGAAGGTAGTTCTAAATACCAGTTATGACCACATGACCAGTTGCAGGCACGAGGCCTGTAATTGTCAGGAGTATTTCTGCTTTTTATGTGTACATCAAATATTTTTGTTTTCTTCACTTATGAAACATAAGATGTAAACAGGGCTAGTGCATATTCGGTTGTATGTGTGTTCATTATATCATTTTAGGCGCAAGTATGACTTTATAATTGTCTTTATTTAGAGATTATGTACGGCTTAAGGAGATGTGTACAGGTACCAAGTTGACAAGTGGTAGACTGTGATTGTTAAGGTTGTGTATCAAGTTGGCTGGGCCATGGTTCTCAGTGGTTCGGCAGTTATGATATAGTTTGGCAGCCATATGATGATGTGATCACTTTCATGATGAGATTTGATATAATGTGGTCACTTCCATGATGGGATCTACTGTAAGTAGCCAGTCAGTTGAAAGGGAGTTTCCTTGGGGATGTGGCTTGCATCAAATATAAGTGGACTTTCTGGTAGGGCTCTTGGGCTTTTGCTTGCTCTGGATTCTGCAGCTGGTTCCTTCCTGTTAGCATCCCAGTTTGTTAACCAATTGACCACCCAGGGTTAGGGCGATGCTAAAAACCAAAAAAACCAAACCCACTGTCATTGAGTCAATTCTGATTCATAGTGACCCCATAGGGTTTCCAAGGCTGTAAATCTTTACGGAAAGAGACTGCCACATCTTTCTCCCATGAAGCAGCTGGTGGGTTAGAAGAGCCAACCTTTTGGTTAGCAGCCGAGCGCTTTAACCACTGCACCACTAGCCCCCAGGGTGATGCTAGCACATGCCAATTCTAAAATCCACCTGCCAGGTTCTGTGCATGCCGACTGAACTGAAACCAGAAGGAAGATTCAGGAGGTCTAAGGCATATAGGGGAAACCCTGGTGGTGTAGTGGTTAAGAGCTACAGCTGCTAACCAAAAGGTTGGCAGTTACATTCACCAGGTGCTCCTTAGAAAACTCTATGGGGCAGTTCTACTCTGTCCTATAGGGTCACTATGAGTCGGAATCGACTCGACAGCAATGGATTTGGTTTTGGTTTTTTAAGGTGTATAGGTGGACTTTTTTTTCATTTTTTTGAGCATTAAAATCTTAGACTCGTTATGTATAAAATATTTATAAATTGGCCCAATTTCATTTTTTATTGATTGACGTAGAGAAATATGTGTGTCTCAGCAATACAAGTCATGTGTACCATAAACAAGAAATTGTTTTGAAAACCATTTTTGCTGAGATGTAAGTCCTACCTCATTGCCAGTGGCAGGTCCTCCTCCTGCTCCTCAGAAGGAAGCCCATGCTGGCAGAGGCATAGTGAGAGTAACCAGCACCCAGGGGCAATCTCTAAATTGTGCCCCCCACCACTCCCAATTTCAGGATGAAGAGACGTTGATAGCAGTGATAGGTCAGCAGAAACGTCTTCCTCCCTCCTGTCCAGCTGCTTCAGTCAAGTGCCTTTCATATTTGTGGTGCCTTGGAATGTCGTTCAGCACCTCATCTGTCCCTTGAACTTGCACCTGGAGGCAAGTGCTCCCTCTGTGCGCCCCCTTACGCCTCTGTACACCAACCCCCACTCACTAGCTAGCTGGGGGTCCTGGGCTGCCCTGAGCCTAGGCCCAGAGGGTAGAACTCAGCATTCCCCACCCTTGTGCGCCAGAGACCTAGTGCCAACTCTGGATCCCAGGGTTGGCTCTCGGGCTTGGATGTCACCAGGGAAGCCTGGGATTGGATACCCCAGGGCTGCTGCGGGGGTCCAGTTCTGCCAGACCTCAGCAGCCAGGCCTGGGCTTTGCCGTTGCGAAAGCTGCTAATGGTTTTGATGACGTGCTCTGTGCTAGGCGCTGTTCTCGTGCTGTTCTCACATTGTTCTCACATAATCCTCCAACAGCCCCTTGAGGAAAGCACGTTATCACCCTCTTTCCGGGTGGTGCTCAGGGGCACGCGGTCAGCAAGAGGCAGAGCCGAGTTCCAAATCAGACAGTCTCCGTGTGAGAGTCTGTGTTCTTAACCACGTGCCAACAGTTCCCCTAGTGTGATGTGGGGGCCCTGGGGGCCTCCAAGGCCCTTCCAGAGGGTCTTCAAGGTCAAAGCTAATTTTATAATAACACTAAGATGCAACTTACCTTCTTGCTGTGATTCTCTCAGCAGTGCACCATGGAGCCGTCCAGAGGTGACCTGCTGTGTGATGATGTCATCACCCTGGCAACTCCTGGAATTTGAGCTTGAGTGTTCTTGTGTTTTAAACATTTCTCAGTTTTAATGTCTAAAAAGGTAAATATTGATAGATAGAACCCACCCCAAAGTCCCTGGGTGGTACAAACTGTTAGCATTCTCAGCTGCTAACTGAAAGGTTGCAGGTTTGAGTCCACTCAGAGGCCCCTTGAAAGGAAGGCCTGGTGATATACTTCTGAAAAGTCAGCCATTGGAAACCCTAGGGAGCACAGTTCTACTCTGACGCACATGGGGTTTGCATGAGTCAGAATTGACTCAATGGTAACTTTTGTTTTGTTTTGTTTTTTAAACTCTTTAAGGTCCTCCATAATTTTTAGAGTGGAAAGGGGTCTTTGGACAAAAAAGTTGGAGAACTGCTGCTGTGTGGTACACCACCTACGACTGTTGCTTCCACGTTGGTCCTTGTAGTCCATCCTAGCCCTTTCTATTTGTTTCCTGTAGTCTGAAGCCCAACCCTCAAACCTAGTCCAGTAGCCAAGCTTCTATACCCTTTGGCTGCCTCCTGTCCCCCTGGTTCTTGAGTACCACTGCCATAGACCCCAGCTGGGGAGACGTCTACAGCTCACGTACATGTCCACAGACATGCCATAGCTGATTAGTATGACACTTGTTCTGGGCCAGGGCAATCAAATTCTCCCTTGGGAACTTGAAACTTGAATGGAAAGAGAGACTGGAGGCTATTGGAACAGCATCATTCCAATGGCAAAAGCTAGAGTAAAGATCCCTACTAAGCCCCTGACACTGCTTTGGATTCTGTGCTGGTTCCAGAAGTGGGTTGTCCAGCTCTTCTATTAATTCTCTCAGCTACCCCAATATCTGTCAAATATCCTTGTAGCACTTTAAGGTTGCTTGCAAAAAATCAAAACAAAGCAAATGCTTAACTAATACGAAATATGTAATATACCCTCCATGGACCCCCACTCCATCCGATTATAATCTACTGATATCTTTGAGCCTGGCAGCTGACTCATTGCTTATCTCTTAACTTGGATTGCTGTGTCTATTGGTCATTGAGACCTGGTGGCACAGTTGGTTACAAGCTTGGCTTTAACCAAAAGGCAGGCAGTTCGAATCCACCAGTAGCTCACTGGAAACTCTATGGGGTGGTTCTACTCTGTCCTATAGGATCGCTATGAGTCATAATTGACTCATCAGCAATGGGTTTGGTTGGTTTTTATTGGTCATTGAGTATTACCCACAGACCACTCCTCTACAACCAGCCTCACCAGCCATTTCAGACCATCCCTGCTCCAGTGAGTGGCCTCAGTTTCCCCCTTTTCCTTGCCTATCCTATATTTTCTTAGACGAAGCATCATGCCTCAAGCTTTAAGATGGGACAAATGAAACTTATGGTATGATTGGTCTTGCCCTTTGGAATATATTACTCTTTTAGCTCAAACTCCCACTGAGAAACCTGGGAGTCTCTCCCCTTGGGTAGCCCAATCGACTGGCACAAAATCCTCCCCTAGAAACAAGCTGGCCATTATGTAGCAAAAGAAAGTTTAATTAAAGGAATTTTAACAAACATTAACTGTTGTGTATCTGGAAAGATGCATGAATTCCATGTTCCACAATGAGTATTTCTTCTATGCTATTGACCATCTTCAGAGGGTTGAAAGATTTGTCACTGTCTTACTCTTCAGAACATGTGAATGTGACCTTATTTGGACAAAGGGTCTTTGCAGATGGAATCAGGTTAACAGATGAGATTGTCCTGGAGTATCCAGGTGGCCATGTCCAGTGACAAGTGTCCTTGTGAGAGACACAAAGAGGAGAGACACAGAGAGGAGGAGAAGTCCATGCAAAGACAGAGCCAGAGATTGGAGTGATGTGACCAAATGCTAACAGCCACCAGGAGCTGAATAAGCCTTCAGGATCAAGGTGATCGCTTGACCTCTTATCAAAGTTTTTCTCCTTTGCTTCATTTCTCTCTCTCTTTCTGTAACTCAGCTTCCTTTACTTGTGCCAAATAACTAGAGATGGCCACCTGTATAACATCAGTTCCAACCTCCCAATTTGCCTCAACTCAGTTCAAGGAAACCCTAGTGGTGTAGTGGTTAAGTGCTATGGCTACTAACCACAAGGTCAGCAGTTTGAATCCACCAGGTGCTCCTTGGAAACACTGTGGGGCAGTTCTACTCTGTCCTATAGGAATTACCAACCAGGGCTTTTTTTTTTTTTTTTTTCCAGTTCAAGTAAGCAGCAGAGTATCAGCACCTCTAAATTCCAATTCCATATTTTGGAGCTGTTGTTGCTAGGTGCCCTTGAGTCGGTTCTGACTCATAACGATCCTATGTACAACAGAACGAAACACTGCCCAGTCCTGCGCCATCCTCACAATCCTTGTTATGCTTGAGCCTATTGTTGCAGCCACTGTCAGTCCATCTCATTGAGGGTGTTTCTCTTTTTTGCTGACCCTCTTGGAGAGAGAATCTAACTGGGAGAGATCCATGGCTAAGATCAGTGGGTTCACTCATGATGTACACACATGGCTAAGAGGTCTCCTTGGTTGGGAGTAGAATGGTTCTCCAAGAAGGGGTTCACAGGTCTGTTAGATGCAAAAAAGTTCTACAAGATGGGCCAGATGATGATGACAACTTTCCTGGCAGGAGGTGCAGCCCTTGAATAAGGGGCTGTGTCATCTTGAACCTCTGTGCTCACAGAAGGCTAACCTTGGTATGGTCCTGCTTTGATCTCACAAATGTAGCTTTTCACTCCCCATTTCCTTTCTTTTAAATCATTCCCTGTTGGGCCAATACAAAAGAAGTTATTGTTGAAGACACAATCCTTGGCTTTTTTTACTCTCTCCAGCCCTGTGTGCTTCTGGCACCCTCAAATTAGATTCCTCTTTAGTCAAGAGTCTCCACTAAAGCATTTGTGCTAACAAGCCCTCCCTCCTGCTCTCACCCCATCTTTCCTCATCTTTGTCCCCTTAGACACAGGTACAAATGGGGAAGAGAGCAGGTGCTGAGCCCACCCATCCCTTCCCTCACCCCAGGAGGGGCTTCATTGTTCCATCCTAGGATGATTTCTAAGTATACATGCCTGGAGACTCATTTTCATACCCCTTAGATATGAGCATGGTTTGCACTTCACTACTAACCTGAAGGTTGGCATTTCAAACCCACCCAGCAGCATCACAGGAACAAGGCCTGGCGATCTGTAAAGATTACAGCCAAGAAAACTCTATGGAGCACTTCTACTCTGTAACACACGGGGTTGCCAGGAGTTGGAATCCACTCGATGGCAACGGTTAGGAATGAAGTATATACAAACTCAAGGTTCTTCCCTGCTTTCCAGCACTCTTGATGGGCATCCTTTAATACCCAGGAGCCCTAAGGATACATCTATTCTGGTCTTGTGTAGAGGCATGGGTATGCAGTTAAACATGATAGCACACAAATTAAAACCATATTTTCAAGGAAGCAAGAGAAGCAAAAATAGTAAACGGGGAAAATTGGAAATAGTATGCCTGTGGCAACTCAGGTGGGACCTTTGAATTTCTACTCTCTGCCACACTGGCTTCACGGCCCACTGCACCTCCATAATGGAATTGGAATCACCTCCTAAGCAAAGGGCAAAGCACCCTGTTAGGTCAGAAAATTAATAATGATGAACCTGGGGGCTTAGTCCTGGCTGGATAAGGCTAAAAAAAATTAAAATTTGGAAATTTGTCTTAAATGGGTTGTTAATTACTGTTGAGCTTTAAATATTTGAGTTTATTAATTTCTCCCTCACCCCATGAATTATATTTCAGCAACATTCCCGTTATTAGGCCATTCAATCAGACATATCAAAAAGGAAGCATTTATTTATATCTTCAGAGACATGTACATCTAATTAAGATAGTGTTACTGTGCATATTTTATATTAGGCAAATGCTGCCTGTGATTTCCATTTAATCAGCTCTGGAGGGCCTTATTAAGTGTTTGGAAGATTTGACTGGGGCTGGGTAAGGAAGACATCCTGTATCTTTTTGAACAGTAATTTCTTAAGAAACTTCACTCTGAAGGAACTTTCATTCTAGATACTGGAAAGTCCCCTCTCAAAGTTAAAGGATTCAAAATGGCAACCTGCAGAAAACAAAAGGTTTGGAAGTTGGCTGCATTACCAGAATGTTTGTGTTAACAAAAGTAGTAGAACTAGCCAACATGTAAAGAACACTTTCTGCTAGCCACAAGCTCTTAATATTCTTTACCTCATATGATCCTCACAACAACTGAGCTGGGGGAAGCATTGGTATCATCATTTTATAGATGAGTAAAACAGTGGCTTAACAAGATTACGTCATTTGCCTAAGAGGCAGAGCCAGGGCTAACAGGAACACCAGCCTGACAAGAGCCCATGTTCTTTCCTCTTTGCCCCACTTCACTGCCATGAACAGTTAGTACATTCTAGAACACAGTTTGCATTCTAAACCAACAGGGGGATGTAAACGGGTTCTTGGGGAGTAAAAAAAAACATACTCTTTTTATGTATGAAGTACAGGTGGGCATAGAGTACATAAACAGATATACAACAAATCTGTAGTATTAAAATTTCATTGGGGCAATTAGCAAAAATGTCTAAAATGTCAAAAAGAAAGATCAATACTGCTCTAGAGAAAATGCAGTAATATGCTGCCCCAGATAATTTGCCCTAGCTCACCCTCATGCATAACTGTGGATAAGCGCATTCTGCACACCTGTTGTTGCTATTATTTTACTTTTGCAACAAAGATAAACTTGACATGAACGAAGTGGTAGCTCACTCTAACAGCAGAACCCAAGCACTGGTGTTGGACTGCAAATTTTGTTTTGTTGTGGTGACTTCCTTATAGGATGAACTTTTGTCAAAAGACAACAAACTCCCATTTCTAAAGGATGATCAAGTCATACATGTGGGACTACTCCAGTCCCACACACCATCATGTGATGCTCCCTATTTACGTATGTTCTTGGGTTTCTTTAGTGCCAGCTTCTTGATTCTTTTTTTTCTATAATATGGTACAGGGTGATGGCGGAGAAAGTATGAGTTGGGTTATATACCAAAAAAACCCTCATTGCCATGGAGTTGATTCCGACTCACAGCAACCCAATAGGACAGAGTAGAACTGCACAATAGGGTTTCCAAGGAGCCACTGGTGGATTTGAACCATCAACCTTTCAGCTAGCAGTCAAATGCTTTAACCACTGCTCCACCAGGGCTTCTTGGGTTAGATAGGACAAACAAACTCAGGACTGAATCAGGGCTCTAACCTTTCCAGTTCGTAAATACTTGGGTAAAATATTTAATCTCAAAGAGTCGTTGTTGTTTTTGTTGCTGTTGAGTACCATTGACTTAATTCTGACGCATAGCAATCCCAAGTAAAAGAATACAACTTCCCCATAGGGTTTAGTCTCTACCAGAGCAGATACTAGGTCTTTTCTCCCACGGAGCCACTGGTGGGTTCCAACTGTCAATCTTTTGATTAGTAGCTGAGCACTCAACCATTGCGCCACCAAGGTTCCTGCTCCCCCCTTAATTGAGCCACATTTAATTTTCTTTAGACTTGTTACTAATTTTATATAATGTTTTTAAAAATTTGTACCATCACGGCCCCTTGTGTTCGCATTGATAAGCCCAAATTCCTATGGTACTTCAAGCACTTTACATATATTTTACTCTAGATCTGTACTGGCCAATATGGTTTCCAGTAGCCACATGTGGCTATTCAAATTTAAATTAATTAAATTTAAATAAAAATGAAAATGTAGTGTCCCGGTCACACTAGCCACATTTCAAGTGCTCAATAACAACATGTGGCGAGTGGTTACCAATCGGACAATGCAGATAAAGAACATTTCTGTCACTGCAGAAAGTTCAATCGAATAGCATTGCTCCAGAGGCTGTAAAGGAGGGTGGTACAGTGGTTAAAGTGCTCGGCTGCTAACTGAAAGGTTGGCGGTTTGAACTCACCAGCAGCTCCTCAGGAGAAAGATGTGACAATCTGATTCTGTGAAGATTTACAGCCTTGGAAACCCTATGGGGCAGTTCTACTCTGTACTATAGGGTCGCTATGAGTCGGAATTGACACAAAGGTAGTGGGTTTGGTTTGTTTGTTGTTTAGAGACTGTAAATTCCAAGAAGTCAGGTATCATGAATTGGATTGTATCCCCCAAAAATATCTGTCAACTTGGCTGGGTCATGATCCCCAATATTGTATGACTGTGTAATCTGATGTGATTTCCTTATGTGTTTAAACTCTATCACTATGATATCATTATATGTGATCTTATGTGTTGTAAATTCTATCACTGTGATGAGGTTATACTGATGAGGTTTACAAGATTAGTGTCTTAATCCAATCTCTTTTGAGACATAAAAGAGAGAAGCGAGCAGAGACACATGGGAACTCATACCACCAAGAAAGCAGTGCCAGGAGCAGAGCACGTCCTTTGGACCTGAGGTTCCTGCGCTGAGATGCTCCCAGACCAAGGGAAGATGGATTCATCACAAGGACCTTCCTCCAGAGCTGACAGAGAGAAAGCCTTCTCCTGGAGCTGATGCCCTGAATTTGGACTTGTAGCCTACTGGACTGTGAGAGAATAAATTTCTCTTTGTTAAAGCCATCCGCTCGTGGTATTTCTGTTGGAGCAGCACTAGATGACTAAGACATCAGGGAACATGTCAGTAAATGAGTGGTTATTTTTTGTTTAACAGATTTTCAATGAGCACCAACCATGTGCAGTCTCTGTTCTAAGCACAAGAGATGATCAGTGATCAAATTATTATTACCGGTTTTGGGGATTTCCTAACGAGTGGGACAGTACAGTAGACTGTTTTAGAATATAGAGTCAGATCAACCTGGATTTGATTCTGAGCTGAGTGGTATGAGCTGTTATCGGTGTTAGGTGCTGACTCCTAGCGACCTTATGTACAACACAATGAAAAGTTGCCAGGTCCTGTGCCATCCTCACAATTGTTGCTTTGTTTGAGCCCACTGTTGTAGTCACTGGGTCAATCCATCTCATTGAGAGTCTCCTCCTTTTTTGCTGACCCTCTTCTTTACCAAGAATGATGTCTTTCTTCAGAGGTTGGTACCTCTTGATGACATGTCCAAAGTAAGCGAGATTTCCTTAATTTCTCTGAGACTTAGTTTCCTTACCTGTAAAATGGGTATACTAATAACAACTTCATAAGATTGTCGTGAAGATTATATGGGGGAATGGACGTAAAAGTTGAACACAATGTCTGGCAGTAAGTGCTAATAAATGATTGCTATCCTTATTAAAATAAAAATAAGTTAGTTCCTCTAATTACTAGTTTGTTCATATAATTGGATATTTTGTCTGATGTCCAGGATTTATTAGTTTTTTATTGTGGCCCTATCCCAGGATATTCCCAGAGGCTATTTGATAAAATAAATACTAAAGTCGTGTTTAAAGTGCCATAGGAATCCATTCTTTAATTCACATTTGATAATCAATTGCTTATATACAATCTTGGTTGATATAATTATAGAATCTCAGAGCTTGAAGAGCTATTAGAGAAAATATAATTGAAGATACTTCTTATAAAGATAAGGAAACTGAAACCCAGAGAGAAGGAGTGATTTGCCCAAAGTTACACAGCTATCTAGCAGCTATTTAGTGGCAAAACAAGGACTAGAATTTAGGTCTCTAATCATCAGATGGAGCCCTGGTGGTGCAGTGTTAAGTGTTGGGCTGCTAAGCAAAAGTTCAGCAGTTCAAATGCACCAGTTGCTCCCTGAAAACCCTATGGGGCCACTCTACTCTGTCCTATAGAGTGGCTATTAGTTGGAATAAACTTGATGGCAATGGGTATGGGTAATTATCAAATACAATGATCTTAGTATTTCAACACATTTCCTTCCCTTCCGATCTCTTTGGCAGCTGCTCCATCTCTCTAAAGAAAATTTCAATAAACTTTTGATTATCCATAATGTGAATATTTTGTCCTCACCTCTGGCCATTGAAGTATTCATTCAAAATAATGCAGAATTTTAATCCTGTGAAAGCAGTCTGGGGATTGCTGTGCTAATCATTGTCATCATCCCCTATAAGAGCCAAGGTGGCTCAAGATAACTTTATACCTCCATTTATTTCACTTGTTGTAACACATGTTCTGTTACCTGCTCATCGCTTCACAATTTTATCCCCAAAACTACATGCTTGAAAGAGGAGTCACTTCTTCCCCTTGACACTTATTTTATCTAGAGTGCCAGGTATCATGAAGATGTGCCAGAGTTACTCCTTTTTTTTTCTGGTCACTGAATAGAAAAGGACCTTATGCTTTCAACCATTTTTAGAAAAATACTCAAATTTTGATGGAAAAAGTAGTAATGTTAAGAAAAATCACACATATAAATCCTTGGATGCAAGGAAGGGAATATAATTCTCAGCTGGGTTTGAACTTTCCTACCAGAAAATAAAAGATTTTATGAAGTGACAGATTTTACTTGATGGGCAATGAGGTTGTGAATAAAGAATGTGTTTTCCAAAAAAAAAAAAAGAGACTTAATTTCTTGTTTTCTTGTCCCCCAGAGTCCAAAACTTTTTTATATTCACATTAGAAAGCACAGAGAATGAAAATTGCAGGCAACTCTGGATTATTCATGGGCCACCAGGATCTTTTTCATCTCTTGCCACCAAGGTGGGTCTTCTCCATCCAATTACTCAATTCAGGCCAGCAAAGGATATGGGACTCCTTCCCTTCCTCTATCAGCAGGAGGGAGAGAGGGTCAGAAGGGTACTAATGTTTAAAAGAACAGAAGGGGAGAGAAAGACATTTTCCCCTTCACTTGTGGGAGACAGAGATATCTCAGCATTTCAAAGCCAAATAATATAGGAAGAATAACTCAGTTACCAACAGCTGAAATCACTAATACCTGCAAACTCTGGATGGCTGTATGTATTTGATTTTCTGTCAGATTTTTTTTTTTTTTAAGAGTTAAGCGATCTGGACTCTGAGTAGCAGGCACCAATACAGTTTTGTCATCTTCATATGAGACCAGTATGTAGTTATAGATCATTGTAAAAAGTGACGAGATGCACAGCAGGGTTTTGAAAAGTTGTATTTTTAAAGGATATGGTCAGTTTTTACATTATGATTGCATTTTTAACAGAAAGCGTAGCCCTGAAATGGGACTCTGATTTAGACAATCATAAAGTACTTGTATTTCCTTTGGAATCTTATGGCACTTGGCAGGTACGAAAATGTCCCAAAAGGAAGAAGAGGGAAGAGAAGGAAGTGTACGGATAGTTAGATAAAGCATGGAAACTGTCACAAAATAGTCCCCATCTCCTCACACACACATGGAGCAAGCAAGCAATCATAAGTTCATTGTTACTGTAGGGTGCTCATCGAATCACTGCCTTAGCACCTTTGACTGATGGGGTTTTCCACCACACGAAAGGAACCAGCACTCTGGATATTCTCACAGAGCTGCCCAAAAATGGATATGGATTTCTATTTGGATAAAGGTAATATGATTAAACCTGACACTGGCTCTGTGTGTATCAAGATTTCTTTGGGATTAAAATAACTAAAGAGTAGATGTTCCTGCCCACCTATGAAGAACTTAAAATTGGAAGCCAGAATTAAATTGGGGGATCCCTGGGGGTATATGGAACGATTTAGTAAAGGACCTTTTACCTACTGCGCCTGAGGGGCTGGTTCCATGCTGGCCCCCAGAGACCTGAGTTCACCCCACAAGTTTACACTGGGAGCACCCAAGTGACCTTTGACATGTCGCTATCGTCCTCTCTCACCATCCCTGGCTCTCCGGGCTCACTGTCACTCACTCTGGCTCCATAATTCAGCTCCCGATTTTCCAACAGTTACTGTAATTTATGACATGGTTTGGACTTACTTGCTGGCCATGACCTTGGCGCTCACCCCAGAATATTATTTTCAGTATTTATCCTCTAGCCTTTCCCACTGCAACCATGGGCAGAGACATGCCATCTGCTCACAGCCCCACACCCCAGGCCCCGAGGGACAAAGGCGGGGGCAAATCTATTCCAGTTTCTTGTCCCCAATTCCCAGTCAAGCGGGGGATTCATATGGGAATGGCACAGAGTAATGAAGTGGGCAAGTTTGTCTTCTGTGCACCCTACTTTTACGACGATATGCCACATGCTTTTCTGCTGGCAGCATTGAAGGTGGCTGCCCACTCCTCCTGCAAAGGAACTTGGCATCCACGGAGGTTTTAATCCTTTGGAGAGACAAATCGTACACATGTAGCAACTTGAGAAGAAGTACAAAACTATACCTGGGAAGTGCTGGTGAATATGCTCAGATGACATATTCCCACAAAACTAAGAAGCACGCCTAAAGAGAGAGGGAAATGGAACAGATGTCCTGGTTTCAACCCAGTCTTGAGGCTATGACAGACCTGGGTCAGCAGTGAGAGGTAAAAGGAGATAAATTCCAGGAAGACAGTGCAACACCAGTCAAGGAAGAGGCTCTGGGTTTACTAACAAACAAACTGAAGTAACTCAAGTACGGAATGCAGTTCTCTCATGAGAAGGCCCACAAATAACTCCATACAATCGGCACAGCTGTTGTCAAATGGACACAGGCTCCATAGCAGAGAAGTGTTACCACAAAGAAAACTGTTCAAGAATGAAAACGCTCGGTAAATAGACCTAAAAGAAACAAGTAGAAAGCTTAAACTAGTGCAGTATCAAAGAGTTCATATTTGTGTTGTTAACACAGTGCTGTTTCTTTAGGTGATACTCTAAAACATAGTCAACTATGTGTACATTATAAATAATTTATTTTGTAACTTACGCTTTTCTAATTGAAAAAAAAATTACAGGGTTAGCCCCAAGGAAATCACATACATGATTTAGCAGGAGAAGAAAAAAATTTTAAATATGAAAAAATTATCTGAAATAGTGCTATTTACTAACAAAATAGAATCCTTGCTCCTGTACTTTAATAAGATTATAAACTGGAATGATTCAGGTTATCGGCGCTGACCAAATGCAGAGAAACCAGAATTACTTAGTTTATCTTTTATTGGCACAGTACTTTAAAGTCTGTAAAGCACCTTTAAATCTATTCTGTAGTTCTGTGCCTTGCGTCAGCCATCTCAGGCAGGAATAGGCGTTATTATTCCCATTTGACAGAGAACTTAACCGACTGGACTGAGGTATGTTTCACTTCATCAGAGAGGCAGAAAGAAGACCAGCACTCAGGTCAAGGTCAACCTCTGTTCTTTGGTGAGCACTTACTGTTGTGACTACCTCCCTCTTTTCTGAGGACACGGCCTCTGCCTTTGAGAACACTGCTTCTCTCCTTCTCAACCTTGGTATTCTAATGGGGGATGTTGGTGGGAGGACCCCAGACAGGGCATACGACCTAAGATGAGCCAATCTGAATCTTTTCGTGTACTTTTCAATTGGGGTCAGGCATAGGAGAAGGAGATGGGCAATTTTAGTTGTTGTGGTTCTTTTTGTGGCAAAGTTGTGAGATGTTGGGTACAGGAGTTGCTGGTGGCTCTGTCTCTAGCCATGGGTAGGAAGTTTCTCTGAAAGAATAAAAACAAGATATAGTAAGATGCAGAACAGAAAGTCTTGTTTGCATTCAAGCTTCTGGTCCCAGGGGTTATTGAGGCTCACAGGCTTCCTCGTCCTTTCCATGGTTACTTGAGACTTTCAATAAATTCCTTTTTTTTTTTTGATTAAGCTATTTTAAGATTTTAAGTTAGGTTTATGTTACTTAAAATCAAAGGAGTCATAACTAACTAGTACATATCTGCCCACAACTCTACACTGCAGTATCACTTCTATCCCCAAGAGTCCGTTATAATCCCCCTTTCATATATGAAAAAGTAAAGGTTCAGTAAGGTTAAATAAACTGCCCCAAATCTTATAATGAGTTGTTGGTATAATTCCAACTAGTACATGTTGTTGGGACCCTACCCATTAATTTTCACAGGCACTATCTCCTTTGAGTTCTACGGCAAGCCTTTGAGACAAATTGACAAATTCAGATGATAAACTTGAGGCTCAGAGAGGTTAAGTGACTTCCCCACTGGCAAACTATCAGCAAGTGATAGAACAGGGCTTGAACCCACGTCTTCACCCAATGCTCCTTCCAACCATTGCACATCTGTGCACGAAACAAACAACCTAGCACACAGCACAGACAAGCCTGCACACAGAGATTTATTTCAATTAAAATAAAAATTGAATTCCCTGAAATAGCTGTCTTTCTTAGGATTATTTTTAAAAAGTGTTTTAAGATATTGCTGCTCATGGTTATTTGTACTTTTATTTCCTGCCAAAACATAGGTTTAGGAATCACCGAACTTTCTTGCCGTCCTAACCGTGATAAAACAGCTTCCATTATCCTGAGACTTGATAAAATATAAACAGCCCGCACTTTGTCTCTCTTGGTTTTGATACCTAATGGAATGTGAAAAAGCAAGATGACACATAAAAGAAAAGCAAAAGATAACTAATTCAGAGATTAACTTTGGAAAAGCTCCAAAATTAGATCATGTACTTAGTTAACAGTTGAGAAGCCTTTGGTGGAATTATATTTATGAAAACAAATTCCATTCACATAGTTTAGGAAGATTGAATGATTTTATAGAGGAATTACACTGAAAATGGAGGATTATGTAAGTCTTATTCTTCATTTTACTCTCTTATGTCAACCGGCCATAAAAATCAAGAAAACCCAAGAACTGGCACCAGGTAAAATTGTTTACTAGACAAAACTATGGTGGATACTAAAATGGTAGAATGAAGGTTCCAACAAAGATAAAATTATTGTTGTAAGGCATAAACATTCCTTAAAGGCAAGGAGCCAAGGCCGGTAGGTTCCAGATTTGATCTGCCTGATTTTCATGGCTTTGTGAAATACTGAACATGGGTGGAACGAGTGAAAGGTTAGGCTACATCACTGGTTTTCGGGTTGTACTTTGTTGCCCCTGTTCTAGGAAGCCCGACAGGCAAAATAGTCAAAGGTGGAACTGCAGTGATTGAAAGGCTTAGGGCAGGGAATTCTGAACCCCAGGGTTCTTCGATAGCCACTGGCCAAGAGGAACTCTATGCAGCTTCCCCACTGGAAGCAGTTATCATTCTCAATATTAGCTACATTAAACCATACATTTAAACAGGGATTAAAGTAAAATGATCATAACTTAAAATTTCACTCAGGGAGCATTCTTCCTTACATTATGGGAATTCAGATGCAAGTGTATAGATAACATGAAGACTAACCATTACAAACGAACCACGCAATTGAGCACGTCAACCTACCAAACTTTCAAAAGAAAATGTTTAATTTCCTTTTTCTTTCACCAAACTGAATGGCTGTTTGTGTGGCCAAAATAAAATGATTATTTCATTATGTGGATACTTCTTGGAGAGCCCCCTCTCCCCTCCCCATTTACAAACCAGCTATTTTTAGACTAGTTTGTCCATGGAAACATTGTCAGGGCATATGGGAAGACAGGTGAGGGTAGTTTTGAATTTGGCAGTTAGCCAATAAACTTTTAAATTCCATTTGGATTTAGGCTCAGCTGTGAAACGTGTCTCAATCGAGGACAATAACATTTACAGGCTGGAAAAATATCATGGTGCGTAATGACACCCACTCCCGGCGCTTTCCTGCAAACAGCTAAGGGCTAGCCTGCCAGTTCGTATCATGTTTGAGAACCATGTGCAAACATTCTGAAAGAGGCAGCATTTTTAAACTTTGCAGTGAGCTGCGTGAAGGCTTCCAGGAGCAAATATTTGAAAATGTTTGAGCAACAAAAACCTGGCCAGGAGATAGAACTTTGTGAAAAATGACACTGGATATGCAAAACTGTCATTTTCAGTATTTCAGCTGTGAGTTAAGACTCTGTATGGATGTTTTCATTTCTTCTTTGCTATTGTAATAAAAATTCAGACCCGTTCTGTTTTGAGGAAAGACGATGTTCTGAAATGCTTTTCTATTTGCATGAAACCCCACAGTAATGAAGGTGCACTAGAAAAAAAGAGCTACATCAAGAGAGGAGGCCTGCGAATTTAGAGGGGTGTTGCTTAAATTTGGTGTGCATCTAGCTGTATTTAAGAGGCGTGAATGAGAAATTATTTATAAACTGCTTTCAGGAACATATACTTGGATTTATTGAAACTTTCCAATTTTGTTTACACTACTCAAATCATGACCATTTCACTGAAAATTTTTATGTTTCGTTTTGAAGTCAGGATAGGCACTCTCTGAATAATATCCATACATACATTCCACACACATCACGGAACTGAGCACTCATGACACGGGCCCCTCACCACAGAGTTTCCGGGCAGGCAGCCATCAGGAGACACCAAAGGGGCTCGCTGACCAAGAACAGTCATTTGCTGTTAACAAATGTTACTGCTGATTTCTCATCACACAATCCACTCATGTTTACTGTAGAAAATATGAAAATAGTAACAGTCATGAAATAAAAATCCTTTGTTTCTAACTTTTCCCCAATAGAAATAACAGCATTGCTATATCTTTGCCCATTCTGGATCTTTTCTGCAAAATAAATTCCCAGAAGTAAAATTATAGCCCAGAGGTACTCAGAACCCTAAAGCTGTATCTGATAATGGATTATCAAATTGCCTTGCAGATATCATCTATCAATTTACAGTATTATCATCAGTGAATGCCTACTTTCTCACCTTTTAACAGTGGCTTACATAATTAAAACGTATATATATATATATATATACATATTTTAATTTTAGGAAAAAATAGTTTTCATTCTCCTGGACGAAGTTCTACGCTGCACAGTTTGTCTTCAGCTCCCCGGCTCTGCTGAACGCCTCCCTTGCCTGCTGTGCCCCCCTTCCCCAACCCCGCCCAAGCTGTGTCTGAGCTTCCCAGGGAAGCCTGTGCCAGTACTAGTCGGTCCCATATGGGACGCCGTTGCCACGGCCTGACCTTTTCCTCCCGTTGTGTACTCTGTGTTTTAAACACAGTTGCTGTTTGTTTTCCTGCTAAAGTTAATCTGATACCTGAATTCCAGCCGAGGGGCTGACAATTGTGAATGACATCCTCCCAGAAAACACTCATGTTTTTCTAGGGCTTACAACTAACAGAAATTTTAAGAAATAAAGAAGTGCTCTGGTGAGGAACATATTTTTAGTCCAAGGAGACCTTTCCCAGAGACCCCCCACTTTCTCCACGCGGGCTGCGGTCTTCCTTGTACACGTGAAAGGCCAGCTCTCCTGATTTCTGTCCGCGTCAGATTGTGACAAGCTAGTCTCTCCCTACACCTAAGGAGGAAAACGGGGGTTCTTTTACGCTTGCTGCGCTCAAGGTGATTCCATGCCTCTAACAGGACCTCTGGCAGCTTGAAGGGTGCCCCTAAATTAGGCTTTAGCACTATACCGTCAGTGAGGGAAATAGTTCCATTTGTGTAGACATACTGACTTACACACAAACGGATGATCAAATTTATGTGTGCATTGTTTATTTCGCCCATGTGTTTATTTGATTTAAACCATGCAACATTCGTTTAAAAACTGAATACTCACACTGATTTCCTGACTTTTCTACAAAATGCCTTTCTAAAACACCTTCCAAGTAATTTTTTGGAGGTGGAATTTGGAATAATTTTGTGAACCTTTTCAGTCAATTTTTCTTTGAAGCAAACTTAAAATACAGCTGAGTGGCTATTCCTTCAGACAAGTAAGTAATAAATGACTATGCAGTAATGCTGAACTAATACAACCCTGTCAGTGACTCAGAAGAAAGACTGTTAGAAATTTCTATGTGAACGTTTTGCTGGGGTTTTTATTGATGAAACTGATTTAAAGACACCCTGACTTGTGTGATATGAATATTAGACTGGTTGTAAGATAAAAACCAAAAAAAACCAAACCGTTGCTGTTGAGTCGATTCTGACTCATAGCGACCCTATAGGACAGAGGAGAACTGCTCCATAGGGTTTCCAAGGAGTGCCTGGTGGATTTGAACTGCCAACCTTTTGGTTAGCAGCCGTAGGTCTTAACCACTATGCCACCAGGGTTTCCGGTTGTAAGATAAGAATATATGAATTTAAATTATAACAATAGTTACATAAATATACTAGACTCAGAGGGCAATAACCTATTATCTGGACTTCAAATAACTAAGAATCTCAAGTAACCAGATTTTTTCTTTACTTTTTTTGGGCGGGCAGGGTGTGGAAAATAGAGTACGTTCTGTATTTTATCTTAATGTTTTAAATAAATATTAATAATCAGAGCTAATTTTCAATTTGCCCCAGAAATGTTGAGGTAAGCCTCTGTCTGTTTATAGGGAAGCTGAAGATTTATTTTCTACTTTCTCTTCCTTCAGCTGGGGCAGCAGTTTGGATTGTGGTGGGTGTGACGGAGGATTTCTCCAGCTTTTTGAAAATAGATGAAGAGAGCTAAGTTAAATATTTCTTGAATCTAGAAAGAAATTTCAAAAATAATAAATAAAATTGTAATCTTTTTGTACATTAAGCCAAAACCAAACCCGTTGCTGTTGAGTCAATTCTGACTCATAGCGACCCTATATGGACTGAGTAGAACTGTCCCATAGGGTTTCTAAGGAGCGACTGGTGGATTCAAACTGCCGACCTTTTAGTTCACAGCCTGAGCTCTTAACCACTGTGCCACCAGGGCTCCTTTTGTACGTTAAGACCTACAAATGAAAATAAATACCAGTTGAGGGGTAGTATTTCAAGAACAGAGATAAGTAACCTTTTAAACTGAATACCCTGATGCCCAAAGATGAACGCTGATTAGAGAGCCACTGTTGTCCCTCCCAAGAGAGGCCTTGGAGGCCTGCTCCGGTACTCCTCGCGTTGATAACACAGCAGAGGGAGGCAGCCAGCCAGGCCACTGAGGGTCGGAAAGATGGCTGTTTCTTGCAGTGTGCTATGAAAGCCTTTAATATGTCTGCATGTCAGTTCCAGTGTGCTAATACATTATTCTATTAAATATCATAAAGATTACCTACAATTAAAGATTTACACACTAAGCCATAAGTGGATATAATTTCATGCAAGCACATTTAAGGTGGATTCATTTAAAAGTGGGAGTTAGCTAGCTAATAAAAACAGTATCCCAAAGCTAGCTAATAAAAAGAGTATCTCAAAGCCACTGAAAAGACAGATTATGCAGACAAGAAAAAAAAGACATACTCTATATGGGCTGTACAGTAAAAATCCTAACAACCCTTTTATGGATTCATACCCAAAACACCTAGATTGAAGAAACGTGCTCAAAAGAAAATGCTGGTTGGCAGTTTGTTTTACATTAAACTATTTATTTCCGATAGGGAGACTGCTCTTAATTTACTTCATCTCTGGGAGAGCCAGACAGGCTCAGGCACTGGAAGCCTGTTCTCCTTCTTCAATGCCCATGTTTTATTTCGAATTTGTACTGACTTGGAACAAAAGTTACATTTGCAACTCCAGAAAGCAAAGATGAAACTTGTTCTTTCTTTTGTGTGAAGCTGTACAATTTCTCTCCTGGCAACAGATTTTAAATCTCTCCTCCTCCCCCTCTGCCTTTTCTTCTCGTTCATGGGAACTGTTTGGTGAGTGCCAACAGCAGAGCTGACAGAGTTGTGTGTGTGCCTGTGTGCGTGTGTGTGCGCGCACGCACGTTTCTCCCTCTGCCTGGTTCCTGCATCTGTGTGTGCAGGCATGCATTCATTAACGTAATTCCTCAACAGCCAACAAGGGCGCAGCGCAGACTCGGGCCAGAAAGCCTCATAAATATTTAGATGCTCCTTCTACCTTCCAAACTCAAGTGAAAAAGAGTGTTTAGTGAGGAGCTGGTCTGAGTTAATCTGCTTGTGAATCGAGAAGGGGGACAAAAGGATGAAAAGGTGGTGGAAACTCGAACACAAACCCTGTGGGCTCCAGGGAGTCATTCATCTTGTGCTTGTCAATACAATCTCGGTCTCGGGTTGGCTGGCTTTTCTGCGCATGAGCAAACGGAGCGGTTTGCCAAAGGAGGCAGAAGGATGGTTTGCAAAGGCATGTAATGAAAAATTCCATTGAAAATGTATTTTAAAAAAATTACAATATACATTGTACAACACACACCGAATATTCAATCATATATTATATATACAATTCAATTATATATTGAATTACAATGCACATTGAAAAATGTAATAAAATCTCATTGAAAAATGAGAACTAGCTTAAAAGTGTCTGTTTCATCTGGCTCTTCCCAGTGTTGAAGTATAATTTCTCTTGTGCAGTTTGTTTTTTTAAGAAAGAAAATTGCTTTATGTTTTCTATTTATACACTTTATGTTTAACTGACTTCATTCTTCTCAGTGGCTGCTCTCCATATGAGCAACGCATCTAAATTTAGTAATTGTTACCAACATACAAAGACAGGAAGTATGAACTAGAGTTTTGCAAACTCTGTTCTTAAAGACTCGCCTTGGAGTCAGGACACCCAGCACTTTCGTGGTGGAGGGGCTGGAGTGTGCAGAGCAAGGGAAAACGAAGGAAGGGAGGTGAAGTTCAAGAAATATGATAAGGCTTGAAAGGTCCTTTTTCCGAAGTGGAGATTCACAGACATAATGAACTCAAATCCTGGAAGTGAATATGAGGAAAGAAAGCTTGGACATCAAATGGCCAGTGTGGTTTTCACCAGAATGGAAGAAAATCATAGCAAAAAGTTGAGCCGCTTTTGAAAAGTCTCCTTTTTTTTTTTTTAAGGAGTTGGTTTATACAAGTAAGACTTCTTAAAACACAAGCCTGGTAATACTTTTTATGGTATTTGAGACAAAATGAATGATTATACATTTTATAGAAATATTCTACAAATATTTGGGGATGTACTGTACTCGACCAAAAGGCTGCCATTGAAGACTGTGAGGACAGCCTGTCTAATTAATTGTAAAAATTAGTTTATATTGTTCTTTCCCATTTTGCAAATCTCTGGAATGGCAACTGTGTTGCTTTAAATGAAAAACATACGGAAGTATTATTGGTCAAGTTCCGTTACAGGGAAACACATTGTGGAGAAAATCGGCAGAAATTTCCAGACCTCCCAGATTCACCACTTACTTTAGGAAATATTTAATAAGACAAAAGTTTAGTGTAATAGAAAAATGGGGGTGGTTCTGTTGCATTTGTTTGCATGGCATCTTGTTTTCTCCTAGCATTTATAGCGAGGCTCCCTCCCTAACAATGAACATTATCAGTTGAGACCACATGCGACTAATCATCTTCCCTTAGTAGAAGTCATGCCTGGTACCATCACTGCGTATTTCAGGAATTTTATGAGATAGGATTATCAAGACAGCGCTCAGGGCAGATGTTGGGGGAGGGAAGGGAGTGTGCCTGAGTCAGAGGTCCCAGGGAACTGGGAGAAGTGGGCAGAGCTGGTAGACGGGTAACTTGCAACTCCAAGTGGTGGGAAATCTGGCGCTAATTGGCTTAAAGGAAAAGGAGATTCACTGACCAAGGCAATTGGGAAATGTAAATCTAACATTAACGAGCGAAGGAGCTCAAAGGTGCCATAAGGTAACTTTCTCCCATACGGCTCTACTTTTCTCTAGGTTGGTTTCTTTCTTTGGCAAGCTCTCTCCCTGTGATAATTACCACCAGGACCACAGTTGTTGTTACTGTGTACCGTCAAGTTGATTCCAACTCATAGCAACCCTATAGGAGAGAATAGAACTGCCACATAGGGTTTTCTAGGCTGTAACCTTTACGGGAGATGCCACTTTGAGGACTAAAGTGCGCCTGACACAAGCCACGGTGTTCTCAATCGCTTCATATGCATGCGAAATCTGGACAATGAATAAGGAAGACTGAAGAATTGATGCCTTTGAATTGTGGTGTTGGCGAAGAATACTGAATATACCATGGACTGCCAGAAGAACAATCAGCCTTACAAGAAATACAGCCAGAATGCTCCTTAGAAGGGAGGATGGCGAGACTTTGTCTCTCGTACTTTGGACATGTCATCGGGGGACTAGTCCCTGGAGAAGGACATCATGCTTGGTAAAGTAGAGGGTCAGTGAAAAAGAGGGAAGTCCTCAACGAGATGGATTGACACAGTGGCTGCAACAATGGTCTCAAACATAGCAACGATTGTGAGGATGGCACAGGACCAGGCAATGTTTCTTTCTGTTGTACATAGGGTCACTATGAGTTGGAACTGACTCAACAGCAGCTAACAACAATCTTTACCGGAGCAGATCACCAGGTGGAGCCACTAATGGGTTTGAACTGAACTATTTCAGTACCCCTAAAATAATCTTCAGCTTTTCAAGCTAGCAATCCTACTGAAAAGGAGACCTCATTTTTCCCTAAGAGCTTCAGCAAGAGTTGTAGCAATGACTGATGGCTGCTTTGGGTCAGGTGTCCACCCCTAAGCCAATCACTGTGGCCAAAGGCTTGAAGCCTGGGCCAACTGTGGACTACCATTTGGTGGCAGACATGTTGAGCTCCACCAAAATCACACAAAAGACTTCCCACAATAAAAGAGAGGTCCTCTTACTGAAAAGAGGAGGAGGAAGGGAAAACTGATACAATTCTCACCTTCCATGTGGAAGAAGTGGTTTTGATTCCCAGCCAATGCACCTCATGCACAGTCACCACCCATCTGTCTGTGGTGGTTTGCATGTTGCTATGATGCTGAACAAGTTTCAGTAGAGCTTCCAGACTAAGATGGACTAGAAAGAAAGGCTGGATGATCTACTTTCAAAAATCAGCCAATGAAAACTAGAGATCACACAGTCTGATCCACAACCAATCATGGGAATGGCACAGGACTGGACAGTGTTTTGTTCCATTGTACGTGGGGTTGCCATGAGTTGGGGGCCAACTCCACAGCAGCTAACAACAAACAAAAACTATAGCTACCACAGCTCACTACAAAACTGATCCTTCATTTAGCTCAATTATGTCAGTTGTATATGCAAGGGTTGACTAGGCTGCTACCCAAATGCAGACTCGTTCAATTACCGTAAACGTGTATTTCTTATTTGGGTAACAGGACTGTGCTGGTGACAAGCTGTGAAGATGGCCTTGCTCCATGCAGTCATTCGGGGACCAGTATCTTCAACAAATCTCCATCCCAGCTGGCTGGAGTGGGACAAATCACGGTCGAGGGTGTTGGGAGGATTTTATGGCTAGGCCTGGAAGGGGTACGCATCTCTTCCACTCAGATTCCCTTGGCTAGACACATGATCACACCTAACTGCAAAGGAGGCTGGGAAATGTAGATGAGCTGTGTGCCCAGGAGGAAGAGGAAATAAACGAGTGAAATGCCATCAGTCTTTGCCTCAGTTACTACTATTCTGCAAATGAGTGGAGAACTAAAGGCAGTTGTAGTGGCATTATAGTGACAGTTAACATTTATGGAGTTCTTACTATGGGCCAGGGATTGTTCTAGGAGCTTTCCATGTATTAACTCATATGTTGATGTTAGGTGCTATTGAGTCGGCTCCGACTCATAGTGACCCTAGGTACAACAGAAAGAAACACTGCCCGGTCCTGTGCCATCCTCACAAATTGTTGCTATCTTTGAGCCCATTGTTGCAGACACTGTGTCATGTAATCCTCTCTAAAAAGCAAAGATGTCACTTTGATGACTAAGGTGTGCTTGACTCAAACCTTGGTTTTCTCAGTCGCCTCATATGCATGTGAAAGCTGCACGATGAAAAAGGATGATGGAAGAATGGATGCATTTGAATTGTAGTGTTGGCAAAGAATATTGAATATACCACAGACTGCCAGAAGAACTATCAGCCTTACAAGAAATACAGCCAGAATGTTCCTTAGAAGTGAGGATGGTGAGACTTCGACTCATTTCCTTTCTTTTTTTTTTTTTAATGTTTTATTGTGCTTCAGGTGAAGGTTTACAGAGCAAAATAGTTTCCATTCAACAATTTGTACACAGAATGTTCCAAGAGAGTGTCAGCACTCTCCCCATGTCTACCCTGGGTTTCCCATTACCTTTTGTCTGGTTTGCCTACCCCTTTCGCCTTTTTGTCTTTGCTTTTGGCAGATTTTGCTCTTCCGGTCTCATCTGATTAACTGTTCTAAGGCGTTCATTCCTCTCAGGTGTTATTGCTTATTTTGTAGGCTTATCTATTGTTTGGCTGAAAGGTGGTCTCCAGGAATGGTTTCAGTTCTATGTGAGATGAGTGTCTTAGGGCCATAGTCTTTGGGGTTCCTCCAGTCTCTATTGGGCCAGTAAGTTTGGCCTTTTTTATAGATTTGATTTTTGTTCTACATTTTTCTCCCTTGTGATCCTGGTCAGAGTGGTCAGTAGTGGCAGCTGGGCACCATCTAGTTCTTCTGGTCTCAAGGTCAGGTAGACTGTGAATGTCTTAGCCTTGGTTCTCTAGAGAAGCAAAACCAGTAAAGCATATAAATATATATATATATAGATATATATCAAAGAAATGGCTCATATGGTTTTTAGAGGCTGTAACATCCCAAGTCTGTAACACAGGAAAGAGGCTTCTCCTGATTCACATAGCCACAGGGGCCAGTGAACCCAAGGTTGGCAGGCCAGAGAGCAGGGCTGTTGCTCACAGGCTGTGAAGATAGACAAATCTCAAGATTGGCAGGCAAGACCGTAGGTCAGTTGCTAGCTGAAGTCCCAAGAACTGGAGGTCAGATGAACAGGAGCCAGCTGCAGGATCCAGAACACCACCACCAACAAAAACCCAGCAAGGAGAGCAGGAAGGACTAGGCGGTGCAGGGTGCAGAGATGAAGGTTGAGGGGATGTTGAGCCACCACGGGCCCTGCCCCTGCTGGTACCACTCACAACAGATCCCATCATGGGGTTGATCACGTATCATATCTCAACAGAGAAGTGATCACAACATTATATGACTGCCAAAACACTTGAGAATCATGGCCCAGCCAAGCTGACACACAATCTTAATCATCACAGTGGTTCATGCGGTCCATTAGTCCTTTAGACTAACTTCTCTCTTGAGTCTTCAGTTATCTCCACTCTCCTTTGCTCCAGATGGGATGAGACCAATAGCTGTATCTTAGATGACTGCTTGCAAGCTTTTAAGACTCCAGATGCTACTCACTAAAGTAGGATGCAGGCAGGACACTATCTTTATGAACTATGCTGTGCTAGTTGATGTGGATGTCCCCCGAGTTTATGGTCTTCAACCTTCAAGCCTAGTAACTTCACCCCACTAGGTGTTTGGTTATGTCTAGGAAGTTTCCATGACAACGCTCCTTGTGTTTTCTACTGTCTATTTTAATATATGTGCAGCGTCTACAAATGTGTATGTAGTAATATCCGCAAGCAAACTTACATCTGCAGGTGGTTGTGCTCCCTTGCACCCTCCCAATCCTCTTCAGCATACCTCTCTACCTATATATCCAAATAACAAATAGATTATTATTTGTTAATACTATTGTTATAGGGTTGTCTGTGTTTTGTTAATTACTGTGATTGCCCTTTATTTTTGCATTCCTCTCAGTGCCTTCCCTCGCCTTGGTTCTGTTGTGATGACTCGACTCACTTACTTTGGACACGGCTTTGGGAAGGACCAATCCCTAGAAAAGGACATCATATTTGTAAAGTAGAGTGTCAGTGAGATCAAGGGAAACCCTCAATGAGATGGATCAACACAATGGCCACAAATCTATCAAAGATTATGAAGATGGTGTAGGACCAGGCAACGTTTCATTCTGTTATACACAGGTTGCCAGGGGTTGGAGCTGACTTGACAGGTTAAGCACAGTGTCTCTGAGGAAGGCTTGTCTGGGGGGAGCTTTGAAGCTAACAGACAGAGGTCCAAGAGCAGGCTCAGGAGGCTTTTATCTATTGAGGCCACATGACCACTAGGGAGACTAGATCCAGTTATTAGAGCAATTGTTGAACAGCCAAGTGTCATCCGAAGTGTTATTTATGGATTGATTTGTGTCCTCCCAAAAGTAAATGTGACTATACTTGGAAATAGGATTTTTGCAGATATAATTAGCTAAATTCATATGAAGTCATACCAGAGTACGGTGGGGTAATCCAATATGAGTGGTCTCTTTATAAATCGAGGAGAAGTGACTCAGAGGCAGAGAGAGACACACTCAGAGGGTAGATGGTCTGAAAATTTCTTGAAGGCAGTCAGTTACTTGCTTCTTATTCTCAGTGCCCAAGATAGTGTGTGACATGGAGTAGGCAGTCTAAAAGTAGTAACTGAATGTTAACAATAATTGTAATAGTAGCCAATGTTTATTGAGCAATCATTATATTCCAGGCATATGCTAAACTACTCTATAATCACAGTCTCACTTCATCCTCACAATAGCACAAAAAAGTTAGGTATTATTAGTATCCTGATTTTGCAGCCGAGAAAACTGAGGATGAATTGAGATCAGGTGGTGCAGGTCAAGGCATTTCTCTTTATATATGGTCTTTCTGGCCCTGGGTTAGTAGTTTTGCCAAGATGATTTGCTAGGCCACAATCTTGTGAAAGGATTGGACAGTTTACTATGCACATAAGGTGAATAAAACCCTTCCAGTGATTGGACAGGTTACTATGAAAATAAGGTAACTGTGGCCTATTGAGGGGGTTGGTCAGTTTATGATTTTGGTGGGAGAAACAGGCTTATAAAAGGGCTAATCCCACAGAGGTTGAGAGGAATCTCACTACCATCAAGAAGAAGAGCCAGGAGCAGAGCACATCATTTGGATCCAAGGTCCCTACTCTGAGAACCTCCTAAACCCAGGAGAGAGAAAGAGCTATAACACTGGAGATGGCGAGAGATGGCATGGCACAAGCAGCAGTGGTATGAGATGGTGACTTAGTTATCTAGTGCTGCTACCACAGAAATACCACAAGTGGATGGCTTTAATAAACAGAAATTTATTCTTTCACAGTCTAGGAGGCTAGAAGTACAAATTCAGGGTGCCAGCTCCAGGGGAAGGCTTTCTCTGCCGTCTCTGGAGGAAGGTCCTTGTTATCAATCTTCCTTTCGTCCTGGAGCTTCTCCGCACAGGAACCCTGGGTCCAAAGGATGCACTCTGCTCCCGGTGCTATTTTCTTGGTGGTATGAGGTCCCCTTGTCTCTCTGCTTGCTTCTCTCTCTTATATCTCAAAAGAGATTGACTTAAAACACATCTTGTAGATTGAGTCTTGCCTCATTAACATAACTGCCTCTAATCCTGCCTCATTAATATCATAGAGGTAGGATTTACAATACACAGGAAAATCACATCAGATGACAAAATGGTGGATAGCCACACAATACTGGGAATCATGGTCTAGCCAAACTGATACACATATTCCTTGGGGACACAATTCACTCCATGACAGATGGTGAGAACCAGGAGACCAGAGTAAGACAGCTGTGGTGGGCTTCTTGGTCCACGGAGTGGAGAGCTGAGGGCCTTCGGGCAGGAGGCTCGCTGGTGGAGTGGGGTACCTACGGGCACGTGTATGAGGAGCTAAAGAACTATAGCAGGTGGCCGAGCGGAGGCTGGCAACAGAGGCCAGGCCCGAGGGGCAGCTGGCGATAGAGGCCCGAACGTGACCTGCTGGCTAGCACTACCGAGAAGGAGCTGAGAGCTGTGTTGGTTGGAAACTGTCCTGATTGATGAAATGTATCCTGTATCCTGTTACTTCCAAGTTGATGCTGATCCTGAATAGTAGCCTGTTACTTCCCTAATAAACCACATAATTGTGAGTACAGTCCGTGAGTTCTGCGTGGCCACTGCAACGAATTACGGAACCCAGCAGAGAAGTAGAGTGCCGTGGGGAGGGCAGCTGGTGTCAGAACAGGTGAAAGAGTTGGAGTGTGGAGGTGTGTCTGACTCCACCTCACAGGAATCAGCTTTTTGCTAATGGTGATTCTCATTCTCCTTCTGAAGTTACAGGACGTCTAATGCCGCGAGATCGCAGGCGGTTTTCCCAGGGTCACCCAGCAGAGCAGAGCTTTCAGCATTGTGCTGCATTGCCTCACTGGGCCAGTTTAAACTGAATGACAAAGACACAAACATCCTGCTCAGTTGGAGGATTCTAGAAGCCAGAGGTGTAGAGACATCTAGGATGAGAAATCTGTGGGGGAAGGAGGGAGGTAGAGGATAGATCCCCGAGGCCTCAGCCAGGAGGCTCTCCAGAAGGGACCAGGCAGCAAACTTCGGGTCAGGACATGCAGCCACAAGCCTAAGAGGGAAACCTTCTTCTCTGTGAAAGGGCAGGGGTGGGGCCTGGACCCATGAGCCAGGTAGCACCACCCAATCGCAGACAAGGTGCCGGGAACCTGCAACTACCTGAAAGACTAGTAAGAATGTTCTGAAACACTGGAAGGGGTTGGCCCAGGGCTCCATTGAAATGTAAATGAGGTCAGTCTACAGCAACCACTGCTAGTAGCTTTGGAGAATCCTTACAATCTTGTAACTTTTCTAGTGTTTATAATTTTTAGAACTGTTTGACTTTTCTATAACTACAACTCCTGTGTCCTTTTTCTAGTTTTCGTTTGTTTTGGAGGCAGCAGGAAGGGAAGAAGGTTGGGGACACTGTGCCCAGCTCTGCAGGGCCGGCATGGGGAGATTTGCCATGGAGACAGTAATGGAGTAGCTGGAAGAGCAGTGAGTCACCTAGGTTACCTGGAATGAGCTGAGGAAGAAGAGACTAAAGCTGGAGCCGAGGTGGGGGGTGAAGGGCAACCGGCCCCAGATGGGCCAGGGTTCTAGGAGATTCACACTGGTTCTTTTGATACTTTTCATCACTCTGTGTCCTATGGATTTTCATGTTACCATCAGGGAGAACCAGTGTACTTACCTCTTTATTACAAGTGCAGATGAAATTTCAATTAGGAAGGCAGGACTGTAAATTTTGCAAATCTCCTTGGTAAGCATTTGGGCATCAGAAGACATTTGACAGCTGAAATCACCTTTGGCTTAGCACTGTGAAGGGTGCGCTTGCTCCTGACCTTCAAGTTCCCCCGGAAACTGCTGGGCCATGGGGCTTTAGATGGCTGTGCAGAGCAGGCCCAGGGAGAGCAAATCTTGAGGTGTGATTAGCACACGGACTTTCTCCCCAGATCTGGGGCCTCCTTCTGACTCTTAAAAGGAGGAAATGCCAGTGAATGCCTGCATTGTTTAATTTTATAAAGTGGACCAGTAATTTAATTCAGTTCCAATTAAAAAAAAATGGCAGATCAAAGGAGCTTCTTTTCCTTCTGAGATGCTTTCTAATATTTTTTTTCTGGTTAACATTGTTCAGAAAACAGGATCTTTTCTTCAACAATACAGATCTTGCAAACAATTTCATACAGAGCACAGAATCTTAAAGTTCTCTCGTTGTTGTCAGATTCTGACCTATAGTGACCCTATGTACAACAGAACTAAACACTACCCAGTCCTGCACCATCCTCACAGTCATTGTTATGCTTGAGCCCATTGTTGCAGCCACTGTATCAATCCATCTCCTTGAAGGTTGTCCTCTTTTTCGCTGACCCTCTACTTTACCAAGCATGATTTCCTTCTCCAGGGACTGATCCCTGCTGATGACATGTCCAAAGTATGTGAGACATAGGCTCACCATCTTTGCTTCTAAGGAACATTCTGGTTGTACTTCTTCCAAGACAGATTTGTTCGTTCTTCTGGCAGTCCATGGCATATTCAATAGTCTTCGCCAACAGCACAATTCAAAGGGGCCAATTTTTCTTCAGTCTTCCTCACTCATTGTCCAGCTTTCACATGCATATGAGGCAACTGAAAACACCATGGCTTGGGTCAGGTGTACCTTAGTCTTCAAGGTGACATCTTTGCTTTTTAACACTTTGAAGAGGCCTCTTGCAGCAGATTTGCCCAATGCAATGCGTCTTTTGATTTCCTGACTGCTGCTTCCATGGGTGTTGATTGTGGATCCAAGTAAAATGAAATCCTTGACAACTTCAATCTTTCCTCCATTTTGTGAGGATCTTTGTTTTCTTTATGTTGAGGTGTAAGCCGCGTAATCCTCTCAAAATATGTCGAATCAGCTTGAACTTCATCATCCTGTAGTGGACATGTTGCTGCTGTTGTTAGCTGCTGTTAAGCTCACCCTGACTCATAGGGACTCCATGCACAACAGGATTAGACTATTACCATCCCTAGGGTTTTCGTTGGCTGATTTTCAAAGTCGATCACCAGGCCTTTTTTCCCAGCCCATCTTAGTCTGGAAGCTCCACTAAAACCTGTTCAGCAGGACAGCAATACGCAAGCCTCTGCTGACAGACAGGTGGCAGCTGCGCAGGAAATGCACTGGCCAGAAAATGGAACCAGGTCTCCCACATGGAAGGGGAGCGTTCCACCACCGAACCACCACTGCGGACGTGGAATGAAGCCACATAAACACCACGAGGCTGGGAGACAGAGGAGCTAAAAACTGAGCTAGCAGGCATGAAGTGGTATTTCTGTGTTTAGAACTCGAAAAACAAAACTGCTATTAAACTCACTTCCTAGCAAAGGAGATTTGTTGGGGGCAATTTGCCGTTCGGAGACTTTTTCCTTTAGCTCTCTTCTTCCTCATACAAGTCTCCTTCTCTTCCTTCCTAGAATGACATCTGAACAACTGTAGAGACAGCTGAAGTGACTGAGAACAGCGTCAAAGTGAAGGACAGACAGCAATGTAAGTCTTAAATGATGTTGACTATTTTTAAAAAAGCTATATTAAGATGCTAGCCAAGTTTTCCATCCAGGAAGTACAATGTTAGACATTAAGAAGAAAGTATAGGGTGCATGTATCACAGTGCTAGCTATGCATACGTTATAGAGAAAAAGTCCTATCACATCGCCCCAGCAAGTTTCAAGAAGGTCATTCATAGGGCCTCTTAGACTCCACCAGCTGTAGGCCTGGTAGGAAATGACCCCTCTGGCCACAGTAACAGAGACAATGGGGAAGGCAGCAGGCAAGCATTGTACTTGAGAAGGGGAAGTCCCCAAAGCAGGGCTGGGTGCTGAACTCAGACATAATGCCATTCACTAGGCAAATAACAGCTAAGTGATACAATGAGACTTTGCCTTGTGGACTAGCACTACCCGAGCTTGTGCATAATCGTTATATACATGTTACAATAAATCATTTCTGTACAAATAGATACCACGAGGAAAGTTCTTATCAAGTCCCTTACAATGCCAGGGATTCAATTATAGTTCAGATGGAATCCCAGCCCCCAGGTGTCTAGGGATAAATCATCTCCCTCTTGGTGAACAAGAAAACACGTGACACGAATGTAAATTCTGTTTGACATTCCTGCTGTAATGGGGTATGGGATTCACTCTGACGGCATACTCATAATTAGCAAACTGTTTGATACCTTCCTTTTTTCTTCAGCTACCTGGAGTTAATTGTTTCTGTCCCAACCTTCATTCTTCAATGATGATGTGAACACCACTTTGGTATCTTCAAAATCACTGAGAGAAAATTTTGGCTCCACTGGTAACTTTTTTGAAGACGACATGTCTGGTCTGGGGGCTGGGTGGTGACAGTGCATGGGGCACTGCAATATTAATCTTAGAGATGTAGCCTTGTTGAAGCTGAGACTCCTGGGGGGTTCACTCTGAGGAATCCAGTTAGCTTCAGGGAAGGACCAACAGACTTAGAGGTGGGCACTGTATTTCTTAGAGCCAGTCACTATATTTCCTGGAGGTGGGCATTGCCTTTCCTGGAGGTGGGCACTGCCTTTCCTGGAGGTGGGCACTACATTTCCTGGAGGTGGGCACTGCCTTTCCTGGAGGTGGGCACTACATTTCCTGGAGGTGGGCACTGCATTTCCTGGAGGTGGGCACTGCATTTCCTGGAGGTGGGCACTGCATTTCCTGGAGGTAGGCACTACATGTTCTAGCTGCTTCCTGAGTGATCTAATGACACCGACCGCACGACCACTTGTACATATTTGTCTCCCACACCGTGCTCAGATTCTATCTTCCTCAAAACAGGAGCTATTTTTCCCCATGGTCTCTGATCAGAAAGTGGGCTCATGGCCACTTCTTACCAAGCATCTGCTGAGGCAAGAAAAAAGCATGGTGTTGCAGGGGCCCCCCAAGTGCCTGGTGGCTGTAGCTGCTATGTCAGGATAGGAGAAAGCCCCTGACCTGGCAGGAGGCAGCCCAACAGCTGCATGGACATCACACCCTAAACCCGGGGTCATCCACAATGGGGAGGGTGAGGACATGGGAGTGGACTCTCTACAGTGCGATGGGGTGCGGCCGCAGGTCTTGAAGCGCTCGGCCTGTGCACCATGTCCTGGTCCTGCCAGAAGATGGAAGCGTCCGCTAACGGCCAGGCCAGCTGTGTATGGGCAGGGGCAGAGAGAGGGGCTCTCGCCTTTGTCTCTTTGCTTGTCTACTGCGGAGCTGTCTCTCCATCTGCTAGCTGACACAGGGTCTGGAACAGCATGGAGGCCGGGCCAGCCCTTAGGTTGACTGTGTGGCTGCTGAGAAAACAGCCAGCTGGGACAAGGCTCCTTTTCATCAAGTGGCCTGCACTTTTACTTCCTCGTGTCAGCAGTCCTGGGAACAGGAAATGGCTTGTGCAATAGGAAGCGGCAAAAAACAGATGACAAAATATTTTTGAGCTGCGTGGATAACATTTCAGTAAACAGAGATATTTATACACGTCTCAGATGCATGTGCATTGATGAATACGAACCGTATCCAGGCTTCCCTCTTCAATTTTTAAATCTGTGATGCTTATAGAAAGCTTACTGTGTGCCATGGGTTTTGCTAGGCACTGTATATGCATTCTCTCATGTAAGCTTGACAGCGTCCTTATGGTGCACCAGACCATTTAACAGGTGAGAAAAGAAAGAGAGGCAAAGATAGTTTAGGTAGCTTCTGGTGCATGTCAGGGCTGAGATTTGAACCCAGAACGTTAGAGATGCCTGCTTTCACCCCCTGTGCTCTGCCACCACTCAGAGCACCAGCAAACTCTTAATGACGACTTTTTTAGGACTTTGTTTTATTGTTTGGGTTTTAAATTTACCTGCACCATCGGTGAAAAGCACATCCATAGCTATGGTGGGTGGTTATGGAGTGGGGCTAAGGTATTCATATTTCATATGTTCAAAATACAGAAGGAAGTGCTCATTAACAGGGCCTCAGGCGCAGAGTAGGAAGCCTCCGTTCCACTGGTTTCAGCCCCAGGAGAGCCTGCCCCTTGCTGTGTCCACTTAGCCTCTGCTCCCCGCTCCTGGGCAGAGTGACAGGGTCTGGTGGGGACGGTCTCTGTACGGGAAAGCGTGTCTTCAGGAAACCAGGCACCAGAAGGAATGTTGAAACCTAGTCAGCTGAGTAGGAGGAGAAAGTCATGTCTGCTGCTGGTGCACAGAGGTCAGAGAACCTGGTGCCCAGAAAGGCCGTGGCCTAGGCCATCCCGTGCAAGGCGGCTCCAGGAAAGCTGCGAGCAGACGACCAGCAGGGTTGTGGCTGTACATCAGCTGATGTGGGAGCTTAGACGGATATCTTCAAACTCCTTGAGTGCAAGTCACTTTCCGTCTACTTTGTTTCACCATTTAACTTTCTAACTTTGCTGACTCCCTCTTCACAATCTTTCTGCTCTGTTCACAGCTCTACCTGGGTGGAGAAACGACACCAGCCCCAGGAAAAGCTAGCTGCCCTGCCTGCCACAGTTCCAGCCTGCAGGTCTCACTACTACTTAATTCTAGGCTCCCACTCTAAATCTAGGGCACACAGTGTAGAACTGTTAAACAGAGAGCGTTACTCCTTCTACGAGGCAGCATCTTCTTTCCGTCTAAAAACAATGTTTGCTACAAAAGGAGGCTGAGAAAAACCCAGGGTGATGAAGGCCAGTTCATCAAGTTGGTGGCCCTTGAAGATCTATACAATGTAACACATTTTTGCAGATAGGCTTAGACAGAGTAATTAGGGAACAGTAAACGCTGGCATCATCAGCTTCACTTGAGGAGTTCAGAGAAGGAACACAAATGGTGGTCTCGGGTGGGGAAAGAGCAGAACCTAGCTCCTATTTTGGTGGAAACAGAAAGGATTTATCGGAAGGAGGCTTACTCATCCGTTTTCAACTCTGGCAAAGACCTGTTTATTGCAATGTTATTTGGTGGGAAATGAAAAGCAAAACCATCCATTTTCAACTCTGGCAAAGACCTGTTTATTGCAATGTTATTTGGTGGGAAATGAAAAGCAAAACTGCAGGCTTTGGTATTTCATGGCAACGGGCTAAACACGATCGACCTGTTTTCATCGGCCCGCTTTCTCCATTTGGACATATACCCAAAGAACCTATATATATTTTAGACAAAATATTATTCATTTGTGTTGCAGTTAGTAAAAACTAGTAAACCCAGGTTTATTAATGGACATGAAGACATGAAGTAAGCAATCTTCTAAATATGCAAGCAAGCCGAAACAATAGAGGCAATACTGAAAGTGTTTTTAACAGTCGGTGTGGTAAGGCTCAAGGGATCAGAAGGGCCACCAGCCCTCCTGAGGGCAGGCGCCAGGCCCTGTGTAGTCCCTGGGTCCTGGGAGATCTGGGGCCCAGAAGGCTGGGGGAGGTTGGGCAGTGGGGAGTATTTGGCCCTGAGGCTTGGAGCAGTGACTACTTACGGAATGGTGTGGGGATATTTCAGAATTTAAAACTGCTAAAGCTGTTCTGGTGTGTACTGGTTGAATATCGTGAATAATTGCTTGTACTTACTTTTATATCTAAATAGGTACAAAAGTCAAATTGATTCCGACAAAATACATTGTTATACAAGTTCCTTTAATGTTAAAATAAGGGGTGCTCCCAGGCCTGTCAGAGATTCGGGGGTGCCTGCATGTGTCTGGCCCAGTTGCCTTGAGGACGATGTTTTCTGCTGAGTGAGACTTATCTCACATTCCAAAATGTTTGTCTAGAATCACTGACCACAATGTAACAACTACACACACTGTGCCCCACACTAAGGCCCCCCCTACCCCTATGTCACTGGGGGCAAAGAGATCTTCTGGATTTTCAGATGTTACTATTTACTGGGTAAGCACTTGGGGCTTACCTCCGCCTGCAAGCAGTCTGCACAGCTGCTTGCCGCCCCCAGAGTACAAATATGTCTTGCCTGTTTCTTTCTTTTCTTCCCCTTCATTCATTCAAACAAGTGATCATTGAAAGCAGACTACTTGGAAAGCATGTTGAATGCAGAAGGAGAAATGAGGCCGGCTTCTGCCCTCAGGGGTTTTTATGCTCTACTAGTAGTAAGTTCAGGAGCACTGGTGGTGCAGTGCTTAAAGCACTCAGCTGCAAACTGAAAGGTCTACGGTTTGAATCCACCGCTGGAGAACAATGTGGTAGTTTGCTTCTGTAAAGATTCCAGCCTTGGAAACCCTATGGGGCAGTTCTACTCCATCCTATAGGGACGCTAGGAGTTGGAATGGATTTGATGGTAAGGGGAGTAGTAAACTTCTCAACTAAGAGCTCTAGATTCAATTTTTAAATTTTTTTTTATTAAGTTGTAATGTGCTAGGGAAAAAGAAGATGATCTGTTTTTAACCCTTTAGAAATTATAAAAACGTAAGATTTTCAGCCAAATGTATTGTCTATGGAAAGCAGAAAATCCTTAAAGTTTTTTTTTTTTTTTCCTTCAAGGAGTACAAAATTGGACACCTAAGGATTTTAACATTAAACTTCCTATTACTATTATGTGACCACCCACCTGGGTTTTCCTGGGCACCGAAAGTAAATTAAAAAAGAGTCAATTTGCAGATACCTATGAGGACATTGTATTCAGAATCACAGAATTTTGGAACTTCAAAAGACTTCTGAGATCATTTAGCTCAAATCCCAGAGAGACTAAGTTACTTACTCAGTGTTACACAGCTTGTTAGGATAGAACAGGCCTGTTCATACCCAGTCTTCTCTCTACCCGATACCAGCAGTATTTCTATTAGGTACAAGCTTAGTGTTTGAAGAGATTTGGCATATCATCATTGGCTATTGCTGTGTGTCGTCACATCGATTCTCACTCATAGTGACCCCATGTGACAGAGTAAAACTGCCCCATCGGGTCTTCTGGGCTGTAATCTTTACGGAGCAGATCGCCAGGTCTTTTCTCCCAGAGTCATTAGTGGGTTTGAACTGCCGACCTTTTGGTTGGCAGCTGACTGCTTAACCATTGTACCACCAGGGCTCCTTCATCATTGGCTAGACTATGAAAAATGAAGGCTCAAAGGTGACAGCTATTTTAGTCATTAAAAGATACAGCTTTTGGGGTTCCCAAATTTAACACTTACAGAAGGGCCAGTTGTGAGCTTTACATTTCTCAGGACTTGGAATGTCTGGTTTGAATCCTGTTCGCAGCATGACCTAGCTGTGTGACACTGGTCACGTCACTTAGTGAACTCCTAGAGCTTCGGCTTCTTTACCTGCAAACCGGGGATAATAATTAACTCAGGGCTGTTGTGTGAGCAATAAGCCAATAACTCAAGCCCCCGGCAGTTAGTAGGGGCTCCACAAATGCCAGTCCCCTTTTTGGTCTCTCACTGGCCCCACTAGGAACTCAGTTTAGAGAGCACACACATACAGAAATTACTGGAAAAACAGCAACATTTAGGCTCTAATTTAAATTGTGGAAAAGATAATGAAATTTGACTAAATGCCTGAGACATGTGCAGTCACTTCCCTTGCTCATAAAATGTTTTTCCCACATTAGCTATTTAAAACTAATTCATGGACTATGAATCAGAGTATCTGTTTAATGTTTAAAAAGTTTAATCACGGATTCTTCTTGAAGGATCCTGAGGCATACAGAGGGGGGGGGGGGGGACCAACAACAAATCAACCCAATCCAGGGTCTTAGGACTGACATTATCATGCAATCCTAAATCCACGAATCAGTCAGATTAAAACAAAATGCATTTTTAATTCAACTCCATACTCCTACAATTAACTGACAATTAATTTTCAGTTTAAATGTCTGTTTAAACATGGAATGAATATTGGATTGCCCAGTACACTGCCTACCTACTGGCTAAGACTGTTTCTGTCTCGTAACGTTTCCTTTGGAGGTCCAGTGAGTGGAAATCTTACACCATGAGTTAACATTTAACCTCTGTGCCGTGATTTAGGCTGAATGTAGGTAGTACATCTGGAACTATCATGCTGCTGATTTTAAAAGACAGCACAGCGAAGATGAGAATGCCTTTTATTTTACAAATGCTGTATTTGTGCTGAGATAAATATGCCTTGCCTAAAGGAAATCCATGTTACTACTCTGTTGATTCATCTCCGTGTATTAAAAAGAACTCCAAGCCTCTTCATCTGTAAATTGTTTAGCTGGACATTCGAGGCTAACCAAAATCTGGCATCTCCTCTGCTCCATGGAAACTCCTACCCTAAAGCCTAGTACTTTTCCGCTTGCCAGGGCTCCCCTCAGCAGGCTGGCTCTTTGCCCCAGCTCGGGATCAAACCCACCCCTCAGTGAGTCTTCCCAGTGTCCAGGCCTGGTGGGTTCCCGGTCACTGTGCTTTCTCAGGCATTCTGTTGTCAGCACTTAACAGGCGATTATTTGCTAGCTCTTCAGAGCTATGTGTGTTAACTCCCCGCTTAGCCTGTAAGCACCTTAGGGCTAATGACAGGTATTTACATGTAACAGGTACTCCAATATTTGCTGATTAAGATATTCACACTTAAAAACGTACCACTTCCAACTTTTTAAATGATACCTGATAAGCCATCTCACAATTTAAAAGGATACTCAAGAAATCTATTAAGACGATAAACAAAAGGACACTTTGCCAAGACAGGGAACACCCCATTCCCTTTTAAAAGGGGAAACTTAAAGATGAACACTGCTAACAACAATATTGGGACAAAAAGCCATCAAAGGCTGAATCTCAAGTCTAAGAGACACTTTAGTTCCTGTACGACCATGGCAGGGAAGAAAGACAATGTTTAGGATACTGTGGTATTCGATTTTAAATGTCAAGAACGGCAGTAAGCAAATAGAACCGATCAAATTAGAGAGGATGGAAAATACATTTCCACACGTGATCACTTACTGACAGTACAGTGTGGAACCCTTTATTGTCAGTGCAGTAGATGGAATTTTTCACAGTGAACAGGGCTCTTCAGCTGGAGGCTCACTCCATACACATAACTTGCTTTGAATACTGCATTAACGTATGTTTGTAATACTGTGATTGAAGAGTCTGTCCACATTAATCTTCAGGCTCTTCAGCTTCTTGATGGCACATGATACATCCCAAGAATGCACTTATTATATGTTGGGCATTAACTGTGTAATGTACACCTAAATTGCTTAAGGCAGGGGTGTGAGAGAAAATAAGGGGCGCTTGGAGACTTGGAGGTAGTTCAGTTGTCTCTGCTGAGACATTACCATGGAGGGGTCCCGTTTGGCCTTTGACCAGCCCCTTCTCTTGAGCATCAGCCATGTCACCTCTAAAATGTGCCTACTTCAAATGCTTGCTTCAAGGATTAAACGAAATAACACAGGTAAAGGTTTAGCAGAGCTCCTGGCACATGGTAAGTACTTCATATTTTTTTGAACACATATTTAATGTGTGTCCACATGTACCATGTGCTGCTCTAGGTGTTGGGAATTCCAAATAGAACAAATAAAGTCCTTGCTCTCACAGAGCTTACCGTGTAGTGGGAGGCGGGAGACAAATAAATTAACCCGCAGATGTAGTACATCAGGTGGAAATAATATGTGGGGGGAAAACAAAAAGAACAGCAGGGTAAGCAGATAGGGCAGCAGGAGGATAAGTGTGTGCGTGCACTAGTTTATACAGGGAGGTGAAGCAAGCCTTCTCTGGGAAGATCTGAGAATGTAAGGGAGCCAGGTTTGCAGATACAGGGAAAAGCTTTCCAAGGAGAGGAAAACATCTGTTTTTACTGGCTTTTTCTAAAGTAGATTACCAGGCCTTTCTTCTGAGGCACCTCTGGGTGGACTTGAACCTCCAACCTTTTGATTAGCAGCTGAGCACGTTACCCGTTTTCCAGGGACTCCTAACTTATTGGATAGGGTTGATATAAGTGCAAAGAACATGGGCTTTAGAATAAAAAAAAAATTTGATTTGAATCCCAGACCCAGGTCTCACTAGCTATAGTAGCTATATTCATAAGGACATAAGGTCAGAGAGGCAGCAGGCCAGATCATATGGGGGTATTACAGGCAATGGCAAGGTCTCTAGATTTTTTTTTTTTTTTTTCTGGAAGAACTGTGAGCAGAGAAGTGATCTGACTTATATTTGAAAAGGTAATACATAGTTGTTACTTTTGTTAGCTGCCTTACAGTAGACTTCTGATTCATGGAGACCCCAGGCACAGAGGGATCGGATAGCTGTGACCTATAGGGTTTTCACTGACTGGTTTTTTTCCGAAGTCGATTGCCAGGCCAATACATAGTAGCTATTATCAAACGCTGTAACCGTAAAAGGCTCAATACACGCGAACTGAATTTGGCCTACCATTGTTCTTTAACTGTCACCTGTGTTCAACTAGATTATAAGAATTAGTTGAGTCATATAAAATCGTGTTTTCTATGGGTCAAAAATTGTGGAACATTAGCAATTTCATAAGGTTCAACCAACTTATTGGATGCCAAACCAAAACCAATTGTGTTGAGTCTATTCCTACTCATGGCAAACCCATGTGTGTCGAGAATAGAACTGTGCTCCAAAGGGTTTTTAATGGCTGATTTTTCTAAAATAGATTTCCAGGCCTTTCTTCTGAGGTACCTCTGGGTAGACTTGAACCTCAGAACTTCTGGTTCACAGCTAAGCACGTTATCCATTTCCCAGGGACTCCTAACTTACTGAATAGGGTCAGGATAAGTGCAAAGGACATGGGTTAAAAAAATTTGATTTGAATCCCAGACCTAGGACTCATTAGTCTCGGGCAAGTTAATGTGTTTCTCCTTCAGTTTCCCCTTAGGTAAAATGGGATAACAGCATGACCTAAGTTAAGAGGTTGTACTGATGATTAAATGAGATATACACATAAAGCATTCAGGATAGGGCTTAGGAGCTCAATAAGTAAATGAATGAATGAAGAAGGGGGATTAAATCTTTTACTCACTAGCTGATCTAATGAATAATTCCATACCAAACTCTTTAAAACTACCTTTCATTGTGCCAGGTACTGAAAAAGCATAACTTTACTTTTTAAAGACACAACAGCTTTTTGATCAAAGTACTATTCCCTGCATTTATACAGTTCACCCTTTAAGTACATAATTAAGCAGGTGAATATTCTATGGCTCTAGTAACAGCTATGAATATTGGAAAATTTTAAATATTTTAAATTAAATGCTTTTAACTTCATCTGCCAAGGCAATTCCATTTGTTCTATCAAGGTAACAGTCAAAAAATATTGTAGTAAAATATTTTCCATTTTAACCATTTGTAAGTGTACAGTTCAGTGACATTAATTACATTCACTGTTGTACAACCATTACCATCTTACTTCCAAAATTTTTTATCAGGCCAAAGAGAAACTCAGTACGTCTTAAGCAATACTCTCCTACCCCCCCGCCCCCATTCCTTGGCAACCACTACTAAACTTTTGTCTCTACGCATTTGCCTATTTTAGATGTTTCATGTGAGATCACACAAGACCTGTCCTTTTCTGTCTTATTTCACTCAGCATAATGTTTTCAAGGTTCATTCATGCCCTAACATGTATCAGAACTTCATTTCTCTTTACGACTGAACAAGTAAATCATTGTATGTATACACCAAAGAACTTAATTTTAAAAGCGAACCCTGTGTTCTTCAAACGAAAAGGCCAGAAGCTACTGGCCACTCAAAGACTATGTGCTTGAAATTCACTTAGCATCTTCGATACAACTCAAACTTAAAAATGCTCCTCAGTATTTACCAAATATTACAAACTTACGTTCATAGTTACAACGCAGTAGGGCTCCCACAGAGGTGAGCTTGGTATTAAATGCTTTCGTCTACTTTATTAGTGGATCATGTCATAAAGGACTTGCGGTAAAATGCAGAATTTGTAGACTCAGTGACTGACGACATTCTATACATTCAAAGAGGATTTCACAGTTGTTCAGAAAATTCTTTCCCAAACAAATCTACGGACTTTAACTCGACCATACTGTATTGGAAACACCAGGAATATTCTCTTCCCCACTGTATGATGCTTGTTACAAGTTGGCAAATATAAACTGTTGACTTTTGCTTTTTCAAGCATGCTCTTTATCTCATATTGTGGTCGCATTTTATTACTGAACTCTGGTGCCATTATGAAATGAACCGTCCCAAACACTACCCATAGTCGACTTACTATTCAGAAACGATTGCCCTCATTTCTAGCTACAGTTTGCTCTCGGGATAGCGGAATCATAAGCACAGCGTGCCCTGCCTGGACAGGCGAACCAAACACAGGCCCTTCTATCCGTCTGCAGACGCCCCTCGCCGTCCGGACTGTCGTTTCACGGCACGGCTGGCCGTCTCGCGGGTGTGGACACACAGGCTGGCACCCGGGCCCGCGCACGGCTTCCCGCCTGAACGTTCTGTGCGCTCCGTTCTGCAACGTTGCTTTGCAGCATCCGAGCAAACAGGGAGCACAAACTGGACGCCGCGGCCACCACTCCGCCCGTCAGGGCCCCTGTGCACACAGACCCCGCGGCTGGCACAGCTCCGGGCAGCGACAGGAGGTTCCGCCCCACCCGAGAGGTTCCAGGGCGCGACTCCGAACCGAGCAGTAAACCCACCGTTTCGCCCGCGGCGCCCGGCCCCCCGCCCGCACCCACGGCCACCATGCCCCGCCCTGCGCAGGCGCATCCGGCGGCGCCCCGCCCCGCCCTACCGCGCAGCAGGACCCGGGGCGGGGCCGGAGCGAACCTCGGAAGGGGGCGTGGCCAGCCGGACAGACGCGCGCACGCGCCCTCGAGAATCACAGCTACGTGTCGGGCCACGTGACGCCCACCCCGAAAGTCCCCCGTGAAGCAACAGGGCGTGAAAAATTTCTTTAGGGGTGTGTGGGGGCGGGCGAGAGGGCTCCCCAAACCACAGTCAGAACGCAAGGGCGAACGGGCTTCGGGGCCTACAGCCCGCCGCCGGAGCGTCCCCTCCCTGCGCGACACGCGCCTCTCCTGGCGCGACCCCGGCCTACGCCGCGCGCTGCCCCGAGCTCCGAGCGCGGGGCCGAGACGGGGCGGCCGCGTCCTCTCCGCGGGCGCCTAAGGGGCGGCCGCCGACGGCCCGCTCGGTGAAAGCACTGCCCGCCCGGCCCCTCGCCGCCCGCTGCGCGCGGGGAGTCTCCACACGAGCGGCGCGGGCGCCGGCTCCGGCCCCGCCCCCCGCACTCCGGCCTCGCCCGCCCGCCCCGCCGAGGGGCGGCCCGGAGCCGCGGCCACCGGGAGGGGGAGCGCACCGAGCCTCAACGGCCGCCCCGCGCCCCGCCCGCCGCCCCCGCCCGCGGCGCCCCTCCCCCCCGGCGCCTGAACTGAAGCGAACTCCGCCGCCAAGTGAGTGAGGAGGCGGCGGCCGAGGAGGAAGAGGAGGAGCGCGGAACAGAGCGGAGCGGCAGCGGCGGCAGAGCGGCGCGGCCCAGAGGCACCGAGCGGCGGTCGAGGCGGCGGGCGCGGCACGACCAGCGGCGGCTCCCGGCGGCCGAGCGCCCGCGCCCCCAGGGCCGACCCCGCCCGTCGGCCTCGCGAGGGACGCGCCGAGCCCGCGTCGGCGGCGCCGGGACCCGCTGTGAGCGGCCGGGGAAGTGCCCGCGGGAGCGAGCGCCGGCGGCGGCTCCTGCGGCGGCTCGCGGAGGGCGGCCCCGGCCCCGAGCGGCGGCGCCCGCGCTCCCGCCGGCCCTGCTCCTCCTCCCCGGCGGCGGCGGCGGCGAGTGAGCGGCGCAGCCTGGAATATGGTCGGGGAAATGGAAACGAAGGAGAAGCCGAAGCCCACCCCGGATTACCTGATGCAGCTGATGAACGACAAGAAGCTCATGAGCAGCCTGCCCAACTTCTGCGGGATCTTCAACCACCTCGAGCGGCTGCTGGACGAAGGTAACGCGGCGCCGGCCCGTTCGGTGTTCGGGTCCGCGGGCGGGGGCGCGGGGAGGCCTGCGCGGGGGCGGGCGGGGTGCGGGCTCCGGCGGGGTCCCGGCGGGACGAGGGCTTCGGGGACGCAGGACCGCCGCCCGCCGCGGGGCCCAAGTTTGCTGCGCTGGCGGGGGCTACGGGGCCACCTCTCCGGCCCCTGTAGCCCCACACGCCGCGCTCGGGACTCGCAGAGGCCGGGCCCGGGCACGACGGCAGCTCTTCGTTCCCGAGCGCGGGCGGCTCGGCGCCCCGCCCGGAGGCCGCGGAGGCCGGGCCGGGCGGCCCCGAGCGTCAAGGGCGAGCGGGCGTGCGTGGCGGGGGAGTTTGTGCCGCGTGCGGCCCCGGGCGCGAGTCCGCGCGGGCTGGCCCCTTGGAGACGTTTCGCCCGAGCCCCAAAGTGCCGCCGCGGGCGGCTGGCGGCAGCGACAGGCACTTGGCGTCCCTTTGTTTGGGGAAGCGAGAACTGCGGCGGAGTTTGACTTCACTTTGGGGGGGCACCGAGGCCGCGGCGACGCGTCGGGCCGGCGGGCGGGACGCCAAGTCCGGACGCCCGAGTGCCGACGACCGGGGAGCGACGGGAAGGTGGACTGCCGGCGCTGGAGTTGTTTCTGAAGTTCTGGCAGCAGTGACCCGGAGTTCCGATCTCTGGCCGCTGTGGATTTCTGTGGACAGAAATGGGACCGGCAGAAAGTATATTTGGAAAATCGTGTAGTAGGGAGTTTCTTTTTTTTATTATGTAGAAGCAGCACAGGAGGAGTGTTTAAAGAAAGCTGGAAATGAACAGTGGATTTTAGACTGGACGCAAGAATTTCGAGGTTTTAAAAATAGATCCAGGGGAAAGGAGTCTGCAGCTTAGAGTTGGAATGTCACCAAAGAACAAAAGACCGGAAATGTCTCCGTGACAAAAGATGGTTAAAGAAGGATCCCCGAAGCTTTTGTTGTCGTGAAAGTTCCTCCACAGAAGCGGTTCTAAAAGTACAAGAGAGCTATTACTGCTTCCTCGTTATTTTGCTTACGTATGTTGAAAAGATAACGTTAGCCTATATGGAAATGGGCATTTTCCACAGTTGGAATAGCTCATCTGTTAATTTCAAATTGTTCTAGAAAAAACTTAAGCTGTCCCTTTAAGGGGTTCTGCTTTTCCTATTTGTGTTGGCATTTGAAAAATGGTGGAGGCAGAAAACTTTCTGGAATGTCAAAAAAAAAAAAAAAAAATTGCTGGAACTCTTAAATTGAGTACATTTCCAAATGTGAGCGCTAAGGGGCGCCAGTTATTTTTTTTTAAACGAGAAATCTTTGGCGCAAAGTGTGCAGTATATTCAATGATCTGACTTAGTTTAGTGGAAACTTAAATGATAGTAGATCGGTTTAACTGTCATTGTGTGTCTGTATACATAAATATTTACAAAAATTGAAAACGTTTTATTTAAAATTTGTGGAACAATTCTTTTGTTTCCCAAAGTAATAGCCTATTATTTTTTACTTGGTATGTTTTTCTGAATTTAAGGTTTTAGTATTAGTAACAATTTCCGTTGAACTTTTTTTCTTAAATGCAGTTGCTTAGAAGAAATCCCCAAAGACATTAAAAATAGGCATTACCAATATTTAGGGTAAACTGAATTTTAAAAAAATAGTAGTCTTTGAATTAAAATGTTTAATTCAGTCATATGGCATAGGAGGTTATTAAAACAAATTCAGAAGTACACGTCACTTTACAGGAAAGTACTTTTTATTGAAAAATTTCAATTTGAGTTCTTTGATTAGTTTTAAAAGGCTTCTCACTTGTGGTTTTGCGTTGGTCTAAAATCTCTAAATGATAATTCGGAGTTTTCTGTTTAACAGTTTCTAATCTTTGGGTTGAATAACATCTGATCTTCTGAATCTAGGAATTACAATTATGTCTTTAACAAAAGTTTATTCTCTCTGGTTGGAAATAGTAACAGTTCGAGTTTCAGACGTTGGAGACCATTAGTTTAGGGTGGTAGATTCTTAGTAACCCTCCTTTTCCCTTTTAATATGGTTAGGTTACTTTATTAGTCTATCTTGAGTTTTAGCTTTTTCAACTCAGTGTAGAGATTCTTTCTGTATGGTAGCAAGGATGTTTAGAATGGTCAACATAATGACTAGGAAGTTTGATTTTTCATTTATCAGACCAGTACAAACCCGCAGGAAAAGGGACGATTCATTAGTGTGGAATAAGTTGCTTCCTGTAATTGTTAGCCATATTATAAACTTAATTCGACTTAAAGATACTGGTTTCTGAAGTGCATCTTTCTCTCTCTTTTGCCAATTTTATTCTGAAATTTGGCAAGTTGTGTTACCCCTTTTGGCCTGTCATTGTCCAAACAAATTGATCATGATTTCTGTTTGTGGTTAGGAATTACATTGTCCATTGTACATAGTGCTTGGCTGAAATTTTTCTTTTAAATTTAGATAGTACTGTAAATTTTACTTAAGTGATTAGGTTAATGACGTTAAGATACTCCATCTAGTTGCAGTAGGTGTAAGGAGCCCTGGCGCCAGTGGTTAAGTGCTTGGCTGCTAACTAAAGGTCAGTGTTACCGTCCGCTCAGTGGGAGAAAGATGTGGCAGTCAGCTTCCTTAAAGATCGTTATTGTTGTTGTGTGCGGTCAAGTTGACTCCGACTCAGTGACCCTGTAGGACAGAGTAGAACTGCCCCATAGGATTTCCTAGGCTGAAGTTTTTATAGGAGCAAATTGCCAGGTCTTTTCTCCTGAGGGGCCACTGGTGGGTTTCACCTGCGACCTATTGATTAGCAGCTGAGCTCTTAACGATTACACCACTGGGGCTCCTTTCTATGTTCACGTGTTGTTTTTGTTGGGTGCCATTGAGTCAGTTTCGACTAGCACATTTTTATTAGTTTATCGTGCCATCCTTTTGCAAGACTTTGAGCTCTTTGAGGATGTGAACTGGAAACCCTGTGGGACAGTTCTCTGTCCTGTAGGGTCGCTGTGAGTCTGAATTGACTCGACAGCAATGGGTTTGGTTTAGGTTTGGCAGTAGATATATTTTCTGATAATTCGAGACTTTGAATGAGGCTATGTAACAATTTTCAAAAAATTTTCGAGTTAATTTTTGTAAAAATTTGCTTCTCAGTTTGACAATTTTTATTGAGCTAGTTACAAAATTAGAAATCAAGTGGCTTTCTTAGTCGGGCAGTATTTGAATGCTGTTGAATGAGCATTTTGAGTCCATGCCAAGTTACTAACCTTTCCCTTGTATCTTAACTATGGGGTATCCCCTCCCCCTCTGTTTTTAGAGTGTCAGCCTTTTCTCCAGAGTATGTTTAGCGTGTTTGCTTTTTGAGTTGTGAATACGTTATAGGTTGGACCAGTTATTTAAAGGAAATAGCTTCAGTTGATAATTTCAATATTTCTATGTATTCCAAAATCTTTTATTTAAGATAGAGATGATTACAGGATTACAGATAAAATTTCGGTTTTGAACTGCTCTCTTCAGGAAGAACTTTTAACTGAACCATGGGACCATCTGTGGGAAAAAGCAACTGCTACAAAATTTTTTTTAAACACTTCTTTGTCACAAAAATAAAACTTAAAAAGCAAACAATAGTACTTGAATGTAAATTCAGCTTTTAGAAAGTACTGAAATTTAGAATTAAGAAGTTGATGAATAAAATCAATTTGACTTAAAAATCCAAAACAGGGGAAATGGAGGGCTAGGTATTTTAAAATCAGATTTTAAGTTTTTAGGTGGGAGGGAGGTTAAAGCTGAAAATAAAAAGTACAGAGTATGGTTTATGAGAAAGGACAACCTAAGTCTTTGTATTGTGGACATTTCAAAAAATAGTATGTAGCTCAGAAAGTGAGCAGACGTGTTTGCTTAGACTCCGCGTTATTGATCTGAAACACGCATTTTCATTTTCTAATTGCGTTTTTTGGGTAAATTTTCTTTTTGACCTGAATTTAGATTCCCATTCTCTTCCCTCTCAAAGTGTAGGCATTTTTTTTAAATTAAAATTTGCTTTACTACTAAACATTTTTCCATGTTAATGTTTGTTTCTGCTTACACATTCCATTGACTGCATCATACCTTTGCTTTCTTACACATTAACCCACACATAAAATTTCTTTTTTAGAAACTGCTTTTCTACAGGAGTTTTGGTTTAAGAATTATGTGGCTATTTGATAGTATTGAGAGGACTTATTAAGTAGGTTTTTTACAGTTTTAGGCGTTCTTTTTGTCTGAAGAAGCAATCATTACTGATAGTAATCACTATCTGTGACAAACAGATTTTACTTTAGTTGAGGTAATTAATCTGTTCTTTAGGAGCTAAGATTCTGCTTTTGTACACAAGTCCTTTCAAGTAATAGTAATAAGAAGGAAGCCAGTATTTATAATTGATTTTTCTTTCTGTTTTCCTTTTTTCTCCTCACCCAGGAGGTGTCACCAGCTCTATAAGGTAGTAATAGAAACAGTAATTCCTATGATGTTGTAGGTCATTTATTCAGTATTTGTTCTGTACTTTTGAAACTTCCCTGGAGGCAGACTGTGTGTGGAGGCAGACTGTGTTCAAAATGCACATGCATACTATGAGGCAGAAGGTGATTCCTTTTTCTTACTTTATCTGATTTACATATTTCGTAGTAAAAGTTGTACTCCCAAGGACATCACACAATTGTCTTAGTAGGAATAGGTCTCTTTGCTAATCAAATTTCTAAGTGTATTTGGTATGAAGACCTTTTCTTAAATGGCTTTTGAGAATATCATTAAAACAAATTAATTTGACTTTTTCAACGCTTCACGCAGGGTGTATTTCTCTTGTTATCACCTCACTAGTTACCGTCCTGAAACTGATTGAAGTGCATCAGTTTTCTGTGAGAACAGATGACTTACTTTTTAAGGGGCGTGTATTCTTGTGACAAAAATAAAGTGTAATTAAAACAAAAAGATACTTTGATCTTGCCTTTTCTGCAGCATTTTTCAGATGTCCTTTTTTTTTTAGGTCAGCATATATAGACCTGTAAAGTTTTAAGAAATTCTTCTCTGTTTGTTTATTTGACATTGGGAGAATTCACCAGTGTGATCCTAGGGACAGCTTTTTAAAACTGACCGAACTACAGTTACTTTACGTGAGAAGCTCAGTGTAGTTAATACAAGTTGTTTAACTTATGATGGCACAATTATAAGCAAAATTTGCCTTCTGTGGGAGATGGAGAACGCTTTATGACTTTTTTGGGTTTTGTTTGTTGAAAACGTAAAGAACACAATTTTAGGCAGAGCCCACTGAGCGACTTGCTGCTATTGGTACCTCAGCTTCTTTGAAGATATCAGAGGGTCCGATTTAGGGTAAGGGATGAGGTAGGATAGTGAGTGGGCCCATGTCAAGAAGTCATAGGTAGAATTATATACCAGTTTTTATTCATGTGATTGACAGGACTTCATTATTTTCTCCTGGCCGCTCCTTTGTTTGACATCAGGATGATTCCATGTGACTTAAGTGTAATAAGATTATTTTTCCCTTAATGGAAACTTTTAGGGAATGATTTTACTCCTTTTGAAAATCGGCATTTCAGTATTGGGGCCCAAAATAGCTAGATTATTTGATGTCCAAGTAAGATTTCTACACTTTTATTTTCCTTTAACAGAAGAGCAAAATTAGCGTTAAACTCTTCACTGTGAATACTGTTTATTTTTAAAAAAATTGACTATAAATATAACCGTAATGTGCGTTAGGTTACTAGTCTCTATATATTTGTCAGTATACCTAACATAATGTAATAATCACTTTTTGTGTTTGTCTACCTTGTTAGAATTAGTTCTTTGAAGTTGCCCGCCTCAGAGCCTGGCACATGTACACTCTCAAATGTTTGTTGAGTTAATATCTTTTCTAACTTCTAGCTTTCTAAAATACAGGATGTGCAAATGAATTTTTTAAAATGAAATACAGAAGTGACGTTGGAAAAAGTGTCTTAATACCTTCATAAAATTATATAATTGTGTATTTTAAGCAATTGTATAATTACTTGATTAGTGATAGTTTTTGACAGAGTAAATGGTACATGTTAGTTTTTCCTTAAAAGTGACAGTTTTTAGAAATCTCATATTATTTGCAGTGCTTGCCCTCAAGGAGCTTCATCTTTATCACTGTTGTCCCTGAGTTGGAATGGGCTCAACAGCAGCTAACAACAGCGGCCGTTGCTGTGCATGAGAGCTGGAAAGATGAAATTTCTTTACTTAAGCAGTATAGTTTCTCTCCAGTTCTTACACTAAAGCATGTCAGTTCACTATTAAAGCTATCAGTGTTCATCTCAGCTCTTGAGAGTTTTGACATTTGTGGAGTTACACAGGTAAACATTTTCTCTTGTCAGTTATCTATAAAAGTTAATACTCAACAGGCATATATAGGTTTTGTACTAAATAAGAAAGATTTCTTCTCTCTAAGTGCTGCTTTGGTGTGTTCAGGATAAACAAGGGCTATTTGAATGTTTTGAGTTCAAAAGAAAGTGGAGTATAATCGTATGTGGCAGTTGTTGTAATTTAACACAGTCAATTTTTTAAGCACAGGTGTCTTTAAACTAATTTGAAATGATGCCATTACTTAGAAAACTAATAATTTGAAATTTTCTGTACTGGAATTTAACTCTAACTCTTTCATTTTTAAAGGGAGTCGTCTACGTCACAGCTTTAGCGTTAACAGGGTTTTAAAATAAATCTGACGGATTTTTTAAAGAAGTACTTTGCAGAAGATAAATTGTTTATGTAGAATTCTTGTCATCAAGCATATGAGTGTACTTAATGTTTTTACCAGTTCCTCAGTTTCATGAAATAGAAACTCAAGTTTGAAAATCTATTAATTTAGCCATACTATGACTGTGCCACCCTGGTGGCACAGTGGTTAAGAGCTATGGCTGCTAACTAGAAGGTTGGCAGTTCATGTCCACTAGCCGCTCCTTGGAAACCCTATGGGGCAGTTCTTGCTATGAGTCGGAATTGACTCAAAGGCACCTTTTTTGTAGTTGTTGTTAGCAAGTCTTTTGCAAAGCAAACAAAACTTTATGTCTGTAATGTTGCTTCATGTATTGATTCTAACCTGTATTTTTATTGAACTAAAATTTGAGGCTTGGTGAAAATCAACATAGTGTCACATTTTTAGGACATTATGACAAAGCAGAATTTGTCAGGTTGGGTTGTCTTAGATCTTTTTTAAAGGTATTTAAGTGTCAGAAAAAATGTCAAAAATAATGGAGTTAAATCTGTAAAGTGGTCCCATGTTAACGGCCAAGGTATAAGGAGAGTGTGTGTGTGATGCTTGCACATGTGTGTTTTGTGTGAGTGCGTGTGTGTATAAAGGGAGGCATGCGGTGGACACGCGCTGGCCCTGACATTCTTCAGAGTGGATGCTGGGAATGGTGAGGTTCCAGAACGAGGAAGGTTTTGAAGTAATGAAATACCTGGTTGGCCCCAAGAGTGAAAAGATTGTATACTATCTGTGGGAATGGTATCAGATCTTAACCCCTTGCTTTTAGCTTAAATGCAGAGTCATTGTAAAGACCGTGATCAGCTGCTCAGTTGAAAATTATAGCGGAAACCCTGGCTTTAAGCTAATTTTATAACTTAAAATATACGGGAAAAATCAAATAACAAAAGATACATAGTATACGTGTGTATTTATTATATTTTAAGAACAGAACTAGGACATCATAAAAAACTGCCAATTTTTATTTGAAACCTTTTCTCTGCATAAATTCCACTTATAAATGTAGTGTCAAAATAGTTTTACAAGGAGTTTGGAGAGATGGATATTAAAAAAAACAATTAGAAATGTAAAACATTCCTTTTTTGTCTTAGAGTATAGGGAGAATTAGTGTCAGAGGATCATAGAATTTCAGAGCTGCAAGGAACCTAATAGTCAAAGTGTGACATCTTCATTTCATAGGTGAAGAAACAGGTCTGGCGGGGTTGTGACGATCTGTTTTGTCATCGTGCCAAAGTGTAAGTGTAACTGAAGAAGAAAAATCGAAACTATTTCCGTATGCTGAAGAGTGACTGCTCTTTACTGTGAACGTGAAGAAGAAAAAGCAAATGGATTTTTTGCTAATTCTTTCATAAGTTAGACTTGAACAAATAAATGCTCGTCAGATTCTTGGACCCAGAATTTTTTTTTTTTTTTTTGGTGGTAATTGAGTTTCTGTTATAGTTAAGAGGTTGAAGATGAGAAAGCAAAGGCATTTTTGGAGAATTTAAACTCATTCACTTTAATTTCTTAGTAAGCAAAGTGGAGTCTCAGCTATTTAAATAATATGGTATAAATAAATTCAGTATGTATTACTGTAGTATTGTTACTATTTTTACTAACTCTTCAAGAGAAAACATTTCTCATTGGAGGATTTAATAGAGGTTTAGTGTTGCTAAGCAGTTCTTGTCAGGAACGTACGCCTGCACTGGTTTTAGATTAGCATAGGGTGAACAGCCCAACAGTTAATCAGCTAGGCAGCTCTGAAGAGTGAAGCCAGGAGGTAGATGATGATGGATTGAATGGAGATGGGTGCGGCACTAGGCAGCCTCTAAATCCCGTTCCAAATGCCAGCATCTTGAGGATTGACTGCTTATTCAGATATATTCCAACTAGTGATGCCTAAACCATTGGTCTTCGCTTGCCAGTGTTACAGTAATTGTATCCTTCTGATAAAACTGTTCTTGTTACATGGCAGACGAATAAAAGTTTTTAAGGAAAAAAAATCAAACCAAGGCCAAATATAAATTACTCTAAAATTAACTGTTCTGTTATGCAGGGGGTTGCCATAAGTGGGGGCTGGCTCCACAGCAGCAAACAGAAGTCCTCTACTATTTGTTGCTGCTCCCACCATTGTTGCAGTCATATTTCCATTGTTATAACAAGTGTTTGCCTCTGTGTGTGTGTGTGGATATGCACACGCATGAGCCAGCATAGAAGTGAAAATTAGCTTGTGTTTCTCAGCATCTGTTAATGAGGCCATGTTGTGAAGTGGTAAGAGTTCTTGACTAGTAGACCTGGGATGTAATCATTATTGCAGTTAACTAGCTTTGTGATCTTGGACAAGATATCTAATCTCTGAACCTCAGTTTCTTCGTCTGTAAATGGAATTATCAACTGCCCTGCCATCCTCAAATACTTGGAGACTAAAGAGTATTATACGCAGAAGAGTTTCTCAGGCTGCAAGGTGGCACCATGTAATTTCTGTCAACATTTTAGGTCGTTTATGATGAGAATGGACAACCAGATAAGTATGGTAGCTTGTAGAGATGGGAGATGAAAGGAAAAGGAAAGAAATTTATTTATCTATATGGCCGTCAGCTAGTTTTTATGTGCATGAGGATCACGTAGTACTAGCACTCTGATAGTTCACGAAAAAAAGACACTTTGAGCTGAAGTATCTAGAAAGGTTTTTTGAGAAGTAAAACCTGAGTTGGTATTAGTTCTGGGTAGGATTTAATTAGGGGAGCAGGAGGATGGAGTGTGGGGGATGTTCTAGGAGAAGGGAAAGTACAGTAACCATCAGAATGGTGGTGATGGGAGACTGCCGGCTTGTTCAGGAAGTGGTGTGTGGGTGAAGTTAGTTGAAAGGGCACATGCGCACAGAGGAGTGGTGGGAATAAAGACAAGGCGGGAGAAGGCCAGGTCAGAGCTAGGTTGTGCTGGGCCTTGAATGCCAGAATACATAGTTCATACGACAAGAGCGTATAGAATAGACGAGTTCAGGGAATAGAAATTGGATGCAGTGTGAAGAGTTAAACTAGTATGTGGTTAGTTTATTGGGAAAATTGTTTAATAGTTTTATTTTCTCAAAATAGTATTTAATAAAAATATTTCATTTGTACTTTGAGTGTTTTGTATTTTAGATTTAAATTCCTTAGAGATTTTTAAATGTGTTTTAACCAAAAATGTATACAAGTGTTTTTTTATTACCCCAAATTATTGTATTTATCCTGAATATTGAGAACATACGAGACTCGTTTAGCTGTGGGCCCAATTTTTGATTACTTAAAGAGAAGTGAAGGAGTGTTGGTGGTGCAGGGGTTAAAGCTCTCGGCTGCTAACCAAAAGGTTGGTGGTTTGAACTGATCAGCCACTCTATGGGAGAAAGATATGGCAGTCTGCTTCCGTAAAGATTTTACAGCTTTGGAAACGTACGGCGCAGTTGTACTCTGGCCTGTAGGGTCGCTGTGAGTCAGAATCGACTTGATGGCAGTGAGTTTGGTTAAAGAGAAGTGAGCTTTCCTTTCTGTGTAACTTAAGGAGAATTGAAGGAGCTCTTGGTTTGCTAAGCTTTGGGAGGGATTTAGGAATTCTTAAATTAGTTTGATTTGGAGAAAATTTTGTCCCAGTCTCACTGATGTGTTGTTAAATCTATATGTGTTATCAAGTACAGTGAAGATTTTCTGAGAACTATAGTATGCTTACATCCATTTTCATTTTTATTTAGCTGCCTTTTTATGTTGCTTATTTTAATTAGAGACCTTGACATTCCATCCCTAAATATTTGTGTATCTCAAAAATTAACATTTTCCAACTTAGCCAAATTGACATCTCACTGAACAAAATGGATTAATCCTAGACATAAGACAGTACCCAGTCCACATTCAGATTTCTTGTCCGAAAATGTTCTGCTGCCTTGTCCAAAGCAGAATCTGACTCAGCATCACTCACTGAATTTGGTTATTATGACTTTAAGCCTTTTTAAATCTAGAATGGTCTCTCTTTTTTAATGACGTTGATTTAACTTCCCATCCTTGGGCTTGTTCCTTTATCCCCTGTGTATCTAGTACATTGAAAGTTAGAGATGAAGGATTAGGTGGGTTCAAGTGTAACATTTTTGGCTAGATTACATCACAGGTGATGCTATATGTACTTTATTTTGCATCACATCAGGAGACACAGTATCTGGTTCTGTCATTAGTAAAGCTAAGACTGCTGTGTGGAGTAGGGTGCTGATAGGCTGATCCTTCCTCTGTAAAGTTAGGTATTTTTTCTCTTGGGACCAGAAGTTAAACACTATAGAATTAGATTTTCTCACCAACGGTTCACTAAATGGTTTTAACCAGTTGTGAATCTTTACCTGAATCAATAAATTTCATTAGAACTTTCACCGTGGTGATTTTCTAATTCTGCCATCTTTTCTACAGTTACTAGTTGGAATTTTTTGAAAAGTAGAGCTTTCCCTCATCAACTGTTTTGTTATGCTGAGATAAATTGGTAATGAAAAAGCCAGATAGCTGCTTATTCTCAATAATTATTGGCTGGCTCTCAAAGTAATAAGTGCTGGTTTACTGACTGCCTCAAATGGTGACCAATCAATGTTTTTCTTTCTTTTTCATAGTCACCATTATGGGCCCATGGATTTTCATAGATTCAGTATTTTAATTTAACTGTAATTATTATTTGTGGTATTCAAGCTGCCACAGCTTTGACTAGTGATATTGCAAACTGGCTCCTGTGTCTTTTGAAATCTCTCTTGCTTTCTGGGACAATAAGATGTCCTAAGCACAGCTTGTACTTTCTGTGTCTAAGAGCTAGAATCAGCCATTTGTCTAATGTTCCTTTTAGTGGGAATGGTATTAGAGGCTTGAATTTAGGCTCTAACTGTGTTCATTGCTGTTGTGGTAAGATTACTTCTGGAGCATTTTTTAGGGCTAGAGCTAGACAAAATATGTTTTAAAAAAAAGTTCATGTTTGTATTTTTATGAGTTTGTGTTTGTGTTTTCAATGAAGTTTTAATGTTAAATTTAATTTTACATCTTTTTTTCCTGCCAACACCAAAGTAATTTGGTTACTGACAGTGATTTATTTGCTTTGTTTTACAATGTAAAGTAATAGTTTAATAATAATACTAATATTAACTACTCATAATAAAACTACTGATTATATTTAAATATTTTCATCCATTTTAGACGTGACAAATTATAGATACAGCCAGTCACCTGTTCATCAAATTGATTGCAATTGTCTTCATGTTTTTTTTTGGTCTGCTTGTAGATTTAGTAAGTTTTTGTTTTTTCTTTTTACCAACTCTTGTTTTTGGCTTTTTTGATACTGTCCCTTACTAGCTAAGCTTTTTGTTGTTGTACTGACTGTTAGCTTTTACCCCATTCCCAGCAGAAATTAGAGGAAATATGCATATATTTTGAAATAAAGTCTGGGGTGAGTGTATGTGTATGGGTGTTTATGTATGAGTTTTACAGAGATAGGACCCAGAAAGAGAGGTAATGTAGGAGACAGTTGCTCTGTTCAGACTAGTCTTTGTATCTTAGGCATGAAGTGTAGGGAAAGAAGAAAATACAGCTGGCGCTGTTTTAATTTAGTGAATTCTTTAGGGAAAAGAATTAGTTCCTTAAGCTTTTAAAGTTCTATGAAGTAGAGAAAATCCCTGGGTAGAAATTAAGTATCAAAGTTTTATTTCTACATAGTTGCAAAATTTCTACTGAAAACTCCTTGCCCTTAAGAACTTTGCATGGTAAGGAACTTATGTTCCAGCAGATGGGGGTATTAATACACAAAAGACAGCTTTTAGTGATTAAAATGTGTTGGGAAATAACTCTTTTGTCAGAATAGGAAATCAGGATTTTTTTTCCTTTAAATTCTAAGAGAAAAATTGCTCAGAAGTATGACTAATAGCAGTTAGTGGAAGTAATATTTAGGGTGGCATATAAACAAGTATAATATTTCTTTAAAGAACTTGTCTAAGAGACTGTGTGTAGTATGCTGACTGCATTAAATATAACTGGTTTAGGACATCTGATTGACTTAGCAGTTTTCTGAGATAGTTTCTGCCTTCACAGCTTAGTTTGAAGATTTTTGTTTATTTTGGCAGGAGGTGGAGGCTAAGTCACGCATATTGAGAGAGATTGTGTATGTATATTGGCAGTTATTATATATATATATATATAGTATGAAGGAAAGATTAGATTTGTCCTCTGCAGCTCTAAGTTCTGCGTTTCATTAGTTAGCTGTTTGGCTTTTGGTAAGCTGTTTAACAGTAAAGTGAGGACTGTCTGACTAGATGACTTAAGGATTTTTCTACCTAGTTTTATGATTTTCTTATTCTATTTAAATGAAAGCATCACATTTTTTAGCAAAGCTAATTGTAAAGTGAAATTAGAACTTACCTGGTATACATTAAGTTAATTTGTTAAGTATTTATTTGCACTGGTAAAGATGGGTGAAAACTATTTTTTCCTAACTTTCTGTTTATAATTTTTAACCAAGCGATTGATTTCTATTTATTAAAGTAAGTCAGAAAAATATGTGTCATAGTTTGCAATTATGTGTTACTTGAAGAGGAAGTTTTTTCAGAGGTTATAGTTTTATGGTAGTAATAATAAAAATTATCAGCAGTAAAAAGTAATCTTATCTCATTTTATTACCCTAGTTTATAGAATTTCTTATCAGTTGTTTGAGTTTGGCAAATATATACTTTACTTTAAATTATACCTTCAAATTGTTGAAGAAATATTGTTCATTTACGTTACTTCTTAGACATGATTTGGAAATATGTGTTTCTGTGTCTTTCAAGTTGAGTTATGTTGAGCTTATTTTTAATTGCCAAGTCAGTTGTAAAATATCCTTTTTTCCTTCACTCACTTGAATCTGAACTCAGACATGAGAGAAGTGTATGTCTACTTGTAGAAGACTGGAGATCCCTTGTGGTACCTTGTAGAATTAATGATAACTTGGTTTTATGCTTTTCTTCTAGACTGTTCTTTTTCTCATTTCTGTTAATCAAACATTTTAGATTCATCTTTGGCAGTAGCATGGCTTATGATCTCTTTGAATCCTGGGAGAGGCCACCTGAAGTGGTGGTAAGGGCAGGGAGGTTCCCCAGCACAGTATCTTTGAACATGAATGTGAATTCTTACTTGCAGGGAAAGTTAGGAATGACCAACTTTGTATATATACTTTTAAAATGGTTTCTTATGTTTAGAGAATTTATGAGAAACTTGAGTTTTTTCTTTCCAGTAATCATTAAAAAATATGTTCTGAAGATTTTGGCACATTTATTTTATTGTTGTAACAAATATTCTTTATTTTATGGAAAAAAACTAAAATGTATCAATTAAAAAATAAAATGACCCATAATTCAGTGATAATCAGTCTTAACATTTTCGGGAATTTTCTTCTAGGCCCCTCCCTCCCCCCCGCACCCATTTATGGATATAACAAAATTGAAATCCTATTGTAATACTGTCCTTGTGGTTTTCTAAAAATATATAAATTACACCCAGAGCACTTTTCCTTTGCCATTTCATATTCTTTGAAAATGCCATTCTTACGGTAACGTATTTCATCTTATAGGTGAAGAATTTACTTCACTATTCTTATGGGACGTCTCATTTTGCTTTCACAAAGTGTGTGTGAGACAATAATATCACATGGTTCCAGAAGTTCATTACTCACTGTTTGGAAAGGGTTAAGTTATTAAATATTGTAATTAGCACCTGTGAGTTCCAAACTATTTTATTTTCCCAATGAAGTTAATCTGAAATCAGCACTTTATTCTGCATTGTATTTGAAAGTGATGACTATAATGTGATGTTAAAATTTTTAGTAATAATCAGAGTTGAATATTTCACATACTAGTTTTTAATGATTTAGCATTGTGAATCGAAACTTTTTATTCTGTCGGCAAATATTTGAGTTGCACTCTGCGTAGGATGGTATGAAGGATACACCCAAGTTTAAAATTCATTCCTTTAACTTGTCTGAGTGGTTGAGTAGATAATAGAGTGGACGAAAGACTGGTGCTAAAGAGTTCCCTTTAGGCTGGGGTGGTTATGGAATGTTTCGGAAGAAGAGTGGACATTTCCCCTGGCCCTTGGAGGATAGACAGGATTTAAATGGAGAAAAGGTGAGGGAGCAGTAGTCTAGACACACAGAACTCTATCCTTGAATGTAAAACATTCTCAGCAAATAAATACGTCTCTACTGTAGGAAGTTTTAAATGCCTGGAGTTTAGAGTCTGTCCTGTTGATAATGGGAGATGCATTTAAGATTTTTTCTTTTAGTGTTTTTCTCCCCGCCCCGCCCCTGCATCCATGTTTCTGTTCTTAGTTCAAGTTTTATGGTCTCTGTAGTCTGTGCAGGCATTAAATTATAGCATGATACGTTAATGTGAGAGGTTGCTATGTATGCTGTGGTCTTTCTCTTCCTTTGTTTTCAGATTTTTCTTGACCTCCCCACCCCCCTTTGTTTTTAAAATTTGGTATCTTATTTTCCAACTTCTGTTTTAACTATTTTTTAAATTGGCATGTACTCAACTTTGGCTTTCTATTCTGTTTCACTCGTACATTCGGTTTTAATTAGCTCTTTATCGTGATACCATTTATTGTACATCTTTTTTGTATGTGTACGTTGGTGATTGTATTGGGTTTAGGAATATATGGGGTGCGTGGATGAAGAGGTACGTCTGGATTGGTGAAGATGTGAATTCTAGAACTGGTGAGTCTAAGCTGTATACTGTAGATAAAAACTTGTTGCTGTTGAGTCGATTCCGACTCATAGTGACCCTGTAGAACAGAGTAGAACTGCCCCATGGGGTTTCCAAGAAGCCGCTGGTGGATTCAAACTGCCTACTTTTTGGTTAATAGCCCAGCTCTTGATATAAGTGCTGTTGGAGGTCTTCAGTTAATCTCTTTAAAACATACTAAGTGTTCTTCCCGAGGGCAGGCTGCCCCTCCTTGGTTTACCTATTAACAGTCAGGGGTCACTTTCTCAGAAGCAGAAATGGAACCTAAGACAAAATGGAGTCTGAGCCATGAGGTTGGTTTCCTCTGAGAGTCTGGTTTCTTAAAGATACATAATTTTCTGCATCGTAAGAGGGTGACAGTTTGATTACAAACATTAGACAGGTGTTTCATACGACATTGTCTTAAAGACTAATTAAACGAATTACTTATTTATCTTAAACATAACTCTGATCTTTGAAGTTAGTTTCCTAAAATAGACTGAGTTCTTAAAAACAAAAAAAAAGCACAATGCCCAGAGCAAAATGGTCTTACTGGTTTGTCTGATCCACTGTTTGACTCAGAGTGGCTTCAAGAATCATGTTTTTCCCCTCAAAGCTCAAGGTTCAAAAGGACACCCAAAGGCGATGTCCTGTGTGGGTTGCCTCGACCTCCATGAAAACCAGAAATCTGGATTTCAGATTTACATAAAACTCTCTCATCATTCTTTCCTTTGGCTTATGATCTTGCTATAGAATCTTTTATCAAAAATGCTCAACAAATGGTAATTGGGCATCATCTGGTTTTTAAGATCCCAGGCACCATACAGCAAACTAGGAAATAAAACAGACACTAACAATATTAGGCCAGTTGTCTGAAATAACCAATGAAACCATGGCCCTAAGATCTTTGCACCAAGGAAACAAATCTGATGAGGTGTTTGTCTATACATAAGCAGCATCGGTAACTGCTTTTCATGTGCCTCAACAGCAACTGCATTCTGCAGAACCTCAGATTGCGTATTACAGGAACATTGATCTATTATTTCTTGAGAGACTAACAGGAAAGCTAATACTTCTGTAAAATCATAGCTCAAATTTCAGATACTTCTGGTTATGATATTTACAACTTTGCTAAGTTTACCAACAGGAACTTCTAATTCAAGAGTTACAGTATCTAAAGCCATCTTTTAGGTAATTTAGGAGAAGGGAGAATGGTTTCTTATGTCCAGAAATTAGGACCTGAAAACATCAGCAATATTCCCACACACACACAAAAAAACCATAGTTTCCTTTAGTTTACTCAGTCTTATGTAGTTAAATTCTGTTCGATGTGGTTCTGGATCAGCTGCAGTCCATGAACCTGTGAGCTTCTGTGTAAGAGTTCTGGAAATCTTGATTGAGTGTAGTCAACAGTCTTTTTCGCAAGTCCAATGTGGCCCATCTTTTTGTAGAGATATTTTGGTCAGACGTTTTCAGCAAATTGGCAAAGTAAAAACTTATCTGCAGATGACAAAACTTAATGTGGGCATGATTAATTTATAAAAGTAATGTTCTTAATAGTAGAGGACCTGATAGAAATTAATTACAAGCCCAACGTAAAGGCCAAGTAAGTTCAGTTTAAAAACTTTAAATTAAAAATATTTCTAAATGTAACCATTAACCGTATTCAAAGAGCTTCGGATATAATACATAATAATTGTGAGACAAAATACCATACAGTCAGGATATGTTAAGAATATACCAAGATTATCCAATCTCTAAATACCTGAATTGTAATAAAACAAACTTCATAGGTAAATGATGTGAATTCCTCAGTCAAACTACTGGCTTTGATAATGCTAGATTCAAAAAAAGGTAAAGTTGTGACCAAGTTAACAGTAAAGAAATAATAATATTGTAGGTCACTGTGAAACAGTGCTAAGTTATTTAACCAAAGATCTTAAAGTAAAAATCTTAGCTTTCTTTTCTAAAAACCATGTGGTTTAGTATTCAGATTCAAGTATTTCATTCTAATGAGAGGCCAAGCCTTTGTCTTCCAGGCAGATTACACAAAGAATAAATTAACCCTTTAACCTCAGAAATCAAAGAAAATTTTGTTATTTTAACAGCGAGAAACTTAATTCTGTTTTATATGCTACTTAACATTAAAACTCCTAAAAAATCTCATAAATTAAACCATTAAACTTTAGTCAGACAGGTAAAACTTGACTATATCAAATAAATTTATTTTTCAATAAACTTCTTAAATGTTGCCTTTGTTGCATATCTCTTACAGTGCATCTCTTTAAATGATGAACACACTCATTAGCAGACGTATATATGTATCTGTCCTTTTTTTGTGGCGTAAAAAGCCAAAGTATATAAGCTTAAATTATGACAAATATCTATTAACTGAATTTAATATCTGTAAGTTACCTAAAATGTTTTTGGAATTATTTTAAGTTTGTATACCATAAAACTTAACTGTAAGTGAAATAAAGTCTTGTTTAAATATTCTAAGATTTCATTCAGCTTTTACTACTTCTCATATTTTTCCCAATCTAATTTTAGCCCTTAAAGATTGTATCAACTGTCTTTGGAAATCACAGAGTCTCTGCTCAGTTGACCAATGCGTTGATATGACCAATGTGTTGATATGACCAATGTGTTGATAACGGATATAACCTTAAGTGTCTGGCTGCTGCTGGAAACATTTTTCCAGGCCACTTCAGGTGTGTTTCATTGTGATTTCTGTTGTTTGACTTCTTAGAGTTCCCCTATAATAGAGAGAACTTGTTTACAGTTCTATGATTGGGATCCACCCAGTATCTGATAACTATAGCAAAGCAGCAATTTTTCTTATTTTTTGTCTTAAAATTGAGTCTCCACCTAGCTGGAAAGGGTCTTTCAAAAGCTTCCTTGCAGCTACCTTGGAGACTGAAGGCTGGGGAGGCCTGATTTTGCCCTGCCCTCACTCTCTTGACTCTTGGAAGACATTTACATATGTTTAAATTGACCTAGGAATTTTGAAGGACAAAAGATAACTAATTTCTTTTTTACTGTTCTGGAACTGCTATTTTTACTGTAAGACAAAACTGTCCTTTTTCCTTAAATAAAACACATTTCATGTAATATCTAGCTTAAGTTACTTACAAGATTTCACTTTTAAGATTGACATAGTATAAAACATAAAGATCTTAGTCTATACTATTTATATCAAAGTTTTTCCAAGTAGTTATTAAAAGTCTAAATCATAAGGCAGACACAAGATGCAGTTTTTTTCTGGATGAAGAAAGAACTGAGGTTGTATGACTAGCCTTACAAAAAATAGCAATTCTTAGCCATAGCCACCAATCTAATACAAGACTAACTTAGACACAGCTCTCTAGACCAGAAGCAAACTCTTTCAGGACAGAAGGAGACAGAAAGACCGCATGAACTCACCAGACAATACCACACAAACAAGGATATGGGGATTCTAGTTTCTTAAAGTGTATATAGCAATGTTTGGTAAAATTGACTTAATCGAACAGAAAAAAACAGGTATAGAACTACCACTTCTCTCTTAAATATTGTAACACAGGTCAGGAGCTGCCATCTCTCCCTGCATATTTGGCAATGCAGAGCACTAGTTTCTAGGTTTTCTTTGAGCCACAAAAAGGCCTGAATTTTGCAGCTTATAGTGACTCAAAGCTCTTTGAAAACATAATTACCTCTTTCATGTTTCAAACGCCTGAATCTGGACCTAAACTGCAGTTCACTTAAAGAGTTACTAAATGTCACTCTTAATCAAATGATCAAGCAAAAATCTAAGAAAGATTCTCTTTAAACAAACAACCGGTTTTCAAACAGATATGCCAAACAGAACTTAAGAAAACATGAGAAAGAGAACTAAAAAGAATAAGCAAAGGCTCATTTTCCAAGAGCACTCACCCCGTCAATGTTGAAGGAACATGGAGTGGGAACTCGTGGGTCCAGAAGATAGGACCTCTCTGCTAGCTTCTGCTCCACAGTCCAGGTCTCCTTGAAGTAGAGTGGATTCGTAGCTTCAGAATCCTTGACGACTGTGCCATTAACTGTTGTAGGGAAGAACATGACAAAGTTGAGTAAAGCGAAAACAAAATGTTATTCAGCATATATTCAAGAAGGGCAGAAGTGGAAAATGGACAGCCATGCTGCCAGAGCCATGTGTGTCCAAGTCCAAAGAATATTACAGAATAGGCAAGAATGGGAAAACCGACAAGCATGCTGCCACGGCCATGTCTGCCCGAGTCCAGAGACCATTACAGAATCATCAGTATATATATTAACATTACAAATGGGCAAAACCATTGAAAGCTTAGCCTTTTCAGATTGGCTAGAAACTGTGACCCAAAATTTTGAATTGTCTTTCTTAACAGTCATTGGTACAGGTTTCAGTAACAAGAGTCAGAGGGTCTTTAATGGCCCAACAAATTTCTATTCACTAAATGCTAACAGAAAAGGGTAAGAGTGGAAAGTCGTTTGGGTTGTGTTTGACTGGCTTTATGTGAAAGTTTCCTTAAAAGATATTTTCAAGATTATTTTAGCTATTGTCTTTATACCTCAGGGCCCAGCTGATGAGTCCTTGTGAGCCCAGCTCCAGCTGGGTCACATTCTCTATGCTCAAGGACAGGGAATAATGACTCCAATATTATTTCCTAAATCAGTTCTCCCCTTTCACTTTCCTTTTTGAAGTTTCCTTTTAGGTTAGGGGTGGGAAAGCTCGAAGATCTACTGATTTATCCCTGAATTGGGGAGGACTTTAGTGAAGTGTTTGCAAAGTGTGTTCCATGGAATACTGGTTTCCTAACATGGTCTGAGAATGGAAGCGTTGGTAGTCAAAGAGTTTGGGAAATAGTATGTACTCCTTTTGTGGATTCAACATGTGTTGACATGTTACATGCCCAGGATCTGCAGTAAAGAAACTTAACTTGGTGTAACTGAGCATTTTCTGAAATTGCTTGGTAAAGAAATTTCTTTTTCCTCTCTTTTCTTCTTGGTCTTAGTATTGTGAGGTTTCATTGTGGGAAACGGTGATTTAGAAAGACGATTATAAAGACCTGTGGATTCTGGCTAGGTGGGAGGAGGTTTAAATAATAAAGATGTCTTGGGAATCTAACTCTTACTTTTGAATGAGAATGCTGGTTCAAGTCAGATCAAAGTACTCTTTAAGCCTTTCTGGCTTTAACTAAAAACAGTTCACCCAGATGGTTTCAGTATTGAATTGTGTTTAATTCAAACGTATTTGTTATTTAAATAAAACTTTAAACATTGCTGCTTTTTAAAATACAGTCTCTAAGAAAATTAGCGTAGAATTACGACAGACCTAAAACAATACACTGAAATATGCTTTAAACTGGAGATGTGTAGAGAAATATGCTGATGTTACAACATATGCTTGGTTTAAATCTAGGCTCTTTAAATTTGGGAAATACTAAGTTGTAAGGTGAGGAACTGTTACATTTTGGAAAGAAAAATATTTATCTTTGTTAGATAGTTTAACTAAACATTAAGTAAGGTGTTAGTGATTCAGTAGTTCCGTGAGGTCTGTAAGTCAGTAACCAGTTGAATTTTCTTTGTGAATTTAGATTTTAATCTGTGGCTATAAGATGTTACTCATCTCTCTTTTTTGTCAGTTGCTACAGGAGTTATCATTCAGTATTATATAATAATAGGAGGTTTTGATGACCTTTATAGTTTGCAGCAGTCTTTAAAAAAGGAAGTACAAGGGTAGATGGTAGGATACCATTTCACTTGGAAGGCTCAAAGGATTTTTCTTTTTCTTTTTTTTTTAAATTTTGTTCTCATTCAAAGAAAAGCCCTGTAATTCTGGAATTTTAAAGCTGAATGGATCTTTGGTCCCATCCTTTCATTTTATATGTAAATGTGGTTCCTTTACAAAGGGTATGAAGAAATTTTAGACTAGAAACTGCTGGTTTCAGGAATGGTAGATCATCTGGCTCTTGTTACAAAAATATAGTATCTGTAAATTATCTTATTAGCAAGTAAGAGAGTACCTATGAGTCTGCTCCTCAAATGATAATTATATCATGACTGATAATTCATGTAATGTGTCTACCTTTTGATGTATGTAGTCTTAATTATTTTAAACTTTATTTCATCGCTTGAAATACCTACCCAGGGGTATTTAACTTTTCCTTTAAACAACAATAAAATTAAGCATCCAATTTACAGAGTGATATTATTAAACTGATGTTAAACCAAAGACAGCTCTCCTAGGTTCATGAGAGTCTGCATTAGCATTTTCCAGCAGAGTGAATCTAGGTCTAGGAACAATTAAATGTATATTTGCATAATGATTTTCAGTGTTCATATTTTGTACAATAGAAATAATTTAAAGTACTTTGTTAGATTAAGCTGTTCATGCCCCCCATTTTCTTACAGATGTAGGTCATTTGCCCTAGAATAATGAATGAGACCGAGTGCAGTCCTTTAGGAATGCAATGATGGTATGGGGAAGAACTGACATGACATGGAAATGAGAACTCTCGGTACAGTGCCTGACAAGCACAACAGAGGCATGTACAGCTTAGGGTGGGCGGGACCCACAGCAGTTCTTAGGAGGAAGATTAAGATTTCCTTGAGGTTCCCATGTAATAATAATCACATAACCTGATTATTTCTAATTTCTAGACTTTGCTTAATATGAAATTGTTTTTCCCCCTGTAATTTTAAAATGAATAATATCAAGTTAATTTGAAAATAAGAGATTTCTGAAATTTTGACTTAGGACACGTTTGTAAATGTTAATTATTCAGATAATGTTTAAAAAAAATCTAAATTTCACAAACATACTGTTTTTCTAAATATGTCATGGTGACTAGCTTTAATGCCATTGTTTGGGAAGTATTTATTTTCTTTTTAATTTTTGTTTTTTTCCCCTCTGACATTTATATCGTGACTTATTAAGAAACAGAAGGTCAGGTAGAGGTGTTACAGAAGCACATATTTCGTAGTTACCTTTGGTCGTTGGCTGTTTGCCAGGATGGTAAATGTTGAAAGTGTCAAGCAAACCATCAACTTCTAAGACATGGAATAAAGGATGGATACTAGTTATCCAAGACCTAAAAATTACTTTATCTTTGTATTGAAATTTGGAAATATTCAGTATATTAACTTTCTAATCTTGTGTTTAATTCAGTCACAATGAGGATTTTGGATGCTTTTTATCCAGAAGCTTAAAGTAAAGCATAGTATTTCTGTGGAATTTAGTTTCTGTGTGTTACACAGTTGTTAAAGGTTTTCTCTGTGAGTGATAGGCCACTCCATCAGGTTGAAGAAGCTAATCTCTGAGTGGATGTGGTAGTTGCCTTCAAATGATTTTGCCGTTAGCGGTGAAAAATGTTTTCCGTATAGTTCTTGTGCAGCAGGCCGTGGAGTAAAGCACATTTTTATAATAAAGGTGATGAATTTAATCGCAAACTGGCAGCCAAATGGAAATTGCAGGCCTTGATACTGGGAGAAAATTGCCTATAAAGCAACTCTTGAGAGAACAGGCTTTAAATTTATCCACCCATTTCGACATTGAGGAGAACGTAGGAATCACAGGGTATTTTGCTTGGCCTGCTTAGTTCCGATGAATGACGCTTGTGTGTTCTACTTAAGAGCTAGGGAGATAGTTGCTTTAAAGTTGCTTCAGCTGTGTATATATAGTCTTTAGCACACACAGACTTGTATTTTCCTGGTTAGCTAAAATATTGCTGCCTTTTTATGTTTTAGTACGTGGACGTGTAGTGAACTGAGACCCACTTACTCTGCTTGCGGTCATGTCATGCCCTTTATGTGTCTGCCGTCCGTATGAGGGACCACAGTTTCAACGGATGCGGAATTCTCTGGCGTTAGAAGTAACGCTCAGTTGATAGAACATCATATGAACGATCAGTCTTCACCATTTCATACAGTGTTTAGATAGTTGATATTATAAATTTAAGCACAGGATGGTAGAATTTCTATTATGGGAGGTCTGGACATTGTCATTGTTTATTCTAAGTGACTAATGGCTTGTCTTTTTCTGGGGATAATATAATCCCTGATCCAGCATACACTCTTTAGAGTGTTTAGCCCTGAATCTTGGTAGATGGCTTGTATTTTGAGATGCTTTTTTCTCTTTGGTACAAATATTTGTTAACAGATACTTACGTCTAGTTCAGAGAATTATTGTGGTTACTGGAAAGTGAGACCTATTTAAGGACAGCAAATGTTTAAAGTGTAGAAGTGATTGATTTACTATTGGTATTTATTATACTTATTTAATATTATTAAGCTTATTAGAATAGAAGTCTAAAACCAAAACCAAATCAAAACTGTTGCTGTCGAGTCAATTCCGACTCAGGAAATAAGGATTACTTCTAGGATGTTGGTAGATTTTGCCTGGATATACACTGATCGGATTGATTTTATCTTCTGGTCATCATGGTACATTATATAATCAGGATGTAGCTGTGGTAAAGCTTTGTTTAACTACAGCATTATAGAATGGTTTAGTTTTAAAGTAAGTCAAGGAGTTTAATATCTCATGGTTGAGAAAGCAAGCATAGAGTGAAAAAAGTTAAACAAATGGTCTGTATGCAGGAAATGGTTAAGTTTATTGAGGTTGTGGGTATGAGACCTAAGGTATGAGAAGCAAGAAGAATATGAGTAGTACTTTTTTTTTTGTTAAAGTAAGGACTGCTAATTGTATCTTTATCAATGAAGGTAGTTGCATTTAAATTTCTTTAAGTTGTGGACATTTCAAAGATTGTATCACAGACATAGGAGAAGAGAGCTTAGCATGTAATGTTGAATACACGTTTGAATTTTTAGTTGTTTCTGAAATTTGCATGGAGAGCAAAGTTTAAGATGCTTCAATTCCTCTATTCCCTGATCAGTGATACCGCTGCTTGGTCCTGTGGCTCATGGAGCTGGAGTAAGCTCCGGCAAGTTTAGAATTTAGAGAGCTTAAAGCTTAATATCTATGCTAAACCTTTGTGAGAGAACATGAAGTATAATTAACTCTAATTCTCCTGGTCCAAGAAATAAATATGTTTTCATATTTCAATAAATTCGTTTTCAGGAAAATCTAAAATTCTATGCAATTTGACATATAAGATGAAGCTAGCTCTAGAGTAAGATGTGGAGTGTGTACACACACACATATATATACATGTAATTGTATATAATTTATATATAATTTTATTGAAATAAGTACTATTATGTGTGCATGTGTGTGTACTACTTATTAAACTTCTATCCTGTAGCAGGCTGCAAATTTAGTGTACTGATTATCAAAGTTCAATTGGCTGAGTATAATGAGCTGTTTATAAGCTGATACTGAATTCACTTCCCACAGATACTGGTGGTGGTTTATTTTTTACAAAGAATTTTCTTTGTGATATGCTTCAGTCCACATCCAGAGCACAGAAACCATTGTGATAAGTATAGCCACAGTTTTGTTTATGCTGGAGTCTGAAACCTACAGTGTGTAAGAGAGTTGTTTGGAAAGAATTTTGGAATCATCTGTTTGAACAGTCACATGACTGAATTAATTCAAGATTACAGGATTGTCAGTGTGTTGTGAGGTAAGGGGGATGAACATAGGAATGTTGCAGTTTTAACTTGACAGGGTGAGATGGGATGCTTTTGAGTTGTTTTGGGTTAGATAACTTTTAATGTTGAGTTATAGTTATGCCAGTAAACATTACAGAGTTATACAAATATGTTACAAGCCTGAATGCCCCCACCTCCGCCATTTTATTAGTTTGATGTTAAAATAATTTTAAATTCCAGAAAAGTAGTTAAACAGAACAGGTTGGATCCTGGAACAAGTTCTGGCCTTTTTGTTTTTGGTAGGACTATGGGGGGGGCAAAGAGCATGTTGTGGAAAAAGTGCTATCAAGACTGTTTATTCCAGGTGTTTGAGGATCACTTTTAATAAGCTGAATGTACTGTGGGGTTTGCATTTGAGTAGTTTGTAAGGTTTTCTGGATTACATGGTAGACTATTTGAGGGGATTAGTAAAAATGAGTTTGGAAAAGTCAAGCTCTCTGTTACTTTCTGCCTTAACTTGAGAAGTCATTTACAAACAGCATTTGTTAAGTGCCTTTTCAGAGTATCTTTTATATCTCAGGAGTGTGGGGAAAAAAGACTAATTACAGATTTCTGGTAATAAATGCCATCAGGTCAACAGATATTGCCTTTCAGACCTATCATTCAGGATATACATAATCCTACATCACAATCATCACTAATAATGATGCTATTGATGATCTACTGTGGATTTGTATCAGATACTTCACACACCCCCACACACCCCCACACCCGCACCCACCCCCACACCCCCACACACACTTCATTTAATCTTTACGGCAATCCTGTGAGATGGAAGTAAACTCCATTTTACGGATTGAGAAAATGGAGGCACAGTGAGACATTACAGTAGTTCTCTTTTTTAGGTTGTACTTTTAGCAGTTGTTCATTCCTCGCTAATAATTTACAGTAATACTGCCAGCTGTTTTGTAGATTTTATCTAACTCATGAACTGATAGTTTAGTTCTGGATGTAAACCTGGAGAGTTAAAGTTTTTCTCTTATCTTGTATTGTCTTGATAAAAGCATATTGCATTAAATTCTCTTCCATCTGTTGGAACTAAAGCTCTAAGGAAGGGGCGTTCTGCTGACTGTCTAAACAGCTTGTTTGACTTGAAGGTGTCATTCTTCTTTTTACAAGAGAAAAGACAGCACAATATATTCCGAATGGAGGAAGTATATTAACGTGTTTCTTTGAAACTTATTCCATGTCATACTGACCTTAAAGTGTGCTCACTTTTTGGTACATTTTGATATCCGGATGCACTTCTTACTGATGGTTGTTAACAATGCCCTGTAACCAGGTGGCCCCAAGCTCCTGTGGAGAGCCTGCTTGTAAGAGAGAGGTTGTGTGGCCTCTTGCACTTCACTGCTGTAAAAAAAAAAGTATATGGGGGGTTCCTAGTATACTCCTTAATCCTTCTGTTGGCTATGAAATTATCCACCTAAAGATGGTGGTGGTGGTTAGTTGCTGTCCAGTCAGCTTTGACTCCTGGCGACCTTATGTGTAACAGAAGGAAACACTGCCTGGTCCTGACTGTCTGCTTGATGGTAGATCTTGCTGTACTTAGTCTTCCTAGGAGTGTTTGGTGTGAAATTGCTGTTAGGGAGACATGCGTCTCCCATGACTGTATTTCAGCGTTTTCCAGTTTCAGTGTGGTGTGTTGGTGGTAGAGTGCTGTTTGAATTTTTTTTCTTTTTAGATCTCCATTCACGTCAGTAATTTTCCACTTGTGCTTAGCAAGGCAGGCCTTGGTGAAGGCAGATTTTTGGTCTTGGAAGTTATGTTCGTTATGAATTTTTCACTGGGAAAAATTTGTATCAGTTTTAAGGAACAGTTACCTAATATGAATGATAACTTGCATGTCTTTAAAACTTAGCTTGTCTACTACTCTAAAGCATGTAACTTCAATGGCTTCTGTCTTTGAGAAGTTTTAGAATAAATGAAAAAGTATCTTGAGCAAGGGAGAAGAAAAAAAGAGCTGCTTGCTTGAAGAATCATAGACAAATAGTCTGTTGATCACCTCTAACCTCTAATCTGTTTGCATAGAAGCCAGTTCTTAGTACTGTAAGAATTGTGATGGTAGGGCCATATGCTTACCAGTGTGTCCCCAGGTCCTAGGACAGTGCCTGATACCATGGCAAGATGGGAGGTACTCCATCAGTAATAGCAGCTTCTTGAGCACTTACTGTGTGCCAGGCAGTCTAAAAATATATGTTGTTCAAATGAAAGAATTCATTCTGTCAAACTCAGAAGTTTAGATTTGGAAGTAACCTTAGATGCCTGATAACTTGAGTTAAGATAGACTGTGAGAAGGTTAAATGACTTGTTGTAGGATTCTGAGCTTGTCCTTGGCAGAGAGTTTAAGTGGACTTTCTGCCATCTGACTTTTGTTTCAGTTTAATTTGGATGTGTACCATATTTTCTTTCCTTCATGATTACTGTGTCTCTCTCTACTTCTCTCTCTTTTCTTCTTTACCCAGATCTCCCATTTCTTTTCCCTTCCCCATTCTTCTCCTCTTCTCAACCTGGCTCTTAGCATCTTTTCATCACTTCTTTTCCTGCTAGCAAGACCCCTTGTTCTGGCAGCAGCCAAATTTAATTTTGGGAGATGGACCAGTGTGACATAAGTAAAAGAACACAGCTTTTGGAGTCAAACCTACCGTTGAATCCTGATTTCACTTACGAGTTGTGTGATCTTGGGTCAAAGAACTTAATCCTCACATTTCAGTTTTCTAACTGTAAAAGGGAGATGAAAATAGTATTTATTTGTAAGGACATCCACCTGATCATAGCACAGTATTACAGTGTTGATCTCCAGGCAGACTTTGAAGGAGGCTCTCCCCGTGGAGAGAGATGACACCTCAGTCCTCTAAATGCTGGTATTTGAGAGATGCCCCTCCTCCTTGCTGGTTGTGTCCTGCCATCACCATTGCCTTTCAGCTGTTCATTCCTGTGGCACCATGCTGTGACACTTAAAGAAGCCTCTAGGAAGGGCCTGGAAAACAGAGGGAATGGAGATAGAATAATGTTTAGCTGGATAATCTGTTTACGAAAAGGAATCCATTTCAGACCATGTCTTCTGTAGAGATGCCTCCTCGTGTAGTTCTCATTGCCTTGCTTTCCCTGGGGCGTGGTTAGACATGTTGTCACAAGCAAGAATGTGAAGTCTTCCAGAGGAAGTGGAAGTACCTTATGAATCTGCTTTCTGAGTTCTGGTTTCCTGTCTGAGGATTCAACTTTTCCCTGGATTATTAATCCTAAGAATGCCTGTCTGCTAGCCAGCTGAGTCCAACACAATGCCTTTGATATGTGCCTAAGAGATGGATGTATGGTGTAGGGATGTAACTTCCTTATGTAGTGTTATAGATTATTATGAGGAATAGAAATTCAATAAGAGTTAAAATTATTGTCACTCTGCATGATGAAACATGTTGAGAGATGCTTCAAGAGGCCATACCTGGGTATTCTGCTTCAACTATTATCTTGTCTCGCTTAGTTTCTGATAGAAACTAATGTCTGTTTTGTCATACTATTCTATCCCCAGGGCTTTGGCCTGTGCCTGTTGCATTATAGGTATGCAATACATATTTGTTGAATGCTTATACGAAAACCTGTTGTACTGTATCATTGATTATTAAAGCAGTTTTTTTAAAAAAATTCAGATTATACTTCATTCAGGTCAGTTCCATTTTGTTAATAGTTTCTGCTTTGAGGAAATGGTTTGTGGTTATGATAAAGCTTTTATTGTATCATTAAAATCTTTGCTAAATATGCTTTGAGTAGAGTTGACCGGAACTGTGGGGACTATAAGGATAGATGTAGTGAAAAACTTAAGAGAAATGAATCGTCACAACCCCTTAAAGTGGAACTGTGGGGACTATAAGGATAGATGTAGTGAAAAACTTAAGAGAAATGAATCGTCACAACCCCTTAAAGTATGATCTGGTAGGGACAATCTTTTCTTTATGCACTGGGGTTCCGTTGTTGTTTTTAAAGCTAAGACCAATCATATATTTAGATGGCTGTGTATCTTATCTTTCATTTAGGAAAAATGTTAAATTTGTGAGGAATTTGACAGTAATGTAGTACACTTCTGTCTTCAGCAAAGTGTTCTTAAACCTCAAATGCAGGATAAAAGGACTAGCCCTTTACAGAAGAGCAGTATGCTTACGCAGCTTCTAAGTGAAGAGGAGTATGCTAGCAGAGTGGTCACGTAACTCACTCTGCTGATGCTGGAGTGAGTTGTTAGGAATGTTTTGTAACTTTTGCATGCTTTTGTGTTAATAGCCCTAATATGATTTGTTCAGAAGGTGGTCCCCCCCCCCCCCCCCCGGATCTAAATGTTGGAGATAAAGCAAAGACATCTGCCCTCATGGATCTTACATTCTAATGTGAGAGACAGACAATAAGCAATAAATAAGTACTTTATGTAGTATGTCAGGAAACCCCTGAGGCCAGGACCAGCAATTTCTGTCTTTACTGTGGCTGTGAGTGAGGGGGAGCTTCATTAGGAGAGAAGGCCAGAAACTGAACAGGGATGAGAGTCAGGGATGTCGTAGGCGCTTGTAGATCTTTGTGAGGGCTTGGGGTTTTACACGAATCACGGTGGGAAATCATCAGCGCAGTGCTCCTCAGACATGCTCTGGGGACCTTTGAGGGCGTCTGTGAGGTCAGAACTATTTCACGGTAGCATTATTGGCCTTTTCCATTCTCCTCCTTGCATGTCTGTACAGTGGAGTTCTCCAGAGGCTACGTACTGTGTGATATCACAACAGATTGAACGGAGAAGAGGATGGAGAATCCAGCTCTCTCTGAAGAAAAACATTAAAGGGATTTACACAAATGGAAAACAATACCCCTTACTACTAAGACTTTTTTTTTATTTTTTGGAAACTGTATTATTTACCATAATGTATGTTATTTGTGTTAACATGTAATGGGTTTACTATTATTATTTTAAAATGAATTAAAATAATTTAAATATGTTTCAGTTTTGATTTCTAGTAGTAATTACTGCTAGATAATAGCCCTCATGAACAAAAGCTCTTTGGTCTCCTCGAAGTAATTTTTCAAGCATGGGGCCCTGAGAGCAAAAGGCTCCAGAAACAGCTCAGTGAGATGGTTTTGAGCAGAGCAGTGACGTCGCATTTGGGTTTTAACAGGCTGACCCTGGTGTGTAGAGAAGAGACTGACGAAGCAGGGAGGGGGGATGGTAGTGGTTGAGGTGGTGAAGAAGTGGAATTCTAGATATATTTTGAAAGTTGAGTGTAAGAGCATCTGCTGGTGGATTGGCTATGATGTGGAGAGAATGAATTTGCCATTTTCTGAGATTGGGAGAAGCAAGTTTTGAATGTGTCAAGATTCAGACTTACTAGACAGTCAAGTAGAAGTGTTGAGCAGGCACTTGGGTATAGGAGTTTTGGTTTCAGCCGACAGAGTTGGGCTGGAATGTCTTCTACCAGTGTGTTTGTTGGATGGTTTGCTAATTTTAAAAAAAGCGATAGTATTTAGTTTCCATTCCAATAAATTAAACTTTTATGATCTCAAAAAGAGTGCTGTATTCTCCATTTAAAAAAATCAGTAAAACTGCCTTCCAAGGACGTTATTGTATGACTGTAGAATGTATACTTTAAGCGGCAGTAAAAATGTAAATGTAGTTCTGCCAGTAGCAGAACGTAACCTAGAATTTTTCCGTATCTAGTTCTTTGTAAAGTACACCAACTTTGGTTTAATTAAAGGGGATCGTGTTGCTTACCATATTAAAATAATGTTTTCAGTGGCAATTACTCTGACATCTGAGGGTCTCTGTAATATGTCACTCTTATTACAAAAGTGGTTCTGAGATATTTTGGCTGAAGTTTTATTTTCCTTTCTAATTCAGTCTTGATACTTGCAGTAAAGGAACTTTTGGAATGTTGTGTAGAGTAGACTGTTTATTATGACTTAAAAAAATCTTCTGAGCTGTTTCATAGCATGAGGACTTTCTTTTAGAAACAGACTGCTTTAACACCATTTGCTTTTGTTTATGGAATTAAGGTGATGCTCAGATAAACCTTTAGTGCATGCTTAGGTCCCTTAGGTTCTTCCTCCATTGAACTTAGTTGGAATTTGGAATACAATTGAAAAGGATAATTAAAAATTGAAGAAATTATTAACCCAGGGAAAGCTACCCATTCTTCCCCCCAACACGGACATAAATCCTTCCAATTTTTCCCGAAGGAGAGGTGTGGCCTGTTTCAGTTTTACACTGCTTTACTAAATCCCTTTTAAAGCCCTGAGGGATTTGGCACTTGAAGAGGATAAAGTACTTAGAGACACCACTCTCCCACTTCCCAGATACAGATGTGTAGGAGTGTGGTTATATGAGGAGCACAGGCTTCACGAAGGTATGATTTAGAGTACATCTGGTGTCCAGTCCAAAAAAAAAAAAAAAAAAATCCCGTTGCCCTTGAGTTAATTTGGGCTCATAGTGATTCTATAGGACAGAGTAGAACTGCCGCATAGGGTTTCCAGGGACTGCCTGGTGGATTTGAACTACTGATCTTTTGGTTAGCAGTCGGAGCTCTTAACCACTGCGCCACCAGGGTTTCCAGTAGCTTAAGGCATTTTGGAATGTTAAATTACAGCAGGGGGTGGTATTGATCCTTCCGTGGTCTCATTTGGTCGCTTACTATTACTGATCAGCTTGTATGCATAGAGCCCTTGTCTGTGGGAATAGAGAGGGGCACAGAACGGGGGTTCTCTGTGAGGAGGCAGAAAGATGTGTGGGCTCCTCACTGATAGACTTTTGGCTCTGGAATTTTATAGACAAGGAAGCTGAGACCCAGAGGGTTAAGGCAAATCCTCACAGCTCAGTCAGGACTAAAATCCAGGTTGCATAAACTCTCACCCAGGGCTTTCTTTCCTACCACTTGTGGGTATTAGAAAGGTTTGCTTGTATAGAAAGGTCGTTGTGTGTGTGAATTGTAATCTTTCTCTGTGTTCTTCAGGTCTGGTATAAAGTGCACGTGTTTTTTAAACAATATCAAAGAAAATCTTTTTCTACATATCAGTAACATGTTTTTACCTCTAATTGAAACATATTACGTTTTTGCAAGGTAAATCATCTCTAGTTGAGATTAATATTAGATCTTTTGTCTGTCGATTTTTTTTATTTGAGAGAACAGTAAGTGATTTAGTAAGCACTTACATTTAACACAAAAAGCTTATATATTTTGGGTGATTGATAATGAGTGCTTATTTTAAGAAAGCAAATGTGTACAGTTTAAATTTTAAATTGTCTGTTTAAACTGTAGAGGAGATTGTTTTGACTGATTTTGAGGTCTTCAGCTTTATTAGTAAGCAGGCATTTTATTTTTATTTTTTCATAGACTAGAAAAGTAAGGCATTTTCATGGCTTTTATTCTCTTCACAACTGTCACTCTCCACACTCACTCCGGTTAGAATAAATAACTACAAAGGCCACAGCAAAAACTTTTATTTTGATTGAGAAATAAATTTAGACTTACAGTAAAGTACAAAAAATAGTACAGAGATTAATTTTAACAATTTATATATTAACCATAGCACAGTAATCTGTCTAGGAAATTAACATTGATACAGTACTATTAACTAATCTACAGATTTTACTCAGGTTTCACCAGTTTTCCTGCTGGTGTCTCTTTTGTGGGCCAGGATCCAGTCCAGGACCCCACATTGCATTTGGTAGTGACAGCTCCTTATTTTCCTCCAGTCTGTGAGATTTCTCATTCTTTCATAACCTTGACAGTTTTGAAGTGTACTCGTCAGTTATTTTGTAGAATATTCTGCAGTTTGGGTTTGTCTGCTGTTTTCTCGTGGTTACATTGAGGTTATGCACTTTTGGCAGGAACACCACAGAAGTGATGGGCTCTTCTTGGTGCGTCATACCCTATAGGGTCTGTGTTTTCTTATTGGTAATAGTAACTTTGATCACGTGGTTAAGGTGGTGTCTGCAGAATTTCTGTACTGTTCAATCTCTTTTCCCTCATTAATTAATAGTTGTCTCTTGGGGAGATACTTTGAGACTGTACAAATACCCTGCTTCTCATCCTACTTTTGCCTCCTAATTTTAGCATCCGTTGGATGGTTCTTACCTGCAGTAGGTATGACTGTGGTGTTTGCCTAGTGGTGATGTTCTAAAAAGTCTCCATCTTTCCTTCTACATTTGTTATTGGCATTCTGCTGTAAGGAAGAGCTACCTCTTCTCCCCTGTGTGTGTGTTTATTCAGTTATTTATATTGGTACAGTCTCATGGGCAGGGATCTGTTACAGTTTAAATGAGAAAGTCTGCCTATCTCAATTAGATAATTAGTTTTTACTCACTTTGTAAAAATGCTTTTCCCCTCTGTTCTTCCTAACGGCCTATTTTACCTTTGTAAACCCAGCAGTAACTGTTGATTCATTTAGTGTTGTGGCTTTTCTGGGAGCTGAGGCCTAGAGTTCACCCACGGAGCTGCCTCAGTTAGCATGGAGGGAAAGAGCAGTTGTGCAGAGAATTTCTTCTTCTTGCAGTCACTATTGAAATAGGGAGTTTATTGGGCTACGGTTGTTACAATGCGGCCAGCAATGACACAAAAGTCGGTTTCTTCCATTTTCTTATGTTCCATCCTCTAAGAACTACCTCTTCAGGTGAATTTTAAGAGCTTTTGATTGTAGGAAGTCCTTTATGAAACCTTAAATAAAGTTGGCGGGACTATTCTTTAATCTCCTAGCATCAATTTCTACTTTGTCAGTTGGGTATTATAGTCTATCCTTCTTCAGATTCTGATGAGGGTAAGTTGATAATTTAAAGTATGTTAGCATGGTGTTCATATGTTAAAAAAATTAGTTTTTGTGGCTTATTTATAAGGAGTTGGGAGTCAGTGACTTAATGCTTATTTTAATATTGTTTTTACATAGGGAATTCAATATCATATGCAGCATTTTGACTTAAAGTATGTTCTCCCCTTCTAGTGAAAATATCTTTATTATTTTTTGATAAGTAATTATTGTAAAACAAAATTCCTGTAGTAATAGGAAAGCTTAACAGTTCCTGTAAATCCTTCTCCCAGAGGAGACTGCTGTTAATAGTTGTTTTATCTTTTCTGACTTCTAGGTGTCTGTATAAAACTACAGACAGCTAATATAGCTTGTTTCATAACCTATGAAAGAACCTTTCCAGAAAAGTACAGCTTACGGTTAAATACCTTCTGTAATACAAAACCGCTGCGGATAACAGTCATGGAGGGCGATCGACATTTTACAAGGTCTTCGCCGTTTCATATTAGTAATGTGAGATCTAGCAACAGTTTTCCACGGTTGTTCATTTTGGCAATTTAAAGGAGGGTTATAATGTTGACTTTAATTTTGTAGTTTTTCTTTTTGTACTTACAGTTCTGAAAATAAGGTCCCATCTAGAGAATTACTGACAGCTTGATTTTATTTTTTTTCCTTGCCAGTTAAAAGCAGTTACCTCGAAATTAAATCAGATTTAATTTATTTAGTTGTTAGAGTAAGCAAAACACATTCTACTAAATAGTGCATGCTCTCTCTGGTAACCTTTTAAATTTATTTGCTTTCTGTGCTTTGTGGATTTGGCTTCTCAAAATGAGCACAGTGAAGTTATATTATTCCATGAGTTTTGCTCTGCTCGAAGTAACTTTAAAACTTTCTCCTGTATTTAGTAATCCTGAATTAGACACTTTTCTTTACAGAAGAGATCTTGGAGTACATAAGGGTGCATAACAACCACCTCTTTATATTGTGGCTGTTGTCCTTCAGTTACAGATAAAAACCAAACCAGTTGCCGTGGTATCAGTTCCGACTCAAGTCATCCCCCAGTAGAACTGTACTCCATAGGGTTTTCAGTGGCTGATTTTTTAGCAGTAGATCTCCAGGTACTTTCTTTTGAGGCACGTCTGGGTGGACTCCAGCCTCAAGCTTTGTTTAGCAGCTGAGTGCATTAACCATTTGCACTGCCCAGGGACTTCTCAGTTAAAGATTGTTGTTGTTGTTAGGTGCCGTCGAGCCAGTTCTGACTCATAGTGACCCTGTGTACGACAGAATGAAACAGACAGAATGAAACATTGCTCGGTCCTGTGCTATCCTCATGATCATTGTTATGCTTAAGCCCATTGTTGCAGCCACTGTGTCAGTCTGTCTCCTTAAGGGCCTTTCTATTTTTTTTTTTTTTTTTTTATATATATTTTATTGTACTTCAGGTGAAAGCTTACAGAGCAAATAGTTTCTCATGAAATAGTAGTACACATGTTGTTTTTTTTGACATTGGTTAACAACCCCACAACGTATTAAGCCTCTAAATTCTCACCCTTTTTTTTTTGATGAAAATTACAGATGGCCAAAGATACACCGTTTCAAAATTTTCTACATTCACAGTTCAGTGACATTGACTACGCTCTTCCAACTGTGCTGTTATTCTCACTTAAGATGAAGGCTCACAGAACAAAATAGTTTTTCATTTAACAGTTACTACACATGTTGCCCTATGACAATGGTTAACAATCTCACAGCACATCAAGAATATCCTTACTCCACCTTGTGCTCCCTATCACCAGGGGGCTTCCTTGTCCCCTTCTGTCTTCTGGACCTTGTCAGTGGACTATTGTACCTCTTTAGTCTCCTTTGTTTGTTTATTTATTTATTTATTTTTATTTTATTTAAACACCATTTCAAAACTTTTTACTTACACATTTAAGTGATATTGACTATGCTCTTCCAGTTGTGCTGCCATTCTCGCCCAAGATGAAGGCTTACAGGACAAAACAGCCTCCCATTTAATAGTTACTACAAATGTTGCCCTATAGCAGTGGTCAACAATCTCACAATACATCGACAGTGTCCTTATTCAATTTGTGTTCCTTATCATCAGTTTCCTACTCTCCCTCTGCCTTCTGGCCCTTGTCACCGGACTCCTGTACATCGTTAGTCCCATTTAGTTTTACTGGGGTGTCCATTCCCAGGCTTAACATCGAACCTTGAAGGTAACTTCCCCTCTGAGCTGAAAGGGTGTCTGGGGGCCACACTCTCGAGGTTTCTCTAGTATTCTTTAGGCCAGTATATCTGGTCTTCTTTTTTTTTTTTTTTTTTGGGAGTTAAAATTATGCTCTACATCCTACTCCAGCTCTGCCCAGAATCCTCTGTTGTGATCCTGGTCAAAGGAGTCATTGGTGGTAGCCGAGCACCATCCAGCTGTACTGGGCTCAGTCCCGTGGAGGCCTTGGTAGCTGTGGACCATTAGTCCTTCGGACTAATCTTTTCCTTGTATCCTGTTCTCTTCATTCTCCCTTGTTCCCGAAGGGATGAGATCAGTGGAGTATCTTAGATGGCCGCTCATAGGCTTTTAAGACCCCAGACACTACTCACCAAGGTAGAATGTAGAGCATTATCTTTATAAGTAGTGTCATGCCAATTGAGCTAGATGTTCCCCGAGATCATGGTCCCCAGAGCCCTCCGTCCAACAACTCAGTCCCTCGAGGGGTTTGGATGTGTCTATAGGGCCTTCATGACCTTTCCTTGTGCAGGTTGTGTTAGTTTCCGCTGTACTATGTACTATCTCATCTCTCACCCAAGTTACCACTTACCTATTACCTATTTAGTATCCCCCCCCCCTCCCATCCCTGGTAACCAACAAGGATTGTTACATTTTGCATGTGAATTTTTTCATGGGTTTTTACAATAGAGGTCTCATACAATATTTGTCCTTTTGTGATTGACTTATTTCACTCAGCATGATGTCCTCCAGTTTCATCCATGTTATGAGATGGTTCACCGATTAATTGTTCTTTCTCGTTGCATAGTACTCCATTGTGTGTATGTACCATAGTTTGTGTATCCATTCGTCTGTTGATGGACATCGAGGTTGTTTCCATCGTTTTGCTATTGTGAATAATGCTGCCATGAACCTAGGTGTGCATATGTCTATTCGAGTGATGACTCTTATTTCTCTAGGATATATTCCTAGGAGTGGGATTGCTGGATCGAATGGTATGTCTATTTCTAGCTTTCTGAGGAAACGCCATATCATTTTCCAAAATGGCTGTATCATTTTGCATTCCCACCAGCAGTGTATAAGAGTTCCCGTCTCCCCGCAGCCCCTCCAACATTTGTTATTTCCAGTGTTTTTGATTCGTGCCAGTAATGCCGGGGTGAGATGGTATCTCATTGTGGTTTTAATTTGCATTTCTCTAATGGCTAGTGATCGCGAGCATTTCCTCATGTGTCTGTTGGCCATTTGAATGTCTTCCTTGGTGAAGTGTCAGGCCTTTCTATTTTTTGCTGACCCTCTACCAAGCATGATGTCCTTCTCCAGGGACTGGTCAGTCCCTCCTGATAACACGTCCGTAGTATGTGAGACAAAGTCTGTCTCCATCCTACCTTTTAAGGAGCATTCTGGTTGTACTTCTTTCAAAACAGATTTGTTCACTTTATTGTTTTAGATTTAATGAGAATTACACAAATTGTTGTTGTGTGCCCTGGAGTTGATTCCAACTCATAGTGACCCTGTATGACAGAGAACTGCCCCATTGAGTTTCCTAGGCCATGGTGCAGTGGTTAAGTGTTCAGCTGCTAACCAAAAGGTCAGCAATACAAACCTACCAGCTGCTCCACGGGAGAAAGATGTGGCAGTCTGCTTCTGTAAAGATTTCAGGTTGGAAATTTGATGAGGCAGTTCGACTCTGTTCTTACAGGGTTGCTATGAGTTGGAATCGACTTGATGGGAACTGATTAATCTTTACAGGAGCAGATCACAAGGTCTTTTCTCCCATGGAGCTGCTGGGTAGGTTTGAATATATATGCCATATTATTTATGAAGCATTCCTTGTGTTTCATAAATGAACACCTGTGATCCTTCCACTTAGGAAGGAACATTACCCATACCCCACTGCATGTTTCTATAATATTGTAGCTATAATTACATCAGCTTGGTAGGATAACATTAACAAAAGCTCTGATGGCCAGGACTTTGGGGTAGAAAAGTTTTGGAGACAAACTTTTTAAACATGGGTTTATGTGGGAAAATAATAAATGGGGTTCTTGGGTACTAAGGTTGAATCATTCAATAAACTATAATTACGTGAGGCCCAGGCACAGAGAGGTACAGAAACGGTTACTTTTAGAATTGGAATCAGACGTGTTCTGACTCGACTGTTGTAAATAATACACCAGGAAGTGCTAATGGTTTCCTGGCTAAAAAGGGGGTGTTGATAAGGTAATAGTACTCATCTGGTTAACTCCGCAATGAATGAGAGTCAGTTCCTTGAGGAATCATCTTCGTCATCTTTCCATTGCCATTAGTGCTGTCTTGTATGTGAAGTATGTTGTGGTATTAAACAGAGTGGTGTATCTTACAGGCTGTGAAAGAATTAGGGTAGGATGTCTTCTCATTTGAATTTTAAGAAAAGTAGAACTTAACAGTCATGTTGTTTGTTCTTTGCTTCACACATTCATCCCCATCATTAGAGAAAAGCTTTAAGTTTCTCTCCTCCATGACTGCTTTCTGGACCCAGTGCCCTGCACCACAGTTGCTGAAGCCTGCTTTCGTGCTACTTCTATGTCTAATCCATGCCTCTTCATTGCCCCTATACCCGTGACTACCTTATTTGTTTATATAGCTTCCATATTAGATTTAGTTCCCTGAGAGCTGGAATCGCAGCTTATTTTGTTTAATTTTAATGCCCTAGCACCTAGCTCGTTCCTTTCTCCAGTCACTCACCCGTCCATTCAGCTCACCACGTATTTTATTGAGGACCCGCTACGTTCCAGGCAGTATTCTAGGAGCTGAGGGTACAATGCGTAGTAGAATCTCATGGAACTTTTCATCTGGGTGAGATAAAGATATTAACCAAATAATCACACGGATACTTACAGAAATACAACTTAAATGGTAAATACGTCTTCTCTTCCATTTTTCCATCTAACTGTATATATGAAGGTTATTGGTTTTTTGTGTGTGTGTGTGTGTGTGTGTGTGTGTGTATATATATATATAGTCTGAATTTTCTTATCATTTATAATTGATTCTTTTGGTAAATTTGTTAACCTGGAAAATCATGATCCCCCTCATACCCCCCCCCCCCGTTTATTAATACGGTTACTTACGATAATAGATTTTTTAAATATTGAACTATTCTTATGTTGTGGTATAAATTCCAGTTTGTCTTGGTTTATTTTTCTTCTAATGTGCTGGTAGATTTTATTTAGGATGCTTGCATCTATATTTACAAGCAAATTTTATCTATAGTTTTCTTTTATGCTCTCATTGTCAAGTTTTGATATCAGTTTTATGCTAACTTTATAACAGGTATTAGGCAATTTCTAAAGAGGAAACTTAAATGATAATTAATACTGAAAGTGCTTTCATATAGAGACCTGGACTAAAACTATATTATTTTTCAATAGACTATTTTTAGAGCATTTTGAGATTTATAGAAAAATTATGCAGAAAGTACAGAGAGTTTTCAATCTACTCCTGCCCCTTGCACAATTAACATCTTTTATTAATGTCTTTCATTCCTCTGGTACATTTGTTACAGTTGATGAACTAATATTAATATGTTGTTATTAACTAAAGTCCACATTTTATATTAAAACCTGTTGTCGTTGAGTCGATTCTGACTCATAGCGACCCTGTAGGACAGAGTAGAACTGCCCCGTAGGGTTTCCAGGGAACGCCTGGTGGATTCGAACTGCTGACTTTTTGTTCAGCAGCTGAGCTCTTAACCACTGCGCCCCCAGGGCTCCATAGTTTCTATTAGGTACACTGTTTGTATTGTACAGTCCTGTGAGTTTTGACAGATGTCATACAGAGTAGTTTTGTTGTCTTGAAAACACTATGCGCTCCGTCTTTTTATCCCTTATATTTATAATTTTAGTTTTATTTTTGTAATACCCATGGTTAATTACTTGCTATAATCATGTCAATTATGTAAACAATGATTTATGTTTAAATTATTACATGGTAGTTGAAAACTTGCTGTCATATGCTAACTTAAGGTAAACATTAATTTGATACTGGATATATTAGGAAAGATTTTATTTTAGAACTGGAAGTGTAAAAAAAGAACTTACACAAAGAATGAAGTCTACCTCTTATAATGTGGTCAACTCTAAGTCACTTTCTTGTGATTTTTGTTGATTTCATTTGCTATTCAGAGATTAGCATTTGGTAAACTTTGACAAGCAAATTGTTACTTAAGAGATTAAATTTGTCATAACATGAATATTGGCATCAGTGAAGTAGAAAATATACTATAGTGCAGTTTTTTCACTGATTAAAACTTCCAAACTGGGTAAGAACACCTTTGATAATGCCTGTTTGCTGTGTGGGTTTCCTTTAACTGAAACTGATTTGAATAACTAGGAAGATTAGAGGGTACATTCACATTAGACAATTCTTCAATAGCAATAGATTGAAGTTTCACATTGGAAGGTGTGCAGAATACATTTAAAAAATAAAAGGACACAAGGCTTTTCCTCAAGCAGGGCATAATCTATAGGATGGACAGTTATGTAGGCATCCAGTTAATTTTAATAATAACAACCCTTGCTAGACATTGTGTTCCAGTGGGCAGGAGTCTTATTCTCTATCGTATAGTAAAAGAATAATAATTCTTGAAAGATTTAATCCATCTTCTTGTATAGAACTTGATTAACTAAAACAGAATTCTCCTGCGTTTTATAACAGAAGTATATTTCTGTCGGGGCACTGTCCTAGAGAGGGGTGTGTGTGTGTGTGTGTGTGTGTGTGTGTGTGTGTGTGTGTGTGTGTGTGTGTGTGTGTTTAAAGAGTACTGATTTTAGGTATCTCTGTTATTATTCATTAGCTCTCTGTGGTTTAATCTCTGTTATTCTCTTTGCCTTGAAGCTTCTTTCGTCACCACTGACTTAGTGGTGAAATCCGCAGTACCCTCTTTGGATCTTTTAACTTACATTTGTGGTATATGACACTGCTCATCTCCTTGTCTTTGAAACTGTCATTTCTTAGCTTCTGTGACACCTCTCTTCCCTAGTTTTCCTACCTACCTCCATTTCTTTTTAGTTGGGATTTTCTTTTCCTCTCCCGCTAGATGTTACTTTTCCTAGGATATATTCAGGCCTCCCTTCTCCCCATGCCCTAAGACCTCTCTTCTGTTCCCATAGCTTTAACCACTAAATTTGTGTATCATACTCAGACTTCTGCTAAACTTGCAGTCTATTGGTCGTCTCTGTTTGGGTATTTCAAAGGCACCCTAAATATCAAACAAAGTGCTTCCATTTCAGTCTTATTCAGACAGACTAATCCTTATGACAGTTATTTTACGGAAGCTATCATTTTGAATAACTGACTTCGTTTAGGCAGGGAAAAATTAGGTAAAACAACAGGTCTGTATCATGGTGGTTAAAAGCGCGGATACTGAAGTTAGTTGTGATAAGAATGTTGTTTGATTGGCATATGTTTGATTTCTCATAGAAATTATTTACGGCTACTGGTCCTGTTAAATCTCGGCTTAATCTAGTGAATGTGACAGAATAGACGGTTTTTTATTTCTTTTAGTTTTAACACTTTATCACTGAAATCTTCCCCTGCCCTCTTTTTTTTAAAATATAATCTTTCCTGGGCTAGCAAGAATATTTTTTTGTCTAACACATTTAAAATTTTTCCTTTTAACAGAAATTAGCAGAGTACGGAAAGACATGTACAATGACACGTTAAACGGCAGTACAGAGAAAAGGAGTGCGGAATTGCCTGATGCGGTGGGACCTATTGTTCAGTTACAAGAGAAACTTTATGTGCCTGTAAAAGAATACCCAGATGTAAGTATATTTGGTTGTTTTATTCAGTTTTTTTCTGCTTTACATACTTTGGCAAGAGATGTTTCTGCTTGTAAATACTTAAACTTTGTCAGCCGTATTTTTAAAAAAATTTCATGGGAGGGGCTAGGGGTGTGAATAATTGGACATGAATAATTTTAAAAATTTCTTTCTAAATATGTTTCCATTTGAATGCTGCTGTGTCACTTGTGGAAATGTACATGATAAAGACTTTGTTTAGGATTTCACATTGAGGTTGGGAATTATGGAAAGAGTGTTGGCCTAAGTATCCAAGAGCACCAACTACAACTGCTTGCTCTATCCTTACTCTGACCTCAGATGAGCCACAGCCTGGCCACAGTATCCTTACGTGACATGAGGAGATGGGACTGACAGCTGAGGTCCCTTCCAGTTCTGAACTTTTTATGATAACCACTGTTTGTGATCTCTTATTTTTTATCTTAGTCCACTGTTCAGCTGTTTCCTGTAAGCACTGTGTTGGGAATAGTCTCCTTATCGTATGCCGGTTAATTTCTCAGTAAATCCAGACTCTGGCTGTTGTTACGAAGCTTTGCATGACATGGTTCATTTCTGTGGCTCTGACGCATCTTGAGTGATTTCCCTCTTCCTCACTACACTATGATTGCATTGGCCTTCTTTTAGCTCTTAGAACCAGCTAAGTCTGTTCTCCGTCTTAGGATGTTGAACGTTAGCTGTGCCCTGATCTTACCGGTTGGCTTCTTATCATTAAGATTTTAGCTTAAATGTCACTTCAGTAAGGCCTCTTCTGTTTTACCTAAAAGACGTCTGGTTACTCATTGTTTCACATAAGTCTCTTTTATTTTTCTGTTCTAGCACTTATCTGGTATTTTTCTTGTTTATTTGGTTACTTTTCTATTTTCTCCTAACAAAATGTAAAGTATTTAACAACAAGAACCTTGTCTTTCTTATTCATTGCTGTCTGCCCCAGTGTGTGTAATATTGGCACATAATAGACATTCAGTACCTGATTATTGAATAAATAAAGGAAAAGAGGTGACTGTTTCAGAGGCCTTTTCTGAAGGCAAATGGCTATCATATGTGTCAAAGATATGATATGTACTCTAAGATTTGTTGATTGTATGGACAGTATATAATCTGAGGATGGAAAATAAATGTCTTAATGGCTAAAAGCTTTAGTATTTCACAAGTTGTATTTCCAATACAATTTTAAAATAATATTGTACTGTATTTTTGGTGAAATCACACACAGCAAAGCAGGTTCCCATCCAACAGTTTCCACACGTGATGCTCTGTGACGTTGGCCACATGCTTCTGTTGCGTCCACATTCCCATTATTTCTGTTTTAGTTCTTTATCCTCACTGCCTCCTAAACTTCTCGTCTATGCTTGAGAGTAACTGTTGTCCATTGATCTCATATGAATAATTTTTTTAAAAAGCACAATTATCAAGGGTGAAATTCTTTACTTTTTGGGCTGTCCTGCTATTTAGTTAAAAGTTGCTGTCGGGATAGTTTTTGTTCAAGGTTTAAATAGTATCTCCAGGCAGTAGTCTCAGGGATTCATCCTGGTCTTAGTGAGTCCAGTAAGTCTGGATTCTTTCAGAATTTGAAGTTATGTTCCACATCCCCCCCCCCCCCCTTATGTCAGGTTCCATCTATTGTGACCCTGTGGTAGCTGGGTGCTGTCCAGTTCTTCTGGTCTCATGGTAGAGGATGCTGTGGTTCATGGAGACAGATAGTTCTGTCCAACACAGTTTTTTTTTTTTTTTTTGTAAAAAGCTTATATATTTATTTTATAAATATTTTTGGTTGCAAATATACAAACAGTTCTGGATAGCGTAGGCAAAAAAGGGGAGTGTATTGGATGATTGTTGAGTAGTACAGAGAAGTACAGGAATAGCTAGAGGACAAAATCCTTAGATAAGACAGGAAGCAGGGCATCTCTGTGAGCCGCAGCAGCAGGCCTTTGTAGAACCTCCCTGTTGAGAGCATTGCTCATAACATAACTTGGTGTCAATGGTTTCCAGGCTTTGTCTTCAAATTTCAGATTCTTAGGAGAGAGAATGTGTTTTGGGCCAATCTGCTATGCCTGGGTTACCAAACATAGCACTGTCAAGATCACTGGGGGCCTTCCCTGATAGTGGGATGATTCCCAGAGATGGGAAGTTACTGCGATTTGGGCAGCTCTCCCAGTTGCTGACTTCTACTCTTTGGTGTTTTCAGTGTCCCTTTAAGGATATTAACCTTCTCAGCTACCTGATTAAACCCTAAAGGTCCAGCAGTAGTCATTAATGTAGAATGTTTAAGACTTTAAGACCTAGTTAGAGAACATAACCTTGATCTGTCTGGTCCCCTTAAAAAAATTTATACAGGGAAGGGATATTTATACTGCATTATTTATAAGGCATGTATTTCACACAGTATTAAATCAGAGGGAAGGCCTTTTCCGCCTAGATCCAGAGCGTGCCTTTGCCCCGGATCTCCTTTCTTCTTGCACCAGTTGCGACTCATTGCCGTGGTGGGCCATTGTTGCTGACGGATGTGTGGGCATAGCATCGTCGAGATCAGTGCTTCTCAAAATGTGTCCCTGGACCAGCAGTACCCACACCTCCTGAGAACTTAACTGGAAATAAGCTCCACCCCAGACTTAGTGAACTGGAGATTCCAGAGGTGAGGCCCAGCAGTCTGCTTTCTAACAGTCCTTCAGGTGATGCTGGTGCATGCGGCAGTTTGAGGACCATCGCTCTAGATAGCTTTGGATTTTATCCTCAGAACAAACAGGCGAATAGACGATCACATGACATGGTTACTGTCCCATCGTCATGGAGCCCAGTAGAGTGGTGAAGTAAACACCGTCCCTGCTCTGGGAGCGGGTATTCCATTGCAGGGGTGCAGGCAGACACATGAGTGTATCCTTTGAGGCGGCAGTCAGTGCGATGAAGAGCGATAAAGCGGGGTAAGCAGGTAAATGGTGACGTGTGTGAGAGAGAGAGAGAGAAACAGGGATAGAGTCTCTCTAAGGTGATGGAAATGCAGAGCCATGAAGGAAGTGGCAAAGAAGGAGGTACAGGAACTGTCTGGAGAGAGCGTCCAGGCAGAGTGAAGGGCAAGTGCAGTGGCCCCGACAGACAGCGTGCTTGGGAACGGAGCGGATGCTGGCAAGTGTGTGCTAAGGTGTGAGGTTACAGAGTTGGCAGAGGGGCCCTCCCACGGAGCGCCTGCAGGCCACAATCGGCACTTTGGAGATGATTCTCAGTGACATGGGAAGCCATTCTGGTGTTTCTGAGCAGAAGAGTGACCCAGTGTTGGTTGGGTTTTTAATAGATTCATCCTGGCTGCTGTGGAGTACAGGCTATGGGCAGCATGGAGTAGGGAGACCAGTCAGGAGGCAGCACATGGTGACCTGAACAAGGGTTAGGAGTAGTTGGAGAGTTAAGAAATGCTTGCATTCTGCATAGATTTTGAAGTTAGAGCCAATAGGATTCACTGATAGATTGACTGTGGGGGGTGGGAGAAAGTCAAGGGTGGCTCAGAGCTTTCTGATCAGTTGAAGTAATGGAACTGCCAGTTATTGAGAGAAAAGACTGAGGGAGGAGTAGGCTGTGGGGAGGGAGATACAGCAGATCTGGTTTAGAGGTGCTGAGTCTGAAATGCCTGTCAAACATCCATACGTGGAAATGTGAAGCCGCAGTTGGAAATAGACTTTTGGATACCTCTTTTGGTGCTCAAAAGATAACAAAAGTTTTCAAATTAAAAATTTAGTTATAGTTCATAGGAGGAGAGAAATAGATATAAAACAATTTTGGTTCTCCAGGTAATTTTTTTTATACCTTGATTTTAAATTTCTTTTAAAAGAATTTATTGAGCAAAACTGGTATCTCTACATGGTTTTTGAGGTTTTTTTTTTTTTCCTTTTAGGTTATTGATATGTATCAAGTGACTTCTGGCTGGCTCTGTGACTTGTTTTGTGACTTTGGCCAAATTGTCTTTTCCGGTCCTCAGTTGCCTCATCTCTCTAACGGACATAGCACATCTCTCGCAGAGTCGTGAGGATTAAAGGAGCTACTTTGTGTAAAGCACTTGGAAAAATGCCTTTAGGCTGCCTGAGTGTTCCTAGGATGGATAGGGGCTTCTGTCCATCTGGTGCGGTGCTGTATTCCTGGTGCCTACGATTTGTTGTTCTTGTTAGTTGTTGTCAAGTCCATTCTGACTCATAGAGACCCCATGTGTTACAGAGTAGAACTGCTTCACAGGGTTTTCTTGGCTGTAATCTTAACAGAAGCAGATGGCCAGGACTTTCTTCTGCCAGCCTTTAGGTTAGCAGTCTAGCACAGACGGTTTGCACCACCCAGGACTAGTGTCTGGTAAATGGTAGATGCGCAGTCAGTGTTTGTTGAGCTAACTCTTTCAAATATTGCTATATTTTTTTTAACCTGTTGTCTCTTGTGTTTGCAAATAGCAGCTTGTTAATAGAAGTCATTGTAGAGTTGGAGGCAGGAATTTGGATTGGGTATGTCTAGCTGTGGGACCGATAGGAGAAGAAGACCTAAGATTGTTTGAAACGTGGTAGCGCTGTACTGTGTCTTCAGATGTTTTTGAACCATTTGCTTAATGATGGAGGAATAAGAAGGTAGTAGGAGTGGCCTGGTGGTGTAGTGGTTAAGAGCTCGGCCACTAACCAAAGGGTCAGCAGTTCGAATCCACTAGCCACTCCTTGGAAGCCCTATGGGGCAGTTCTGCTCTGTCCTGTGAGTCAGAATTGACTTGATAGCAGTGGGGTTTTTTTTTTTTTTTTTTTTTTTTGGCTTAGGAGCAGCCTATTGAAAAATATTTATAAAATTCTTATTTTTAATATTTATCTTTTAATAAAGCAAACTTTTATTGTATCTCCACTGTGTTCTAGGCGTATCCTAGAGGTGGATATATAAATGGTAGTTGAGAAAACTATTTGATAAAGCCTGGATAGTGGGTTTTGAGCCAGACAGGCTTGGGTGTTGGATTCTGGCTTCCCCTCTTACTGGCTGTATTTGTCACCAGTTGCCGTGGTAACACTCCATAATAAGCCGCCCCAAAGCATGGCCTTTCAGACAGCAGGCATTTATTTCTGTGCTGGTGGATCTGTATGAGGTCTCAGCTTCTGCCGATGGAGACTGAGCCAAGGCTGCTCCGCTGGCTACGTGTTGAGTCCAGATCTTCTCTGTTTACGTTCCTTCTGGGACCTGGGCCGAAGCGGCAACAGCTGCTTCGGACATGCTGTTCTCATGGCAGATCACTGGAGTGCTGGAGCCGTGTCGCAGAAGCACGTCACGCTTTCGCTCTTGTCCTGTTCGCTAACATTCCATTAGCCCTGCCGTTCTCAACAGTGGACAATTTTGCACACTTGGGACATTTGGCAATGTCTGGGGATATTTCTGGTTGTCAAAACTGGGGTAGGGGGGTGACTACTATGGGCATTTAGTATGCAGAGACCAGGGGTGCTGCTAAATGTCCTACAGTACACAGGACAACCCCTTCCAAAAAAAAAGAATTACCTAGCCCAAACTGTCCTAGCGCTCCCGTTGAGAAGGCCTGCCTTAGCTATATCAAGTCTCACGTCCACAGTGAGAAGAGAACTGGAATGAATGTTTGCTGAAAAGTAATGGAGACTAGCACATTGTTTTCAGCAAATGTTAACTTCTAGAATCTGTTTCTTTGTCTATAAAATTATAATGTCCACCTCATAGAATTATTGGAGAAATAAAGATAACAGATGGCTGGTGCCTGATGTAGCAGATGCTCGGTAAATGGTAGCTTATGGTTCTTGTGATCATGGAGGAGGAAACCAAAACCTGTTTTGAAAGGAGCCTGCGCTCTGGTATGAAAGATAAGAGATGCCGCGTTAAGTCATTTAGAATTATTGATGTCATGTTTTCATAAAATGATAGACATGAATAAAGATTAAACTTACTTTAGGCCATCAAATGGGTGACTTGGCTGGTTAAGTTATTAGGACTTATTTGAGTCCATGGAGATCTTATAAGTGGTATATGAATGGAGTTGACTCTGGTGCAGTTTAAGATGTATGTTTTCAAATGAGTCGGTCGTAATTCTGTTACTAATTTTGCCTAGTTATCAGTTTGTGGTTTGAGAAACTTTTGTAGGACCTACCACAGTGGTAGATGGCAGCTCCACTATGGGCAAGGCCTAGCTGTCAGGGACGTTAGTCATCATGCATGGACAGGAGCAGATTAGATCGCTCAGCTGTCTGTCTGCTTGGGACGTGATGTGATGATGAAACCGCAGTGAGACTTTTTCAGGGATTTTATATGAAGATAATTCTGACTTTGTGATGTTTTCAAACTGGGTTTTAATTTTGAATAACAATCTTGAAAGGAATCTGTTGGGTCCAGGCTGTCATGTTAACACATTTCATCAAAGGTTTGTAAGATGGAAGAATGCCTTTTGAAAAATTTTTTCCAGCTTGTGGGATCCCACTCTGGCAACTGTAATTGATAACATGGATCTATAATGCTGCCCACAGTACAGTCTGTGCTGTCTTCTACTAACCTGTATTAATGGTGGAATGTGCGCTGTAAGTTCTCTTTATCAGTTTAATTTTCCTGAGTTTGCAGATAAAATTAGGCTAGTCGTCGCTTCAGAGTTAGAGGTTTGTCGGGTGGGTTCTTCGTGTCTCCAGGTTGTCGTCTGCAGATGGACTGCTGAGCTGGCATCTGTTCTGGATGGGTTAGGAGAGGACAGGGTGTCTCTCTTGGTCGGTACAGTCACCTTCCCTTAGACCTTGATTTGGTTGACGGTTGTGGCTTGCTTACTGTGTTGGAGGAATTAGTAAAGCGTCTTCATGTAAACTACTTTATCAGTTTTTGTCTTCTGAATGACAAATGGACGTTAAATCAAAATTTAATGATCTACACAGTCTCTTTTTTTCAGTACCCAGGTTAAGCTATGGTTTTTGCCTGGGTATAAACTTAACTATGGTTGAAAATTACAATGTTTTTAAAAGCGAGATCTATATAACTCTCTTCTTGGGTAGTTTATACAGGAAGCTAATTAGAGATAGGTTGTTAATTTTAGTAAGTTTGCATATATATATGTATATAGTGTGGAGTTGTGAAATAGGTTATGTATTTACCTGTGAAGAGTTTAATTAGCAGATGATTTGGTAATACTTAGCATATCTTTGAATTTTAAGTGAGGAAACTGTTACTGTTGACCCAGAAGTACAAGCAGATCAGTCTCGTGAAAGTCAGATTCATGCCCTTTGTTTTTTTGTTCTTGGTTTTGAAATTTCCTTTTTATTTACTCTGCAAGGATGTATGAGGACTTGCTGTGTACCAAATATTAAATAGGCTTATTACGGTTTGGATACACTGAATTCCTTAGGATGTTAATAGATATTAATCCAAAAAGATTCCAAGACAATCTGAAAGCAATACGTATATTATTTAGCTCAGGTTTTTTCAAAGTTTAACAACTTTTTAAAATAATAAAACTTTTCAGAGTCTAAAAAATGTGAATGCTTTCTGTGTAAATCATGTATTTTAGTATTTAAAAGGAACTAGTGTTCAGAATACCAAATTCAAAGGTGGAGTTCATTTTTAGGGAACAATTATTTCTTATAAGCAAATGTTTCCCAGGCTCAATTGAGATAGAAAGTTTTCTCGATGATTCATCTTACTCAGAAAGAGTTTGTTAGGATCTGCTCTGTTGAAATTATTGTTACAGAGGACTTATGGATTAGTTGTATACTGAATCACAGAAGTCCAGCCTCCATATCCCTGAGAGTCTCATTGAAATAAACAAAAGGAGTAGAATATAAAAATGGGGACATTAACCTGCTTTTCTAAGGGAAGAACATCCTGTTACCATTGAATTGATTCTGACTCATGGAGACCCCATGTGTATCAGAGTAGAACTGTGCTCCGCAGGGTTTTTGGTAGCTGATTTTTCAGAAGTAGATCACTAGGCCTTTCTTTTGAGGTGCCTCTGTGTGGACTTGAACTTCTAACCTTCCGGTTAGCAGTCAGCAGTCAAGCTCTTAACTGTTTGCACCACCCAGGGGCGTCTTTTCTAGGGAAAGGTGCTGTCCTTGTTGCAGAAACCTTAAGATGTTTCTGGTAGACAATAAAAGTAAGCAGGAGGTGCTGTTCTGCTCTCGGCCTGTCTGAGAGAGCAGTATTCCTTGGAACTGAATGAAGCAGTTAGTAACAGAATCTTCCCAGTCCTAATACTCTTCGTGCTCCCCCCACCCATTGGCAAATGGAATCGTTGTGAAGCAGCGTCAAGGGTCATACCGCTTGAACTTGACCACCTACCTTAGTGACCTGAATTTGTTTTGTGAGTGAATGGACTTATTTATGCCTTCTTTTCATTTGATTTTATTTGAGCAGAGAACCACTTTAGTTTTTAACAAAACCTTTCTTAACTGTACCATAAGAACATTGAAATTGAAATAGCTTTTCAACAAGTAGCCTTAGCACTAAATTTAATTAATTATTTCATTGGGAAGACATGTTCTGTGTCTTAATAAGCCCAGCCCCTTGGAACAAAATGGTTCATAAATTGGGGACTTGCTGAAATCTAGTTTTGACTGTCATAGGAAACTGCTTTTCCCACATCCAAGATCATCTTCATCAGTAGACTGCCTACCTGCCATGAATGTAGTCACTTCCATGCTTCATATTAGTAGGATACTTCTTTCGTTATTATTTGGTACGGAATCGATTAAGCTTAAGAATGTATGTTGCACTCTTTGGGGTTGTAGGACAGTGATTGTTTTGATGAGTTTTCTTGCCTTTTTATTTATAAGATTATAAGTATAAATAGTATAAATTTGCCATTTTAAGGACAGATTAAAACAAGTAAAAACAAAATTTGAAAAGAAATTAGAAACACGAAGGCTAAAACAGAAAATCTGAATATAAAACAGCAAAATTTTCATATCATTCTTTTATTTCAGAAATGTATGTGGCCTGTGCTGGGCAACTGGGAATGGTAGCTGGACCCAGGAATATGAAAAGACTTAATCCTTGCTCTCATGGTGCTAGTTACAGGAGTAACCCAGGGATGCGACAGTAAGGGCCTGCTGAACTAAGATAATGGCAGTTGAAATGAAGAGGAGACAGATGAAGCGAATACTTAAATAATGAATTAAGATTTCTTGATCTGTTACATGTGTGGGCTAAGAATGAGTCTAGGTGAATGGTGGTACCATTTGTTGGGAATAGAAAATACAGAAGTAGGAGAAAGTTTTGTAATTCAATATTATAGAAGAACCAAGAGTAAGAGATGTTAAGCATACTATCTTAACAGAATGTAATCATTAAAAGCCAGTGTAAGCTGAGGTGTTCCTAATAATGTAGGAACATTACACCAGGCAGTATAAACAACAGTTTTCAGAAGATCGAAAATGACTAGAATTTGTGCCAAAAAAAGCAGGTCACTTTGAAGAGCCAGATGAATACTCCTGGTACAGTGTATGAGGCTTATATTTATACAGTGAAACTTGAGAAATCAACTTAGTCACCTTCGAAGAGCCTTAGACGGACTTCCTCGTCTGCCTGTCATCAGAACTACCCATTTTAGCTCCCAGGTAACTCTGTCAGCACAGTCTAGATTCAGATGATCATGTTCTTCTCTATCTCACTTTCTTAAAGTTATACATATTTGCCCTGGAGAATTACGCTGATGAAGTAATATCACATAACTGTTTCCATTCTTGCAAAAGATTCACTTAAGGTAAAAAGGATGCATGTGATGCTTGTTAAAGCAATGATGCAGTCATTAAAAGACATGAAAATATCGCGAAGGGAAGATGTGGTTCTCTAAAAGTAGTATAGTAATGAGAGGTTTTGGGATATAGGTGAGAAAGAAATTATAAAAACACAGTTGGATCCATTATGAAGGTAAGCTTGAATCTGAAGAGAGTTTTGTGAATTTTGTGCTAAACATTCTGAATGACTAAGAAAATTGAGAAACCTAAACATGGGTTTCCAGTGTGAGCAGGATGTGTTTAAGACCTTGGGAAGAGAGGGAGTATATTGTGCTGGTGAGTGCCTGAACTCCCCATTCAACCTGGGTGTTCTGGGATTTGGACACATAATGTAACCTCTCACTTTCTAAATGAGATGATACTGGTAAGCCTTACTTGACAGTGTTGTTGTGGAGGTTAAATGATACATGCATCTGAAGTGCCTAGCATAGAAGCCAGCTCAGACTTGAACACGTAATAAAATGTACTTTAGCATAATTAACATCTCAGAAATGTTAAATGACAGCTTTGCACTCACCATACTTTCACATTGAATGGAACGTGAAACCAGTCATTGGTTTCTGTCTATGACATCACTGTGTTGACATTTGGAATTTATCTGATGATATCAGTCAGGCTTACCTTTGGGGAAATTTTGGAATTGTGTAAGAGTTCCTGTGCTGTGTTGTGCTGTAGGAAAACTTTGTATTTAGTGATGGAATTTTTCACTGCAGCAGTGAAAAGATCACGTAAGATTTCTGTGAACACTTTTAAACAGTGTTATCCAGCAGTTTGAGTAAATAGTATTTTTTTCTGTGTGCTGTATATGCTGTGAGGCACTGTGGATTAAAAAAAGAACAGAACAGGAGCTGGTTCCTGCCTTCAGAAAATGGCAAGAGGTGTGCAGCTCATCACAGACATCGTGGTGAGAGCTGTCCGAGGTGCCCACGGGCGCTCAGAGCCCAGCATTGAGGAGAAAGCACCTGTCTTCAGGGGTCAGAAACACACACAAACGCAGACCAGGAGACGGTGGCTGGAGCTCCATATTGTGGGGTGAGGAGGAGTTCGACATGTCTGGTGGGAAGTTGTCACAGGGGAGAAAAACTAAAAGTACATGCTATCTTTAGGCAACAGCAGATTGCTTATGTGGCTGCAACACATACAAGTAACCTAGAGTAATAGCAAAAATAAAGGCTTGAAAAGCAAGTTGGGTTCTTTTAAAGGGCCTTGTTTGTAAAGGGCCTTCTTCGCTGTTAAAATTTTGTCATTAAAACCCTTGTTGGCCTTCGTGTTTTGTTTTAAATTGGTTAAAGGAGTTGATTTTTCTGTTATTTGGAGCCCTGGTAGTGCAGTGGTTAAAGTGCTCGGCTGCGAACCAAAAGATTGGTGGTTTGAACCTACCAGCTGCTCTGCGGAAGGTGTAGCAGTCTGCTTCCGTAAAGATTCCAGCCTTGGAAACCTTACTGGGCAGTTTTGCTCTGTCCTGCAGAGTCTCTGAGTCGAAATCGACTCACCGACAGTGGGTTTTCGTTTTCGGTTTTCAATTGTTATTTATCTTCTAGAGGTACAGTCATCTATCTTATTCACCTGAGTTTGTTCTGAATAGTTTCAGTTATATCTATACGTAGAGAATGGAGATCTGCCATAAGTTGTTGTTGGGTGCTGTTGGGACGATAGGATATCCAAGTTCATGTGCCACAGAATTCTTATTTTGGTTATAATTGGTTGCTAATTTTTCTCCTAGCTGCTGATGATAATGCTTTTTGTTACATAACCTTGCTGTTATGGCACCAGCAAAAGATGTTTATAATGGTTAGTGTCTGAAAGTCTTTGTCAGATGGTTTCTATGATTGCCACATGGTATACACCAGCTATTTCTCCAGGAGACCTCTTGGCTGTTTACCTAGAATTAACGTGAAGGTAGAAAAGAGATAAGACATTTGCCTCCTCAAAGAGTGCAAGATGTTTTGTTATCTTCATTCTCTTTTTTTAATTGGAAAACATAGTTGTACTGCTGACTAATCATGCCTCTTCTCTCATGGTACATACTTGCATGAGATAGACTCCCTAGTGTCAGGGTGGCCCATTGTTCGTCTTCTGCTTAGTGAAGGACTTAATTGACAAGTACACATATACATATGTGTGTGTTTTGTACCTACTGTGTGGCAGTTCTACTCTGTCCTATAGGGTCACTATGAGTCGGAATCCACTTGACGGCAGTGGGTTTGTTTGTTTTTTGGTTATGTAACTTAGCATGATTTAATGATACAGTGTAAGGTTTGTAAGATATCTAACTAAAACCACCTAAGACACCTAACTAAAACTGCCTTAGAAATTCTGTATATAGCATTTAAAAGCAAAATTATCAATCTTTTGTGCAAACAGCAATCTAAAGAAGTGCATGTTCTTTTTAAAATTGTCTTTCCAAAATTTTAAGCAGAGATTACTCTGAAGTGTTTCAGTGGAATGTTTTTGGAAATCCAGTTTTTTTCTTAGTTATCAGTTTTGATAATGTGTCACAAGAGGTTTTATATTCAATTGTAGAATTCTTAAAAGGTTAGTGGAAAGGTTTGCCATATTATTTTACATTTCGTCGTTGAGAGAAATCTGTCATTTCTGTTTTAAATGAAGTGAGCATCAACAAATAGCATTAGACATGGGTTGTTGTTAAACTTCTTTAGAAATTAACATGCCACTTGGCAGAATTATAATTGATGAGCTACAGAGGAGGTCTGTACTTAAACTGTAGGGTTAATGAAATTTTTCCCCTCTTTTTCTTTTCCTTTCTTTTGGCCTTTAGAGTTGCACTTAGCCCAGGCTGTTTGAAATGATTTTCTTTGAAAGAGTTGTGACATTGTTTTAATTGAATGAAGCTGCAGAACTGGCATGATAAATCAACACAGAATGAATTTTAATGCAAAGCAAACGGTATTAACTTGGAAATTGGTTGCAGTAGACAGAACAGCTGCTGTGATTAATTTTTTTTCATTCTACGCTCACAGCAGTTTGAGAAGGATGACCTTGATAGTTTCGATGGTGTTGGAATCTCAGTGGTGTGCACTTTAACCACTTGAGCTGTTGTTTGTTGGTGCTTAGCACAGTGGAGATTGGTTCATTTTTAAGGTCAGAAAATTTTGTATCAGAGATACAAAATTTTGGTTTTGACTGGCTTAAAAACTTTTTTTCTGTAGTAATAATTGTGTGGATTTATTAGGTGTACTGGAAAGCCTTTTTCTATATAATCTTGATGCTGTGGTTCCTGCAGAGGAGTTTTAATATGTGGAAAGGATTAAAAAAAAAAAAAAAAAAATCAGTTGCCGTTGAGTGGATTCTCACAGCAACTTCATCTGTCACAGCAGACTTGTGCTCTGTGGGTTTTCAGCGGTTGATTTTTGAAAGTAGATTGCCAGGCCTTTATTCCAAGACACTTCTGGGTGGACTCAAACCTCCAACCTTTCAGTTAGCAGCTGAATGCATGAACTGTTCGCACCACTCAGGGACCCTGTGAAAAGGTTAGATTGCGCCTGAAAGAATGTCTTGTGTGTCATGAAGTGTTTGCCAGTCAGCTTTACAAAGGACACAGATCAAAAATAATTTAACATATTACATTAGAAAAACAAATCAATGTAATCCATCACATAAATAAAACAAAAGACAAGAACCACATGATCTTATCAGTCCATGCAGAAAAGGCATTTGACGAGGTCCAACACCCACTCAAGATAAAAACTCTCAACAAAATGAGAATAGAAGGGAAATTCCTAAGTATAAATTAAGGGCATTTATACGAAGCCAACAACCAGCATCATCATAAATGGAGAGACTTTGAAAGCATTCCCCTTGAGAACGGGAATCAGACAAGGATGCCCTTTATCACCACTCTTATTCAACACTGTGCTGGAGGTCCTAGCCAGAGTTAGAAGAAGAAATAAAGGGCATCCAAATTGGTAGGGAAGAAGTCAAAGTATCTCTATTTGCAGATGATATGATCTTTTACACAGAAAACCCCAAATAATCTACAAGAAAAGTACTGGAACTAATAGAATATTTCAGCGAAGTTTCAGGATACAAGATAAACATACAAAAATCAGTTGGATTCCTTTACACCAACAGAGAACCTCGAAGACGAAATCACCAAATCAGTGCCATTTACAGTAGCCCCCAAGACCATAAAATACTTAGGAATAAATCTAACCAGAGACATAAAACTTCTGAAAAACACAAGACACTACTGCAAGAAACAAAAGAGACCTGCATAAGTGGAAAAACATACCTTGCTCATGGATAGGAAGACTCAACATTGTGAAAATGTCAATTCTATCCAAAGCGGTCTACAGATACAATGCAATCCCGATCCAGATTCCATCGGCATTTTTTAATGAGATGGAAAAGTGAATCACCAACTTCATATATGGAAAGGGAAGAGGCCCCGAATAAGTAAAGCATTACTCAAGAAGAACAAAGTGGGAGGCCTCATACTACCTGATTTTAGAACCTATTATACCACTACAGTAGTCAAAACAGCCTGATACTAGTACAACAGATACCTAGACCAATGGAACAGAATTGAGAATCCAGACATAAATTTATCCGCCTGTGAGCAGCTGATACAAAGGCCCAAAATCTGTTAATTGGGGAAAAGACAGTCTCTTTAACAAATGGTGCTGTGGCATAACTGGATATCCATCTGCAAAAAACTGAAACAAGAACCATACCTCACACCCAGCACAAAAACTAACTCAAAATGGATCAAAGACTTAAATATAAAATCAAAACAGTAAAGATCATGGTAGAAGAAATAGGGACAACGCTAGGAGCCCTAATACATGGCATAAACACAATACGAACCATAAGTAACAATGCACAAGCACCAGAAGAGAGACTAGATAAATGGGAGCTCCTAAAAATCAAACACTTACGCTTATCAAAAGACTTCACCAAAAGAGTCAAAAGACAACCTACAGACTGGGAAAAAATTTTTGGCTACGACAAATCCAATCAGCGTCTAATCTCTAAAATCTACAAGATACTGCAAAACCTCAGCAACAAAAAGACAAATAACCCAATTAAAAATAGGCAAAGGATATGAACAGGCACTTCACCAAAGAAGATATTCAGGCGGCTAACAGACACACGAAGAAATGCTCACGATCATTAGCCGTTAGAGAAATGCAGATCAAAACTACAATGAGATATCATCTCAGCCCAAGAGGGCTAGCATTAATCCAAAAAACACAAAATAATAAATGCTGGAGAGGTTGTGGAGAGACTGGAACACTTATACAGTGTTGGTGGGAATGTAAAATGGTACAACCACTTTGGAAATCGATTTGGCTCTTCCTTAAAAAGCTAGAAATAGAAGTACCATACAATCCAGCAATCACGCTCCTTGGAATATATCCTAGAGAAATAAGAGCCATCACGCGAATAGATATATGCACACCCACGTTCATTGCAACACTGTTCACAGTAGCAAAAAGATGGACATAACCTAGGTGCCCATCAACGGATGAATGGATAAACAAATTATGATATATCCACACAATGGAATACTACACAACGATCAAGAACAACGATGAAGCCGTGAAACATCTTATAACATGGAGGAATCTGGAGGGCATTATGCTGAGTGAATTTAGTCAGTCACAGAAGGACAAATATTATATAAGACCACTATTATAAGAACTCAAGAAAAGGTTTAAATACAGAAGAAAACATTCTTTGATGGTTACGAGGTGGGGAGGGAAGGTGAGGGTTATTCACTAACTAGATAGTAGACAAGAATTATCTTAGGTAAAGGGAAGGACGGCACACACTACAGGGGAAGTCAGCACAACTGGACTAAACCAAAGCTAAGAAGTTTTCTGAATACAATCAAACACTTTGAGGGACAGAGTAGCAGGAGTGGGGGTCTGGGGGCCATGGTTTCAGGGGACATCTAGGTCAACTGGCATAACAAAGTTTCTTAAGAAAATGTTCTGGATCCTACTTTGGTGAGTGGTGTCTGGGGTCTTAAAAGCTTGCTAGCGGCCATCTAAGATGCATCAAGTGGTCCCAGCCACCTGGAGTAAAGGAGAATGAAGAACACCAAAGACACAAGGAAAGTATTAGCCCAAGACATAGAAAAGGCCACATAAACCAGAGACTTCATCAGCCTGAGAGACCAGAAGAACTAGATGGTGTCCCGCTGCCACCAGTGACCACCCTGATGGGGAACACAACAGAGAGTACCTGATGGAGCAGGAGAAAGGTGGGGTGCAGAACTCAAATTCTAGTAAGACCAGACTTAATGGTCTGACTGAGACTGGAAGAACCCCAGAAAGCATGGCCCCTGGATTCTCTGTCAGCCCAGAGCTAAAACAGTTTCTGAGGCCAACTCTTCAGACAGGGATTGGACTGGACGGTGGGACACAAAGTGATACTCATGAGGAGTATGCCTCTTAGCTCAAGTAGATACAAGAGACTAAACGGGCAGCTTCTTTCCGGAGGTGAGATGGGAAGGCAGAGAGGGTTAGGAGCTGACTGAATCGACACGGGTAATCAGGGGTGGAAAGAAGGAGTGTGCTGTCACAGTATAGGGAGAGCAATTAGGGTCACATGACAATGTATGTATAAATTTTTGTATAGGGACAAAAAAACCAGTTTAATCTGTTGGTGAATTGAAGTGCTAAAGTTCCTCCATTTGTGACGATGCCTTTTCAGACATTCTTTTTCATATTTGAGATCTATAACATATATTCAGTATGCAAGTTGCTTTGGAAAAGGATCTGTCTAGAGCACAACTATCACCATGATATAGCTGACAAGGATACTTATTTTAAAAAATAGCCAAGGTAACAAATAGAGTAAAGGCATTTTCATAGACTTTTTAAGAGCAGGGAATGTTTCTTATTCTTTTTTTATCCCTAGCATCTCTCTTACTGAAAAATACCAAGTTACACAAAATTGGTGAAGGATGGGATAGGTAGATCCTTGTCTCTATCCAGGTTGTTTTTTGGGGGAAAATAAAGCAACTTTTATATCATCAGCAACTAAATAAACAGGGGAATTTAGGAATTGGCCGAAAAGTGGGAAGAGCTTGCTGAAGGTAAACACAAGGCCAGGCATGTTGATAGATTTCCTATGATATCTTCTTTTTTTCTCTCCCTTAGTCCCATATTCCAATATATTTTTACTCTGTACTGCCTGAAATTATCAGTTGTAGGTAGATATAAGTAAGCCATGTGGTGTAAGTGGGCTGAGGGTTCCAGTTAAAATACTAAGATTGCAGATGGATGGAGAAACAAAACTCATTATTAGATGTTGTTTACAGGAGTCGCAATTAAAATATAAGGATAACAAAAGGTTGAAAGTAATAGAATTAAAAAAGATGAAAAACAAACGTTGATGTATCTGCATTAGTATCAACAGAGACTTAATGGCAAAAGGCATTACTAGAGATAAAGAGGAGCACTTTATAATGAGAGAAGGGTATATTTTTAAATTTGTACACAACAAAAACACAGCTTCTAAACCTAAAAAGCAGAAACATATGGAACTAAAACGAAAAGTAGGCAAAGCTTTAGCACAGCAGAATATGCATTCTTTTCAGCTGCTCGTGTGATGTTTAGAAGACTTGACCAGGCTGGACTGAAAAGCAATTCTAAACAAGTATCAGAAAACTGTAATTATGCATAGTGTGTTTCCTGATTACAGTGCTAGAAAGCTAGAAATCAATAACAAAGATAATTAGGAAACACTTATATGTTTGAAATTAGAAAAACACATGTAAATATCCAATAGCTATAAAACTGTTTTGACCTGCCTGGTAATGAAAATACTGCATATCAAAACTTTGGGATACACTTAAAGTCAGTTAGTGGAATACTTAAATCTTTAAATGTATTTATTATAAACGAAGAAAGGATTTGATGACCTAAGCATTCATTTCAAAAACTTGGAAAAAGAATAGCAGATTAAACCCACAAGAAGTAGGAGGAAGGAAAAAATAAACTTAAGAGTAGAAATCAGTGAAGGAGAGAATCTGTATATCAGCTAGCTATTGCTGCATAATAAACACCTCAGAAACTTAGCTTGAAACAATCAACACTTATTTAGCTCCTGCTTCTTTAGGCTGGCCATTTAGGCTGGTTTCAGCAGGACAGTTTTTCTGTCTGCACCTGCAGTCAGCTGTAGATTAACCAGGTGGCTCTGCTTTTGGAAGTTGCCTGGTTGTCAGCTGGGGCATTGATGGTGACTGGGTCACGTGGCTTTCATTCCCCAGCAGGTTAGTCTGAGCTTACTTACATGGGAATAATAGGGCTCTAAAGGAGCCGTGGTGCTGCAGTGGTTGTATATGCTCAGCCGCTAACCAAAAGGCTGGCAGGTTTGAATCCACCATTAGCTCCAGAGGAAAAAAGACCCGACGATCTGCTTTCTTAAAGATTACAGCCTTGGAAACACTATGGGGCACTTCTCCTCTGTCCTATAGGGTCCCTCTGAGTCAGAATTGACTCGATGACACACAGCAACAACCGTAGGGCCCTAAGAGAGTAGAAGCACATAGGACTCTTGAGGCCTAGGCTTTTTTCTTTAAATCATCTTTCCACCACTGTATTGGCCCAAGCAAATCCCTGTGCTATATCACAGATTCAAGAGATTGGAGGAGCTGCAGGATTTACATTGCAAATGGAATGGATACAGGGAGGGGTGAGAATTGTGGCCTTTTGGAAAATCAGTCTACCCTAGTCAACAAAATCAAAGAGAGATTCTTTGAAAAGACTGGAAGACTGAACAAGGGGGGAAAAAAGGAAGATAGATATAGCTAACCAGAAATAAAAAAAGGGAACTTTACTACAGAGCCTACAGGCATTGAAAAGAAAATTAGACACAATTATACAACGTTGTATTGGCAAATTTGAAGATTTCAACAATATGGACACATTTCTAGATAAACAAAGCTTAACCAAAATTGACATAAGGGAAAGAAAATCTGAAGAGTACTATATCTATTAAAGACATTGAACCCATAATTTGAAACCTTCCACGGAGAAAATTCTAGGCTCAAGTGACAGCACTAACGAGTTCTACAATACTTAAGGAAGAACTAACACCAGTATTAAGTTCATTCAGAGAGAAGAAAAAGAAGCAGTACATCCCAGTTCATTTTGAGGCCAGAATAACCTTGATGCCAGATCCTAACAAAGATATTATGAGACAGGAAGATTACAGGCTGGTTCCATTCATGAATGTAAATTTAGGGGGAAAAAAAAAATCTCAACAAAATGTTAGCAAACTGAATCTAGCAATTTATAAAAAGGATAATACATCACGATCAAGTTGAGTTTATTTTAGGAGTGTAAGGTTGGTTTAACATTGACGGTTGGTGTAATTTATTATGTTAACAGAGTACAGGAGAAATACTATGGTTGTCTCAATAGATGCTGAAAAATATGATAAATTTAAATATGCACTCATGATAAAAACTTAAGAAATCAGAGATTGAAGAGAATTTTGTTAATTTGATGAAATATGTCTACAAATTACTTCAAACTTAATCGGGGACTGTTGAAACGTTTATTCTTGAAATCTGGAACAAGTTAGGGATGATAAACTTTCATTTGACTTTGAATTCAAGGTACTAATTGGTGCATTAAAAATGGCGAGAAAAAGAAATATAAAACGTAAGAATTAGACAGGCAAAAATAGATTATTTGCAGGTGATATGATTATTTACTGAACGAGTTCAGAAGGACCTGTAGAAAAGCTATGAGAATTAATAATGAAGAAACATGGTTGTTGGGTACATGGTTGATAAAGAAAAATCAATTATGTGTTCATGTGTCAGAACGGAAAACGAAATAAAAAATACCATATACAGTAGCAGAAGAATTCCGCATATATCTAGGAATAAAGCTAATAAAAGCTGAGTGAAGGCACAATATAAAAAGCTTTACAGTCTTGAGAGAAATCAAAGAAGACCTAACCGTATGGAGAAATTTACCACGTTCACGGCTTTGAAAATTTTGTATTATTATATGATGCCAGTTAAAATTCCTGAAAGTATTGTTTCAGAAATTGACCAACTGATTGTAATAAAATATATGTGGAAATGCAGAGGGCCTAGACTAGCTAAGACACTCTTGAAGAACAACAAAGTGGAAGAACTTGATGTACTGTAGATATCAAGTATTTATTACAAAGTTATAGTAATTAATATAGTGTGACATTGAAGCAAGGATAAACTAGATTAATGGAATAGAATAGCCCAAAAACAGACCCACACGTATATAGATGCTTGGTTTATCACAATGATGGCACTGCAGAGTAGTTGGAAAAGGCTGGTCTTTTCAGTAAAATGCGCTGGGACAGTTGGATACCCATTTGAGAGAAAAAACATTGACCATACAGAGACAGCAGTTTTGGGTACAGTGGAGATGTAAGTGTGAAAGGTATAACAGTAAGGCTTCTGAAAGATACTGCAGGAGAATATTGTGGTGACTTTGAGGGTGGGGAAAGACTTCTTTTGAAAAGAAACAGAAAGACTAACCATGAAGAGAAAACTGATAACTTGAGCTCCATTAAAATGAAAACTTCCAGTCACTGTATTGTTGTTGTTAGGTGCTATTGAGTTGGTTCTGACTCATAGCAACCCTGTGTACAGCAGAAGGAAACTGCCCAGTCCTGTGCCGTCCTCACAGTTGTCATGTTTGAGTCTGTTATTGCAGCCACTGTGTCAGTTTATCTCGTTGAGGGTCTTCCTCTTTTTGCTGACCCTCTACCAAGCATTGATGTCTTTCTCCAGGGGCTGATCCCTCCTGATAACATGTCCAAAGTATGTGAAACAAAATCTCCCCATCCTCGCTTCTAAGGAGCGTTCTGGGAGTACTTCTTCCAAGACAGATTTGTTTGTTCTTCTGGCAGTCCATGGTATTTTCAGTATTCTTTGCCAACACCGTAATTCAAATGCATCAATTCAGCTCCAGTCTTCCTTGTTCACTGTCAGCTGTGAATGCATATGAGGAGATTGAAAACACCATGGTTTGGGTCAGGTGCACGTTAGTCCTCAAAATGACATCTTTACTTTTTAACACTTCAGAGAGATCTTTTGCAGCAGATTTGGCACAATGCAATACATCATTTGATTTCTTAACTTCTGCTTCCATGGGCATTGATTGTGGATCCAAGTAAAATATACGAGGACTTCAAAGTTTCGACAACTTCAAAATTTTCTCCTTTTATCATGACGTTGCTTATTGGTCCAGTTGTAAAGACATTTGTTTTCTTTATGTTGAGGTGTAATCCATACTGAAGGCTGTGGTCTTTGATCTTCATCAGTAAGTGCTTCAAGTCCCCTTCAATTTCAGCGAACAAGTTTATGTCATCTAACACAGACTGTTAATGAGTCTTCCTCCAATGTTGATGCCGCATTCTGCTTCATATAGTCCAGCTTCTCAGATTGTTTGTTCAGCGTGCGGATTGAATAAGGATGGTGAAAGGATACAACCCTGCTGCACACCTTTCCTGATCTTAAACCGCGCAGTATCTCCTCGTTCTGTTTGAACGGCTGCCTCTTGGTCTATGTACGGGCTCCGCGCCAGCACAATTAAATGTTCTGGGATTCTCATTCTTCTCATTGTTTTCCTAGGACACCAGTAAAAGATGAGAAGGCAGGCCACTTGATGGGAAAAGGTATTTGTTACACATGTAACCACAAAGTAGAAATCAATAAAAAGATAAACAGCACAGTAGAAAAATTGGAAACTTCAAGTGTGCTTCAAAAAAATTATATCCAAATGCCCAATAAACACATTAAAAAGTGCTCAACTTCTTTAGTAATCAGGGAAGTGCTAATTAAAACAAAATCAAATATTTTTACAAACGTGCACCAGCATGACTAAGATAAAAAAAAAAAAAAATCACAAAACTGGCACTACAAAGTTTTGGAGATGATGCGGGTCAAAGTAAATTCCTATACTCTTCTGTTGGGTGGAGTATTCTTCAGGGCGTTGGTGAGTGGTGGTTCAGTGGTAGAATTCTTACCCTCCATGCAGAAGACCCAGGTTTGATTCTCAGCTAATAGACCTCATGTGCAGCCACCACCTGTCTGTTACTAGGGTTTGCTTGTTGCTGTGATGCTGAACAGGTTTTGGTAGAGCCTCCAGACCAAGATGGACTAGGTGGATAGACTTGTCGATCTGCTTCTGAGAATCAGCCAGTGCAAACCCTATGGATCACAATGGTCTGATCATGGGAAAGGTGGAAAACCAGGCAGCGTTTCTTTCTTTTGTGCATGGAGTTGCCGTGAGTAGGGGCTGACTCCACAGCAGCTGACAGCATCCACCACCTCCATGGAAATGTAAATGCGTAAAACCATTTTAGAAAATAGTTTCTGTCGACTAAAGATACTCTGTTTGGTCCTTTTCTTCTTTATCTAGTATAGTCTTTTTCCTTTATCTTGCGTCTCTTTTGTGTTAGGGCCTTTCTGCTAGTGTTTGGTGAACCTTGTTTGTCAATTCATGTCTAAGTATCAGGCACTGAAAATTTGAATTAGGAGCTTGTATTCATAAACGGGGCTTATCCACTGTCTGACTTCGATTTCAGGGGATGCCGTAAAGTGCTGACGTTTGCAGTGGGACCCCAGTGCTGGAACGGGGAAATATATTCTCTAGGATATTTCAGTTTTTCTAGAGAAGAAAACTCTAGCCTATTGCTGGAAAATGAGATGCCTGGCTGTTGGTATTTGCTAGGTAGGGATGGGTCAGTTGTTTCCCCTTCTGTGAACATTCTAAGCTTGAATACTTGCGTTGTCGAGTACAAGTGAGGGTCTGATATTTCCCGAAGTTAATTTGTACTGGTGAGCTGTTAACGACTCATATGTGCCAGGCCTTGTATTGGACCTTTTATATATGTATTGTGCTGTGTGTGCACACGTGTGCATGCACACCCACACACACACACACCATGTACCACACTACAACTCTTGTAGGTCGTTAGTATTATCCTTATTATATAATTGAGGCTTATTTGATGTGACTTTCAAATTCCTAGTTATTGTTTGGCATTGAAACTTGGACACCAGCCAGGATCTGTGTGCTTTCAGAGTTTGAACACTTCACTGTGGTATACTAAAGAGACATGTGCTATGTAATGTCCAGTCAGGCAGCATCTGACGGCATATATGTTCATGGTCCTGTAAAGTTACAAGAGTTCAGAAATCCCTATCAGAGAACGAGACTATCGGACGTAACCGGGCATAGTGAATGCAGCAGCTTTCTGCACGCAGCACAGGTATCACGTGTCTCTTGTATACAGGCAGTCCTCGGGCTGCAGACGAGATCCATTCCCAAGTCTGTCTGTAAGCCGAACAGGTACATACGATTCCTGTTTAACGTCAGTTAGTCAGATGTTCGTCTTGGTATATGGTATATGTTTTACCTTTCTATGCATATATAACACTTAAGAATACACTTCCAAACCGTACAGTGTTTTCATGAGCGTCACAAAGTAGTAAGTGCGTTTGTTATTACGAACCACTGTATTTAACTCATTTTTAATGTGATAGGCTTTATGGCAATCTGTTCTTAAGTACAAGTTGTCTGTAAGTCAGACGTTTGTAACCCCAGGACTGCCTGTAATATGGTGTCCAAATCACATGACATCTTATTTCACGGAACATATTGTGGATGTTAAGCAGTGCATGACTGTAGTTCATTCAGATTGGAAGTGTGGAAAGATCAAGTTGACTGGGCATTCTAGGAATCTGGCAAGTTGAATACATTGCTAAGATGGATGACAGTAGAGTTTCAGGTTGGGTCAAGAGGTCAGTAAAGTTCTATCTGCAGAGAACTGGACAAGGATGAGAGGTCTTGAGTATAAAGAGGTGGTGGGCTACGCAAATTTCAGAAAGAGGGTTCTTGTAGACTTCGATCAAGGGCTTACAGGGTCAAAGGCTGGCGGTTTCAACTTGGGATGGAAGGTGTGTGAATTCTGCAGGGGGAAGTGGTTTCTTCAGCTTCTGCGTGTGTTCTGCCTACCTTTGGTGGAGCACCCCTTGTCTAAGATGTGAGGAGCTTAGTGAGGCAAAGTGAGACGCCCCTGGGGTGCAGAAGGTAAAAGAAGTGCCCTGGCTTCTTGAGCCCTGACAGCAGTGAATGCTACCGTATTTGGGACCAAGGGCAAGAAAAAAGTAGGGAGAAGCGTGTGTAAGAGGAGGTGTCTATTTGATTGAATAAATAAGTGAAAATCACTTATGAGGTTTTGTGGAACTTCTGGAAAACAGTCATTTATGTTTTTTGTACGGATAAATTGTGAATGAGGAAAACTTTTCAGTATTCAGAATCAGTCTTTCTCCCCATTTTTTTTTTTTTATAAATTACCTTCTATATATGAATTTTAGAAGTTTCTGTTGAGAGATGGTAATTATACAATTATTTACATTACTTTCATATTCATGAAAAGATTTAAAGCCCCTTGCAAAAATATTTGATAGCATAAGTTAAAGGTAGAAGCAAAAAGGGAAAATAAGGGCACAGGAATGTGATAAAAAATGTATACTCTGAAGAAGACTTAACATAGACACTTAATGTAGGGTGGAACCCAAATTTGGTTATCTGTGTTCTTCCATCTGTTCCCACATAGTCAAGTTATACAATTCTCTGATCAGTTGCTTTGGACAAAGTATAACATATCTTGTTAAATAGATAAGAGAAGAATTTTTTCTTAAGACTCTCCATAAAAAGGGCAATCACTGTTTAACATAATGAACAATTCCCTCAACTTTGTTCTTACAAAAGGACAGTTGGGAATGTTTTAGAAGGGATTTGTATTCCTTGGGTGGCATCTAAGAATTTGTCAAACTATTTACAATACTCTGGTTAGATTGCATGTTGATGGACAGTTCCATACAGTACCTATTTCAGCTAGATATTGCTTGTTGTTCCTAACTCATAATTTGTATTAATACATATGGAAATTTCATGCCAAACAATGAGTTATTGACCCTAAGCTTGGCAGGAAATTCATAAATTCTCTAAGTTTTTATTTAAACTTAGTATTAAAACATATTTAATTTCAGAAAGTAAATATAATGTTTAAAAATAATTTTAAGAGCTGTAAATTCAAGCAGGTGAATAATTTATGGTGATTTTTTTCCCCGCAGTTTAATTTTGTTGGGAGAATCCTCGGACCTAGAGGACTTACAGCTAAACAGCTTGAAGCGGAAACAGGATGTAAAATAATGGTCCGAGGCAAAGGCTCAATGAGGGATAAAAAGAAGGTAAGCCTGGAAAGTGGGCCAGTCTGTGTGTGCGTGATTTACTTGTACTTTTGCGTCCTAATGATCCAGATCTTTTGACATTTGAACTTTTCTGCGTAAAAAGACTGTGATTTCATGTAAGAAACCTAACAAAATTCATGTTAGGAATGACTTCCTGCAGTTGAAATGGTCTGTGTCTCTCCTCATGGTTTTCCCTTGTTAGTTATGGTGAACAGAGTATTGCTTTGTGCATCGTATTAGCTTACTTTGGTATTTGGATTTGAGAAGCTGACACTTTGGAAATTAGTCAGAGTATAACATTTTATATATACAGATGTATACCTAAATGTTTGAAAGATCTGAAATGTTTTCTTTTGATGAGGCTTAAATAGACGAAGCCCGAATGAATAACTTTAGATGGATGTAGATCGTTGGGAGAGTTAGAAACCTTCCAAAAGCGGACGGTTGTAAGTAACCATATGAGAGTCATTTTGGATTTCACCAACATTTTGTGTTGATGATAAATCTTCTAGATATTTTACTTTGAAGTATGTGGTTTCTTTTTTTTTTTCTTTTCCTGCCACTTCTTGTTTTGCTAGTTTAATTACTAAATACCTTACTGTCTGTGTTGAGTATTGTTGTTAGAAAGGATTCATTTGCCTAGTTTCCTTTTTTCAGTGATGCTATGAGGGCTAGATACTTTTGATAATTTTTATCTGTGTAAGAAATGTTTAATTTCTTTTTTAAATACCTAGATTTTGCTTTCCAAAGATTAAAATTATTATTAGGAACACTGATTTGTTTTTTTTCTTTTTTTTTAATTATTAAATACGTTACCTTTAAAGAGGCTGTCAAGTGATAGGGCTGGTTCTCCTCATGTTGAAGCACGTGCTTGGAGCTGCTTTGTGGAGCTTCTGGAACAAGCGTCACACCCACAGGCTCTCTCACTTGGTTTTCATGTGCTGATGTTCTAGCTTTTCACCTAGCTTCAGGGAAGCCCAGCCATAAGCTCAGTCATTTTTGCTCCCCTCAGCCAAATGACTGGATAGGTAAGGAGTTGGGAGGGAGGGGGCTCAATAATATTGGTTATCTTTAAATCTTTATTTAACCTGCTCTTGCCAGCTGAGGTTTAAAAATATTTCCAGGGGAGTACGCGAGTTCTCCTTGAGCACTTCTAGTTTCTCTCTTTTGTTTTTTGATTAGAATCTTTAAAAAAAACCTTGAGCCTATTGTGAATCAGCTGAGTGACAGCCTTGGCAGGTGAATATTACTGTCCAGTTTTGGTGTCCATGTTTGCCCTTAGCATTGCATTGGCACGAAGTAGTACTGGTTTAATTGCCAAGGAATAATGAGATGAAGTCCCGACAACTGAAGGACAAATAAATCTTCACGAGAAGTTTCTCCATCGTTGAAACAAGTTGACATGTCAGCTAACAGCATTGGTTTTTCTCTCTCAGCCTCTGCTAATGGCTGTAGTGATGTCCCTGACTCACTTCACTCATTCCCACACTCCTGGGACACAGGCTAAGCCCTGGGCATCATGGATTCTATTTTCCATTGCGTTCCAGCTTGTAGCCTAAAGAAAATGTTCTGCTGTCTATGGCTTACTACTAAGAGGTAGAAGAGTGTAATGGTTAAGAGTGTGAGTTGTTTGACCAGATTGCTTGGGTTTGAATTTTGGTTCTGCCAAATATACTTCTTCCTTGGACAAATTACTGACTCCTTTTGTGCCTTGTGAAATGGGGATAGCCATAGCACTTATTGCTCATGGTGGTTGTGAGGATTAAGTGGGTTGTGTTAAGGATTGAATTGTGTCCCCCAGAAATGTGTGTCAACTTGGTTAGGTCATGATTCCCAGTTTTATGTGGTTATCCACCATTTTGTGATCTGATGTGATTATTCTCTGTGTTGTAAATTCTACCTCTGTGATGCTAATGAGGCAGTTATGTTAATGAGGCACCGGAGAAGGATTAGGTTGTATCTTGAGTCAATCTCTTTTGAGATATAAAAGAGAGAATCCAGCAGAGAGGGGAAGGACCTCATTACCACCAAGAAAGAAGCACTGGGAGTGGAGCGCAGCCCTTGGACCTCGGGAAACTCCTAGACCAGAGAAAGATTGATTATAAAGACCTTCCTTCAGAGCCGACAGAGAGAAAGCCCTGGAGCTGGCACCCTGAATTCAGATTTGTAGCCTCCTAGACCTTGAGAGAATCAATTTCTCCGTGATAAAGCCATCCACTTGTGGTATCTCTGTTATAGCAGCACTAGATGACTAAGACAGGTCGTAAAGCAGTTAGACAGGTGTATGGCACAGAGTAAGGGATCATTAATGCTAGTGGTGGTTCTTAATGAATTTTAACAGTGTTGGGTAAGTGTTACATTTTATTTTTATATGCTTATGTAATATCAGTACTACAGTTTTTTAAGCTTTGGAGATGACAATACTTTCTTGTTTTGTGACCTTTGAAAATCCCATGCTCCCATGGCTTCCTTTTTTCTCCAGTGGTTGGTGTCTTGCCACTTCGCTCTTAACCACAAATAGAAGCAGTTCACACGTTTTATTTAATTCATACTGTTGCCTACTGAAGAAAGAAACGTTTACAGATTATACATAGTGCAGGAAAACAATAATAGTAAAATACATAAAAACATCAAAAAGTAAAATAAGCTATAGATTAGATTTTCAGTTTTTTTTTTTTTAAATATCAGATGAAGTTGCTTTGGGGGGTATCAAGTTAATTTGAATAGCTACCATATGTTTGATATTATAATATGTGAATTCTGTGTAGAATTTATTGATTTGTAACACCTGGGGTGTCCTCTCTAATCTTAATTTAAATCTATGGCACGTGGTAAATTGTTGATAAAATCCTCTTGGCTCAGGCTGTAGTTACTCTAGTCATTGAACTCTTAAAAATTGTTAATAATGTAAGTAAAGTCAAAATGGAAGCATTTATGTAAGTACTAAGGCTGATTAAAGAGTATTTCAGGAGTTAACAAAGAAAAAGCCGTTTGGCTTTAAGATTTACTGCTGAGTTGTTAATTTATGTAAAGGCTAAGAAGGCTAGATAATAGATCTTCATTTAGTGGTTGGCTGATTAACTTTTAACAAAAATATTGCGATGGAAATGTTCTTTACTGGTCTGACTCTGTCCCTAGACTGTTCAGCTCAGTGAGGACGGATGGAATCTATTTTGTGTAGTACTTTCCTGGTGTTTCGTGACTGCCTGGCCAGAGCAGGCACCAGAGAATATATTTGAAAGGAGTGAACATTTAGTTTGGCTAATAAATGAATGAAAAGCATAGATTGTCCCCACCTCCCAAAAAAGTTTTGGCCAGTAGAGACAGTTATAGAGCATATATGCTTTTAAACCTTGTGGGGAGTTAGTGCTGTATACCTCTGAGCTGACGTTTCAAGCAAGCAAGTGAATGTGCCGCTTTTAATCTTCATTCTCACGGGTCAAAATTGCTTCCGCATTATTGACGGGTGCAAGAGCGCTGATATTGTATATAAAGTAACTGGATAACCTCACGGAACCTGAGGGCAGGAAGCACAGTCAGACTCGGTGAGAGACTGTAGGGCTTGGAAAGCTGTTAGGAACTTCTTGTCTATAGCAGGCACCAATGGCAGTTCTGATCTGTAGTGGGCAGACTGTACCCTCTGTCTGTGCAGTTAGATACATGGTTTAACTGGACGGTTAGAATGCATCTTGTAAGTGGAGATCAGTTTTAATGGGTAGTTTTTCTGGTTTATAGGTGAGCGCTTTGTACTAAGCATTGTTCTAAGTGTTTTGCGTACATTTATTTTAATTTATCCGGGCTTTTTGTACCCACTTTGTAAATGAGGAAACTGAGACTCAGGGCAGTTGAGTAATTTGCCAAAGGCCACATGCCAGAAAGTGGCAGTCAGGTTTGCACCCAGTCTGTGCTCTCTCTTCTGTGGTACGCTGCTTTCTAGTCGTAGACCATGTCTGTGCATGATGTCAACTGTAGGAATATTAGAACATCTTGAATATTCACGTGAATATAGTTTATAAAACACCTCTGAGGTTTTTATTTTTCCCTCAGTAATTAAGTTTTGCTTCTGTGCATCATTCCCTTCGTGTTCAGGGATCCTTCCTTTAGGAAGGATTTAATCCTGTGTTTTCTGACAGAAGACTGAATACTTGTGCATATTACATATGGTAGAGTAGAAATTTTCATAAAAGAAACTCATTATAGTGTTTCAGCTGAGGTAGCAGAGGGCTGCAGAGGCCACATGGAGGGCTCTGGGGAAAAGTCTTCAGTTCGGGAGAATGGTCCACTTTAAATCCCAGGGGGCAGTCAGCTGGTTTCCCGTGCAACAAGTGAAAAACAAGTCATGAAGCAGCAGTGTTTCTTATATAGACACTTGGTCAGTGATGGAGGGGTGACCGTTATTACTAAAGTAGGAAACCACATCTACCTTTTGGGGCACCTGGTGGCACAGTGGTTAAGAGCTCAGCTGCTAATGAAAAGGTCAGCAGTTTGAATCCAGCAGCCGCTCCTTGGAAACCCTGTGGGACAGTTCTACTCTGTCCTGTGGGGTCACTATGAGTCGGAATCGACTTGATGACAATGGGTTTGGGTTTTTTTGGTGTATGAGTGGTCTTTATAGGGGGCATCATTTGAGGAGTTTTCTCATCCATCCACAATCCAGTAGCCCCTCTCTGAGAACTCCTCTGTCATAAAGGGGTGGGGACTCAGTAGCTGTGCTGGGTGATACTGCTTTTCTCATAACACACAAGAACAGGCCTGGTTCCACACAGCCTGATTGATTGATCTTGTTGAGTACTTAGTTCTCTGACAACCTTAGCACAGTTACAGTTGACTTGAGACAAAACAAAACACATTTTCATCATGGAAAATTCTAAGCAATAGAAAGATGAACACTATAGTGAACCCCCTTACCTGTCTTCTGTATAATCCCACTCATTCCCCATCCCACCCCACCCCCTCAGCTCTCTGCCAGATTATTTGGGAAGTAAATTCCAGACATGTAATTTCATCTGTAAATATTTTATTAGGTATCTCTATTAGACTCTTTAATGATACTGTGTGTTTTTTTAATCATCAAAAAGAATTCTTTGTCATCAAATAACATAACTAGTCAGTGTTTGTGGTTCTCCTTTTGACTCATAAATAAGCTTTCAGAAAGTTTGTTTGAAGGAGCATCCAGATGAGGGCCATATCCATTGCAATTGATTGATATCTCTCTTAAGTCACCCTCCTCCTCACCTCCAGTTATTTATTTATCTTGCAGTTTATTTGTAAAGGAACTGGGTTATATGCTCTGAAGAATTTCCCGTGGATTTTGCTAACTGCATTCTTACGGCGTTGCTTACCATTTATCTGTGTCCCCTGTATTTCTTGTAAATTGGTAGTTGGGTGGAAAGGTTTAATCAGATTCACCCTCACACTCCCTTCCTTTGAAAGAATATTTTATAAGTAGTGTTGTACCCTTCCAGCAGGTGGTATATGAAGTCTGGTTTCATCGCGCTGTGATTTTAAAACCAATCGTTGTTGTCTAGATCCTCTGTTTCAGTAGGAGTTGCAAAATAGCTGTATCCTATTTCTTCATTAATATTAACTAGACACAGTTTTTATTGGACAGGCTGGGTAAATGCTCGATTCTGTATTTACTGGTTTTCAAGGTAATGAGATATTCCCAGAAATTCTTCAAAGATGAAGAATGAGTTTTTGTCCTGTTTTGAATATCATTATGAATACATTCAGATAGTTTTGATGTGTTTCAGTTCACGGCGGTAAATCTTTTAACTGATACTCAAGTTGTTGGGCCACTTGGGGGCCTCTTCACATTGGCTTCTAAGGCCTTTGACACAATCCTTAGTAGTTAGTGATGATTACTTTGTGTTCTGCTATGATTTGGTAGTCCAGGCTCATCTTGTAAGATTTCCTGCCCTGATTTGGAATCAGCCATTTCTTTAAGGATCCTGGTTACTTTTGATGTGAAATGGTACTGAGAGACTGCATTCTTGGCTGTACCGGTGCTCAGTGTTTGTAGACAGAGTGGGGGAAATTTTACGTGTGTGAGTGTGTATAGATACATGTATATGTATAAATATAATATTACTATTATAATATGCTGTATATATGGATATATGAACTTATTTAGGAACATACACACACATATGTAAGTATGTATATATGTGTATGTATTCTTACAAGCTCATTCTCATTCAAATCCAGGACTACAGTGTTTTTGTGTAATCTCATTTATTTTATATCAATGGCTTCTTTCTTTCCCACCACAAATCCTGGTTCCGAATAACTCAAAATAATTTTCTTTTTTATTGTACTTCAGGTGAAGGCTTACAGAACAAATAGTTTCTCATGAAACAGTAGTACACATATTGTTTTATGACATTGGTTAACAACCCCGCAACATGTCAACCCTCTCCCTTCTCAGACTTTTTTTTTTTTTTTTTTGGTGAAAATATACATAGCCAAAGATACACCATTTCAAAAATGTCTACATGCACAGTTCAGTGACATCGACTACGCTCTTCCAGTTGTGCTGCTGTTCTCACTTTAGATGAAGGCTTACAGAACAAAATAGTTTCTCATTTAAGTTAGTACACATGTTGCCCCATGACAGTGGTCAGCAGCCTCACAACACATCAACACTATCCTTATTCAACCTTGGGTTCCCTATCACCAGCTTTCCTGTCCCCTTCTGCCTTCTGGCCCTTGTCCCTGGACTGCTGTACCTCATTAGCCCCATTTGGTTTTATGGGGTAAAATAATTTTCTTTATCCTAAAATATAAAAAGCAGTCTCAGAATAACAATACAAAAACAACTACCAACAATATAATTAGTGAGAACAATTTTTCCTCCAGTTCATATTGTTTTTAGGGACTGTTCCACTAGAGGTACAAATTACAGTCTTTTAAAAACACTCAGAATAGTTTTTCAGAGTGTAACAGTCATACCATCGTATGGATCCATGGTGAAGTTCACTTATTTAGTTGTTTTCTAATTTTAGGAGTTGCTTATTTTTTTACTTTATACTTGTGAACTCTTTACATGGTTCCTAAGTGACATCTACAAAGCAGAGCATATTCAGAGAAGTCTGATATTTATCCCTCTTCCCTCTACCGATTCCCTCCCTTGCCATTTGTGTAGGCTTTTTACTTTGGTTTATGCTTCCATTTCTGGTTTTTTTTTTTTTTTTTTTTTTTAATTATAAGTATCATATGCATGTGTGTATGTGTGTATAATTTGTCACTCTCTTCGTAGATGGTTACATACTATACGCACTTTTCTACACCTTTTTTTAACTTAACAGTGTATGGTTGAGATTGCTTAATGGGAATACATACAGTTTTTATTCTATTATCATATTTCATTTTTGTGTAAATACACCATAAGTAATTTAAAAACCAAAAACCCATTGCCGTCAAGTTGATTCTGACTCATAGCGACCCTATAGGACAGAGTAAACTGCTCCACAGAGTTTCCAAGGAGCGCCTGGTGGATTCTAACTGCCGACCTTTTACTTAGCATCCAAGCTCAAAGGCCACTGTTAAGGAACATTTAGATTTCTCCTAGTCTTTCGCTGTTAAAAACAGACATAGTGCTATACTGAATACCTTTTATATAAAAAGTCTTTACATGTACTTGCTAGTTTATCTTTCAGATAGAATTCTGGAAGTGGTATTGTGGTTTTGCTAGCTAGTGCTAAATTTCTTTCTCTGGGGTTTTTATTATTTTGCATTACCACCAGAAGTGTATGAAAGTGCCAGTTTCCCCTGGCTTCATCAGCAGAGTTCAATTCCTTTATTTTATGCAAGAGAGTGTGCTGCTTTTAAAGGCAAACACACACATGTATGTATGTGTGTGTATGTATATACGTGTGTATTATATATTTGTGTGTGTATTTAAAAGATCACTGCTCTTTTGAGCAATGTAACCATGTCCAGTTTCCCAGTAAGTAATTTGCTTGTAACGTGTTTCTTATTTTCCTACGAAGTAGTTTATAAATAATGGTTAGACAGAGTTGAAATAGTACATTATAACTGTCCTTTTAATTGTAATAAACTTCTGGCTGGGCCTAAGATACTAACGACTATTTAAAATGTTTTTGAGAGTAAATGTGCTGTGATTTTCTATTAGCTTATGCAGTCTTTCTCAGCCAGCGTTCCTCATCTGAACCAGAACAGAGAAATGATTCAGTTTTACCAAGGATGGTTTATGAGGAAGACCATTATAGATGCGTAGGCGAGAAGTTAATTACATACAATTTATGCCTTCGGCTGAACATTAAGACTTGCTTCTCTTGTGGGATCCCTGGCTGAGAAAGGTGGGGCCCCGTGAGGGATGTGTTTTTCTCTCTGTTTAGATCCGGGCCTCACCATCAAACTACACTCCCTCCCCTCCCCTGATACTGGCAACTTTCGACAGGATGCATCAGGGAAAGTAGGAACTGTTGCAGGTTCTCTCTGAAAGTGTTGTTCTTGTGACTTCCATACTTAGAAACTTTCATGAATCTAATTGACTAGAAGTATTTAGCTATGAAAAGTACTCTGTTGCTTTATAAAAAAGAGCATAAAATGTATAGTATTGTATAATCTGGTTTGGAAGGAACTTTATTAAGCCATGGAGTCTAACCACTTTGTGATACGTCAGTTCTGTGATATTTCAATTCCTAGTACTGCAAATTGTTGTTACCCAGTTTTCATTACTTTCTGTCATAGTTGTTAATACCTCCCGAGGCAGCAAATATTTTTTGAATGCCCTCGAGGAGCTTTCACTGCTGCGAGATTGATATACTGGCAGTGAACTAATACACCGTGTGATCCATGTATGCTACAGCAGGAAGTCAAGGAAATAATGAGCTTTTAAAGAAAAGCTAGAAAGAATTGGACTCATAGGTGTTCACCAGGCAAATTAGTGGAGTGGTATTTTAGACATCAGAATAGGACAAATCAGTGTGTAAAACTGTGCAAGTGATTGGCATATCATAGTAGAAGGTGCGGTGTTTGGTGGGAGAAGTAGTATTGGTATTGGAGACAAGGCTGGAGTCTGACTATAAAGGGCCTTGGATGCTATGTTAAAGGATCTTTGTGGTGTTGAAAGCAGTGCTCTGATACTGTTAGGGAAAGGAGTTATATGGTCTACCAATTGTTTTAAAAAGATAACTTGACAGTGATGGAGGAGATGGGCTAGAAGGGGAGAGAGACCAGAGGGAGCAAACAAATGACGAAGGCTTTGACAGCTGTGGTTGGAAGGTTCTTCCTTGTGTTGAAATAAAATCTGTCCTTGGAACTTCTATCCTCTGATCTTAATTCTACTCTGAACTCAAAATATCATCTCTTAAACCTTAGAGCCTTTGACGTATGTGATGGCAGTGCTTAATGTCTTCAAGGCGTCCTTTTCTAACTAAAAACTAATGTCCTAGTAACGTTAGTCCTTTTTTTAATGTCATGGGACATGGTGTTGAATTCAACTTCAGAAGCAGTTAATAGGTTTGTTTTGAAAGAGAAAGGAAGACCCGCCTTTCTAGAATGGTGCTTTTCAAATGATTTGTGGCGGAAGATCATTAAAAGAAAAATCCGATCCATCTTAGACTAATCCTTTTGTAAAATACAATAAATTATCAGAGAAATGAAATTTTAAAAACATATAAACTTAATCCCATTAATTTTTTTTTTTTTTTAATATCAGCAAACATAAAATTACTCCGTCAGAATGCTGCTAAAGTTTCTAAACATGCTGTTCTATACCTGCAGGCCGCCCTTCCAGCAGCTCTGGTTTACATGGTACTGTGTGCCGTGACCGGCGGGTGTGATTTCAGGACTAAACCAGCTCCATGGGGCCCTGTCTTTGTCTACTTTTGTTCATACTTCTTACTCCCTCATTTTTGCCTTGTGTGTGTTTTTTAAATAAAACTCATTTTAGAATATTGGCTAGACTCATTTCTCATTCCATTTCTGGTTGCATGTTCGTTATAGACTCAAATGACTTAGCTTCGTTTTAAGATACAAGAGTATAAAGCAGTGCAATAAAAATACAGTGCTTATTTCAGATTGGATAATATCTCAGTACACTATAGAGTTGCCACCTTGCCCACATTTATTGTTAGGCAAGATTGAGAGGATTTGAGGTAAAAAATTCCATTTATTTGAAGGCACAGTTATTAAAGTTTGTCAGACACTCTTTGAGAGGTAAAAAGGTGGATCCAATAAGAATAAGCCTTTGTTTTCATTAGTAAAGTAACACTTTAAGTAACTGTAAAACTTAAGCTAATTACTCTGCCATAGCTTTAATACCAGGATGAGTTAATTGTCCGTGTCTAATGAAATGAGACATGCGTTTCAGTGGAAAGGGAGAGTCCATTTTATCACTAGATGCTGTTAATGAGCCTTTTAAAATTAAATCTTGATTGGATTGCAGTCAGTTTAGTTAAGGAATATTGGAGCACCTTGTAGTTGTGTTGTATATAACAGATTTTCTTTTTAAAAGATTCAGTCCTCTTTTGACAGAATTAGTGGAATATCGCTTATGTGTGTATCATTACGCAGCATCAATTGATTTTCTTTTTGAAAATCCTTTAACAAGGAACTTGGATTGGAAAATGTTTTTCAGTCAGATTGACAAATCATTATAGGCAGTTTCATGCGCCTAGTGGGCCCATCCTATTTTACCTGCTAGTTTTCTTTTTCTCTTTACTCTTCAGTTATAAAGACCACTACTATAAGAAAATGTGTTGTTGCTTTTTTTATTTTAAAGCATACTGTATAATTAAAATGATTAATTTCTTAAGCACACGTCATCAGGGCCAGGATGATATTACAGCCTGAGTCTAAAAAAAAATTATAACTGGAAATCACAGAGAAATGGAATTTAATGGGATTCAGGTTGGTGGTTCGAACTCACCCAGCATCTCCGTGGGAGAAACCCCTGACACTGTGCTCCTGTGAAGGTTACAGCCTAGGAAAGCTTATGGGGCAGTTCTGCTCTGTCACATGGAGTTACAATGAGTCAGAATCCACAGATGGCACCTAATAACAACATAGTACTGTTAGTTGATAAACATTCCGTGTCACATTTCTTCAGTTATCCATTTATGTAAATTCTCTCTGACCCAGAATGCATTCTAGATCACCCACTGCATTTAGTCGACCTGTCTCTTCAGTTTCTAATTGGGAACAGTCCTCAGCCTTTCAGTGTCTTTCATGATTTGGGTTTGTCTTGTTTTCTCAAGATCAAACTTGGGTTATGCGTTTTTTTGGCAAGAATATTTTAAAAAAGTCACATGTGCCCTTCTCATCATATTATATTGGGGGTAAAATGATGTTAGTTTATCCCCTTTTTGGTGATGTTTACCTGGATCATTTGGTTAAAATGGTGTCACCCTGTTTCCTTCCTGTAGAGGCGCTTTATTTCCCTTTAAGATTAAAAATTAAGGGGAAATACTTCCAAGTTTTATGATACCTGATTCCCAACAAGCTTTTGCTTAGTGGTTTTAGCGTCGGTTAATGATTGCTAATCATCAGTTGGTTAATGATTCTTGCCCAAATCAACAGTTGCTATAATAGCATGTTTGCAAAATTATTGCCCTTCTAACTCTGTCATTCCCTTTACATTTATTAATTGATATTCAATTGTAATGAAGATACTGCCTGTCGTTTTTGGTAGGCTAAGATCTCTTTCCGTATTACGTATATTTCCACCCCTTGTTGATTTGATAATTTTTATCTCCAGACAGGATCCCTCCCCTGAATTCCAGACTGCTTATTTAACCAGGTGGAGACTTGGTTGATGGCGGCGGTGGTGGTGGTGGTGATGAGTTGATGTTGGTGTGCAGGGCTGCGGTGCTTGCTGAGCATCTGTGATGATGTACGCACTGCTGTGACCGGCCGCTCCTTGGGAACCCTGTGGGGCAGTTCTACCCTGTCATCTAAGGTCCCTGTGAGTCGGAATCGAATCGACTGCAGCGGGTTTGGTTTCTTTCTTTTTTTTAAAAAATCCTTTAGTTACTTAAAATTTTTTTATTTGATTATTTAAACCTTATAGATAATTTATATGATTTCACCTATCAGCTTTTAGACTTCCAGTTTTATTTGTTGATACAAGATTTTCACATCAAGCCTGTCTTAACCATTTGTTCCGATCTTCTCACCATAACTGAAAAACTCAGCAGGAACTCGTGACTGTTTAGATGCATCTCATATCACACAACTTTAGAACTTAAAGATTTTTTTGAAATGTAGTTTTTATTGCAGGTTGTAATCATCAGCAGAAAATACCTAATGAAGTCACTGTAGAGAATAGTAAATCAATTTATGTTTACAGTGTTATACATGTATAGAACCGGTGGAGGAGTTTTTAAATAAAAAATGTTTTATATATTTGGCATGATGACAGAAATCATTTCGCCAGAAATAAACATTAATGGTTATGCTGTCTAAATCAGATTGCTCTGATACAGATTTTTTCAAGGTGGAGTATTCTGCTGTAGTCATACCTTAGGTGCGTACAAAAAAAAAACAGTTGATGTGGAGTTGATTCTCACTCGTGGCAACCCCATGTATGTCAGGGTAGAACTGTGCTCAATACGGTTTTCAGTGGTTGATTTTTCAGGAGTAGATGGTCAGGCCTTTCTTCCGAGGAACATCTGGGTGGACTTGAACCTTCAACCGTTTGTTAGCAGCCGAGTGCATTAACCATTTACACTACCCAGAGACTTCTTACCCATTGCTGTCGAGTCAATTCCGACTCATGGCAACCCTATAGGATAGAGTAGAACTGTCCCGTAGAGTTTTCAGGGAGCGGCTGGTGGATTTGAACTGCTGACGTTTTGGTTAGCAGCTTGACCTCTTAACCACTGCACCACCAAAACCAAAAAACCAAACCCTTTGCCACTGAGTCTATTCTGACTCATAGCGACCCTATAGGACAGAGTAGAACTATCCCGTAGGGTTTTCAAGGAGCAACTGGTGGATTCGAACTGCTGACTATTTGATTAGCAGCCTGAGTTGTAACCACCGCGCCACTAAAACCAGTAAAGGAAACCTGTTGCCGACTCATAGTGACCCTGTAGGACAGAGTAGACCTGCCCCACAGGGTTTCTAAGGTGTGGCTGGTGGATTCACACTGCCGAACTTTTGGATAGCTAGCAGCCCTAGCTCTTAACCACTGCACCACGAGGGCTTTCCAAATGATCTCTTATGTCCTTTGTCACCACCAGTGAGAAGGTACTGGAATCTCTGTGATTAAGTCCAGGACATTTGCCACCCCTAGCTTCCCTCACCGCTACTGCAGCCCTGAGTGTCGAGCCCAGGGTTTACTTTGAAACTGCTGTAAGGAATACCCAGAAGGCATTGTCATTTGACCTTAGATTAGCCTTAACCTGGGGGTTACTTGTGCAAGTGGAATGCCTAGACCTGCATAGCTTGATAAGAGTATCCAATAGCCAAATGGGGCCATTTAAATTAAAATTGGATAAAATTTAAAAATTAATTCCTCAGTTGCATGCCCAGCCACATTGGAAGTGCTCAGTAGTGATGTGGCTAGTGGCTACCCTTTTAGTCAGCACAGATAGAGACCTTTCTCATCGTTGGAATGAGACAGCGCTGGCCTAGGCAGAGCAGTCATACAGAAAATGTGGAGAAACAAAAGTTCGGGAATAATAATTACTGTTTTTAACACTGTATTTTGAAATGTTTTTAAACTTACGGAAGAATTATAAGAATAGTACAAAGAACTCCCGTATACCTTTAACCCCGATTCACCACTGAGTAACATTTACAACATTTGGCATATTTGGACGTCTGTGTCTGTCTCCCTCCCTGCCTTCCCTCTTTAATTTGGAATACTGCTCCAGCCTTTATCTTTTCTGACATTGGTTGATGTGAAGAGTATTAGGCTAGTTGTTTTAGAAGAATTTTTTATGATTAAACAACTACTAATTCTGAATATTTGACAGGTTTATACTTTAATTTACTGTAAGAATATAAACCAGATTCTAAGGGTGCTCATTTTAGGTCTTTCTTTCCATTGCCATTGGTATGTGTTTAGTGTATATTTAGTCAGATAGCCACTGGTTGTCACTCCTTTTCTCTTGTTATAAAACTCTTTAGACTTATTTGAGAAGTACTAGTAGTCCAGGGACTGTGCTGATGACCGAGCTCTTAACTTGCATTCATATTTACTTAGATACGTGGTTTAGTTTCAGCCAATTTGCAGCGTATAGATGAGACCAGTGACAAGGGAAACCTAACCTAGACATTGGTAATAAGACATGAAGACCCCCTGGCTCATCACTTTTGAGGAATGATCACTGTAGATGGAAGACCCTTGATCAGCCTGGCCTGGAAGACCAGGGTCACCAGGACATGAAGTACTGGGCTCGCTGGACTGCCTGTGAAACAGTGGTAGTGACGTCACCATGCTTGTATGTGGAGTCTTGTTGCACTGATGTCACCAACAATGTGCATGAATGTTTGTGCAGCCCATTCCCTGTCTCCCTTGCACAGTGTTGTTCTCCAGTGTCTTCCGTGGTGTCAACCCTGTCTCCTCACCGTCTGAGAAATAAGGCATCCTTATTCCTCTCCTCACGCTTTTCTCGTGTGCATTGTTCCACCTAGAATATTTGTTCTTCTGCCTTTCAGAATTTATCAAATAAACGAGTATTTCTTGATTTCCTAGTTTGGGCTACAAACAAAACTGGTAGATTCTTGCTGTCATGGAAGATAACTTACAGATGAAGACAGAAAATAAACTGCTAAATAAGTCAGTGAATAGGGTAATTTCCTGTAGCGGTAAGTGCCATGAAAAGAATAACAGGGCCTGTGCTAAGTGTGATTGGGATGGGGAGATTTCACTGGGCAGGTGGTGCCGTCTAAACAGAGACTGGGATGACGTGGGAAGATCTTGGGCTGCATGTTTCAGGGTGAATTGAGAGCAAGTGCAGGGGTACCCGGGTGGGACTGAGATTGGACTGTGCAGGGACTAGCACAGTCAGTGTGGGAGGGCAAGAATGGGAGGAGGTGAAGTGTGAGAGGGCCTCTGTCCATGTACTTGCTTGTGGGCTTGGCTAAGGAGTCTGAATTTTATCGGAAGAGCAGTGGGAAGTCAGTTGAGGACTTTAGGAAGAGGGATGGTGGGATCTGATTGACATAATGTTCTTTGATGGTGCGATCGATTTGGTTTGTTCTTTTGCTGAAATTTCTTCAATGGGCTGCATTTTCCCTCTAGGCTGGGAGGATAGAGGATCAAACAGGCATTTTGGTCCCCTGCTAACCCTTGTTGATAAATGTAAATATGGCCAAGAGAACTATGACCTAAATTGGGTTCGCTCATCATGTGAAAGAAGTACTTTCAATGTGTTGTTTGTTTGTTTGGATTTCTCTGTATGGGCTGAATTACTTTATTCTAAGCTTATGCAGGTTATTAAAAACGTTAAAATAGCAAGACATTTAATATATTACGTGCTTAACACCATATACTAATTTTTACTTGCATATATTCAGACAAAATTCAGTGTCTTCTGGTACTCACATTGACAGTGTAGCTTTGGCTCTTGACATGGAATTACGGTGTGATGAAGCTGCTGACGTGAGGTTCTCTGGCACTAATCAACTCTGTAGATGGATTCACTATAACCCTACCTTATAGTCAATTTCACACTAACGGGAGCTGTATGGAGTAAGACTACAGAGTATTTTAAGCTGTAATAATAGGAGGTTTTCAAGGATGAGGACATTTTAAAAGTCTTTGGATTGTCGTAATGCAACACAGAATAACCATATGATCCAGCAATTCTATTCTCAGGTATATACCCAAAAGAACTGAAAGCAAGAATACAAACAGATACACCAGTGGTTCACAACTGCCAAAAGGTGGAAGCAAACCAAGTGTCCATCAACAGATGAATGAATAACAAAGTGTGGCACACTCATACGATGGAATATTACTCAGCCATAAAGAGAAATCACGTCCTGATACGTGCTACGACATGGATGAACTTAAAGACGTGGACGAACCTTGAAAGAATTAAGGGTTTAGATATGAGACAGATGTGAGTTGACGTTAGCTTAGTGAGAAGAGTAGGACTCTGGCAATGAATGATCGCCCCTCACTACTTTAGACAGTTGGAGACTGAACCGGGGGAAGGAATGGGCACGTAGTGCTAATGAGGAGAAAAATGCAGAGGAAGACGTGTTCTCACAAAGTAGAGCTGAATTGGAAGTTTTAAGAAGAGAAGAATGCAGCGAATTCTGCAACAGAAAAGCTGCGATTAAACGTAATTTATAGTGACATGAAAATAGTTCCCCATTTAGCAAAGAACAGCTGTGAGAAGTATCGCATGAAGCTAAAGTAGCCTTGATGCCTTGTGATGCATTCTAATTGTCTTTTTCATTTTTAAGGTTGAATTGTATTTGTGTGTGTGTGTGTGTGTGTGTGTGCTAAGTATATGGATAACAAGACATTTGCTGTTTCAACATTTTTTACGTATACAGTTCAGTCACATTAATTATGTTCATCAGCTGTCACCACTGTTTCCATATTTTTCCATCACCCTTAATAGAAGCTCAGTGCCCTTTAAGCAGTGACTCCATCCCCCTCTCCTCCTGTCCCTGGTGACCACTGCTAAACTGTGGTCTGTGTATTTCTGCCTGTTAGTGAGATGGTATAATAATATTTGTCCTTTTCTGACTGACATTTTACTCAGCATAATGTCTTCAAGGTTCATCCATGTTGTAGCATGTATCAGGACTTGATTTCTCTTTATGGCTGAGTAATTTCCATTGTATGAGTGTACCACATTTTGTTATCCATTCATCTGTTGATGGACGCTTGGTTTGCTTCCACCTTTTGGCAGCTGTGAACCGTTGGTGTATCTGTTTGTATTCTTTTAGTTCTTTTGGGTGTATACCTAGGAATAGAATTGCTGGATTATACGGTAATTCTATGTATAACTTTTTTAGGAACTGTCAGATATTTTTAAAAAGAGTTGAAGCAGTTGGAGAATGAATTGTAAACAGTTGTGTGTAGGGTGTTGGATATGAGTTGAAGTAGGGACAGCCATTAGTTGGCTGTTGCAGTTATTGAGATGAGAAATTGTGGTGACTTGACTAGGAATCTTCAACGTTCATTTTGTTTCAACACTGTCAGCCTTCGCTACTCTCCCTTTGATGACTTTTCAAAGCACCTGTTCTCGAAGTATACAATTTAATATTTATTGTTTGCTCTTGTTTCCTTACCCAGGCTATATTCTTCAAGAACAGTAACTTAACGTTTCTTATTCCTTCAGTGACATGCAGACACAATTGGTGCCCTTTAAAAAAAATAATGATTGTTCTTACCACAGAATTTTAGTCAGTTGTTTTCTCATTTTCTGAAGTGTTAGGAATATTGACTAGGTAATGGCAGATGAAACGCTCACCAAATTTACTTAGAAACGACTGACACATGACTGAAACTGCCGTGGCATATTAGAGAAAGAAAGGAACAGTGAATGAGCACTATATAACTTACTTGAGTAAGACTTGAGGTTAAGAAACAAAGTTGCAATTTAAAATCTAAAAGTAAAATTAATTGCTAAGCTAGAGACAATAAATGAGAACATTTTGCAAAGAACATTGAGGGCTGTGTTAGTTTTTCAAGTCACATCCACACGTGTAAGTGATAGATAATTTTTAATCTTCATGAAGTGCAAATGTAATATTTTTACTCCCTCCAAAATATGTGTATGATTTAAGTCATGTGTTATTTGTTTATATCTAAGTAAATTTTTCAGTGTTTCATCTGTATTGCCTGTTTGATACATTCTTATAGGTTTAGGTATAATGTAGATCTATAAAGTAAGATTAAAGTGGTTTCCAATCAAATGTTTAGATTATTTTTTGGTAATGTTTTTTGTTTATTTTGTTAATATTGTTGCTGTTAGGTGCGGTCATTTAATAGAAAACGTTTTTAATCGTGTATTAAAATTTTTTGTAAAAACAAATTTCATGGCCAGTCTGGAAGTGTACACTAAATATCATGTGGATCTGGGTACAGGAGCCCTTTCCCACGGTCACTTCCCAGGCGCCCCCCCCCCCACCCCCCCCCGGCACATATGTACACTAACAGGCTGCCAAGAGATTTTTGCCAAAGATATGGTTTGAAGTTTTTGACATTAGGAAAAAAAGAGATCAAGGGATTTGAGGCAGAGGTGTTTTTTAGACAATAGTTGTTTAATGAACTGCTTGTATATACACGAGAAGAGAATGGGTTTGATTGCTTTGATTGCTCACAATCTGATGTTTGAAAAAGTATTTTTCCGGATCTTAGGCATTTGCATACCTAATTGCTATGTAATCAAAAGTAAGTGAACTGTAGCTACTTGAAACTATAAAATGAAAGGCAATCATCTTTACCGGGAGGAGGGGGAGCCCTCTTTACATGCAAGCTAGCCTGAATATTAGCATTATATTCTTCTTCTGTTTAATTATAGGTGTCTGACGGAGCAGTAAATTTATGCTTGTGTAATAAAGACGTGGCTGTGACCCTGGAACATCAGCTCAGCTTTGTTGTGGCAGAGCACTGGCTTTGAGAGAAGTTAGCGTTCCTTGTGTCCTTTGGTGATAAGGGATTGTGCCAGAATGGCTGTTAATTATCTGCTTTGTTTGCTATGGAAAGTAGTGGTTCTACACCTTTCTTCCCACCAGTGACAGAACTCAATTAAAACTTCTATTAAACAGCTATAATGCCTCCTTTGTCTGTTGGGAAGATGTGAGGTGAAGAAAATGAACTTTTTTTCCCGCAGCTGTTTGTAGGCAGCTTTGTTTTTGGTGAATCCAGTGAGAGTAAAAAACTGTTTACCATAAGATGTGTCTTTTTTGTTTTTATAGACTTTACCTATTTATTATTTCTTGCTGCCTCATAAAAGGGCCAGTAAGAGCAGTATTATTAATATTCTTAAATGGCATGTAGAAGTTTTGTAGCCACTGGTTACCAGCGAATTTCAGACTAGTTAAACCTCTGAACTTTTAAATTTTAACTAATTTGAACTTCTAAATCTCACACAAGTTTACAACTGTTTTTAGTTCAATTATTGTCCAGTCAGTAAGTTATGTTATCCATTTACTTTCTTAATTTAGGTCTTTTTATATAATATGTGTACAGTAAGATAATTTTAACTATGCATTTAATTAAAACTTTAGAAAACGTTCTATTTATTTGTTTTATTAAGTTTGGAAACCGAAAGGAAAAATTCTGATTCTGAATAAAAATAGGTCTTAATCTCACCCCAGCCTCCCTAAAAAAATCAAAGTTTCATAATCAAAAGAAAAGTTTGGACCTAATTTCTTTTTTTAGAAGAAAAGAATATGGCTTACAATTGAATCAGATGGTTATAGAACTGGAAAATATCAAATCAGACCCTCTTGGTTTACAAATGAAGCAAGTAGGTTTAGAGAAGTAAAAGATGTGGTAGAAAAGCTTGGGCCTTGCATTGAGATGGAGGTTTTGACTCCAGATTTCAGCAGCTATGCCGTGCACGGTTTGGCCCTAGCAAGCCACTTCATTTCTTTTAGGTTCAGTGTATGAATCTGTAAAATTTAGATAATTCGTAAGCACTAAAGACTGCTGTGGAGCCCTGGTGGTGCAGCGGTTAACCAAAAGGTTGACCATTCCAATCCACTAGTCACTCCTTGGAAACCCTACGGGGCATTTCTGCTCTGTTCTCTAGGGTCACTGTGAGTCAGAATTGACTCTACAGCAAAGGGTTTTAAAGACTACTGCAGGGGGATTACAGATAATGTATGTAAAGGGTGTAAAAGCATATCCACACCCGTATACACACCTATTCAGTTCAGTGTTTGATGCCGTTCTACTTGATGTCACTTCATTTAATACTGTTTGTCTCTGAAATTTTTTTTTTAAATGTATATATAAATATAATAAACTGCCAGCATCCAGCTTCGTGTGCTCTGAGCGCCATTGTGCTCCCAGCCAGTGAGTGCTTGTGAGGAGGAACCCTGCCCTCACTCTCCTTCTCTCTCAGGGAGCAGTCCTGCCCCACATGGCAGTGCTCCCAGCCAGTTGACTGTGTCTACATAGGGTGCAGTTGACTCTGCTCTTGTCTCTTGGCCATTTGTTTTTTGTTCTTGGAATTAGTTTTTTATTTTTGAATTGTGCTTTAGATGAAGGTTTACAGAGAAAATTGGTTTCTCATGACACAACTAATATACATAATGGTTTGTAACATTGGTTGCCAGCCCCATGATGTGTCAGTGCTTTGCCCTTCTCAGTGTTCGGTTCCCCATTACCAGCTTTCCTGTCCCCTCCTGCCTTCTTGTCCTTGCCCCTGGGCTGGTGTGCCCCTTTAGTCTCGTTTTGTTTTATAGGCCTGTCTAATCTTTGGTTGAAAGGTGAACCTCAGGAGTGACTTCAGTACTGAGTCACAAGGGTGCTTGGGGGCCATGTTACTGGAATTAGTTTTCACATATAATGGCTGATAAAAGATGTGTAAGTTATAGTGCTAGGTATTATGCTGGATGATAAAATAAGTGTTTGAAGGAGAGTTCTGAGTATTTTGCAGGAACAAAAGGTTACAGAGGCTGAGGATCAGCAGGGATAAAGTCTGGCCTAGGAGAATTGATCCAGGATAGCTGGGAGAAACATGGAGAATTTGAAAAGCACAGAGTCATTATATTAACTAAAATGAGGGAGATAGGAAAAAAAAAAAATTTCAGTGTTTCTAATAAATGCAATGTATAAATTAAATTTAAAAGCAACAACTTTGCTACCCTCATTAACCTAGATAGAATTTAGAAATCAGAGAAGATCTATTGTGTAACAAATTTGAACATCTAAGTTCCTAAAATTTTGAAGAGAAGAAAATAATTTTCACCATCCTTCTAAAATATTTATTAGTTATTGTCAAGATATGAAAGTAGGTTAGATATTATTGGTATATAGCAATTTCTTCTTAAGTTTGATTTTTGGAATACAAGGTAGATTACCCAAAACGAAACCCATTGCTGTTCTTTGAGTTGGTTCTGACTCAGCGACCCTATAGGACAGAGTATAACTGCCCCTTAGGGTTTCCAAGGAGCGGCTGGTGGATTCAAACTGCCGACCTTTTGGTTAGCAGCCGATCTCTTAACCACTGCACCACCAGGGCTCCACAAGGTAGGTTAAGTAGGGCTTATTCCACAGAATTGTGGAATTTTAATAAGCATTTGGAAGATTCTTTCAAAACTTACTAGGTATATGTAAATCTAAAGTAGATAATTTAAACTTTGAGGAAAGAGATTTAGCCTGAGACCAAAGCTGAAGTAAAGGATTCAGGGTTGGACAGTACAAATATTAAGCCCTTGGGTGACACTTTAACTATGACTTCTTAAGAACACCTGAAATTTTTATACCCCTAAAGTCTGTGAAGAAGAATGTGGCGTCAGGAATGGAGGAAAACTCATTAACAACCTGTGATATACAGATGACATAGCCTTACTTGCTCAGAGTGAAGAGGACTTGAAGCACTTACTGTGGAAGATTAGAGACCACAGCCTTCAGTATGTATTGCATCTCAACATACAGAAAACAGAAATCCTCACAGCTGGACCAGTAAGCAACATCATGATAAATGGAGAAAAGATTGAAGTTGTCAAGGAAGCAGCAGACAAGAAGTCAAATGACGTGTATTGCATTGGGCATTGGGCATATCTGCTGCAAAAGGCCCATTAAAAGTGTTAAAAAGCAAAGATGCCACTGAGGACTGAGGTGTGCCTGACCCAAGCCATGATATTTTTCAGTCACCTCATATGCATACGAAATCAGGACAGTGAATGAGGAAGGCCAGAGAAGAATTGATGGCTTTAAATCATGGTGTTGGTGAAGAATATTGAATATACCATGGACTGCCAAAAGAACGAACAAATCTGTCTTGGAATAAGTACAGCCAGAATGCTCCTTAGAAGTGAGGATGATGAGACTTTGTCTTACGTACTTGGGACATGTTATCAGGAGGGACCAGTCCCTGGAGAAGGACATCATGCTTGGTAGCGTGGAGAATGAGTGAAAAAGAGGAAGACCCTCAGTGAGGTGGATCAACACAGTAGCTGCAACAATGGGCTCAAGCATAAGAACGATTGTGTAAGGATGGGGTGGAACTGGGCAGTGTTTCCTTCTGTTATAGGGTCACTATGAGTTGGAACTGGTTGGACAGCACCTAACAACAGCAATAACTAAGTCTTTGTGCTTAAAAAAATAACTCTAGTTTCAATCTAAGAGGAAACTAGTGAGTGATTATTTGTTTAGGGAGAACTTGAAATTTGTGGTGGTGTTTTGTCATTTTGAACTATTTTTTAATACATTAGTTCACTAATTATCCCCCTGCCTTTTTTTTTTTTTTTTTTTTTTTTTTAAAAGTTTATTACTTTTGGAGCCGAACACTTAAACTATTAGGCTTTATTTAAAAAACACTACTCATTTTTCTTGGCCTTCTGGAAATTCTGTTTCCTAATACTATTTTAAGAATAAAAGAAAGTTTTATATTTGAATAAGTTTCATGAACTGAGGTAAGTTACTAGAGACATTTCATGTATTCTTTTGAGGTTTCCCCAATTGAGTTGACATTTCACTTGTTGCAAAATTAGTGTGCTTGAAGTGTTATTTTTTAGAATATATAATTGTGGGATCAGTAAAACCTGAGTATACGAGAGTTGGTCAGGGCATCTTTAAGTTTCATTGTACGAGTGAGGGAGAATGCCCCTTTACGTCACATGGTTTGTGATCTCTGCCAAGTTCCCAAGTGCCCGTTGTTTTCTGCGTCCTGTTAAGATTTTTTAAATCCTTTTATAAGTCTTACACAGTATTTTCAGACACAGTTAGTTGTTTACTCTGTTGGCAGTGTAACGTGTAAACCTGCAGTGAAGGATCAGCATATATTTTGTGGTGGACTACAGTTTGAAATTAAAAAAAAAAAAAAAAAAAATTTATGGAAGAGGCACCGTAAACCTTTAAAAGACAAGCCACAGAGTGGGAATACATGTGCAGCATATGTGATAAAGCATATGTATTCAGAATATCTAAGTAATTCATCCAAAACAATAAGAAAAGCTATAGAGCCAATAAAAAAATGGGCAAAATATACCAACAGTGAACAGACTAAGAAACCTGAATGACCAATAAAAATTACCTTATTAGTGCTTGGAAGAATGAAAATTATAACAAGAATGATGTACCATTTGACACCCATTGAGTTGTCTAAATTTAAAAAAAAAATAACACCTTGGGCCTAGGATGTTGGAAACGCAAACTCTCATGTAGTGAGATCAGGAGGGTAAGCAGCTAGAGCCACCTTGGGAAGCAGAAGGTTGATGCTTTGAACCCACCCAGTGGTGACATGAAAGAAAGGCCTGGCAATCTAATTCTGAAAAGATTACAGCCAAGAAAACCCTGTGGAGCAGTTCTGCTCTGTAATTCATGGAGTCTCCATGAGTTGGAATGTACTTGACAGCAAGGGTTTGGTTTTTGGTTTTGGTATTAATGGTGGAATTAGGTCCTGTATCTGGAAATTTCACTATCTGTGGATTCCTTATGAGACTCCTGCACATCAGTTCTGGAAGTTTATTATTATTATTCTAAGAAGTATTCTGTTTAGCATCACAGGTACGTTGGTGTGTTCTTTACACGTAGAGCAGTTTGAAAAGGAGACATATTGCATGGTGATATGGTGATGGGCATTCCATACGTGAGGTCGCATTCCAAGAGATTTTATTTCTAATTGATTAAGACTATTAAAAGGCACTTTAAATATTGAATACTTGGCATTTTTTTTTGCATAGCTACTGTTTTGTCTTTAAAGTACAAAATAACTCTAGCTTTTGATAGTTATTAAGTAATTAAAGCTGTTCACCTTTCTTTTTCTTTCAAATCTGTCTCCTACTTGAAATATGATCTGATACTTTATGTAGGAGATTATTTTCAAAGACTGTGCCCTCTCGTGTTGGAATAGTAAGAAACAATGCAGCTGCATTCTGGGATGTTCGGGCAAAGTGGGATTAAGTTCTCTTCATGGGTCCTTTAATGGCTTTTCTTAGGGGAGCAAGCTGTTTGTAGAAGGTTAAAATTATGCATGCAGATACACAACACACACCTCACACATACCTATGCATTCTACACAGTGCCTGCCTGTTTCTTCCAGCTCCATAATATGAAGGCATTTTTTGGATAAAGTGCAGTTTCAAAAATTCATCTTAAATTACTTATTGTAACTTGTTAAATTTGAGGGCTTATGGTCTTTTCAATATGCCTTTATTACTTGTTTCAAGATTTTTCATTTTCCCCTGTCTTAACTGATACCATGTTTATTGACCAAAGATTAATCAAACATTTTTATTAAAGAAGTAATTTTTCACACCAAAAGGGATACATGTTGCTTTCTTAGCAATGTGAATTTGGTCCAAATTGTTTGTCGTTTTGTAATAGATTTTAATTTATTTAGCTTAAAAATATTCCTAAACATAGTTTGACTACTTTGAGACACATATTGATTATGGTTTCGTGTCTTGTGTTCTTGCGGTGACTTCAGTGGCCTAATGGGATACTTTTCATTTTATTTGAGAATTTTAACGAGGGTGAAACTTGAACTGCAAGGTCTATCAGTCTGGGTTCAACCAGAGAAGCAGTAGGACACACACATGAGTGTGCGTGTGGGTTTGATTTAAGGAACCGACTCAGAGAGTACTGGCTAGCCTGGGGCCCACGGAGCAGGCAGTCGGGAAGGGGAGTTCTCGCGCCAACTAGAACTCTGTAGGCACAGGTAGGCGCTGAAGCTTGTGGTCCACAGGCTGCTGTCAGGAGGGAAGGGAGAGCAAATGCAGACCCAGTTGCTGTTTGACGTCTCTGAGCTTAGGGAAGGCATAAGCCTGCTTTTAAGGGCTTCCAGCTGATCATCAGGCTCACCCAGGTCATCTCCCTTTTAATAAATGTAGAGTGGACTGATTAATGACTTTAATCACACCTGCAAAATCCCTTCAACAGCAGCAGCTAGATTGATGCTTGATTAAAAAACTCTGAGAAGGTGTGTGTATGCTACAACGTGACCCTGTCTGCCTTCTCTCCTCCAGCTTCTGGGAAATAACCTATAGCCCACCCTAACAGAAAGCATACTAGAAATGGAATTCTGGTGACTGTACCTCAGCTTAGTTGACACATCACAAAGCCAGGAGACCAGGCAACTGGCTTTTTTTCCTAAATAGTGTTAGCTGCCATTGCGTTGGCTCCAACTCACGCTGACTTAATGTCTAACAGAATGAAACATTGCCCTGCCCTGTGCCATCTCCATGATGGCTGGTATATTAGAGTCTGTTGTTCATCTCACAGAGGGTTTTCCTCATTTTCGCTGACCCTCTACCATGCACAACTGACTTCTTAAATAGTACCTTCCTTTATTTTGGTTATTGAAGGATAATTGATGAGTAAGAGATATAAATTTAGGTGTAATTAAAAGATCTACGGCTATTTCTAGAAGATTAAGATAAGTCACGGGTCACCTGGTTCTTTTTGGGGTTGTATTTAGTTTGTGCTTGATAGATGGTTTTACCTGCCGCAGCCTAATTTATCCTTTGTTTCCTTCCTTATTTTATGTGTGTAGTATGAAAACTCCTTTAATACTTAATGCAGAGGAAAGTGGTAATTCAGAAGATTTTATCCAGGCAAGACTCCTGTTTAGTAAAATTCAAGTGATCTGGGAGATGTCTGGTTCTTAATTGTACATGGAGAAGAAGCTGGCTCCAGGAGAACAAGCCACATAACTGAACTTTGAGCAGTCCGTTTCTTGATCCTGCATTCAGCAGTCATTTAAAGCATTTCCTTTGTGGTAGGCTTACACTAAGTGCTGAAGATACAGTCAAATATAAGATATGGTGTCCACCCTTTTGTAGGCAAGGTGGACAAGTATAAATTTTAATTAGAAGGGGATCTGATAAGCAGGGTTGGAAAATAATATGTTCTATATAGAAATAATTTTTTATTGCTCATGTGTTCTTAGTATTTTTTCCAGTATTGGGCACAACTGGGGAGAGTCACAGACTCATTTCTAGAGCAATTGCCGAGATATTCTGGATACATTTTTTAAAATGATGACAAACCATTGGAATATTTTAAGGAAGAGAGTGTTCTGCATCTTATTGGGATAGAGGCTTTTATTTTGGTTTTATTTTTATTTTATTTGGTTATTGGTATTAAAGGATTCATTGATGAACAGGGAATATAAATTTAGATGTTAAATTAACTGTTAACATTAAGGTTAAATTTCTACGTGTAGATACATTGTTTGTAATTTATGAACTGCAAACTTTTGGAGTTTGGGCTTCCATTTATTGTCTAGTAGTTTCTAGTAAGTACTTGAGATAAAACTGATTCTTTTCTCGGTGTGGGATAATTAGAGCAAAATGCTCTATTTTTAAAAGAAAACCGTATTAGTTCAATATATGAATTTGTTTTTCTAAATAGAATGTCTGTGTTCTGTTCTGACCACAACACCCAACAAGGTAGACCTAACAATTCTACCATACCTGCTTCTCCCCAGAATTAAGTAGTGTTTAAGATGTTTGTATCTTTTATAACTCTGTGAACTTATTTATTAATAATGATAACACTATCATTAATGAAAAAAGTAGCCATTGGGCTTTTTGTTCACTGGTATATATGCTCTGCTCTACTGGTAAAATTGAGAGACTCGAATGGAAGTATAAATTGGTGTTCCACGAACATGGCGTTTTTCTCTCCCATTTCCCAACCACATTCTTTTCATGTCACTAAATAAACATCTGAATGTGAAGAATAGTCTCAGAAGTGCCAGACTGGAATCCGAGCGTAAGTAGCGCACAGTAGAAATGAAATGATTAACTGTGTAGACATCTACAGTTGCCTTATGAAAGTGGGTCATTAGTAAGAGTCAGACGACTGGGACTGCTAGAGAAAGTGTGGACGAAAGCTCTCAGGACAGCTTGACAACAAAGAGGCTTCAGAGATGATGTCCGATTTCACCTGGACCCTAAACAGAGTGGGCTTGGTGCTCTTTCCAGTATGATAGGGTGGAGAGGGGGCACAAGAGGAGGAGTCAGATCTGGGGTCACGTCCTGGGGTTCTTGGCTGGATGGCTTAAAGACAAGTTACCCTTCTCTAAGTCTGAGTTTTCCTCATCTGTAAAATAATACCACCATGCAGAGTTGCTAAAGATTCCTTGTTTAGCAGTTGGCAGTGTCTAAGTAATACGTTCTATTATGCTTACCTAGGAAGGAGCAGGTACTGTTTCAGAATATATGCAGTTGATAAGTACTTCCATGCCTTATGATCCTTTTCAAAAAGATGTCATTTTGTGGGTTTGTTTTTTCATTTGTAACAATTATTACCATTATTTAAATTGAACCTTGTTCTCAAAATTAACCATGGTAATTGTTAGTGGGAATTTAATTCATAAGCATTACAGTGATTTCATATGGTTGTTATAAAAGTTTGTTTTATACCTCAGAAAATGTTTTGTATTACATTCATATTTCAGTTATATGGTGAATTAAAAGAAACCAAAACAGACACACTGCCATCTGTAGATTCTTACTCATAACAGCCCCGTAGGACAGAGTAGAACAGCCACATAGGGTTTCCAAGGCTGTAATCTTTACGGAAGCATACTGCCACATCTTCCTCCTGTGGAGCGGCTGCTGGGTTTGAACTGCCGACCTTTCAGTTAGCAGCCAGGTGCTTTAATCAGTGCACCACCAGGACTTCTTAGATGGTGAATAACCAAACCCATTGCTACCAAGTAAACTCCGAGCCATAGCAGCCCTATAGGACAGAGTAGAACTGCTGCATAGGGTTTCCAAGGAGTGGCTGGTGGATTAGAACTGCTGACCTTTAGGTTAGCAGCCAAGCTCTTAACCACTGCGATGGTGGATAGCATGTGGTGTATCTGTTTCTTAATTAAGAGGAAGGGGATCGAAGATATTCTCAAAGAGTGGACTTGGGTGTTCTGTCCAAGTGAGCCTTTTTATCTCAGGTCAGATAGGTTTTTAATCGTTAGTGGGCAAGCAGTGCACCCTTTCTTGGTCACTTAAAATATCTGAACCTCTGATGACAAATATTTTAAAGATGTTGTCAAGACTTTGAAGCAAATAACTTTTTGATTATACAGTTAGTGTGGATATCAATTGATAGTAGGGAGAAGAACTTAAGAATTTTGGTTTAGTTCTGTATCTCTGAAGTGTGAACATACTTGAAATGGCTTCTAAAGAAGAAAAAAAAGTACAAAAACAAACATGGATTCTCTGAACTGCTATTGTTTAGTCTGCGCAGGGATTCCTCCCTTAGCTGATTTGGTTGGATTCTCATGTAATTACAGTGAAGTATAGAAATGGCAGTAAAATGGCTAACATTTAACTTAAACGTTAATCATTATAACATTGGATAACCTCGAGAATATATAGTGACATTTGATAGGAGTAAAAAGCCCTGGTGTAAGAGGCTAGGATTTAGTTACAAATAGTTCAATAATTTTTTTTTTTTTTTAACCTTAAACTTTAATTACAAGTTTTCTTTTTTTAATTGTACTTCAGGTGAAGGCTTACATAACAAATAGTTTCTCATGAAATGGTACCCATATTGTTTTATGACATTGGTTAACAACCCCACGACATGTCAACCCTCTCCCTTCTTGACCTTTTTTTTTTTTTTTTTGGTGAAAATGTACATAGCCAAAGATACACCATTTCAAAAATTTCTACATGCACAGTTTAGTGACATCGACTGTGCTCTTCCAATTGTGCTGCTATTCTCACTTTAGATGAAGGCTTACAGAACAAAGTAGTTTCTCATTTAACAGTTAGTACACATGTTGCCCTGTGACAATGGTTAACAACCTCACAACACATCAACACTATCCTTACTCAACCTTGGGTTCCCTATCACCAGCTTCCTTGTCCCCTTCTGCCTTCTGGCCCTTGTCCCTGGACTGCTGTACCTCATTAGTCCCATTTGGTTTTATGGGGCTGTCCACTCCCAGGCTGAACGGTGAACCTCGGAGATGACCTCACCACTGAGCTAAAAGGGTGTCTGGGGGCCATACTCTTGGGTTTCTCCAGTCACCTTTAGGCCAGTAAATCTGGTCTTTTTTTTTTTTGTGAGTTAGAATTTTGTTCTACATCCTTCTCCAGCTCTGTCCAGAACCCTCTGTTGTGATCCTGGTCAGAGCAGTCAGTGGTGGTAGCCGGGCACTATCTAGCTGTACTGGACTCAGTCTGGTGGAAGCCTTCGTCCTGTGGTCCATTAGTCCTTTGGACTGATCTTTCCCGTATATCCTGTTCTCTTCATACTCCCTTGCTCCCGAAGGGATGAGACCTGTGGAGTATCTTAGATGGCTTCTCACAGGCTTTTAAGACCCCAGATGCTACTCACCAAGGTAGAATGTAGAACACTGTCTTTATAAACTGTTATGCCAGTTGAGCTAGATGTTCCCCGAGACCATGGTCCCCAGAGCCCTTCACCCAGCAATTCAGTCCCTCAGGGAGTTTGGATGTGTCTGTGGAGCTTCCAGGACCTTTCCTTGTACAAGTTGTGCTGGTTTCCCCTGTATTGTGTACTGTCTCACCCTTCATCCAAGATACCACTTACCTATTGCCTATTTAGTATTTCCCCCGCACCCCTCCCATCCCAGGTAACCAACAAAGATTGTTACATTTTGTGTATGAACTTTTTCATGGGGTTTACAATAGAGGTCTCATACAGTATTTGTCCTTTTGTGATTGACTTACTTCACTCAGCATAATGTCCTCCAGTTTCATCCATGTTATGAGATGCTTCACAGATTCATCGTTGTTCTTTCTTGTTGCATAGTACTCCATTGTGTGTATGTGCCATAGTTTGTTTATCCATTCATCTCTTGATGGGCAAATAGTTCAATAATTTTTAAGAAACAGTTTTCAGGAAAATAAAAATGTTGGATGCATAATTGTAATTCATGAAGGAAGAAGTTCATAAAGTTATTTTTTAAACTATTAAAGCGTTATAGAATGAAAAAAAAGAGAAACTATTCTAAATATTACCCTATTTTAGCTTGACCATGTCCTCTTAGATTCAACTCTTTAAAGTGGTGCTGTTAAATTGTGTTCATACTTGTTAACATGACTTGAATAATTTTCAACAGTGTTACATTAGCATTGAACAATAATGTTTAATGCTCTTAATTTATTAACATGTTTAAATTTATATATATCAGTCTTACTCTGGGTAGGTTATATTTCAAAATTATGCAAAGGAAATGAAAATCAGTACCTTTAAGAGAAAGAAAATTGCATTACTTGATATACATTATTGCATTAATTGTATCATTTTTTATGGTTATATTTTGTTAGCCAAGTTTTAAAAAGGAGTAGAAGAGTCTTGGATTTTTACATGGGTTTTGGATTATAAAGACAGTGTAGTATAGAAGAAAAACAAACCTACAGAAATCTAGTCACCTGGTTTTTCCAGTTAAGTATATTATCCTTGCTTTTTATCCACTGAGAAGTATGGCTATGTGCACTGTATGTTAACATGTTAACATGCTGGAATTACTAGGGGGGGAAACTCAGCTCATACTACATAATCCATTTGGACAATCAAGTATTATATTTTCGATCATCATCAGACTTTATGCCGTCCAGACTCCTAGCCAGGAAGTATGGAGGTATGCTGTTCACGGTCATTATATCTGCTGCCACCTGGCTGTGCATTAAAAATAGCTCTGTAGAGCTTTGTAAAGTACCCATGCTTTGGACCCATCTCTTTGGTGATTTTTGGGGTGTGTTGTGCGTTCCTGTATATATATTTTTTCAATTAAAATCAGAAGGATAATTTTATTAAATGCTTTGTTGAATAATCTTAAATATTCCAAGTATTTTAGATAATAAATGTACATAGACTATTAACCGTGAGTTTGATTTGCTTTATCATCCTGATGTTAATTCTAAAACTAACCAGGTTGAAAGTCACCACCAAGAAATGAGTTGTGACATTCTAGGTAATTTATGGTGGTCATCTGTATTTTTTAATCCAGGGGCATCATTGATTAATTCCTTTTCCCCCCGGTGATACGATTTTGAGGCTTCTTTATTGAGGCTGGGACTTTCCTGATAAATTGTTAACATAATGACAGCAGGTCTGACAACGGAATTAAGAGAAATTGCTGTTAGCTGAGAAGTCATGTTTTAAGAAAGAATAGAGGGCAGTGGTGGTTCAGTGGAAGAGTTCTCACCTTCCGTGCAGAACACCCGGCTTCGATTCCTGGCCACTGCACCTCAAGTACAGCCACCACTTGTCCATCAGTGGAGGCTTGCTTGTTGCTGTGATGCTGAGCAGGTTTCAGTGGAGCTTACAGACTAAGACAGACTAGGGAAAAAGGCCTGGTGATCTATTTCCAAAAATCAGCCCATGAAAACCCCGTGGATCACAATGGTCTGATCCCATTGTGCATGGGACACCTCTGTGGCAGCTAACAACGATAGGGAAGGGAACCAAGGATAAATGATACACAGTAAAAGTATTAGGTGCTATGTGCTAAGCGCTGTTTTAAATTTACTTTCTTTTATTTAATCCTTAGAACCCTGTAACTTTTATAAGTGAGGAAGTACGATTTCAAGAGGTAGTTATTTTATCCTATACACCCAAGACCCTCTAGGTCTAGGTCAGTACCCTTGCTGTGTGCTTTTATAGCACAGTGAACTTTGGTTTCACTTATCCCAGTTGCAAGGACTTTGTAATTCCTTATGTAATGTCCGTCTTCCTCACTAGCAAGTAAGCTCCCTTAGGGCTTGTATGTTTTTCTAGTTAACTGTCTAAATCTTGTTCACTAGCAAAGTGTCTTCTGTGTAATAGAAAGTGAATAAATGTTTATGAAATGAATAAATGAATGAGTTGCTTGAGGTTACAGAGGAATTGAAATAAGGCTGGCATTTGAGTCTATGCTGTTTGCACTCTATTATGCAACCTGTCCACTCATTTTGGGGAGGGGGTGCGGGGAAAGACCTTCTCGTGAGTTCCTTCCTACTTAATCAGTGCTCTCAATTCTACAGCAGCAAACGATAATTCAGAGTTTGGAGCAAACTTAACACTCCAGTTATCAGCCTATCAGCCGGTAAATGTGAATACTTGATAGGTGCTTAGCACTGTGCAAGGCCCTGTGAAATATAAAACAGTGATAAATTACTGCCTTTTTCCTTGCCAGGGATCTTGGAGTTCAGTCGTACGGCGTCCATTGTGTGCATGCGACACACCCACTCGCACGCATTCCTAAGTGAGCAGTCATCACCTAAAATCGTTCTTCCGTGCAGTTGTGTTTTTGATGCTGTCTGTTGCGGTTGAGTTCAGGATTCCTTGAAGGCAGCTGTGAGTGTACATTTGGGCAGTGTCAACACTGTAGATATCCACAGTGGCTTCAGGTTGAACAGGACACTTCAAAGTAATGAGGGCAAATAGTGGAGCTTCTCCTTCCATCTAACAGTTCGCAAGGAAGAACTGCCCTTTATAGCATAATGAACCCTGTGATGTTGCTGTCTTAACATTTCAGAAATCCTAGTAACATAACATCAGGTGAAAATCTTCTGCTGGAGGAAGACATAAGGCAGGCTCTGTGTGGCTCCTGCAAGAGAAGACCTTACTTTGCTTGTGGTTGTAAGTCACTGGACTCTGATTCTTCATCTCTTTATTTTGCATATGTTTTGTGTTTTAATTTCACAGAAGGCAGGTAAAATATCATATTTTGATATTGATTGATATTTTTCTTTATAGATCTCGAGTTGAATTCTTCGGGTATTTAATCATTTCCCTTAATCCCGCATGGAAAAGTACACATGTAGAATACACAAGAAAACATCATGTGGCTTAGGGACTTAGTAAGCATTCAACCAGTGTATTTTATACTACTTATTATTTTCAGATTATAATTTAATAATTAACAGAAATTTAATTCCAGATGTTTCTTAAATACTGTATGCAAAACATTTTGCTGGGTATTTTAGAGAAGTAGTTTTCCACTGTATACAGACAATGGTTTAAAATGTGTTGAGTACCAGGAGGGACACAAGGGAAGTATTGGCCTGGGAAACAGAGGGGGCCAGGTAGGCCGGAGACTTCATCAGCCTGGGGCTGGAGGAGCTGGATGGTGCCTGGCTGCCACTGGTGGCCACCCTGACAGGGAGCACAGCAGAGGGTGCTGGATGGAGCAGGGGTGGAGGGGGGTGCAGAACTCGAATTCTAGTGGGAAGACCGGACTTGGTGGTCTCGCTGAGGCTGGAGGATCTTTGGAGGGCATGGCCTCTGGATTCTCTGTCAGCCCAGAACTAAAACAGTTTCCAAGGCCAACTCTTCAGACAGGTATTGGACTGGACTGTGGGACATAAACTGATACTTGTGAGGAGTGTGCCTCTTAGCTCAAGTAGATGCAAGAGACTAAACAGGCCGCTTTTGTCCAGAGATGGGATGGGAGGGTAGAGAGGGTTGGGAGCTGGTTGAATGGACGTGGGGAATCGGGGGTGGAAGGGAGGAGTGTGCTGTCACGGTGCGGGGAGAGCAGTTAGGGTCACATAACAATGTATGTATAAATTTTTGTATGGGAAACAATAAAAAAAAAAATGTGTTGAGTAAAGAAAATGCACAATGATAAGAAAACTATGAATTCAGTAATGCTTTTTAAATGAATTTGTTTGGTATTCATATCGGTATCTTGCACATATGTTGAAAAACTAGTAATCGTTTGTACGTGGTTTATTATTTTTAGAGTATAGAGCCCTTATATGTAATATACAATGAAACCCATGAGAGCCAGAACTCGATGGGACTGTCTTGTTTTTCCAAGTCTCGCAAATTTTCCCCCTTTGACAGGGTGCAGTCTTACACTTTTCTGTCACTGAGTTTAGTGAAAATATTTGAGCTTTCCTTCTCTGACAGGTTTTCACCCTAACACAGGTTCCAGCTTTTGCTGGTTTTACTATATGATATGAAATGATATGATATAATAAAAATAAAAAAACATATTGCCATTGAGTCGATTCCAACTCATAGTGACCCTATAGGACAAAGTAGAACTGCCCCATAGGGTTTCCAAGAAGTGGCTGGTGGATTTGAACTGCCGACCCGTTCAGCAGCTGAGCTTTTAACCACTTCGCCGCCAGGGCTCCGTGATAATGTAATACAGATACACAAATAAATACCATTCAGGAAAAATTGATGAAAATATCATAAAAGAAGTGCAGGCCCAGAGCTGTGCCAAGGCCAAAGAGAAGAGAACTTGGTTATGCACCAGTCTCTTGGTTAGGCATCCGTAAATGCGCAGTGAGTAATACAGAAATGGAAAGAACTGTCTGCCCTCTAGAGGCTTACTATTCTGTATAAAAGATGCAGAAATCTACTGTATTAAGTATCATTATGGATCCATAAAATTTTACAGAAGTGGGAGATGGGGTGGTGGCAATGAATTCTAATAGGGTGGGATAACTTGGGAAAACACAGAAGAGTTGATGTTTGAGCTCATTCCTCAGTTTCATTCAGTTTTTCTAAATTCCATTGAGAAAAAAATTTTAGTGTGTTTTGTGTCAAGTTTGTGAAATCATCACAGTTTTACTCCTCTTTCCAGAAAACTGTAGCTGCGCTCTGCCTCTCGGTTCAGCCCTCCGTGTTGGGGGCAGTCAGGTGCTTTTGTCAGCTGAGCTCTTCTTCAGCCGGAGACCTCAAACATCACAGTCAGTGGTGATGCTAAATTTGAAAGGTTACAGGTGTAGCTTTATTAACCTTATTATTCCCATTAATTATATATGTATAAACATGAAATGTTTTACTTAATATGTTTAATAGTGCTTTTTGTGGACTAAGTTAATTGGAAAAATATATCATCTTAAGCTGGTATTGTTTGTCTACACAGAACGTTTCCAGTTTTCTTTGTCTCAGTGATCACCTGTAGTCATGTTGGGTTATTGTTGTTCCGTCGGTGCCTTCTCCATACGTAGGTCATTTCCTAGAGCTGTCTGTCCCTCTCTGATTTTAGATTGCAGCCTATCCAAACCCTGGTTACATCAGCTACACAGCTCCTGTGAGATGCTGGATTCTCTTCTATGTGCTGTGCAGACGTGAACACATGTACAGCTCCTAACCGTCCTGTGGTATAAGTCCTGTACTTATCTCTGTTTCACAGGTGAGGAAACTGAGGCACAGAAAGGTTCAAGTACTTTGCCCAAGACTAAACAGCTAGTAAGTGTAGTATAAATTCCTTAGGATACCAGCAAATAAATATTTAAAATTCAGTTTTCAAAATCATATTCTAAAACAAATACTGGTTTTGTTTTGAATTTCTGTGGCATTTACTGTCTGAACAGAAGTCCCCTGGAAAAAATACCTTTGTAACAGTGAACTATGTGCTGCTACTCTCTTACTGGCTCCTTAAAACTCTGATTACATAAACCCCGCTAATGATCCTTTGCTTGAGGGGGGAATATAAGGCTGCTCATGGGTCATTCACACTAATCATCTGTTTCTTGTTGTTTTCAATGAAATATTTGTAATCTTTTTGATTATTTTGGTTTTTAAATATGTATTTTTTAAAATTTCAGTGTCACAGAGAGTAGTATCATGACTCAGTTTTGGTGACTTGAACCCTATGGCTTTTTACTGTTTAACCTCCTGTCTTAGTCATCTAGTGCTGCTATCACAGAAATACCACAAGTGGATGGTTTCTAACAAATGGAAATTTATTCTCACACAGCCTAGTAGGCAACAAGTCCAAATTCGAGGCATCAGCTCAAGAGGAAGGCTTTCTCTCTCTGTTGGCTCTGGAGGAAGGCCCTTGTGATGCATCGATCTTCCCTTGGTCTGGGAGCATCTCAGCATAGGAACCTCAGGTCCAAAGGACACGCTCTGCTCCCGGCACTGCTTTCTTGGTGGTATGAGGTCCCCATCCCCATGTGTCTCTGCTCGCTTCTGTCTCTTATGTCTCAGGAGAGATTGGCTTAAGACACTTATCTAATCTTGTAGACCTCATCAACATAACAGCTGCTAATCCATCTTATTACATCATAGTGATAGAGTTTAGAACACATAGGGAAATCACTTCAGATGATAAAATGGTAGACAGTCATACAATACGGGGAATCATGACCTAGCTAAGTTGGCAGATATTTGTAGGGGACACAATTCAATCCATGACACCTCCTTCTTAGACAGTTTCCCAACTTAGTAGTTGTAAGACCTTCCAAGCAGAAGTATGTAATCTGAAGTCAGCTACTGGCAGAGTGACATTAAGTCAGTCAGGTGTCTGCCCATCAGTTTGTCTCATTTTAAAATGAGAAAGAAGCGATGATAATAGTACCTATCTCCAGGGTTGTTGAAAGAATTGAATTACTTTATAGGCATAAATTACTGAGTACACGGACATGTATATATGTTAATAATGCTATTAGCTGTGGCTTCATGTTTGTATCTAATGCTGTGTTCTGGTAAGTACTGACCAGTTACTGGGTGCTTCCTGTGGTCAGTGCTGAGGGATATAGAGATGAGTCTGATTGCAGACTTCTTGGCTCTTTTTAGATAGTTGCAGGAATCACACCAACACTGTCGGAAGAACAAAGACTGAGGATACAGGGAATGTTTTGTCTGGGAGGATTTGGAGAGGTAGATTTCAGTGAAAGATGTTTTTTGAAATTGGGCTTTTGATGATTTGGGGAAGGAAATGAGTAGGGGTAGAAAAGTTAGTCTTTTATTTTTTGTATTTTTTTCCTTGGTCAAGCCTTAGTGTATTATAGTGAATTTCTTAGAACATCAGCAAATGAGTATTCTTATTTAATATTTTAAAACATCACATTCTAAAACAAAAGGTGTTTTTTCTATTCCTTTAATAATCTTTTCTTGTGTCCACTAGGTGGTGAAGAGAGTAAGAGCCAATATACAGAATTTCACAGAAAAATCAATGAAAGGATTCTCCTCATGCTATGAGGAAGTGTTTCGTGCTTCCATGGCCAATAACTACCTTTACATAGATGATTGTTAGCAGTAGAAACTCAGCCCAGTGTTTCTGAAAGGATTTCCCACTAAGTTCTTCTTTGTTCCTGTCCTCACTCTCTTTGTGTTAAACATTCTTCATCCATCAGTCTTTAAACTTGCTAGGTAATAATTAAAAGCCACTTGATCATTGTCGTCTTTTTACGGGAAACGCGTTTCACCCCTTCAGTTCAGTCTTCTCAGCCTTAACTGTGGTGTCGCCACCATCATACTCCGCTTCCCAAACGGTGTCACTCAGATTTGTTCCTGTAGAGTAGAGGCAGCTGAGACCTAGAGGAGTTTTACTAATTGGTCATCATTGGAATAGACCAGTATTATTTGGTCTGCATTAGGGTTACATAATTTCAGTTTACAGACACAGTGATTGCAGTTAAATCAATGGGATTAATATTTGAAAACTGGAAGGTGGACATCCCCGGCAGTCTCACTGTTGTGTCTGTGGGAGGTAGATATTCTTGTGAAGGAAGAGTGTTGGGAATAGTCGTAGCTAAAGGTTTCTTTTGTTTTTAACTAGGAAAATATTAGCAAATTGTTTCGTTGTGCTTAATAAGCCTATGTTGAATGCCTGCTACCTATAAAGACTTTTCCTAGGTGATAATTTCAACAATTGAATATGTAATTATTTTAATCTTCACTATTATTAGAAAATAATTTGCTTCAAAAACATGATTGTTGTTGGACTCAAGTTCAAGTTAAAAAAATGTTTTTGAGGTCATCTTTTTAGCTGGAGTCAGTGAGGAATTAGATTATGTGAAATCTACTTTGTGCCGGTTTTTCAATGAGCATTTCTTAAACTAATTTAAGATTAGATGTGCAGCTGGAGATGGTTATATGACTGAGCTTTGTCGCTTGGCATAAAGTGTATATATTCATAATCAGTGTTATATTGGAAGTGTGGTTTGCTTAAATATGTAATAATTACAAATTTCTTTCTTGAGGAGGTTTTGGCATGTGAACTGTCACATTAAGAGCACAGTAGGAGTGGGAGTCTTGGGCTCATTTGTCTGACTAGAAATGCATAATTAAAAGAGGCTCTCAGCAGGGGTGGGGACAATCAGTGTGTTCTGATGCTTCATGTTATAGAATTACTTTGTTGTTCAAACAGATACTGTAATTAGAGCATAATTTTAAACTTCATAGTGTAGGGCAGTGACTTGAGTTTATCAAAAACCAACCTTAAACAAAAATAGTGGATGTCTCAAATGTTGAGACTTTTTTTCACTTAGTATTTTTATGTTACTGTATATAGCAGCTTTAAAAGTGAAATGGGTGGTATTTTATTGAAAAGAGACAGTGTTTTTAATTAGCCCTAATTTAGTAATACTGCTGGAGATACGCGTGGTGTATGAAGGCCAAATTTTAGTTTTCGGGCCTCACACTTAATGAAAATTTTGAAGACTGGAGGAGAATTCGGTGTGTTAGTCACAGGTTTATACTTCTTGTATATTTGTGTCATTAAAATTTTATAAGTGATTTTCACATTTAGGAAAAAAACATTCTATTTTTGTTGGTACGGGAGATCTGTTTCACTAAGTGTTTCTCTCCCAGTTTTTTACGTTGATCTTCATGTGACTTATTCAGGAATTCATTGATGAGGAAAGAGTACTTGGAATTAGAGAGGACCAATTTAAAAAAGAAAAACTAAACACCAAATCTACTACATAATCTCGAGTAATCTGTTTCTGTATCTTCATCTAAAGTCCTTTGAGGACAGGAGATGCATGGAATTCCACACAAAATTGTTTAAAGGTAAAATGGTAAAGTAGAAAGAGTTCTAAAGGTTCCAAGAAATCGCTTCTGTTTATGACTCATTCTCTGATTTATGATGTTATTTTAGGGTGTCAGTTTGCTTAATTCTAGGAGTCTCGTGTAGGTGATATCCTCTGATAGAAGTTAATTGTTGAGAGTATGGGCTCTATAGAGTGACTCTGCCTTGGCACAGTATCTTGGCTCTGCAACCCTCACTATCTGTATACTAGGGCAGGTCGTGTCTGCCTCCACTTGCCCTTTAAAATGATTGTAATAATAATAATAATGTTGTTGTTGTTAGATGCCATTGAGTCAGTTCCGGTCCATGGCAACCCTGTTTACAACAGAACGAAACACTGCCTGGTCCTGTGCCATCCTCATAATCGTTGTTATGATTGAGCCCATTGTTGGGAGTTTTTTTTTTAAATTGTATTTTAGACCAAGGTTTACAGAACAAATAGATTCTCATTAAACGGTACACATACCGTTTTATGACAGTGGTTAACAACCCCACGATATGTCAACACTGTCTCTTCTCAACCTTGGTGCTCTATTACCAACTTTCCTGTCCCCCTCCTGCCTGTGGTCTTTGTCCCTGGACTGTTACGCTCCATTAGTCTCATTTTGTTTTATGGGGCTGTCGAATCTTTGGCTGAAAGGTGAACCTTGGGAGTGACTTCATCACTGAACTAAAAGGGTGTCCGGGGACCATACTCTTGGGGTTTCTCCAGTCTCTGTCAGGCCAGTAAGTCTGGTCTTTTTTTGTGAGATAGAATTTTCTTCTATATTTTTCTCTAGCTCTGTTTGGGCCCCGCTGTTGTGATCTCTGTCACGGCAGTCGGTGGTAGCCGGGCACCATCTGGTTATACTGGACTCAGATTGAGCGTATTGTTGAAGCCACTGTGTCAGTCGATCTCATAGAGGGTCTTCCTCTCTTTCACTGACCCTCTACTTTACCAAGCTTGATGTGCTTCTCCAGGGACTGGTCCCTCCTGATAACATGTCCAAAATACATGAGACAAAGTCTCGCCATTCCGCTTCCAAGGAGCATTCTGGCTGTTCTTCTTCCAAGACAGACTTGTTCGTTCTTCTGGCAGTCCACAGTGTTTTCAATATTCTTGGCTAAAGGCATCAAATAGTGCTTCATTAACTTGGGCGTTGGGAGGATTAGATGAGACGATGTGTTTATGTTGCTTAGCATAGTACTTGGCAAGCACCAAGTATTCATTAATAAAAGCTTAGTTGCTGTTATCATCGTTATTATCCTCATCATCATTATCTTCACTTCTGATTTTGTTTCTTTATCATCACCTGAGAAGGTAACAGTTATTTGAAATGTGTTATGTATCTGTAATATTGCTATTAATTATGTAAACCTTTATATAGGGTTCCTATGAGTTGGAATTGACAGTGCACAACAAAAAATATTTTTGGTACTTTTTTCTATCTGCTCTGTCAGGTAGGAATGGTATTATAAAGTTGTCTAATATGATACTAAGCTTTAATTTACTGTACAAGTAAAACTGTTTCCCATTTCCTTGAATCTTGTCACTTCACCCCTTAAAAGATTCAAGGTCAGTGGTTTTGAGCTTTGGACGTATTTTATAAACATAGTAATCATTTATATGTAATTGATGTTTACTGTTAATTTGCTAATGAGATACATCTTTAGTGTTGCAGTTTTGAAGCAGTTTTTGACCCTTATTATGTTTCATTCTTCTGATACATTGAGACAAGGCCATGTTAAGGGGTTAGAGTAAAGGAAAAGCTCTCTTTGGTGGGATGTCAAAATCAGACCTCATGCACATTACTGTAGAACTCCTGAGAGAATTGACTGGCAGAGAAGAAGTAAGAGAACAAGAATAAAAGACAGGGTGAAGATCATCAAAAGTAACTGGCAACTTAAATAAGTCAAAAAGAAGCAAACCCAGAGACCAGGATACGTGAGCAAGGGAGAAGAGATGGGTGATTGTGTAGAAAGAGATACAGTGATAGTGCAGCAGAGCACTGTGGGGAAAGCTGTCAGAACAAGGCCAGGGGCCGACTGCAGAACAGACCATCAATTGCTCATATGCAAGTTCAAGTTGAAACTGAAGAAAATTAGAACAAGTCCGAGAGCACCAAACTACGACCTTGAGTATATCTCACCTGAATTTAGAGACTAGATAGATTTGATGCATTGAACACTAATGACCTAAGACCAGAGGAGTTGTGGAATGACATCAAGGACATCATACATGAAGAAAGCAAGAGGTCATTAAAAAGACAGGAAAGAAAAGACCAAAATAGATGTCAGAAGAGACTCTGAAACTTGCTCTTGAATGTTGAGTAGCTAAAGCAAAAGGAAGAAATGATGAGTAAAAGAACTGAAGATTTCAGAAGACGGCTTGAGAAGACAAAGTAAAGTATTATAATGATGTGCAAAGAGCTGGAGATAGAAAACCAAAAGGGAAGAACGGGCTTGGCATTTCTCAAGCTGAAAGAACTAAAGGAAGAATGCAAGCCTCGAGTTGCAGTAGTGAAGGATTCTATGGGGGAAAATATTAAACGATGCAGGAAGCATCGAAAGAAAGCAGAAGGACTACACAGTGTCATTATACTAAAAAGAATTGGTCGACGTTCAACCATTTCGAGAGGTAGCATATGGTCAGGAACCTATGGTACTAAAGGAGGAAGTCCGGGCTGCACTGAAGTCACTGGTGAAAAGGAAGGTTCTGGGAATTGACAGAATCGCAACTGAGATGTCAGCAAATGGATGTAGCACTGGAGGTGCTCACTCATCTATGCCATGAAATTTGGAAGCTACCTGGCTAACCGACTGGAAGAGGTCCATATTTATGCCTGTTCCCAAGAAAGGTGATCCAACTGAATGCAGAAATTATCGAACAATATCATTAATATCACACACAAGTGAAATTTTGCTGAAGACCATTCAAAAGCGGCTGCAGCAGTATATTTGCAGGGAACTGCCAGAAATTCAGGCCAGTTTCAGAAGAGGATATAGAACCAGGGATATCACTGCTGATGTCAGATGGATCCTGGCTGAAAGCAGAGAGTACCAGGAAAATATTTACCTGTGTTTTATTGACGATGCAAAGGCATTTGACTGTGGATCATAACAGATGATGGATAACATTGTGAAGAATGGGAATTCCAGAACACTTAGTTGTGCTCATGAGGAACCTGTACATAGATCAAGAGGCAGTTGTTCAAACACAACAAGGGGATACTGGGTGGTTTAAAGTCAGGAAAGGTGTGCGTCAGGGTTGTATCCTTTCACCATACCTATTCAGTCTGTGTGCTGAGCAGATAATCCGAGAAGCTGGACTATATGAAGAAGAACGCGGCATCAGGATTAGAGGAAGACTCATTAACAACCTGTGATATGCAGAGGACACAACCTTGCTTGCTGAAAGTGAAGAGGACTTGAAGCAGTTACTGAAGAAGATCAAAGACCACAGCCTTCAGTATGGATTACACCTCAACATAAAGAAAACAAAAATCCTCACAACTGGAACGAATAAGCAACATCATGATAAACGGAGAAAAGATAGACGTTGTCAAGGATTTCATTTTACTCGGATCCACAGTCAACATCCATGGAAGCAGCAGTCAAGAAATCAGACGATGCATTACATTGGGCAAATCTGCTGCGAAAGACCTCTTTAAAGTGTTGGAAAGCAAAGATGTCGCCTTGAAGACGAAGTTGTGTCTGACCCAAGCCATGGTATTTTTAATTGCATGATATGCATGCAAAAGCTGGACAATGAATAAGGACCAAAGAAGAACTGTGAGGCCTTTGAATTGTGGTGTTGGCGGAGAATATTGAATATACCACGGACTGCCAAAAGAATGAACAAATCTATCTTGGAAGAAACACAACCAGAATACTACTTAGAAGCAAGGATAACGAGACTACCTCTTAGATACTTTGGACATGTTGTCAGGAGGGATCAGTTCCTGGAGAAGGACATGATGCTTTGCAAAGTACAGGGTCAGAGAAAAAGAGGAAGACCCTCAACGAGATGATTGACACAGTGGCAGCAACAGTGGGCTCAAGCATAACAACGATTCTGAGGATGGCGCAGGACCGGGCAGTGTTTCTTGTTCTGTCGTACATTGGGTCACTGTGAGTTGGAACCATCTCAGCGGCAACTGACAACAGCAGCAGCAGCAGCAGCAGCAATTCTCTGGGGCTTGATGTGGGGCCCTCTTCCCTCCCTCTCTGCTGTTTCCCCCTCACACCATCACCCCCAGTCACTTCCATCCAGCTCTTTAAAGGATTATATTTGATTTTACTTTTTGTTGCTAAGTTGTGCACAGTCGTCTCAACATATCCGAGGGGGATTGGTTTCAGGAGCCCCCCGCGGATACTGAAATCCACAGATCCCATATATAAAATGGAGTAGTATTTGCTATATAAGTAGATGTTATCTTGTATTGTTTAGGGAATAAAAAAGTCTGTGCATGTTCAGTACATACCCAACCAACCACTTTAGACCTGGTTACCTAGTACATGTCAACAACTACATAACTTTTTCCTCCCCTAATATTTTCAGTCCTTGGTTGATTGATCAGAACCCGCATAGAAGGAGGGCGATTGACTGTACTTATACTACTGTGAGTTGATTTTATTGAGTTTTCATTTCCTTCATTCATGGTGGTGAGTACTCAGTGGGGCCTTTTCAGGTGGAAACGCATATCCTTCAGTTCTGTTCCGTAAGTATCATGTTGATGACTTTTATGCCTTCGGTTTCTGTTTCTTGGTGGAGAGCCTGTCAGTTGCTGAACCTCATGGACTAGTCCTCTGATTTTTATATTATTCTCGACCCTTTTCCATCTCTGTCTTGTTCTGCTTGCAGGGAGAATTCCTGAATTTTTATCTTCCAACCTTTCTATTAAGTTTTCATTTTTGCTGTAGTTTTAGTTTGCAAGACTCCTTTTTTGGTTTTGAATTCTTCTTTAATGGCTTTTTTTTTTTTTTTTTTTTTTTTTTTTACCTGTTTCTGGGTTGCAGTATGTCTTATAACTCTGAGGAATTTTGAATTTTTCTTCCCCCTGCTCAGTGGTTGCTATGTTCAGGTTATTTGTTTGTTTTTGTCCAGCTGGTCAGACTCCCAGGGAAGGACCTCTCCTGACTCCAATGGTGGGCCTGGCTGCCCTCACTGGGGGGACGCTGGAGGTCTCAGCCTTCAGTGTGTCTTCACCTTCCTTTAGAAGATCAGTTTCTCGTCTTTTGCTGGGACCAAGGAGTGCTAGCTACCCAGCGCTTTGGGGAGAAAGGATGTAGAAATCCAACTGCTGCTTAGGAGAGTTCAGCCAGCCCTCCAGTCTTAGTGTCTCCCTCACCCTCACCTCCAGGGCTGCCAATTCCTGCAGCCTTTTGGGGGTTCTGTGGTGTAAATTGGGTTCCTTCTTGGCTTTCCTTACTCTGAGGACCCAGAATTTTGCTTTCTGGGGTCTGTTACATCAGTTACCCCTAAGCCATCTGTTTTCTGGTTCTTAATTTTTTTTTTTTTTTTTTTTTTTACTGTTTTCTTTTGCAGTTTTTTCTTTCTTATGAGTTTATACATTTAAACTCTATTAGTAGGAAGGAGTTAAAGTACATGATTGCATTGATTTTACCATCTTTATCTGGGAATTCATGCTCCTTCAACGGTTTGTTGTTTTTTTTTTTTTTTTAATGGCAAGCAAAACTTTATTTTGAAACAAACGTTAGGATAGATGTACTTTTCTTTTTGTATTTTTAATTGGCATTGTTGTCGAATCAGTTAAAACTATACATTTGCCAAGCTGTTTTTACACCTGAAACATTTTACTTCTCCAGTAAGGCAGACGAGCAAGTTACAGTGCAACTTTGTTTCCTGTTCCCAGCATACAAATAGCGCCCCCCCTTAATCCCCTGGCTTTTGTCTTCCGCTGCAGGAAGGTTTCTGTGGCAGGTCACTTATGATTTTAGTGTAGCTTTATTGTTAGCTTTTCTAAAACCCTCTGGATTATAAATGTTGCTCAGGTTGTCCGTGCACTAGTGTCTGTGTCACACACTCCAGCTCTAATGTCTTCACTGATTCTGACATCTGTGTCAGCTCTAGGTCGGTGGCAGTTGATTGGTTTTTCTTCTCTCGTGTCCTGGTTTCCTGCTGCTTGCTGCTTTGCATGCCTGTGATTTCTGACTGGATGGCAGAGTGTGAATTTTACCTTGTTGGCTAGATGTTTTGTATTCTTACAAGTATTCTTGAACTTTGTTGTCAGGTGCAGTTAAGTTAGTTGGAAATGGTTTGATCTTTTAGGTCTTCGTTTTAGGAACTTTTTTGAGCTGGCGGTGCTGTCACAGTGCTCAGTCCAGCCATAATTATTCTCATGACCGAGGCAAGACTCCTCAGTGTCCTCTACGCTGGGAGCGTGAGGCATTCGTCCTGGCCCTGGGTGAGCGCCAGGCACCGGCCTGCAGGCCGTTCCTCCAGTGCCCGCTGATCAGGGGCAGCTGAGGACAGGAGGCCCTCTGCGGGTCTCCAGAGAGCAAGGCCATTGGCCTCCCTACACTCTGGAGGCTCCAGGCCCCACCGGCCTGCCCTCCCTGGGCCACAGCCTGGAAATGCTGGAGCCAGTGAGCTAGGCATCACAGTGCCCACCTCCCTCGTTGCTCATCAGCCAGGGGTCGCTGTCCTTAGTTGCTTCCTGTCCAGTGTCTTGAAAACTGGTGTCTCCTATATTTTAATCATTTATTGGTTGCTTCAGGACAGAGCGTAAATCCTGTTACTCATCTTGGCCAGGAGCAAAAGTCCCTTGTGCGTACGTACGTAGGTGCACTGTTAGGTTCACCAAATAATACAAGTAACTTTATAATGTCTGTCTACAAAGAAATTAATGGATGAATAAAATGAAACTTTGGAGGGAAAATTTGGCAACATTTCTCAACATAAAAATTAAAATCTGCATTTTTCTTGCTGGAGCAGAGGTATGGGTACAGATTTACACATTTTACATTCTTCGGCATAAAGATAACTCTGAGCTTCCCAGTCTTGACTCATTACGTCCTCGGTTTTTTGTGGTGCCCCTGTATCAGAAGAAATACCTAACAGTTCATTTATTAAATAGTTACTTCCAAACACCTTAATTAGAATTTATATTATAATAGCTTAGTATTCATTTTTTTAAAGCACACATAAATTGAAAGAAAAACATTTTATTTTAGTCTTAAATAGTCACAGTTATTTATTAATGGAATCTGTGGGGACACACCCTCGTGTCCTGTTCCACATTATTTTTTATCTAGACTTGCTTTTTAATCAAAACCTTGGGTGGTGCAAACGGTTAACGTGTTCAGCTGCCAACCAAAAGGCTGGAGATTCGAGCCCACTCAGAGGCACCCAGGAAGAAAGGCTTAGCGACCTACTTTTGAAAAATCAGCCATTGAAAACCCTGTGGACTAAAGAGAACAGTTCCACTTTGACACACATAGGGTCATCATGAGTCAGAATCAACTCAACGACATCTGATTAATGTTGAAATAGTCAAATATTTTGAACTAGTAGTTTGTATGGTGTCTGATAGACAGTGACTGTTGCTGTACTTCACATGACATTACAATATCCCATTGCACCCCCATGAGTTCACCATGCTCACTGTGAATCCATGTCTGGGAACACTTACGTAGCCTATGATAGGATTGTGGAAAGTTCTTTTCGTCTAATTTCACATTTAAAGCATTTGGATGTGTTTTCATACTAACGATACTAATGGAAACTAAAGGCAGAAGCATATACTTTACCGTTAGAACTTCTACCCTTACTGGTTAAGCTTTATAGATTTTTCATAGCGTTGCCTCTGTGAACATGTGAGATGTAGCAGAAAGCTGCTAGTGCTTTTGCACTAAGAATTTGTTTTAGCGGTTTTATTTTCTGTGATTGGAACCTCAAAATTTGGTAAACAGTGGCATTTAAGATAGACGTTCGGCAGCAGCTCCTGTCTCTTGTTTACTTTGTTACCTCGCTCTGAGCCAGGTCCATTTATTGCTGTAAAACTTAAAACAAGAAGCAAAGAATAGTCTTAAGTGGAAGGGATATGTGACTCACTGTGCTTCGAAAGCTCCCTCTTTTGTAGCTTGACAAGGTTGCCAACATGGGGACATCCCTTACTAGATGATTTCAAGACATCACAGAAATGAAACATAGGTATTCTCTACTAAATTTACGTTTATGACTTGATATAATTAAAGAGTGACCTTAGAGTTAGTTCGCTGTTTAAAAGTAAAGTCGATGGATTTAACAGCTAAGACTGTTCTTACCTTTAGTGCTTGTTGTGACTATAAAGAAATGTTTTTGTAATTACCACTTGAAATACTTAATGCAAATGGCATTTATGTTACATAATAATGTCTGTGTAAAATACTGTTCCTAATCTTGAAGACAACCAGTGTACTAAAAGCAGTTATAATGAGGTGGAAAGATCGCTGAATTTGAGAATGAAAACTTTGGTTCAGCTCTTAAATTAGCAGCTTATTTGCTGTGATCTTGACAAGTGACTTGCTTAACCTTGGTGAGCTTCTGGACTCATCAGTAAAAGACAGAAATGATAACATGCCTCTTAAAGTGTTTTCATGATAATTTGAGGGTGAACCAAACACACATTTCTTAGTGCATCGCGGGACCACAGGGGTTGTGATTGTCTTGCTCACTGAGGTATGTTAGCATCTGGTTCCCTGTCTGTGGTACGTAGTAGAAGATGCTCAACAAATATTTATTGTTGAATTAACCAACATTGGACCCAGTAATCTCACAGCCAGACTTTTTGTCAGGAAAACAATTCAGAAAGTTTATATTGTCATCACACCAAAATAATGAAAACATAGCTTAAATAATTGGTAACAAGTTAGTGTTATGCTGGATGCACCCTCTCTTTGAGGAGAGTAATTTGTAACAGTGTACTTTGTAATTTTTTTTAGGAGGAGCAAAATAGAGGCAAGCCCAACTGGGAACATCTAAATGAAGATTTACATGTACTAATCACTGTGGAAGATGCTCAGAACAGAGCAGAAATCAAACTCAAGAGAGCAGTTGAAGAAGTGAAGAAATTACTGGTACCTGCAGTAAGTAATAATTTCCGAATCTGAGATTTGGGTCCCACCTCCCCTTTTCAGTTTGATTTTAAATTATTATAATATTTATGCTGATAAAGGATAGGTTATTGTTTGTTAGAGATTTTAGTAAACCACAGAATATGTAAGTAGTTTATAACACATTTAATGCAGTACAGTAGACAAGCTTAGACATTCCGCAGATCCAGGAAAGCCTGTTTATTCTTTGTGAAAAAAAGTGTCATGTGGGGCACAAACTTAATTAATGGCCAACTGTTCAACAGCAGTGTTAAACTTTTAAAGTTTTTGTATCACTCTCATCATTATGGGGGAAGGTATAAGCACACCGCGATCAGTCCGAGTGACGAAATAGGCTTTCTTCTCTTGATCAGTAGCTCCTTGTGAGCAAGTGATGAGTGTTGAGAAGCCCCGACGTCTAATACGCTGAATGAGCTCTGTTAGGAGGAAGATGTTCTCTGACTAGCATTTGTCTGCCAGTTACTCTGCTAGCATGTCCTGTGTCCTACAGAAAGATTAATGTCACAGTGAAATTCCCCAGGTGATAAAAGGTTCTTTTTTAATAAAAATAAAAACTAACTTTTACTAAAGTACCAGGCACCATTCTGAGCACTGCTCACACTTTGACTCATTTAATACTAATTTCTGACATGTTAAGAACTATTGAAGTTTTTATTAGGGGTCTCGGATAAGGCGTTACAGGTAACTTTAGAGGGTGACAACTCATGAGAAATTTCCTGGTCACCTTTGTATTTCCATCGTCCCTCTCTCCTCCCCTCCCTCCTCCTCTCTTTTGCCATCTCCCCCTTCTACAATCTAGAAATGACAGTTGGATTAGTACAGATTATTCTTTTTCAGTGGGAAATGGAAAAAAAAAAAGATTGGTTTTCTAAGTCATTAAAATATTTTTCTTATATTAGTAAAAATATGCAGACCCTAAGTAGCTATAGAAAAAACTACGACAATTGTTAGTATTCTGTCCAACAAAAATTTATTGGTATTTATGTAAATGAGTATGGTGTCTGGTGTTCTTTATTTTCCAGATAGTCTATTCTGTAAATAAACTCACAAAGTCATAAGCATTTCTCCTTTACTTGACAACTTGATTAACTTCTTGGAAAAAAAGAATTTCATGTAAATTCTGCTTAATAAGGCTTATCAGAAACATAAACTAAAATCTGTATTTGTACATTATTAAGCCATGTAATCTTTCTTCATCCTTTTCGTTGATCTAATTGAAAAACTACAGAAAAGGGGATTTTGTCAGCATGTTGGGCTGTTAGTCCCATGCTCAGAAAAAGTTGCTTAACATTTAGCATTATTTTATTGCTGTGTATAACCAAAAAATAGTCAGCTGATACTACACTAGGCAGATGAGTTCATCTAATATAGCAAGTAGAGCTGTGTCTAATAACTAAAACTTACCTGTTAGATTATTCTAATCATTCTGTCAGCTGCTTTAGTTCTGAAAAGTATTAACCTGGGAAAGAACTTGGAATTAGAAGCTGTCATGCTAACCAGCAATGTGTCTTTCAGAAAATCAGTTAACTTTTTTGTGTCTGTTTCCTCTTTTTTGGGCACGCATCTGCGCATGCACACACACACTTCACACCATACCCACAGATTTAGTCATTCTGTGTTTATTTGAATTTTTCAAAACCGCGAGCTTTTTCTTACCCATGAGCCTTTGTAGTTCGTTCAGCAAATGTTTATTGCGTGCTTGCTGTAGGCTAGACACTGTGTCTGCCCTTGAGGGGACAGAGAGCCTAAAGCTCACCTACAGAGTTCCTTTGTTCATGGAGCTTCTGCTGTTTGTGGTGGAGGAGGAATTGGGTGACTGACAAGAAGCAAAACAAATATTAACTATGTTGTAATAAAGTGCTATGAAGAAAAATAAAGTAGGGTAACGGAATGGAGAGTGGTGCATTAGGGAAATTGTATTTTATACAGGATGATTAGAGAAGGTCTCTGAGAAGGTGACATTTGAGAGTAGACCTTACTGAAGTGTGGTGCAGCCATTTGGATACAGGCGATGAGTGTTCTCAGCAGAGGGCAGTCAGTGCAGTGGCCCTGCGGCATGTTGGAAGAGCATCCGTGAGGCCACTGTGGAGCTTGGCAAGCAGTGTAGGTGAAAGATGTGCGTGGAGTGGATGGCAGATGATGTAGGCTTTAGGCCACGGTAAGGATACTGGATGTTAGTCTGAGATGAGGAGCTGTCGGAGGATTTTGAGGTGAGAAATGACATAACCCACTTTATATTTCAAAGAATCATTCTGGCTGCTAGTCTGAGAATAGATTTTGAGGGGGACGGTGAAAGCAGGAATGCCGGATAGGAAGCATCTGTACTTCACGTAAGAAGTGAAAGTGACTTGGGCTAGTGTTGAAAGCAGAGTAGTGTTCAGGTGTGGATTTATTCTGAACGTGAGGCTGATGGACGTTCTGATGGGTCGGGTGTGGCACGTATGCGGTGGCGCCAAAGTTCTTCCCCTGCGCAGCTGGGGTTGTCTTTCATGTGCATGGTTACAGCAGCAGGTTTAAGAGGGAAGTCAGGAAGTTGAATTTGGAAGTGTAAACGTTGAGATATCCCTATTAGATACCAAATGTTGGATAGGCATTTTAGTATAACAGTCAGGAGTTAGGTGAGAAAATGGCACTAGAATATATAAATTTGGGACTCATCGTCATACCAAAGTGTTCGGGGCTATAGGACTGGATGATCTCACCAGAAGTGGGATATGGGTAGAGAAGAGAGTCTGAGGGCTGAGCCCAGGGGTACGTCAACATACGGAGGTCAGGACCAAGCAGAGGATTCAGAGGAGCCTGAGGGAGGAAAACCAGGACAGCATGGAGTGAAGAACTCCTCAAGGAGTGAATGGTCACTTTTGTTCAGTTAAAATACCAGTGGAGAGCTAACCACTGGGTTTGGCAAGTAATGGTCATTGGTGACCTTGCCACTCAGTTTCTTTTGGAATGTGGGAGTTAAACATCTGATGGCTGTGGGTTTAAGAAAGAATGGGGCAAGAGGAAGAGAAGCTGGGATTTTTTTTTTCCCCCCTAAGAGTTCATTATTTAGGTAAATGATCCTGTGCCTCCCCTCTGGTGGTCTTATCCTCTCCTCCACCTCAGCCACCCACTCCCAAGATGGTCTCCTCCTTGTGCTTTCTCATCAGGAATAAAAGCACCCTCCAGACATAGAGTAGCAGAGTGTCCAGCAGCGGGCATTTCCCTTATTTCAGTGAGGACATGCTGAGTATATGTACTGGCGGGATAACTCTCTTGAAGTAGAATTACTGGGTTAAAGGGTAGGTGCGTTTTAAAATTTAATACATCACTTACAGTGAAATTTCTAAGTTGCTTTCCAGAGAATTTGTATCAATTTATAGTCCTGCTAATATTGTATGGAAATGCCTGTTCAGTGTAGTCTCAAGTCTTGGGTATGACCAGACTTTCCATCTTCACTTTTCTAATAGGTTTTTTTCAAAAGCCTTTTTAATTTCAAAAATTTGAGTGAAGTAATTTTTATGGTTCTTATAACTATTTGTTATTTTAGGACACTTTTTGTGTTAAAGAGATATATGATATTATGGGTATTTTTGTAATTTAAAAACTATATTTTTATCTTCATGTTTATATCTTGATCAGGAACATAATCCCTAATTTCCTGTTGTTTCTGTGGGGAGTATGATTCACTTTACACGATCATTTACAGAAAGAGTTTGCAGCTAAAGTCGGGAGTTGTCTCTGTATTAGTCCAGTCTAAATGTTTCTTACCTTCTCATGTGGAATAGATTCTTTTTGGAAAGATGTAGAAAGAGAGTTGTGTGTATTTTAATGGTTTCCTGCCTGTTTTGTTCAATGTCACACAGCCAGAGATCTCGTCGTGGCCTGAGGGGCCCAGGGGTGAGGAGTGAGAGGTGGTAGGCTTTTTCCTTGTTGTTAAGACGTCATAACTCAATGTAGTTGATACTCCATTTTGTATTTTTGCATCTGGTGATTTTGAAGGTTAAGAAATCTGGGTAAAAATTATGCCTATACTTCTTGTGATGGAGTTCTTTAATATTTCTAATAATTTGGTAATTTGAATGTATACCCCTTAATTTACATGACCATTAAGTCACATCACCCTACATATAAACTAAAAGTATAGTAAATCAGTTCATGTCCTTTAAATTCAATTTTAGATTTCAGAACATTCTTATGAAGTAGCAGCTCAGCCCCACTTTACCGACAAGCAAACTGCCTCTGCATTATTAGAGCACGTGGTAATTAGAGTTTGTCTGTGTGTTTGCAGGAAACAGTATTCTGATTCCACTGTCAAAGTACTAAGAATTCTGTGGTGATCACACATCATTCATTACTCGGGTTTACCAAGTAACATTTTGCTTAGAAAACTTGTTTTATTGTTGTTAGTTGTTGTCAAGTTGATTCCAACTCATGGTGACCTCACATGTGCAGAGTAGAGCTGCTCCATAGCGTTTTCAAGGCTGTGATATTTCAGAGGCGGGTCAGCGGGCCTGTCTTTCAAGGCCCTTCTGGGTGGACTAGTAGTCAAGTGCTTACCCTGTGCAGCACCTAGGGACGCCAGAGAAATTGTTTACTCTGAAAATAATACCATTTTTATTTTAGAAATTCCTTTGATTTTGATATTATTTTAATCTCTTGTTTCTACTTATTAAATCACAAAATAATTTTTAAAAAATGCATAGTTAAACAAGAGTCATTTCTCAGTCTGTTGTCTTCAAATAGCTATTAAAAATGCCCAGTTCGGGATACAGTCGAGTAGTTATAATCTCAGTTCCATGAACTTGAACTATACCTGCTTCAGATGCCTGGAGCCTTCGGTATACTGTTGTAATCACAGTGTGACATCTGGTGGAAAATTAAGTCATGCTCATTGATAGAAAAGGACTATAGAACAGTGTTGTTTTTGCTGATATTTAGTGACTGCGGTCATGCTGGGCAGACCTAGGCTGCTAAGTCCTCCTCCACAGTAGGGTGCATTTACTTCTGCTACCCTGGATGAAGCCACCCTATGGGCTGCTTACCTACTTAGTGATCTTTCTGCTTTTCACTGTCTTACTCCTTACAATTCATTCTCCCATAAGTTAATAAGAGTGATTAGAAAAACAAATATAAATCCAGTTAAACACTGCCAGTGATTTGAGCACCATTACTTTAAAGTGGGGATAGCAAGTGAGCGGTTTGTTGTGTGGTGAAAAAGTGGCTCATAACTGTAAACGAAGTATAGACAATCATGAAAAAAGTGTCGTGTAAAGTCAGAGAGGGAAAATGTTAATGAAATAATTAGTTTTAGGATTTTGGATAGCTTTATGTAACTACAGTCAATGCTGATGGAAGCAGCAGACAAGAAATCAAATGACATAATGCATTGGGCACAAGACCTCTTTAAAGTTTAAAGAGCAAAGATGTCACTTTGATGACTAAAGTGCTCCAGCACCTGATCCAAGCCGTGGAATTTTCAGTTGCTTCATATACATGCAAAAGCTGGACAATGAAAAAGGAAGACCAGAGAAGAACCGACACATTTGAATTATGGTGTTGGCAAAGAATATTGAATATACTGCAGACTGCCAGAAGAACAAACAGATCTGTCTTGGAAGAAGTATAAGCAGAATGCTCCTTAGAAGCGAGGATGAGGAGACTTTGTCTTCTGTACTTCGGACACGTTACCAAGAGGGACCTGGAGAAGGACATCCTGCGTGGCAAAGCAAAGGGTCAGCGAAAAAGAGGAAGACCCTCAACGAGATGGATTGATGCAGTGGTTGCAACAGTGGGCTCAAACATAGCAGCAGTTGTGAAGATGGTGCAGGACCAGGCAGTGTTCCGTTCTGTTGTACATAAGGTCACTGTTAGTCAGAACCGACTCGATGGTACCTAACAACAACAAGATACACGTTTAATTTGTTTATTATAATTAGAAAACTTTCTTCAGAAGACATTTTAATACTTGTTTTTATTAACATCATAATTCTCACATTCTCTTGTGAGCCCTTCGGAATAAACTGGTATGTTAGGTTTCTTGGCCAAAAATTCTTCTTATAGTCTTCGCTTAGCATTTACCTAGTAAGTTACAAGTATAACTTCAGAATTTCTACCGTGAACTGTGACATAATACTTTCTTACTTCTACGTAGTACTTTTCAAATCACTTTAACGTATGTTAAATCCTCACATAAAATGTGTGTATTGATTTAATTTACTTATTTCCTGATTTTGTCATTAGACGTTTTCATTTCCTTTATTTGTTCTATACTAATAGTGTAATATGTTATAGATTTCCAATGTATTTTGCTTTGTATAACCTGCCTGTAATTAACTTGGCCTTGATATGCTCGCGTATTTCTTAGGGCAGGTGATTGGTGGTTGTGGAGGTCCTTCCTGACTATTTGAAGGGCTTTAGCTTTCACGCTGATAAGTTGAGGAAGCCAGTGGGGGCTTTCAGCAGAGGAGTGACATGAGCTGGTGAGTATTTTACAAGGATCTCTTGGCATGCTCTGTTTAAAACAGACAAAAGAGCATAAGAAGGGAAGTAAGGAGATTGGTTAAGAGGCTCTGGCAGGGGTCAGCAAGCTAAGGCCCATGGGTCACATTCAGCCTACCGCCTATTTTTGTATAATCCAAGAGTGAAGAATGTTTTCGTACGTTTTTTTAATGGTTAGGGGAAAATCAAAAGAATAATATTTCATGAAATGTGAGAATTGTGAAATTCACATTTCACTGCCCATATAAAAGTTTTATTGGAACATAGCCATGCTTATTCATGTACATACTGTTTATGACTGCTTTTACGTTGAATGGCAGAGTTAACTGCCACAGAGACCATATGCCCAACAAAGCCACTTACTGCCTGGTTCATTACAGAAAAAACTTAAAGCTCCTGGACTGTTGCATTAATCTAGTTGAGAGATGATGATAGGTTGGACCAAGATAGAGATGAGTGAGGTGGTGACACATGGTGTAATTCTGGGCGTATTTTGAAAGTGAACCCAGCAGCTTTCGCCAGTGGATTGTCCTTGGGGTGTTAGAAAGCAAGGAGTCGAGGATGGCTCCAAGGTTTTAGCCTGAGCAGCTGGAAAGATAGAATTACTATGCCCTTGATAGGGAAGATGTTAGTAGGAACAGACGTGGAGCAGCTTACTTTTTGACTCAGTGAGTTTGAGAGATGTCTGTTGTCCATCCAAGTGTAGCTCTCAAGCAGGCAGTTGGATATGAGTCTGGAATTCAAGGGAGAGAGGCTCATTGTTAACTGTTGTTGTGTGCCGTCGAGTCAATTCCGACTCATAGAAACTCTGTAGGACAGAATAGAACTGCCCCATAGGGTTTCCTAGGCTTTAATCGTTATAGAAGCAGACCATCACATCTTTCTCTTGTGGAGCCACTGGTGAATTCAAACCACCAGCCTTTTGGTTAGCAGTCAGGCGCTTTAACCATTGTGCCACTGGGTCTGCATTGTTAAATAGATGGTGTTAAAAGCCATATACCCTGGGTGGAAGTGACTGAAGGAGTGAATGTAGACAGAAATAGTGCAAGAGTTGAGCCCTGGGGCACTCACTCTAGAGAGAGAAAGAAGAAAACCAGCAGAAAAATAAAAACAAAACCAGGAGAGCGTGATATCTTGGAAGCCAAATAAAGAAGAGAATGACCCTGTGTTTCAGATTTCATACTCAGCTCTGAGTGGAAAGGCTGTTGTTTGTTGTTGTTGTTGTTAGGAGCTGTTGTGTCCGCTTCGACTCATAGCAACTCTGTGTATAACAGAAAATGTTGTTGTAAGTTGCCACGGAGTCAAATCCAACTTATGCTGACCCAGGTAGTATAGTATAATTTCTTCACTTACTAAATACTGTATCAGAGCATCATTTCTATTCAGATCAACAAATACTGTAAGTTTACTGTATCCTAGGCACTAGGGGTACAGAAAATTATTTAAAGCAAGGTCCTTACTATTTATAGTACTATGTCATTTTCCTAACTCTGACACGTTTCATAAGTCTTCTGGGTAAAGGAAGCCTTCAGTATGCTAGTAAGCATTTTAAACCTCTGGGAGGAGCAATTTCCAAATTCAATTGACCATTTAAAAAAAAAAAAAGAAAAATGAAGTGGGATGTGTTCCCATATAACGTTCTAGAGATACTGGTTTGAGAAGTAAGTGGAAACTAATCTAAATACAGTTGAGCCAAGCTAGTTTAATTCTAAAGAATAGTCACCCTGAAGACGTGAGAGAAGAAAACTCTTGAGGGATTCCTCCCCCTTTCCTTTTTTAACACATACAATAAAATGAACCCATTTTAAGTGTATAGTTTGATGAGTTTTGACAACTGTATACACCATTATAACCACTACCGCAATTAAGATTCCATCACTCCGAAAATTTCCTTACGCCCCTTTGACATCAACTGACCGCTTCCCCCAACCAGTGGGTTTGGTTCTGGCTTTTCCAGAATTTCCTATATGTGAAATCAGCTTGACTTATTTTCGTTCAGCATGTTTTACTTACTTATTTATTTATTCAAGATTCATCCACGTTGTTTCATGGATGTTGCAGTGTGTTGTTCCTTTTTGTTTTAATTAGTATTCCGTTTGAATAGATAGGCCACAGTTTATCTGTTTACTTCTGGTTTTAATTTTTATTCCCCTGAAGGCAAATGATGTTGAGCATTTTTTCATGGGCTTTGTGATCATTGATACATATCTTGTTTGATGACGTGTCTATTCATATCTTTCCTTTTTTTAAAAATTGGGTTGTTTGTCGTCTTCTTACTGAATTATAACAGTTCTTATATATTTGTGGTATAAGTCCTTTGTCAGACAAATATTTTCTCCCAATCTGTGGCATACTATTTTTGTTTTTTTGTGGGTGTTTCTTTGCGTTTTGTGGGAACGTTTTTTATTACAAATTCAACTTCTTCAGTTGTTACAGGGCTATTCAGATTTTCTCTTTTCTGTTTTTCAAAGAATTTGTCTTTGTCATCTAAATTGTCAAATCTGTTAGAATAAAGTAGTTCATAATATTCACTTCTTATCTTTTTAATGTCTGTTAGATCTGTAGTGCTGTGCTTTTTCATTTGTATTTGTAGCTTCTGTCTCTTTTCTCTTGATCAGTTTAGCTGAGCTGTATCTATTTTGTCAATCTCTTAGAAGCACCAGCTTTGTGACTTCCGTGATTTCCTCCTTTTCTGTTTCATCGATTAAACACTCTTAAACCTTCCTTCTACTGTATTTGGGTTTAATTTTATTTTCAAGACTCTTAAAGTGAAAACTTACATTAGTGATTTGAGACTTTTCTTTCTACTTTTGAGACCTTTCTTTTGAAGCTCTAAATTCCTTTCTGAGTAATGTTTTAGCTGCATTCCACAGATATTCTTATGTTGTATTTTTAATCATCCTTCAGTTGAAAATATTTTCTAATTTCCTTTGTTACTTCTTTAATCGTGGGTTATTGTCAAGTGTTTGGGGTTTTTCTGTGTATCATATTGTTACTGATTTCTAATTTAATTCTGTTATATGTACAGAATGTAATCTATAAGGTTCAGCCTTTTGAATCTAATTATTACATTTTTATAGCCCAGCATACGGTCTGTTTTGATGAGTGTTCATGTATACTTAAAAAATGTGTATTCTAGAGTAATTGGATATGTATTCTATTAATGCCATTTAGATAAAGGTGGTTGAAAATGTTTTTATATATCTTATAGTTCCTGTATTAGATGCGTATACATTTATTATTTCTATACCTCCTTGGGTTTGAATCCCAATTCTAGCTGAATGACCTTAGAATCTTTGTACCTCAGTCTACATGTTCTGAGGGTTAAATGAGCTAATACAAGAAAAATACTCGGTCCGTAGAAAGTGCTAGCTGTTGGTCTTCTTATTACTTTGCTTGGTTGGACATTTTTGCAGAAAACATATCTGGAAAGTGACCCACTGAGAAAATGATTTGTCATTTCACAATAAAATGAAAATGATTGATTCTCTGCATTGGCAGTTTTGTGTGCCTTTTTATCAAATTAGTAATTAATTCTCCTATTAAACTTTAAGCAGAGAGATAAAGTAATCTTTTAATTCTGTTCTGGATGGGAAGTCAGCTTTTAGGAGGATCAATCTCAGGTTATTAGTGATACTAAATAAGGCTTAAATTTCCAGTTGGAGAATTACTTCCTCTCACCTAAAAGCAAAGTAAAATCTTGGGTGAAAACTTCTTTGTGTCCCATTAGTGGATGGGGGTAAAAATGAAAGTGCCTTTTAGATTGCACGTTAGGCTAATCTTTGCATTTATTTGCTAAACATGTTGACTTAGAAGAATAGTTGCTCTCTGTAGAAGATATACTGCTACATGAAATAATAGGCATTGGAATGTGTACATGTATATCTATATTTCCAAATTTAAACAAGGGGATAGTCGCTACCGTATGAAGCAGAGAATGGAATCTTTAATGGTGCTGAGCCCTGTCTATGTAGGTCAGGCACATATATACAGAAATACTGGATTAGTGTGCTCTTCTGGTGCCATCAAGATCACGCTGGTCTTAAGGTATTGGCAACTGTCAGGATTGGTTACCTCAACTACAGCATTGCAAGGTCAGTTGCAAGTTCAGTTTCTGATCTCGGGGTATCACATGAAAGAAGGTAATTCTGTTCCTTATCCGTAAAATGAACCCTTATTGCTAGTCCATTATCTCGTCAGTGTAGACTTTTGTTCACAGTGGGAGAGTAAGCAAGAAACATTATGAAATCATCTGTTAACATTGCTATTATGTATTACGGGATAGCATCTACTGTCCTGGGTTTCAAATATTCCCCCTTTCCATTAATCCTCATTCCATTTGGCTAGAAAATCTTAAATAATACTGTTTCTCATTAAACCAAAGACTTTACATGGGTATATATCCTATGATCTTTTCTAGTATTCTCAGAAAGACCTAAAAAACACCAGAACAGTGACAGCGGGGTGGGGTGGGGGGAGAGGGGTTGCTGTGAACTAAGCTAACATGAAGAAACTGAGAAAGTAGAAGTGAGTGATACGTTTACCCATATCTCCTTTATATACCCATATATAACCATATCTCCTTTTCTCACTACAGCTTTCCCCCTTTTTAAATAGGAATGGAGGTCAGAAGTTTCTGTTGGGGAGATAGAATACTAAATTGGAAAGGCTGAGCTAACTGAGTAGCATTAACCTGTACTAGAGAAAGAAGATAAGTGCTGTGGCTCCTTAAGTTCACCTTATACCCTGGTAATTTAAGACACCTTTGGGCACCCAAGATGTACCAGTCCCAGTCGATCCATGGAGTGTTTGTCTTCCTGTTTTTTACTTTTGGTGGTGGTTGGTGGATATCATGGTGACTTTCTTTGCCTTTTTTTTTTTTTTTTTTCCCCTATAAGTTTACTTACAGGTATTTGAGAACTTGAATGTGAATCGATTTTTAATATAACTGATCTCTTTATGAAACTACAGTATATACATAACCAAAAACCCATTGCCATCCAGTTGATTCCGACTCATAGCAACCCTATGAGAAAGAGTAGAACTGCCCTAGAGGGTTTCCAAAGCTGTAATCTTTACAGAAATAGACTGGCACATCTTACTCCTGAGGAGCAGCTGGTGGGTTCAAACCGCTGACCTTTCAGTTAGCAGCCAAGCGGTTTGACCACTGCACCACCAGCACTCCTTCTTACAGTAGATACGTAGAACTCAGTTATATCAAACTAAATAATCGCTCTAATGACACATTTCCAGCTGAGGATTATGAAATGTAAAGTCGCTGTCAGTTACTTCAAGGACTTATTGGAGAATTTAAAAATATTTATGAAAACAAGGTCAATTTTAATTCACTTTTTAAAAAACTACAAATGTCACTGTCATCAAAATCTGGGAAAGTAGAAAAGAGAAAAGGATCTGCCTGCCACAAGATTTTTTTAATAGTTCGCCTTTTACATTTCTCAATGATTCTGTTCAGTCTGTTGCCATATGCATTTAACTCATAGTTAACTGTATTGATTACCGCCTGAAAATAAGTTAAAAGAGTTAATGAGGAAGATAGTGAAAGAGATGTTGACTCTAAAGATAGAGGAGTCTCTCTTGGAGTTGTAAGTATTTAAGGGGATTGTTAATGAACTGATGACAGTGCATTTAATTTCTGACCCAAAGTGTCAGCAATTGAAACGGATTGTATTGTTGGCCACATTATCATTTTATTGGGCGAGAGGGGAAGACATCCAAAGATACATTCAAAGACAGCCAGCTGTAGTGCACGTGCTCTTTGATAGAGCTGTAACTGGAGAGAGCATCTCTCCCAGGTAAAGAAAGGTGTTGCTGCTGTTTCCTCATGCACAAATGGGAGATCTGTCTGGGGACCCGGAGTATAGTAATTAGCGGTCTCTTCAGAGTGTCAGAGCAGAATTACCATTGTAATGGTTTAGCTGCAGGATGAAAGGATTGAGTTTGGGCCTGCCTGTCTGCCAAACTAAATGAGTTGCCATGGGAATTTTCGAATGTGAGAGGCGTTTACTTAAAGCAGTTTGGCGGGTTTGAATAAACTCATAAATTACAGGTTTGAAAGGAGCCCGTCCTTGCTTTCTGTCATATAGGCAGGACTGTATGGAAGGCTAACAGCTTCTTAAATTCTTAATGAGAGGAAGTTGATCCATGCTCCCATGCAGACGATCAGCTTATTAAGGTTTGTTTTGTACTAAATATAGTACCATAAGCGCATTCAAGGAAAGACGTTTTGTTCCAAATCTCTAGTAAGAAAAAGTGACAACTCTGGACATAAATCGAATATCCCTTCTTAAATTAAATGTATCTTCAAATAATGCCATTAAGATGATTCTTTGCATTGTTTTGACCAGCATTAACCTGATACTGACTTTAATTTTTCCCAGTGCATATAATAAATATTTATTTTTTACATTGCCATGTCTGTCTCATGAAATGAGATGAACATTGAAAGCTTTTTTGGAAGTAAATAAGGTCCTCTAGCTCATAAACTGGATTATTTGGATTGCATCTAAATACTTTCAGAGCTTCGGCTCTCTTCCATGTTTAAAAAGAATTTGGCTTTAGTGCAATGACTTTTTAGTGAGAAAACGGTCTCAGTGCTTCCTTAAATGCCTAAGGTGATGAACATCACTTAATGCTTGTATAACCTCACCCATCCTAGAGATATCAGTAATAATAATAGTTCTTGCATTGATGGTTTATATCTGTCTCCGAGAAAAACCGCTCAAACTGAAAAAGTAAATATTTTAAAATTTTAATACTGTAAAGTACTCTCACATGATAAATAAGATCTTTCAGAGGGTCCGTTAACATTTTCAAGCCAACTAGGTTACAGTTTCATAAGGAAAATAGGAAGTTGATTGTTGCCACCCCGTTGTTGTTGCTGTTGGGTGCCGTCGAGTCGATTCCGACTCATAGCAATGCTGCAGGACAGAGTAGAACTGCCCCCGTAGGGTTTCCGAGGAGCGGCTGGTGATTTGGAGTGCTGACCTTTAGGTTAGTAGCTGAGCTTTTAACCACTGTGCCATCAGGGCTCTATTGCTACCCTAAATATCCGTGTGTCTTTCAAAAATGTTTCACCAGGGAGATGCAGGCACATTGGGAGAGTATGGTTGCTTAATTCAGACAAGTACGTGTAATTCTTTTCTTTTTTTACAGGTACAATACATACATTTTTTGTTTATACATTAATCATCACCGCTTAAGGTATAATTACACATCAGAGTAGTGTGCTTAGAATCCTGTAGTTCACTGACAGATAAGACTTTCTCATAAAAATCGTAACATCTCATTTTTACCTGGTGAATTTAGTTACTATCAACACATCTATTTAAGTTTGGGATACAAAAACCGAGAGAGAGGTCTTCACCAGAGACCCTCTGTAGTTCCCGTAGGACTTGCTGGAATCAGAATGGCATGACATAGTGCACTTTCTGTCAGATGCTCTGATAGGGTGTGCTCTGCTTAGGAAGCGTGGAGGGGGGAGGAAAACACTTGCAGAAACTGAAAAGTGCTGATTATTATTTTTGGAAAAGAGGGACAGTTGTAAGTAAAGTTTAATCTGATTCTGTGTACAGTATCTTTCTTTTTACACCCCGTCTCCATATTTCACCTGTGTTGTTGTTTTCTGCGTTAGGGCAACCGGGGCACTGTTCCAATTAGAATTTTTATAAATAATAAGTACTATTTCTTTGAATAGCAATACATGCAGATTAAGTTAAGTGTGAGAAGGTATAGGTTTTGAAACTTCAGTCTCTATCATACTAAAATCATAGAAATCAATGAACTTGATCAGTGTTAAGTGTCTGTTCAGCTGTGGTATTCTCTGGAAGTGGGTCAGGCTGTTAAAAACCACAGAGAAGCATTCCCCAAACCTGGAGCTTTAGTTTGAAGAAGCTCCTTGGTGATAATAACGATGTATGTCTTATCTATGGCATCTGTGAAGGAGCCCTCACAAATACGACTGACATCTTCCTTTTGGTTCTTATAATGTTGCTTATTTTCCCTACAGATTTTCTTTGAAGTAACGATTCACTGAGCGATGGTTTCTCCAAACACAAGGTGTTGTTTGGGTTGACAAACAATTAAGACAACTTACGACACTAAATTTGAGGCGTTGCGAATATAAAACAAGGCACCTGGGCAGAGTAGAATAGGGCAGTGTGTGTTTGTTCCCTAAGAAGTAATCTGCAGTTTATATAGGAAGTCTTTCCATTTTAGTCTTGTATTCCATGCATTCCTCAGAATTTGCTTGTTGAATGTAGTATTTAATATTTTTACACATGCTCACTTGTTCTTAAATATTAATGTCTATATCCTGTAATTAAATATGTTTCTCACTGGCTGGGATAATGCATTTTTTGCTTTTTAAATTCCCCTGTTAAATGTATGATATTCTACACAGATACTTTAAAATTAGTTTAGAATATAAATTTTTTTGCTTATTGAAGAATTAAAATGTATTTAATAGAAGAAAACCAGGCGGGCGATTTCTCAGTGTCTCGTTAGCTCAGTCACTTCCATTCAGCCCTTTAATTTGTTTGCACGCCCTTCCGCTGGTGGGTGAGTGGCGTCGTGTTTCTTATATATAGGCAACACACTGGGAGTCCATTCACTGTGTTAGAACAGTGTTGGGACTGATTGGACAGAAAAAGGTACGAGGAACAGATACCCTTGTTTTATTTATATTTGCTTATGTTTTTAAGTCCTTATATATAACTTTCCTCAACAACATTTAAATTGTTTTAGTATTTATAAGTAACATTACTAGAATAGGGACAGTTGTGGCATTTTAATAGTATATTAATGATTCAGAGAAACATTTTGATGTCTTACTAAGATTACTTCAGGTAAGCTTATTTGGTAGCTCATATTTATGCCTTGATTTTCTTCTGTATTTTTGATAACTGAATTTTGAAAGTTTAATTTCAAAATGACTGTTAGCATATCCTGCTTATTGATTAACAAGATTCATATGTAGGAATTACTCGTAAACCACACTGCTGAAGTGTATAAGTAGATGTGTTGTTGGTTTTTTTTTTTAATTTTCTTAATCTTTAATGCCTCTGTGGGGAAAAAAAATCATTAGTATATAAATATAAAATATATATTGAATTTTTTTTTTAAGTTATGCCTTTAAACTAACATGTTGGTGGTGTTAGGTGCTGTTGAGTCCCTGTGTACAACAGAAGGAAACACTGCCCGGTCCTGTGCCATCCTCACAATGGTTGCTATGTTTGAGCCCGTTGTTGCAGCCCCTGTGTCAGTCCATCTTGTTGAAGGTCTTCCTCTTTTTCGCTGACCCTGTACTTTACCAAGCATGATGTCCTTCTCTAGGGACTGGTCGCTCCTGATAACATGTCCAAAAGTATGTGAGATGAAATCTCGTCATCCTTGTTTCTAATGAGCATCCTGGCTGTAGATTTGTTCATTCTTTTGGCAGTCCATGGTATATTCAGTATTCTTCGCCAACACCATAATTCAGAGGCATCAGTTCTTCTTTAGTCTTTCTTATTGGTTGTCCAGCTTTCACATGTATATGAGGCGACTGAAAACACCATGGCTTGGATCAGGCGCACCGTAGTCCTTAAAACTAACATGACATCAGCTTATTTTTTGGCAACCCCCTTTGTAGTATTTAATATCCCCGAGAAAGCTAGCAGATTTCATGAAGTAGCTTACTTCATCATACTATTTTACAGATTCTCCTGTGAAGGATGGCAGTATGCTCATTTTAAATAAAATACTTTGGTTATGGAATTTAGCATCTGTAGAATTATACCTGTAGAAATTAAAAGAACCATTTAATGACCGTCAAAAGCAATTCACTTCACAAACTTCTTTGAGAATCTGCTATTTACCACGCTAGAAATCAAGACTTCAGTACATACAAAGCCTTAGACTTAAGTAATGTAATTGAGAATAGGGCAAAATTAATGAATTTCCTGATTATTTATTTGATCAATTGACGTTTCCTCTTTAGAATTGTTACATTTTCACTAAAGGTAGATATTTTCCAGAGTGATCTTCTCTCTCATTTGGTCTTCTGGGCAGTCTCCATTACCATATCTCCGGTTAAGACCACAGTGGTGGTAATTCTTAAATATGCTTCTAATCATGGACTCTGGATCACTAAACACCTCCACCTGGATGCCATGTAGGCCTCTCAGACATAGCGTTTCCAAACCTAAAAACATGGTCTTCCCCGCCCTCCTCATACATCTGTTCCTGTTTCTGTGTGTGAATAGCATGGATTGCCTAGGCGTCAACTCCTCTTGACTCCTTTCGCATTCTGTTTCTTCCCCGCCTCACTCCTTCCCGTTTACTGCATCACCAGCTTCTGTCTAATTCAGCCTCCTGATATCCCATGACTAAATCGTTTCGTTTCTGTTCTCACTGTTGGATGAGGTCTGTTACTGATGTCATTCCCTCTGATCCATTTTCTACTTGCTGCCAGAGCTATCTTCTTAATATAATATTGCCACAGTCCCACTTTCAACTTTTCACAGGTTTTCTGTCACCACATGATTAACATTCAACTCAGTGGCATGGCATACAGAGCCCAGCACCACCTGGTGCCTGCTGACCTTGTCATAGTTTCTCCTGTACCCGCTTACGCTCCACTCATATGAAATAAGTTGCCGTTGCGGAGCTCTGGTGTTCACTTAGTGTATTACAGTCACCTCTGCCAGAAATGCCTCTCTCCTGTGGGGTAATTTGTTTCGAAATTTAGAGTTTGAGATACTAATGGAGCATCCAGATGGAGGTGTCCAGCAGAATGTGTTCCTCTTTTCTCCTTTTAGGTTAGACATTATCTCCTCTGTGAAGCCCTCCTAACAGCTCCCAACATATAGGCCCTTTTCCCCAGTTCTCATGACAATATTCTGTACTAGTATTAGAGTAGTGTGCACTGCTTATTGTAGTTATACTAAGTGATTTTTCTTCTTTTGTCTATTTACCCCCTTTCCCCGACTGTGGGCATTTCAGAGGCATGCGTGAGGTCTGCTTCATCTTTGTATCTGTCCCTCACTGGATAGCAGCAGCTGGCACATACATAGTAATTGGTTGAATTAATGAATGAATGTTTATCCTTTAACAAAATATCCAGTGCTTGCATTTTTGCAGTAATTGTAGAATCTAAAACAGAGTAGTGGAAACCTTGGGCCGGCAAGTCACTTAGGCTCTTTGTGCCTCACATTTCTCGTCTATAAAATAAGGATAATAACTGTGTCTGTCTCATGGGGGTTGTTCTGCCAATTAAGTTAGCATATGTATAAAGATCTTAATATGCATTGATGGTTGCACAACTGTATAAATACGTTAAACATTGAATTTAAACTTTAAACAGGTGAACTTTATACAGCATGTAAACTACACATCAATAAAGGTGTTTAACATAGTGTGTGCTCTTGAACTTAGAGTAGCTAAAGTGAATGGAACAAATGATCGTGTAAACGAGCTGAACAGAAGATTTCAGAGGGTAGCCCGAGAAGACAAAGTAGTAAAGTATTACAGTGAAAGGTGCAAAGACCTGGAGTTAGAAAACCAAAAGGGAAGAATACGCTTGGCATTTCTCAAGTTGAAAGACCTGAAGAAAGAAATTCAAGCCTTGAGTTGCAATATTGAAGGATTCAGTGAGCAAAATATTAATCGATGCAGGAGACATCAAAAGAAGATGGAAGGAATACAGAGTCACAGTACCAAAAAGAATCCGTTGACGTTCACCTGTTTGAGGAGGTAGCATATGTTCGAGAACCGGTGGTGCTGAAGGAAGGGGAGTCCAAGCTGCACTGAAGACACTGGTGAAAAACAAGACTCCGAGAATTGACAGAACACCAACTGAGATGTTTCAACAAACAGATGCAGCACTGGAGGTGCTTTCTCGTCTATGTCAAGAAATTTGGAAGACAGTTACCTGGCCAGCTGACTGGAAGAGATCCGTATGTGTGCTCATTCCAAAGAAAAATGATCCCACAGAATGCAGAAATTATTGAACAATATCATTAATACACAAGCAAAATTTTGCCAAAGATTATTCAAAAGCGGCTTCCAGCAGTATATTGACAGGGAACTGGCAGAAATTCAAGCTGGATTCAGAGGAGGACATGGAATGAGGGATATCATTGCTGATGTCAGATGGATCCTGGCTTGAAAGCAGAGAATACCAGAAAGATGTTTACCTGTGTTTTATTGACTATGCAGAGACATTCGACCGTATGGATTATAACAAATTAGGATAACAATGCAAAGAATGGGAATTCTGAAACAGTTAATTGTTCTCATGAGGAACCTGTATACAGACCAAGAATGTCGTCGAACAGAACAAGGGGGAATACTGAGGGTTTTAAAATCAGAAAAGATATACGTCAGGGCTGTATCCTTTCCCCATACTTAACTCAATCTGTGTACTGAACAGATAATCCGAAAAGCTGGGCTCTATGAAGAAGAATGGGACATCAGGACTTGAGGAAGACTCATTAACAACCTGTGACCTGCAGACGACACAATCTAGCAGATGAAAGCGAAGAGGACTTGAAGCACTTCCTAATGAGGATCAAAGACTACAGCCTTCAGTATGGATTACACCTCAACATACAGAAAACAAAAATCCTCACAAATGGACCAGTAAGCAACATCATGATAAATGGAGAAAAGATTGACATTCGTCAAGGATTTCATTTTACTTGGATCTGCAATCAACACCCATTCAAGCAGCAGTCAGGAAATCAAATGATGTATTGCATTGGGCAAATCTGCTGCAAAAGACCTCTTTAAAGTGTTTAAAAGCAAAGATAACCACCATGAGGACTAAGGTGTGCCTGACCCAAGCCATGGTATCTTCAGTGGCCTCATAATGCGTTCGACAACTGGACAGTGAGTAAGGAAGACTAGGAATTGATGCCTTAGAATTATGGTGTTGGTGAACAATATTGAAAATACTATGGACTGCCAGAAGAACAAACAAATCTGTCTTGGAGGAAGTACAGCAAGAATGCTCCTTTGAAAAGATGGTGAGACTTCATCTCTCGTACTTTGGACATGTTATCAGGAGGGACCGGTCCCTGGAGAATGATATTATGCCTGGTGGTAAAGTAGAGGGTCGGCAAGAAGGAGGAAGACCCTCAGTGAGATGAGTTGACACTGGCACAGCAGTGGGCTCAAACACAGCAACTATTGTGAGGGTGGTGCAGGACTGGGCAGTGTTCCGTTCTGTTGTACATAGGGTCTGTATGAGTCGGAACTGACTCGACAGCACCTAACAACAACACAGCTGTTTACAAAACGGTGATGGGGCACATGAGCTATTCAAGGAACTGAAAGATTGTATGGCTGAAGTTTGAAAATGAGAGAGTTCGAGCTGAGGCTGGAGAGGTGCCCAAGGAGGTGACCCAGCAGGGCCTTTTTAAGGATGTTGCTGTTGTCTGAAGAACTAGGCACTGCTGAAGTGTTTTAAGGAGAAGTGATCAAGTCTTGTTTTCATGTTGTAAAGATTGCTCTGGCCGCAGGGTGAGAGAAGATTGGAGTCTATTTCAGTCTGTAGGTAGCTTGGATTTGGTGAGTGGAGTTTGAAAGAGTTGGGTGTGGTGGGCTGATATTTAGTGGTAAACTAGTCAGGGTTTGGTGATGTGTTGGAGGGAACTGTGAAGAGGATTGAGAAGAAGGTATTGTGCATGACTCCAGAATTCTGACTTGAGTAACTGGATGGATAGTGCTACTGTCATCAAGACGGGGAAGGTGGAAGATGACTCAGTTTTTGCAGCAAAATTTATGAGTTCAGTCTTGAACATATTGAGTATGAGATGCCACTGAGATGTGCAGGTCTACTTAAGAGGAGACGTCTAGGCTGGAGATATATATTTGAGTTATTTGTCTGTGGTTGGTAATTGAAGACAGAGTCTTTGAGCTCGTGGAGAGGAGAAATACCTAGTACTAATTTTGAGGCATTCTAGCCCAGTGGTTGGGTGAAGGATATATATAGGGCTCATTCAAGTTCGAACCCTTGCTGAGACTTTCATTTCCAACCCATATATACTAAATTAGAATCTACAGTTTAACAAGATCCTCAGGTGATTCTTAAGTTTAATAAGTTTTGAGCACCACTGGTCTACTAGTGGTTCTCAGAATTGGTCCCTAACCAGCAGTATTAGCATTTCCTGGGAACTTGTTAAGAAATGCAAATGCTTAGCAGGGGTTTGAACCTAAAGGAACTGGTCTGAAGCCCTGGATATGAAGTGCAAAGGAGGGGGAGGAGGAAAACTAAGAGAGAGGTAGAGGAGGTGGGGAGTAAGTAATCTTCTATGTGGAGAGTTGCTCAACAGTATCAGATGCTTCTTTTCAAGGTCAGGAGAAACGTTTCTAAACTGCCAGTTTGATTTGGTGTTGTGGAGATTGTTAATAGGCTTGATGAGAACTGATTTGGTTAAATGATGGATGATGGGGGTAGAAGCCAGTTTGAAGTAAACAGAGGAAGAAATTTATGGAGAAGTAAATGGCGATAGTGAGGTGTTGTGGAGGTGAAGCAGAGTTAAAGCAGTGGCTTAAAGGGGATGGAAGATGTAGTCTGGAATTATGTTTTAAGGATGGGAAGCTTTGTGTAAGTCTCATCGTCAACGAAAAGGTTATACATGTGAAGTTTCTGAGTAGGTAATCAGGAGTGGAGAGATGAGCCTTAAGAGGACAGGAAACCACCTCTAGCCTAAGAGGAACAGAGAGAGGTTGGGTGAGAAGGAGGTTCGTGGTTGGGTTATGGGGGTAAATTGGGACAGGGCTGCTAAGGTTACCTGCTGAGGCTGTGGCAATAGGAGGGAAGTGTTGAGGGCCTGTTTGAGGTTGGCAGTATGTAATGAAATATGAGTGCTCCAGTCTGCTGGAATATGTGACTTTCTGCTGCAGTGCTGGAACAGCTGTGGAGGAAGTGAAAATTAAGATAGGAAAAAGCTCAAGAAAAAGAAGAAGGATTTCTCCTAGCAATCCAGTGCTTTAAACAACTTAAGACTTAGCTAATAGAAAACTTAATTCCTAAAAACAATGCACAGTATTTAGTTTTGTATACTTTTTATATGGGGCACACAACAATAACAAAAACAACATATTAATATGCAAGACTAGTAGTGTTTCACTTTATTTACAGCTTCTTAAAGAATGTTACATTCTTTTTTAATCTAACACACTACTGTTTTAACAGGTGTTTCTGTTCATTGAGCAAATATTTACATGGTGTTTTATGTACCACAAACCTAATAGTATAGTTGCTTTTCAACATTAAAGTATCCAGTCTGTTTCGCAGTAAATCCATAGATATGCTTCTAATACTGTGCAGTCAAAACGTTAGTTATAAAAAGTTTTTCATGAGAAATTAAGAGAGTTTCATACTGTCACTAACAAAGTTAGTTTGTCTTATGGGAATTTCAATAATCAGAGGTTTTTGAAAATAACTATAATTCTAATACTGCAAAACCAAACGATCACAGGGCAGCTAGAGCAGTTGCCTTTCTTTTCTTCACCACCAGCAAATTGTTTCTGAAATATTCCCACCAAATATTATTCCAAGCACCAGCCACTCCCAGCTAAAGCAGCTTGCCTGTAGAGCATCAGTCCAGGTTTGAACTAATAATGATGCCAGCCGTTGGAGTGTTGGTCTCTAAGTCATTGCTTCCTGACTCCATTTCTTATCACAAAAGCACCATCTGTTAGAAAGATACCAGTATTTGTTTATTACAGCTGGTAGGAATTGTGCCATCGTTTGTAATAATCATAAATTAGAACTTGCTGAAGTGAAGAAATGCTACCACCATAGTTTTAAAACCAAGGAAATAAATGATTCTTAGATTTGATTAAGATTAGAGTTACCAGCCAGTTAAAATGCCATTGGTGCTCAAGTTTATCTGTTGTGGGTATTCTTAAAGAACTTAGATTTTTCTAAAGTGTTTTTTCTTTACACAAACCCCATTTTATCCACTGATTTTTATAAATTAGAAATGTTTTAAGTATAAAATCTGGAATGTAACATTTTTAAGAGTATACTAATATTATATTGTCTGGAATTTTCCATGATAAAAGAAAAAATAACTTTTAAAAAGTAAAGTAACTTTTAGAAACTATATATTAAAAAGAATAATAGTGGCGACGAAGGCTGGGTGAAAATACAAATAATATTTGTACTCCGTGGTATTTTCTCTGCATTTACTAGGCTAGCATATCAGATGAGTACCCCCAGGTACAGGGAAACGGTCAGGTTTACCATGTGTATATCTTTTATAGTGAACAAAAGTATTTTAATGTAATCTTAACAGATAGTTTTTCATGGGGATAAAAGGGAAGATCACAGCTCTTACTCAAAAACGTCCAAGAAAAAAAAGTCGAATTTTAGCCTCCATTAGAGGAACTCAGTGACATTTTCCCGATTACGTTAGTGCTTATTTTGTTCTGTTTAGTTTTTTTTTTTTAGTAAAACATAGTTATTGAAGGGGCTGTAAAATGAGCACCTACACCTTTGAGCAACCACGTGAGGTGGAAAACCCTTGTCAGGACACGTAACAGTACGTGCACTAGTTTAGGAGCTGGTCTGCGCTGCCTCTTAGTCTCTGTGGTCTTCCTGTGTGTCCTGGTGTTCTCAGTACCTTCCCTAAGTTAAAACACTTGAGTGAGTGACTTCTGATTGCTCCTGGAAGTGAGTCCTGTTGCTTGAACATGGCTTGCAAACGGCTGTTCCCTTACCAGCCTCATTGCATGTCATCCTGATTCTGGGTATTTGAGTACGTTCTTCCTTCTTCCTGGGATCACCTTCACTGTTTGTCCACTCTTCCTTTAACTCTTTCTCGTCCTTTGGGTCTCAGGTTATATGATGTTATATGTTGATAACCCTAAAGCCTTCCTTGCCCTGCTCACCACCAGCCCACATTTAGTACATACTCTTGTGGTACGTTCCCAGAAAGTCCCAGTCGTCACATTTGTTGTAATTGCTTAATCATCTCTTACCTGCTCCATCTCCCCCCCCCCCCCCCCACACCAATTTCCAGAGGGGGCAGGCTTTTATCTGTTAACACCTGTCCTGTAGAATAGTTGTGAAAAGTATTTATGTAAGAATACAATCATTTTTAAAAGTTTCAAGGACTATACAGTCATGGGCTGCGTAACGTCCTTTTGGGCAACATCCGACCGCGTATACGTCCGTAGTCCCATAGGGTCGTAATGGAGTTCTGAAACCCCTATCAGAGAACAGGGCGTAGTGAATGAACTGGACGTAGCCAGCGCAACCACTTCCCACACACAGCATGTGTGTCTCATATCTCTTGTATGCAAAGCGGTTGCGCTGCCAGGCATACAGTGGTGCAGTAGATGTATAACCTATGATGCATACATCTTGATAATCATAATAAACACCTGTGTTACTGGCTTATGTTTGTACTCTACTGCACTTTCTATCGTTATCTTAATGTGCACTTTCCCTACTTACAAATTAAAAGTTTACCGTATAACAGTATATGCTTCCACTCGTTGGCAGCAGTATTCAGTCGCATGTATCACGCGCATCTCTTGAATGTTGTAGCCTTATCTCCCTGCTTGATTTTCTTTTGAAAATACTACCGTGAAATGCATCATGGCTCCCAAACGCACCAGTTCTGTGATAGCAGCCGCGAGAGGCAAAGGACAAGTATTGATTTGGAAGTGAAACAAAAGATTATTAAATAGCACGAAGGTGGAAAATCAGTGAATGCAATTGCTCTCATTTTAGGCATGTTCAGACAACGTCCAAATCACATAACGTCCTGTTTCACACAAAGTATCGTGGGTGTTAAGTGACACATGATTGTAATATATTTAAAAAAAAATTGATAGTATTTCTTGAGAAAAGTGAGATGTAAAGTTGTATTTACAGCAACTATTAAAGGGAAAATCCTATTCATAAAAAAATCTAGAAATAAAAATGTTGTTTTCCTAGAGTAGTAGATTATGGATAAATTTACAAATAGAATTTTAAAGGAATGTAGAAACTCCTAGGTTCTGAAAGGCAGTACCTAAATTCATGTGTTTTGACTGATGCAGAGTTTTCTGCTTTCAGTCCTTGTGTATATTTCTACCAGATAGAAATATGATCCTGCCCTTTGTAGCTTAAGAATTGTCACTGTATTCTCTCCCCTTGGTAGAGTATCGTTGATAACCTCTTCCAGAATAGATCAGTTTTGTATACATGGGGTGGGGGGTGATCTGCTGAGGCAGGTAACTCCCTTCCGTAATAATCTCATCAAGTAGATTAGGGAATTCCTTGGCAGCCAAAGTATACCCATCCCTTTCCTGTTGCTCATTCTGACATTGTGTACCATTTGAACACTCACGCAAGCCTTGAATCACAGACCATCATCCGTGGCTCAGATGCGTTTCATCTGCTCTTGGACCATACCTAACCTTCTGGTTCTTAAAGGGATTTCCAACACATGATTTTTCTCACCACTTCCCAGTTTTTGTTTCTGTTGACAACTGAATGTTACTAAAAGTTTATGGGCTCACTGTTGTTACTTTTACTAGCTCTGATGTGATTCTGAATGCTAATACAAAAAAAAAAAATAAATAAACCAAACCCGTTGCCGTTGAGTTGATTCCGACCCATAGCAACCCTATAGAACTGCCCCATAGGGTTTCCAAGGAGCATCTGGTGGATTTGAACTGCCAACCTTTTGGTTAGCAGCCGAGCTCTTAACCACTGTGCCCCAGGCCTCCTAATGTTCATAAAACACCTCAAAGTATGTGGTAAATATATTTTTACCAAGAATAAATGGCCCAAACCCAGACAACCATGCTTAATCAGTACCATCATTGATGTCAAACAAAGCTGATGGGCGTTGGTTACTAAGATTCAAGTTCTTAAGTAGTGGAATTTCTTAAAGTGATTTCCTCAAAAATAATATGTGGTACGCTCCAGCAGAAGAGTACTTTGACTTACACTTGGCCCTACTGTAAAGGAAAAAGTTCCTAACTTTCTAGTTCTGCAGTTGACTCCTACACCTAACACTCAATCCCTGTACTTAACGCCCACTGATTTATTTTATGCCTACTTTAAAATGTGTTATTTAGATTGGTATATAGAGTGTTTCCCAAGAAATGGGGAGGTATTTGCAGTTTACTTCAGAAGTAGAATATTTTATATCCCTAAAGGAATGTGTTGTTTACATGTCACGTTTTATTATTGTCATATGATTCTTCAAGTGTGACTCCATAGCCCTTGTTAGATAGCTAAGCATACTAAGTAGTCAAGCGCTTTGCTTACAAAGTGGCACAAATTCCTATCTTTTGTTTAATTTTACTCTAAGGTGCAGCTGATGGGAGACATAGGACGTGTGTTACGTACCTTACAGAGTCGTTAAGAGGATCAGATGAGATAAGAAGGGTTAAATGCTTTATAAACTACAAGGCACTGTTAAAATATGGACTTTTATTTGAATTCCAGAAAAAGGCCTTTTATAAAAAGATATATTTAATTATCTGTTTCTTTTTTTAAATCGCTAAAGGAAAAGTGAATTAAAGTTCTTAACTGTCTGGAACAAAACTTAATGGTACAAAAGGCTTGATCTTATTTGACTCCACTGTAGTTTTGTTGTTGTTCATCATACCAAAAAACCAAACCAAACCCATTGTTGTCAAGTCGATTCCGAATCATAGCAACCTTATAGAACAGAGTAGAACTGTCCCACAGGGTTTCCAAGGAGCAGGTAGTGGATTCGAACTGCTGACCTTTTGGTTAGCAGCCAAGCTCTTTATTACAGAGATCAAGTATTCCCAGATGACATTTTTCCCCTTTATTCTCCCTTGGCCTTAATTTGAGGTTTACAGTTTTAGTAGGATATTTGCTTCAATGAGGGCATGCCGTTAGATACCTTATGGAACAACAAAGAGAAGGTAGGAAGCTACTAAAATCAGTTATCTCGGGTGTCACCGTGATGCCCACATCTAGAAGCAGTTTGGGTGATTTCTCACGTGCCTCTGAGTGCCAGATAGCTTTCTGCCCATGCTCTCCTCTGAGGCCATCAAAAAATCTCATGAACATTTGCTAGTGGAAAATGGGGTATTTACAAGAGTTCTTAGAGGAGATGGACGTTACACACTAGCCTTACCTGGATGTCTTGCAAGGACCAATTTAGGTGAGCTTAGTTCTGCAGTTACCCCCCAAAATGATATGCAACGATTTTATCTATATGTTCTCTAGAGATGTCTATAGTCGTATACTTACATCGATTTGTGGTTTTTTCCCCATGTTTTCTCATTTTGTTCTTCCACTGATACCGTGTACAGACTTCATAGTAGTGCCACGTACAAACCAAACAAACCCATTGCCATTGAGTTGATTCCGACTCATAGTGATCCTATAGGACAGAGTAGAACTGCTGCCCCGTAGGGTTTCCAAGGAGCAGCTGGTAGATTCAAACTGCCGATCTTTTGGTTAGCAGTCAACCTCTTAACCACTGTGCCACCAGGGCTCCAGTACCAAGTATAGTGTCAGTGAATTTGCTTTGCCATTTTGCCTCTCTCCTTGACTATAAATCTCAAGGGCAGGAACTGTCTCATTCTTTATATCCCCAGGACAGTGACAGATGTTTGATACATAGTCAGTATTTGATAAAAGTGAATTTCTTTTCCTTCTTTTGACTCAGTGCTGACTCTGAATGTTGCTGTTGTGCCGTCTGAGTTAGTTCTCACTCATATGACCCTGCGTACAACAGAACGAAACACTGCCCAGTCCTGCGCCATCCTCACCACCATTGCTGTGTTTGAGCCCCTTGTTGCAGCCACTGTGTCAGTCCATCTCATTGAAGGTCTTTCTCTTTTTCACTGACCCTTTACCAAGCATGTGTCCTTCAGGGACTGGTCCCTCCTGATGACATGTCCAAAGTACATGATAATATAGTTTAATGTAGTCTTACTGTCAGAATTTTTTTTATCAGTCATTCATTATGATATTCTACAGGGTCTTCCGCCTACTTTCCTTCAAACTACCACTACCATATGTGTCTACTTTTTAAAATTTTTCTCTGTCTATGCCTACCAGACATCTCTCACAACTGATAGTTTTTTAGATCATCATTCTCTTCAAATCCCTCCTTTTCTCTTCATTTTCCACTATAGAACAGGGATCTGGTTTCTGTTTGTATATCATGGGGTTGCCGTGAGTTCCTAGTTTGTATTCATATCTCATGGGGCTGCTGTGAGTCGAAATTGACTGGGCAACTGGCTTGTTTTGTTTTTGAACCTTCTGTTGCCCCAACCATGTAATCTGATAATACTCACCTAAAATACGATAAAAGTTTAGAGATCTTTTTTCTCTAGAAAACAATGATGTGAACCTAGTAATGCTAATATGTAGCCTGAATTGTGGGCATATAAATCTTTCAAAGGTTTGTCATTCTTATTATAGCTTACTCTAAAAAATAGAATCTGAAATTGGACCATACTGTATGTAGCATAGAAAGAAAAGAAAAAAGAGCTTATAATTGGAGATGTGGTTTTTCCTTTCTGAGATCATTACTGGAGCCTGCGTTGCGCAGCGGTTAAGAGCTAAGGTTGCTAACCAGAAGGTCTCCAGGGACGACCTCAGGGGCGGAGCACTGCGGACAGGGGCTCAGACGAGCCTTCCTGCAGGTCTCCCCGTGGCAGTGAGGCAAGCCTTTCCAGTAAGTAGGCCCAGGATTATCCAGGCAGACTGACCTCACCCTGCACTCTGAGAGTGAGAGGAGTCTGGTCCAGCCGGCGGGGACTCGGGCACAGAACGCCTGACACAGTGTAACTCTGGCCTCCGTCTATTACAAAACTGTCATATTTCAAGTAGAAGTAGATTTTGGAGCCCTGGTGGAACAGTGGTTAAGAGCTCAGCTGCTAACCAAGAGGTCGGCAGTTCGAATCCACCAGCTGCTCCTTGGAAACCCTATGGGGCAGTTCTAGGCTGTCCGTTGGGTCTGTATAAGTTGGAATCAACTCGACGGCAGTGGGGTTTGGAAATCATAAGTACTTTTAAATACAGCTATTTGTCCTTTACTGAAGAAAGGCAGAACATATCATCTTAATGTAAAACTCTTTATTAGGTAGCACTTTGTGTGTGTGTGTGTGTCTCCATGTGTCAGTATTTTGAATGTTTGAAGCTTTTCTAGTTAAATAATGAGCTTCATGCTTTCTCTTTACCTTATCTTGCTTTATTTATGGTAAGTTGTTGCTACTAAACTAGGTATTATGATTAAATGGGAGTATGTCAGGTAGTATAATGGGAAGTACAAAGAGATATGCTAAGCTTTTTTCCCTTAGTGTATCTCTAACATTGTGATTAATGGATTTTTCAATGAAACAGTAGGATCTTCTTTGCATATCATTTGAACTGAGGGCTTTCTTTGAAAAAGATAAGCCTGTTGTATTGCCCAGGTGAAAAAATGATGCTAATTTATCTTCGTCCACCTAAACATAGCACTGTTGAAAGAAAGAGTGAGACATAACTGAGCCTTCTTATACGTCTACACAGTGTTGCGTTTCTGTAATGATTCTAGGTGTTTTCTCTCATGCAGTTAGATTTGTTAGCATCACTGTTTTTGTGTTGAATTCAGCTTTGTTACCTATATCATGATTTGTTCTTAGGTGCCATCCAGTCATTTCTAACTCATAGTGACGTGTGTACAACAGAAGGGAACACTGCCCAGTCCTGCGCTATACTCACTATGTTTGAGCCCGCTGTTGTAGCCACTGTGTCAGTCCATCTTGTTGAGGGTCTTCTTTCTTGCTGACCCTCTACGTTAGGAAGCGTGATGTCCTTCTCCAGGGACTGGTCCCTCCTGATAACATGTCCAAAGTACACGAGACAAAGTCTTGCCATCCTCCCTTCTAAGGAGCATTCTGGCTGTACTTCTAAGACAGATTGGTTTGTTCTTCTGACAGTCCCTGGTATATTCAGTATTTTTTGCCAGCACCGTAATTCAAGTGTATCAGTTCTTTGGTCTTCCTTATTCATTGTCCAGCTTTCGCGTGCATATGAGGCGATTGAAAACACCATGGCTTGGGTCAGGCTCACCTTAGTCTTCCAGGTGACATCTTTGCCTTTTTTTTTTTTTTTTTTTTTTAAAAACACTTCAAAGAGGTCTTTGCAGCAAATTTGCCTAGTACATACATTATTTGATTTTTTGACTGCTGCTTGCATGGATGTTGACTTTGGATCCAAGTAAAATGAAATCCTTGACAACTTCAGTTTTTTCCCAGTTTATCATGATGTTGCTTATTGGGCCAGTTGTGAGGATTTTTGTTTTCTTTATATTGAGGTGTAATCCATACTGAAGGATGCGGTCTTTGACCTTCATCAGTAAGTGCTTCAAGTCTTATTCTCTTTCAGCAAGGTTGTGTCATCTGCATATCACAGATTGTTAATGAGTCTTCCTCCAATCCCGATGCCATGTTCTTCTTCATGTAGTCCGGCTTCTCAGATTTATTTGCTTAGTATACAGATTGAATAAGTATAGTGAAAGGACACAATCCTGATGCACATCTTCCCTAATTTTAAACCACTCTGTATCCCCTTGTGCTGTTCGAAGGACTACCTCTTGGTCTATGCACAGGTTCCTCATGAGCACAATTAAGTGTTCTGGAATAACACTTCTTCGCAGTGTTACCCATAATTTGTTATAATCCACACAGTCGAATGCCTTTGCATACTCAATAATACACAGATAAACCTCATTCCTGGTATTCTCTACTTTCAGCCACCATCCATCTGACATCGTCTGATGTCCATTTGATATCCCTCTTTCCACGTCCTCTTCTGAATCGGCTTGAATTTCTGACAGTTCTGTTTCTGTGTACTGCTGCAACCACTTTTGAATTATCTTCAGCAAAATTGTGCTTGTGTGTAATATTAATTATATTGTTTGTTAATTTCCACATTCCGTTTTATCACCTTTCTTTGGAATGGGCACAAATGTGGATCTCTTCTAGTTGGTTGGCCAGGTAGTTGTCTTCCAAATTTCTTGGCATAGACAGACAAGTGAGCATCTGTAGCACTGCATCTGTTTGTTTACATGTTGCAATTGGAGGGCTAGGAGACACTGCAAAGAAGTGTTCGAGGTGGAGGGAATGGCTGTGCGTGCACAGACGAAAAGGCGTCGAATCTATCAGTGACTGGGCATGGTCTCTGTACATACATAAGATATGTGTATAAAATAGAAGATCACCCACTTGGTTTCACTTGAGAAGGTAATGTGGGCCCACATCATAGGTAGCTTTAGATACTGAATCATTTATTTAGTTTTAGAGAATAAGAAAACTTGAAGGGTTTTGAGACATGGGAATGTTAAGAAATACGAAGATGAAAACGGTGTTTTGGGCATTTGATCTGGCCCTTATGTATAGATTGATTGGCGGACAGGTACTATTAATAGAATCTTGCAGTAGTTTTGCTAGTAAATCAGTAATGACTAGAAAAAGGTCAACAAGAGTAAATGGAAAGGGTAGGGCCAAATCTGAGGTGAATGGAGTGGCCAAACATTTTTATGACCAGGGACAGTCCTGGTTTATGCCCGCTGTTGAAGCACAATTATTAATAGTACTTTTGAATGTTTCCTGGTTTGAACAGTAGATCACATGGTAACCCTAAAGATAGATTGCCATAATGTTGATAACCCATTGCTGTTGAGTCAGTTCCAACTCCTAGTGACCCTGTAGGACAGAGTAGAACTGCCCCATGAGGGTCTTCAAGGCTGTAATCTTTACGGAAGCAGACTGCCACATCTTTCTCCCACGAAGCAGTTGGTGGATTCGAATCAGTGACCTTTTGGGTTGGCAGCCGAGCACTTTAACCACTGTGCCGCCAGCGCTCTTACAGAATTGAAAGCACTTGCTAATAGATCAAAGAGGAGAAGGATGGTGGCATAAAAAGGCTGAAAATACATGCAGTTTTTTGAAATTCTTCTGATAATAATTTCACTGAATCTTCCTTTCTGGAGAATTAAATGTAAAATTCTCTTTCCTGAATACCACAATCAAATCTTGTAGGTTTAAAATCCCAGTTTTTTAAATTAAATGAACACATCTGAGTCTTGGAATATTTAGAAAAATGATAGTAAAGAGAATATGCTGTGTATTTAATCTTCTCTAAGATTTTCATTCATTCCGTCTAAAAGCAAGGCTTTTATTTAATTTTTTGTGAAAATACGCACAGCAGAACATACCCCTATTCAGTTTCTACACGCACAGTTCACTGTCATTGGTTAGTTTCTTCACATTGTATTACCGTTCTCTTCAGTCTCAACCCAAATGTTACACCTCCATTGCCTTAGATTCAGTACCCCCTAAACTTCTCATCTATGCTTCAGACTTACTGTTGTCGATTTGATCTCATAAAGATAATAGTTTAATAAGAGTGCAGCGCTCAAGGTGAACATTATTTACTAATTTAGCTAAGCTGTTGTTTAAAGATGACTTCAGAGGATAGTTTCGGTTTAAGATCTAAAGATTCATTCAGGGCAGTGTATTCGGGGGGTGCTCCAGCCTCAGAGGGTCTGCTAAGTCTGGATTCCCTAAGAATTTGAGATTCTGTGCCTCATGTTCCTCCTTTTGATCCGAATTCAGCTGTTGAGTCCTTCGAGTGTTCAGTAGTAGCGGCCTGGCACCCTTCAGTTCTCTGGTCTCATGGCAGTGGAAACGTTAGTTCCTGGAGGCAGTTAGACCTGCAGACCACTTCCTTCTCCAGTTCCTGGGTCATTGTCTTACTCTGCTGCTCCAGGTGATGAGACCAATTGTATCTTGGATGACTGCCGGCAAACTTTTAAGACCAAGCAGAGCAGAAGCTTCAAGAGTGATACTAAGCCAGTTGACTGGACAGCCCCACAACCATGACCCAACCCTTCAAACTAAGAGAGCTAGTCCCGTGAGGTGTTTGGTTGTACCTGAGTGGTATCAGCAACTGCAGCCTTTTTTGTTGTTGTTGTGGTTGCTGTTACTGGTATTAAATTACATATAAAACATTTGCCATTTTGCCCTTTTTCTGGTATACAACTTAATGGTAATCAGTTACATCAGTCAGATTATGTAGCCACTACCCTTAAATGGTGCCAATTTTCTCATCACTCAGACCCAAACTCACTACTTTGCCTGAGAATTGCAAGCAAGGCTTTTTAAGAGAATTGTAATGAATTGGTATAGCTTACCTGAAATTTTTTCAAATAGAAACGCAGCTAGTTGAGACCATCTTGTGTGTCAGCATTCTGTGAGTGTTACATCTCTGGTACGATGAGCTTCAGTGGGCCACACCTCTCTTGTTCCTTGGGGTTTTTCCCCTGATGGAAACAGGTGACTGTAGTCAGGTAGTATCTATTTTAAGACTGTGCATAGATACAACTGTGATGTATATGGACTGTCTCCAAATGCTGAACGTTCTTCTGTTTTCTATATGTAGGCAGAAGGAGAAGACAGCCTTAAGAAGATGCAGCTGATGGAACTTGCAATTCTGAATGGCACTTACCGAGATGCCAACATTAAATCACGTAAGGCCAAGACCGAGGCCCAGTGTGGCTGGTGTCCCGGCTCTTTTATCTACAGACCATCCCTTTTGGCAGCACAGCTCATGAACAGTTAAACTGATAGGAAGACTTTGAAGTGATTGTGCCACTTGAAAACTGAGCACACAGTGTCAATTTTAGTATATGCTAGCATGTCTAAGTTTTGGGTTTGTAACGTAGTCTTTTGATGAAATTTCAACCTCTAAATTCAAGAGTTTCTGGAAATTTCATATTCTGTTACCTACTGAAGATTTAAGACTTCCAGCTTATTTTGTTACATTTATACAAAAGATGGAAAATTATGAAAGCTTTTCTTTAAAAGAAAAAAAAAGCTAATTTGGAATGTACAGACTCATGAAATTGTCCTTTTGTTGGATTCTGTCCTTTTCACCTTGTTTGCATGTTTTCCCTGCAGTATTATTTCCCTGTTGATTTCATACATGAGTTCACAGAGATTACAGATTCCTGTTTTTACGTATTTGAGTACGCTTTCAGAAGCTATAAGAGCATTTTTATATTTAAAATAGAATAATATGAAATTTATATTTTGAGACATTGTAAACTGTAATGTGTCATTTATATAAACATATTGTTGTTATATTAAAATTACTCATTTTTTAAAGAAATAGAATTTTAAAGCCCCAGCCAACTTTCTAAAGTGAAGGCAACCTAATGGGTTTAGGAGTGGTTACTTTACAAATAGTTGATTTTAGTTTACTCATGAGAATTGAGCATATCATTAAAAAAGTCATGTATTTAAGAGGGGAGCATTTTTGGCTTTTTGTTTTCTTTGAAGAAGTTAATTCATAAATATGCAGAAAATTGGCATATACTTAGTGATTACTTGACTAAATACAATGAAAATTTTTCTTTCTTTAATTTGAAACTGAGGCTTCTCTTTAGAATTAGGCCAGAACTGTGTTTCTGTGGACTCCGATTACAAATTATTTTTTTAACAACTTTTGGTAAAAGTGTTTTCTTGCTTCTGCATGCACCTTAGTCTCATGAAATCTTAAAAACATAGATATATACAATATGTGAACTAAATACAACCTATTTTAATGATCTTGTTCATTTTTTTTTCCAGTGGCTTTTTAATTTTTGCACACTTGTTCTTTAATCACGTTGGGAAAGGGAAAGCCTTTTGTGTTTGATTGGTGTGCTTTGGCATTTTGTGTGACCAGCGCATGTACTAATGGTTTCCTTTCGTTTTTCTCCCTTCCTGCTTCTCCCTTTCTTTCCCTGCTGCCCTCCCATGTTCCCGTGTTCACACTGCTCTCTGCGCTCCTTCTCAATTTCTTCGCTTACTGTAGCAGCCCTTGCATTTTCTCTTGCAGCAACAGCCCAGGCCGCTCCAAGGATTATTACTGGGCCTGCGCCTGTCCTCCCACCAGCTGCCCTGCGTACCCCGACGCCAGCTGGCCCTACCATAATGCCTTTGATCAGACAAATACAGACCGCTGTCATGCCAAACGGAACTCCTCATCCAGCTGCTGCAATAGTTCCTCCAGGACCCGAAGCTGGTTTGATTTACACGCCCTACGAGTACCCCTACACGTTGGCACCAGCTACATCGATTCTTGAGTACCCTATTGAACCTAGTGGTGTATTAGGTAAGTTACTCTCCCTACATGGTTAACGGACATTCCTGCATAGTGTTTGCTGCCCCAGACATTGAAATGATCGTATCAGTAGTAAAGAGGCAAGACAAATTTCGGTGAGGAAAGACTGACAACCAGATTTTGTTTTATCTCAAACTCTCCGAGAGTTGCCCTTTTTAATAATTGCACCTTAAATTTGTTCAGATTCACTTTGTTTACGTCTTGGTAAATTTTCACATTCGACGTTACTAAGGTCATTCTGAGTTTTAGGTCTTCCCCACCTCCCCGTGCCCCATCACCAAAAAACAAACCAAACTCACTGCCACTGAGTCGATTCTGACTCACAGCGACCCTGTAAGACAGTAGAACTGCCCCATAGGATTTCCAAAGCTGTAATCTTAACAGAAGCAGGACTGCGCATCTTTCTCCCAAGGAGCCGCTGGCGGTTCAAACTGCTGACCTTTCTGTTGGCAGCCGAGCGCTTTAACCACTGCACCACTGGGGGCTCCTTTCCCCATCACCACCACCACCCAAATTTAGATTTCTTTGTTTCTGAGATTTATTTAATTGCTGACTAAATTTTAAATTTCTACGTAAAAGCATTTTGAAGTCTTTATAAAATTGCAGTTACTGTGTATGTTTCTTCAGTTTTTCTCTCCTGAAACTCTAGTTAATACTAGTCTTAGGGGCACTCTGCCTGTCAGTGGTACAGTTAATGATGGGTGAGTTGACCCAGGACGCTGGATGCAGAGTCACACTTTGGCAAAAATTAAGGTCATACTATAAACGCTTAGTTAAAAATTGCAGTACATAAACAAAAAGTGGTGTGCTCGAAGACGTTACTAATGCCTTTTTTTTATAGAGTGGATTGAAATGCCAGTCATGCCTGATATTTCAGCCCATTGACTTGCGGGATGAAGGACTAGAATACAGCAGCCGTTATAACACGACCAGTCAATGTGGAGCACACTGTTCACTGCATCCCCTTTGTCTCACCAGACAGAATCGGAATCATTTTTTCCGAATTGTATATGACCTTGGTGCTGCATGCATGCTGTTTACTTTTAGGACTTTGATCTTTTTTTTTTTTTTTTTCTCCCCAGCATTAATACTGATTTATAAAGCTTTGAAAGTCTTTAATGAACCTGGACACTAAGAGATAAAGTCAAAAATCCATTGTTCAATTAAATAAAGCCACGATGCTCTGTATGTTATCTGTGTGTGTGCATGCACTCAGGTGCCTTTTGTTTTATGAACAAATACATTTTATTGTACATGTTTTCCGTTCACCACTAAATCATTGTATAAAGTGATTGCAGGTCAGTTATACCACAGAACTGTCTAGGAGAGGCTTGTTTCTGTTGCACATTCTTGAAGCATTTTTTTTTTAATAACATGTAACCTATAACCTTTATAAGCGTTTCCTTCCTATTAATACTCTGTCCTGTGACCCCTGCATGCTTCTTACCCCCAGAACTCCTCTCTGCTGCACCCACAGTGCCTGTCGCCCTGCGGGGTGTGGCCTGCGGGGTGTGGCCGTGTGGATCCCCCTGGTCTGTGACCGTGTTTCCCAGTGAGCAGGGGCGCAGGGCCCTTTACTGCCTAGAGACAGCAGCGGGCACTGCAGCACGAGTTCCCAGTTTAAAGCCATGTGTTTTTGTTTTGTTGGGAAATTTTTTTATAGAAGCTTAATTATTAGACTGACAAAATTAAAAGCCAAATGTGCAGATACCCATAAAGTGAATAATGAGTACTAAGTGGGAAAAAAAAAAAAAAAAAAAAAAAAGATTATCTGATTTAAATTCTCACTTTGCCACCTAAGCAGTAAAATGTGACATTGACCACTTGGAGAACTGAGAAAATGATTTTAAACTGCTAAGTTATAATAAATTGCACACAGATAACATGCATGCTCTATATCAATTCTCACTTTAAATTATATTAAAATAAGCAGTGCCCTTCAAAACAGCTGCAGACATGCGTGTCAGTGGTAGTGAGGAGATTGGTGTTAGCATCAAGTCTTCACTGATGACTAATGTTTAATTCCCTTCCTTTTATCTTTAGGTATGGCTTTCCCAACGAAAGGCTAAGAATTCAAGAACGGTCTTAACTGAACCCTCATCAGATCTGAATTTAACAAATGCTTAGTCTCAGCAGCCTCCGGGGGAAAAAAAGCTTAGCCTAGCAGTCAGTGACTTACTTGCACTTTTTTGCACATAGATATAAAGTGAAATTATGTGATTAATTTGGTTTAGTCTGTACTATGACAAAGTAACTGTAATTTATAAAGGAGTGTATAGTAGTATACTGACTGCTAAGTGTACTATACTGTTTGCTTTACTAATCACCTAATTCATTGCAGTTCATACTTATTGACGCAAAGTTTAAAACCACAATCTGTAGGCTCTAAGAATCGCTTTTAAACCTTGTAAGTGATAAACTCTGGAAGTGGGCTTAAGGTTAGCAAATAATTGTCAGTATTAAACATGGCATTATTTAAGTAGGCCTGCTGCAAGAAAGGCACTTCAGTGAATATGTGACTAGTAAAGCTTAAATGGATCTACTAGAGGTCATGACATACTGTGACTTGGGATTGTAAATGAGCAGACGAACTAGGTGAAGGCCGAGATGTTTGAGATGAACGCAATTATTAGTAGATGCATTTATACGCCACATATTATGGTTAATTCTAAAACTACTGTGCCTTAATGTGTTTCTTAAAACAAACTTTTGTAGTAAATGAACATTTGAAATCCATTTTGATAAACCTGCTGTTAATGTTTTTTGTTTTGTTTTGTTTTTTCCCTTGTGACTGTTTCTAACTTTGTCTTGGTAATTGCGGTTTAACTAGGTGCGGTGGCTACTAAAGTTCGGAGGCACGATATGCGCGTCCATCCTTACCAAAGGGTTGTGACCGCAGACCGAGGTCAGTTTAGTTCTGCAGTTCTTGTCTGTAAGAAATGCGCTGGGTGTCCGTAAAATTCACAGCACCACACCTGATGGAAACATGTCATAGCTGCTTACCTGCACACCGTTTCTTTTCTTTTTCTAAATTCATTTGTTACGATTGAGAGATTTAAGGGTTGGGTTTTGGTTTTCAATTTTGTTTTTGTTTTGCTCCCTTCATATTTTAACTTATTAAATTCTGTGTTAGTATGTACTGTGATTTATTCCTACTAAAACATAAATTAGTCAGTTTGGGGAGCTCTTAAAATTTGATGTTGCCCTAATAATTTTTGCTAAAATTTACCTTTTAATTGTTCTAAAATTTTTGGTTGGTATTGCAAAACAAATTGAACGGATGGTGCTTTAATGAGAGAAGTAAAGGAATATATGCCTCCTGTGTACTTCTGGAGAAAACTGAAGATTTGGTTTCCATTTTCCTTTTTAATAAAGTCCTTAAGCCACTGTATACGCATGAGGATGTACATGTCAAGTACTCAGCTGAAATCAACAAAGTAAGGAGTGTGAAGATAACTTTGATTAGTTGGATTTTTTTTTATAAATCAGAAAATCAGTTCCCTTACATTCTTACCTTTCTCTTGCCAAAACGGATCCTTTGATTTTTGTCATTTGCTGCTAAACTATATTATCTGAAGGTAAAATATCTCTCGAAGTTCTGTGGTGGTATGAGATCCAGCTGTTTGTATATCTTTTTGGACTAACCTGTGACTGGAAGATAAGTCTTCATTTTTCTCCTTTTTACCATTTATAATTTGTGTCCTATATATACCCTTGGACTCTTTTATAAATTATTAAGTTTTTTGAGGAGTGATACTTTCGGTTTATTGACATTGAATTGCTTTCTAAGTTTTTTCATCACAAGATGAGAATCCCAAGCGAGGTAGAAAAGAATTTTTATAAGCTTCTAGGATACAGCACGTTTCACTCATTACATTGGTCAAAGTCTCATATTAGTAGGAAATAAGTGATAGGGTTTACTCTCCAATCATATCACCTTCTCTGAACTTGGCAAGACGTGCCTGCTTCACAGTATATAACCTTAAAACACTGGTGATAATGTTGGACACAGCTGTTGTCCATATCAGAAATAAAATACCTTTCCAAAGATAGTTGATACTTAACCTATCATGCATCATACATAATTAAAGAGCCTTGAAGACTTTCAACTAATATATACCTTACTTGTAGCGGTTATTCAAAGAACAAAGTAAACCTCAAGCTCAGTGATCATCCATGAAGATAATACTCCTTTTAAGTGTGTTGTATACAAATCTATACACCATCCTTCCAGCAGCAGAGCAAGTCCCCTAGGGAAGAGAGAAATTTTTTAAAAAGTCGCATTAGGCTTAAACTGAATAATTTCATGAATAATTTGAAGCTTTATTCATATTGCTAATGTCTAAAATAGTTCTAAAGAGTATTTTACAGTGATTTTTATTCCATTAACCTTTCCCTGTCCTCCCCCTGCCCTCGACCCTTTTAGGAGATTTCTCATAATTTTATCTTTATACAATAATTAACTGCCCTACTCAGTACCCCTGTGCCTTGAAAGGATTGTGAGGATATTGGAGGAAGATTTTATTGTATTTGGAAAATGACAGCACATTCCATGCTTGGCTCTTTTGTATTTATATGTTCTGATTAGTCCTGTCACTGTTTTTATTCAAAAAGCAATGTCAGCAAACCGAAATGGTGATTTTTTTTTTTTTTTTTAAATAACAGAATACTTGTACTGCTGTTGGTCTCACTATATGTACCCATTGGGTCTAAGGGAGATGTCTGAAGTCCTTAACTTATTTTATTATGATACTACTGTGTTCTCTATTTTGAGGGTTTTTTTTTGTTTTGTTTTGTTTTATTTTTAATCTTTTGAAGAAAACATTAATATAAACATTCATTTACTGCAAGGAAACTCAGCCCTTGAACATATAACCATGTGATTTTACGTGAGCATTTAGAGAATGGCGCATGGTTGACACATAGCTAGTTCTTTACTAAAAATAAACGCACCTCTCCACGTATTTCAAAACTGAATTTGAAGCTTGTAAATGACCAACTGACTTTTTAGCTGTAATGAACTACACATGATTTTGCACGGTTGACACACGTGTGTGTACTGTAGGAGGCCAGGACTTGGCAGAGGATGTGTTTTGAGTGTTACGGGATATATAAATGGTAATTTGCATTGTTTATATATTCCATACACACAAAATCAGAATTTTCCTGAATAATGACTTTACAAAACCTATCACTGACATAATTTGTATAAGAAATGTAATACCATTCTAATCAAAATTTTAAGTAATGTTAAAAATGCTTTAAGGTTCTGTATTTCTGGAGTACCTGTGAAGTGGCATGGTTATACCGTGTTAAATATTTATTTGCTTTTTTGATTTTGGAACAGCAGTTTTTATTTTACATAAAATTCCACTGATTTTTAAGAAATTCAGGGAAGATTTGGTTACATTGAAGATGCCGTATTTTTGTAGTATTTATAAAATATCCTAAATGGTAAACTATAGAAAGCTGTTTTACTCTGTGAAGGTAAATCAGTCCGTTGTAGAGATCTTTTGAACTCTGTGAACATGACCCCTACTGGGCTTTGCTGTGTGAAGCGGCACAGAATCCAACTTTGCACTGAGCATCTTTACATTCACATCTCCTCTGCCTTAGTCACAGTGGCAACAGTACAAGAAATTTATCAAACCTCAGAGTATAGTAGAAATAATTAAGCTGTTGAATGAGTCTTAAAAATCTTACTACTGTTAAGTGGACCAAGTTTGGTGGAGCAGAATGTGGTAGAGGCTGATGAAGGAAGGAACAACAGAGACTTTGGGAATGGTGACGTTTCCACTTGAGAACTACTTTATGTTTTACTGTAATTTTTTAATTTTATTTTATTTTTTGTTCTGTTTGTTATTTTGCAAAAGAAAATAGTATTTACAGGTGGCTTCTTTTAAAATATAAAAATTATAAAGCAGGAATGTATATGAAGTGTCAGATTTTATTGTATTTGCAGAGTATTAGCTTTGAAATTGAATAAAGAAAGCTGTTTGTAGTTTCAGAATGCCTTATTGGTATCAATTAGAAATTTCTTCTATTTTTTGATGTACTTAGAGCTTTTTGAGTATAGAATTTTAAATGGCAGGATTTTACAGTGTTTACATGCAAGTGCATTTTATAAGTGTTCTATATGTGTAAAATAGTATTTCAACTGGAGAGTGTTGGCTAGAGCAGAAGGCCTGGCCTTTTTCTGGTTCCCATGATGTTGCTACACTGTTAGACTACAGTTTAGTACTGCTCTGTATCATGAGGCCAAGAAATTCCATGTCGTTTGTAAATAGAAGAATTGAAAAAGCAATAAACATTTATTGAATAAAAGAAACCTTGTTCGGCCCAGAGTCTATGTTGAACCAAAGTGCTAGTAGAAATTTAAATTTCTTTAGACTCGTGTCTGTTAATCATCAGTTATTAATAATCACACCGTCATTAATAGTTGCTTCAATGCTTGCATCGGAGGGGATACTAATGCTTAATAGCAGTCAGACACCGATAACCGCGCTGACTGTTTCGGGGGTCTGTACCCCAGACCTCTACTCATCATTGTTGTTTCCAGTTTTCTTCCATTGACTGCTACTAACTATTAGTTGTTAGTTGTATTTTATTTCTATTTTTCTTGTTAACCAGTTGTTTTTTTTTTTTTTTTTTTTTTTTTGTTGTTGTTGTTGTTTTTAATTTTTGGGGGGGAGTGGGCTCTCCTTCATTTGTTCAAATCATGATATGAAGTTGTCATGATTTTCATTGTATTCTGTAGATGGTGTCAAATCAGTTTGTCAGAATTAAACATGCTTTTTTTTTATTAGTTGTGATTAGTTTTTCATGTTGTCATTAAGCCGTCACTAGCTGGAACTAATCTCTTCTCTATCTTTTCTTTCTTTTTTTGTTTTGTTTTTTTGTTTCTAACCACCCAGCCGCCACCGGCAACTAACCTATGACCTTCTGACCTCTGAACTCTTCACCCAATGATGACCTGACCATGCCTGCCTGCTGATCAGTTAACTGGTAATCGCCTTTGCTTGCCTGTCGTCAGTGCAGCGAGCTGAGGCACTTGTCCGTTCGTCTCACCATCTAACCAAACAAAAGACAAAGAAATTACTGTCCTCCAACTCAGCTTTTTTTTTTTTCCGGTTTGGGTGAAAGTGGTTCTAGAACCTGCACTGAATAGTAGTAAAGCAATAAGGCCCAATTCATCCCACAGCACTGATCATCTTCCATGCCCCACCCTAAGCGAACGGTAAGAGGCCTCACTTAGAGGGGAGACAGATGGTCTTTCTTTAACTGCTCAGTGACAGAGGCAGTTACTGTGAGAGGAACCTTTCTTCTTGTAGTGGAGTCCCAGCTCTCTCTGAATGTACTGTGTGGTGATGCATCATGCATGCGCCTTGGGTCAGGGACGTCATTGGTGAAGTGATCTCAAAAGTATTCAAAATTTGATATGCTCTCAGTCACTACAGTGCCCTCAGAGGGCAGACGTTGCAGCCTTTTTTATATTGCCTGCCAAAATTGGAAGTAGTAGAAGAAAGTGTGCTGTGAGAGAACATTTCGCGAGGAATTTTAAAAAGTAATGCAAAGAACAGAACTGCAACACTATTTAAAAAAAAGAAAGAAAAAAAGTAAATATCTGAGTTACAATTACTGAACCTTTCTTCTACACCTCCTTTAGAAAAAGTATGAGAACAAGGTACATGCATAATGTGTCACATTACTGGGCAAACTGTTGAACTATTTTTTTGAAACCTCCCTGTATAGAAAAACTCACTAAGGACGTAAAAGCCATGCTTGCCTCTTCGCTGTACATGTAATGAAGTTGTAGATACAGTGTAGTGCATTGAAACAATGAACAAAAACGTAGACACTTTTACTATACAAGGGTGCTGGTGCAGAAAAAAAAATATATATATATTTTTGGAAATGTAGCATTTTATACTTTCAAGTGTTATAAAAAAAAAAAAAAAAGAACAAAGAAACCCTTTATTTCATTAAATGATTTTTTCTGGTGGTTGTCAAGAAACAAAAGACCAAAAGAGCCTTTTTGTCTTTCTTTTTTATTTTTTAAGTATTGGAATAAGTCTAAAGAAAAGAAAGTGCCTTATTTTCCTTCATGGTCGTTCAGTCAAGTGTCTGGTGAGAGCAGCTCCTCCCTGGGACACCAGTCAGTGCACGTTGCTCAGCCGTCCAGAGCGCAAGGAGAAGGTGTGAGGGAGGCCCGAGTCGACGGGGTGAATGGGACGGTGTGGGCCACGCTACCTTGATGCACATTTGCCAAATTTGATACTGTGAAAAAATCTGATAACTTTTCTCATGCCTGACTAGTAAGTTTTAAAACATGATTCTCGTGAAATCATAATTGAGTATTTTTGGTTATTACAGTTCTCAGTGTAAGCCCAAAGGATGCTGAGATAAAAATTATGTGTGTTTTTTTTTTTAACTGAACATCAGTTTACTGATGAAATTAGAGCTTTATTTGGAGAAGAGGAATATATTGGATTTTTTTCTCATTAATTGGAGATAATAGTATACTGTGGCCAACCTCTTCACAAAAATGAATCTTGGTGATCATCATTCTGAAAAGGAATGTTTCTAAATGACCCAAATTTAATCAGACTTCTTTCTGTCATACTAGATAACTGGCATAGTCCATCTCTTTGCTGGTTTTAGTCAACACACACACCCTTTTCTTTCTTTTTTGTTTTCTTTTTTAACTTAAAAGGATGTGAAATACTGGCATCATTTTACATATAAAGGATCAACTACATTTCAGTTTATGCTTCCATTTTCTCATGAAGTTGAAACGTGGGTTTTGTAGTTGAAGCCGTTTATTATGCGTAACACCTACACCTAAATACTTGGCGATCAGTAACTGCTCAGTACCAGACATGGCAAATCTCAAGTGACAGTGGACTCCCAGCTCATCGACTCGGTCCCTCTTCCATACCTTCGCAGCTTCAAGGTCAAAGGTCGGCAGTCAGCTCAGTGAGCACCTCCATGCGTGGTGACCTCAGCCATCTTGTCTCACTCGGAAACCGTTTTCAGTTTATTTACTATGCAATAGACATTCATGGTGTTGTACTCAGCTAGCTTTGGTTTAGTGTGCCACTGCTTCGTCTTCCTGTTAACACATACAGTTGTTTTGATTTATTGACAATATATGCTGTGCCATTTTGATTTTTGTTTGGTTGGTTGAATAAATCTGCGACACTCAAACCCTTGAGGTGATAGTCGTTAAAAACAATATACCAGTATTTGATCCAGTTTCATCTCAACTGTGTTATACCTGGATATTTTAGATGTGTATCAAAGGTCTTTTATTGGGAAGAAAGTAAATGTATGAAATAAATGTGTGACATTTATGAGTAATGTTGGCTCTGAACAAACTTTTGAAAACTTAGTTGACAAACTTTTGGATCAACTGAAAAAAAAAAAAAAGCATGACTTTTGAATGCCTTGGTTCTCAGTATTATCATTCTTTATTGAATTTATTTCTTTATTAAAATATGTAGTTTTTAAGACTTTTTTTTTTTTTTTGACAGTATTATGTAATTTTTTTAGAGTGGGTAGGTGGGAGTGTCGCTTGTATGTTACCGTACAGCTGACATGTATTTTGTCTGTTCTTTATTATCTTAGTAGTTTCATGCTGTGTATGTACCATAACCAACCTATTGCCTATGAGAAACATGTAAGATAATGTATTTACAGCCATTGTTACAAGTTTATAATGTATTTTTCTATCTTGTTTTATATGTATGTTATATAACATTCAAAAAAATTTTTTTCTTGATTGAGAAAAGGATACAAAATGCAAAATCCACAATTTTGATAACTGAAAATTGCCAATTGTTTTGCAGTACTTTATTATATTGGGTGTCTTGTCTTTCCTGGGCTTTTAGTTTGCTAATGAATGAATACATTAGACACTTCTGGGTTTTAGTTGGGATTTTACATAGCTTGCATTTTAATTCTTTGGTTCTTTGCTGTTTCTATTAACCTATAGCATTATTTTAATAAATGTTATAATACCAACCTACTAACTCTGGACTATGTCTGTTTATTAACCTTTACATGTTTAATTAAAATAAACAAATAAAGACAAAAGAATGTAAAGTCTTGAGTTACTGGACTAACCCTGAAAAGCGTGACCACAGATAACCTAGCGTGACTTGTTTGTGTTGTTTGTCAGCTGACAGTTCCGCACACTACTGTTAAAATGGCTTTGGATATTCTGCCCTTTTACCTTGAGGGTAGGTACCAGTAGGGATGGGAGCAGCGGAGCATTTGTTCGAGGAACCCTCCTGGTCTTGCACTTGCCTTTCAGCGTCTGCATTACTAATTCCACACTCCCTATTTTTTTCTTCTCCAAAATAATCACTGTCTGCTCACAATAAAAGCAGTAAAGAGACTCACTGTCATGACATACCCGGAAAACCAGTTTGATTCTTTGTTGAACCATTTCTTTAAACTTCATGAACAGGTATAATCTTGTGGTCACCTTACGAAGCCAAGAACCTGATTTTATCAGTGTTCGGAGTTTTGTTTTAATTTGACATTTTTCTTCTGTAAAGTGTTGGACTTGTTTAGCCAGCAGCTCCTGTCAGGGGAGTGTGACAGAGAGGTCAAGTCGAGTCAGACTGGCTCTGTTTCTCGTGATGGTTCACGGCAAGGGCTTGGTCACAGTGGCGCGGACAGTCCGCCTGTGCTCCTAAAGCCCCACCAAGAGAGCAGACAGCACCACTGGGTTTCCTTCCAGTGCTTTTTCTCTCACTTCCGAAGGAAGCACAGTCCAGATAGAGCGTGAGTGCAGGAAGTGGAGGTGGTGGAGACACAGGGCTCCTGTGGTTCTGTATGGTTAATTTCCTGCATGCAAATTGGTTTTGAGATGATTTCTTAAATACCTTCATGCTTTACTTGGCTGCAACCTGGGTGAGTTGACCTATGTTTATGAATTCTTCAGCTTATCTCTCGAGGTACATTTTTATTTCACAGATACTCTTAACTTTTCTGTGAAACAGTTATCCTGATAATAAATGTTCTCAGGATGAATCTTTGCATTTGTAAATAATGGTTTATTGTTGTAAATCACATTCTATTTATTCTAAAGTTCCTGACGGAGGGGCTGAAGTAAGTCACATGTTACAGAAGGTACGACTACCACCGTACTTCCTGACACACCAGACTGTCAGGGTGTTCCTCTGTTCATACATGTTAATGTGTATATGAAATAGAGACAATAGTGGTGACAGCTGGTTTTCTCATGACTAAGACGGCCATTTCTTTGATGGGGAGCAGTGTATATAGTCAGGCAGACAGGGCGTTAGTATGCTACTGCCTGTCAGAGTTCCCGCTGCCGTACCAGTGCAGGTGTTACTCTGAACATTGGACGATGTCTGTCAAGCTACTGATACACCAGCTGCCATGGTGCCACGTGACTTAAATGGATGAAGAGTTTCTGTGCAGTTACTTCGTGTTCTGTGAAGCCTATAAATGCAGTCTCATCTCATTTTCAGTTAATGGTACTTGGTGTATAATTATGTCATATAGTTCTTTCATGTTGGAAACGTTGTAAAAGACAGTTTTTTAAAAGGTGAAAATAACAAATCCCATTTTTACAGGGTGTAGTAGTAGTAAAGTTGAAACTACCAAATTCTTAGAAAATGCTAGAATCCATTTTTTGCTTTATACTGTTACTTGACTGAATAATTGAAAGTCAAGTTTTCAGCTAGGAAGTTGGTGAAATTAGTGTACTTAGTATCTTAAGTTTTTTCTCCCTCAGGCAGAATGTCAGGAAAACTGTAGGGTGAAAGTAGGTATTCACGTGAAATTTGCAAGCATAGCTCCAAACACGGTGGAGTCCACTCAAGTATAGGTCCCTTAAGCATCCCGTCCGGGATGTGTGGATATATACAAAGAATACGTACTTGGGTAAAGTCACTAAATACTAAATGAATCTAGAGGATCTGGATGATTTTGTTTTCTAGAGCACCAAGAGCTAGGTTTCCGTGAAGTGGCTCATTACCGAATCACACATCTTTTGAACAGCACAGTCTAAGCTTTTAGATGAGACAGACAGACGTTTCTCCAGATTTGGGGGATTTCTTTGTTTGGCTGGGATGGGTGTGTCTATCTCTGATAACAATTAGCTGTTATAGCATTTCCAACAGGTAATTTTTGGTGGAAAGGAACAAATTGCCCAATAACCCTTCACTGGTTAGCAAAAATGAATCGCAAAACTTCTGGAACCACAAATTTTCTAAGAAGTACATGAAGTAATTTTTTCACACTGTTGTAGATTCCTTTATTTAAAATGGAAAAATAACGTTACTAATTTATGGACAATAGTATGAAATGCCTTTTGGAAATACAGGGTACACATTTGTCATTTTATCTGTGGTTTCTTTAAATCTAAATCAAAACACTTTTAAGAGACGTAATAAAATTATATACGTGCCTGGTTTTCAATGCTGAATCAAACTGGTTCCCCTCAGTACAGTACTCTCATTTCTGTGTTTCTGCTGCACTACTAATTGCCCAGGAAGGGGAGGGGCTCACTCACCGTAGAAGTGGGTGGTAGGTGCAGCAGGTAGCTACACACACAAGTGACTTCGCCTTGCCTACAAGTGTGTTGTCCCTTGACAGAGCTCACTACTCTGGGAAAGAAATCTCAGCTCCCAGGGCAAAAATTTATATCTTTTTAAAAATGCTATCATTAAGTAGTTTTGATTGACAAATACATCTTTTATGGTTTATATTGTAGTAGTGTGTTTAAAACATTGAAGATTTTGTTTGTGGAAATTGTGTGTATTTATACAGAAGTTGGAATAGGTATTCCCAGGTCACGTGTGAACGGAGACCCACCTCTGACTACGTGGAGTGCAATAAACCAACTGGAAAAAGTGCACGTGCTTTCTCAGCCCACTGCAGCCGAGACGCTGTTCATCCCCTCCCCCCGGGAAAGTATATGTATACATATCAGAATAAAGAATGCACATTTTCATTTTCCATTTTCTCTGATGCTTTTAACACTGTTGAAGAGAAACTGTGAGAATTGGGCATTCTGGAGTTCTAGCATCAGTAGCTAAGAGAGGATCGTTTATTTGCTCTGATTTCAGTGCTATATCGGTAAGCAGACTTCTGCAGGGTTCCTTCCAATGCAGGTGATTATTTTTGATCTGTAAGGAACTCGGGCACGGGCTTTATGTAGGTATTTAGGTAGAAGAACGAAGAAAGGAGCACTGATCAGGTCTTGCTCTCATCCGCTGTGTGTCAAGGACTAGCAGTGTTTCTTAAGCACAGTAGAAGAATTGGTTGTACGTTTTCAGTCTTTATCTGTGGTTTCGGCTTGATGTCTTCAGTGTTAGACTCCTTTCAGGAACTCAAACATTCCCTGTTCGCTTAGTCCTTTGTGTCCTCTTCCAGGGCCTTTTTCTTTCTGAACACTCCAGAAGCTGCTTTGTCCTTGGCAGAATCTGTTTCACACTTCTTAAAAGCAGCCCACAGGACCAAGGACCCATATCACGAGTCGCAAACCAGCAACTCACAGATGTGTTAGGTTTGGCCTCCCCAGGGTGGTTTGGTTTGGTTTTTGTTTGCCTTGCTTGCCAACATTTTAAGTCTAAAGATGAGACATTTAAAAAAAATTCACTCTGTGCTTCTTCAAAGTATCTAGAAATACCAAGACTGCGTTCTCACATGGTAACCAGCAGCTGAAACTGAGTAACTGCCCCCTTTAAACCGGTTAAGCACCGTTTCATAAAACCACTTTTTCCCCTTCCTGCAGTGTACGCATGCCACTGTGAAAGTGCTTATTTGCACGTGCTATACAGCATTTCCGTTTTTAGAGAGAATCTCTTAAAATTAGGCTGAGAATGTAACTACCCTGGTCCTAGTTTTCTTAATACATGCTCTGTTGTAGGCACTGGTTACTTAACTGAATAGTAATGAAAGTTGTTGGGGGACACATGAGTACAAGTTCAATGACAAGAAAATACGTGTTTGTAAAGGAATCCACAGATACATTTCTTGCCAAAAAAAAAAAAAGTTGAAAACTAAAATGAATTATTAGTAAATGATGTTTTTTTGCCCATTGTTTCCTCACTGAGGTAAAAGAGCCTTGAAAATGTCACAGTTTAAGCAGCTACATTTCTAGAGAGGGGAGGATATGTGACAAGGAACTTAGTGGGTGGAGCACTGGGCACGGGAAAATACAAGAAGCTAAGCTCCAAGTTGGTGCCTCAGGAAAGAAAACGAGGTTAGCACATCAAACAAATGTCCTACCCGAAACTATTGTCATTCAAGCATCAGTTTTTGGGCGACTAGAAAATTTAATACATTATTGCAATAAACTTGGTTTTTAAGTCAAAGGAAAAAAGAAACCGGGGGAGTTTGATATCACACCTAAAAATGACTTGCCATCGCCGTGGAGGTACTGGTGTTCGTTCTACAATGAATTAGATCCCTCCAGCTCCTGAAGCTTCTAATAAAAGCAACCCGCATGGAGAGACACACAAGGAAAAGTGTAGGATGAACTTTCATGTATTCCAAAGGGCATTATTATTTTCGGTGGTTTCTGTTAGACGAAGATTTTGTTCTGTTCAGAGAAAGCTTCACTGATGTGGACAGCTCCACCAATACCATGGGACCCCTAGGCTGACATACAGCGAGATGGCTTGTCAATACCTGGAATCCTTCGGGGGAGGGAACGTTAACCCCAAGTCTTTAAAATAAAACCATGGACCACATGAACCACAGCATACACGCCCCAGAGACCAGAACTAGATGGTTCCCAGCTACCACTACCGACTGCTCTGACTGGGACCACAACAGAGGGTCCTGGACAGAGTGGGAGAAAAATGTAGAACAGAAAAATTGACAAAGACCAGACTTAACTGGTTTGACAGAGACTGGAGGAATCCCCGAGACTATGGCCCTAAGACACCCTTCTGACCTGGAACTGAAGCCATTTCTGGAGACCACTTTTCAGCCAAACAATAGGCCCGTAAAATAATAACACCCACTCGAGAGGAACGTGTTCTTTTAGAACGATCAATTACAGGAGATCAAAAAGACATTTTCCCAAAAGCGAAGATGAGAAGGCAGGAAGAAGTGGAAAATCCAGGTAAAACGGGGAACCAGGGGCAGAAAGGGGGAGAGTGCTGATTACATTATGGGAAATGCGACCAATGTCATGGGCCACTTGATGTACAAACTATCAAATGGGAAACTTAAACTCTGCAAGCTTTCACCTGCAAAATGAAAAGCCAAACCTGCTGCTGTCGAGTTGGTTCCGACTCACTATCAACCCTAGAGAACAGAGTAGAACTGCCCCATAGGGGTTTCCAAGGAGCGGCTGGTGGATTCAGACTGCTGACCTCTTGGTGAGCAGCCAAGCTCTTAGCCACTGCGCACCAGGGCTCCAATCTTTAACCTAAAGCACAATAAGATTTAAAAAATGAAAGTAAGCCAAACCGGTTGGCATTGATTCAGTTCTGACCCACGACGGCCCCATGTATAGAAGTATTCCATAGGGTTTTCTTGGCTGTAATCTTTACGGAAGCACATCACCAGGCCTTTCTTCCCCGGTGCCACTGGGTAGGTTCAAACAGCCAGTCTGAATGTTAGCAGTTAAGTGCAAGCTGTTTGCATCACCCAAGGACCTAACTTTTCTACACTACTTGTTGTTTTCTACTAAAGAATATCCACCTCCATCGTAGAAAGGTGGTTAAAACAAACCATTGCCGTCGAGTCGATTCTGACTCTCAGTGACCCCATAGGACAGCGTAGAACTGCCCCATAGGGTTTCTGAGGAGCAGCTCGTGGATTTGAACTGCCAACCTTTGTTGGTTAGCAGTTGAGCTCTTAACCACTGTGCTACGAGGGCTCCAGAGAGAATACAGCAAGGAAAAGTTACTGGATCAGAAAGCATAGCTTGTATTGGGTCTAAAACTGATAATTGCTAGAAGGTATTAAAAAAAAAAAAAAAAGAGAGACCCAAACCTAGTTGCCGTCAAGTTGTTTCCAACTCATAGTGACCCCATAGGACAGAGTAGAACTGCCCCATATGGTTTCCAAGGAGTGGCTGGTAGATTAGAACTGCTAACCTTTTGGTTAGCTAGATGCTTAACCACTGTGCCACCAGGTATAGCTGGTTTTAATTATCGAAACACACATGGAACAGTTTTATCTGTGGAACTCCACATTTGAGTAAATACACAGTGAACTGTGGTCAGAAAGAACGAGTGACATGAAGGGAAATTTGGAAAGCTCATTCTTCCCTTTCTGCTTTAGCTCCTGAATTCAAGGCCGAGGATTACCTTTTTCACTTCATAGAGCTAACTGAAGGGAAAAATAGAAAAGCATATAATTTAATCTAAATAATACGAACTTGACAAATGCAACTGGGTATCACACCAATTTCCGTTTCCTGAGTGTTTTTTCACGTCATCCTACTGGGCCCAAAGGTGATGGAAGTAGGGTGCACTGTGAGCTGTGTCCACGCGGGCTGCTGCTCTGAGAACGTGGTACTAGAGCCAGAAGGAGCCTTCTCGCTGGGCTTCTCAGCAGGGGGACAGGAAGGCCTGCAGATGGCCTGTGCCCGAGCCTTCCCCACGCCTGTCGGTGGGAATGACTGCCAGGTGCTTAGAGTTAGAAGCTGTTCGTGGCATCATAGTAATGGAAGTAAACTAGAGAAATGCTAGGGGAGAAAGCTGTTAGACTGTATATTAGAAAAGGAGTATTGTGGCACCATATCATATACCACTGGCTTCAAAAATCAGGTAGGACACTAGAAAGCATCCCATCAGAACTCATGTATGCTGTGTCATCAGTGTTACTAATATTGATGAATGCCAGCACCATGTCAAATTTTTGAGGGCTTAGCTGCTCATTGAAAGGTTGGTGGTCCAAACCGACCCAACAGCTCCTTGGGAGAAAGACATGACAATTTGCTGTCGTACAGATTAGAAAACCCTATGGAGCAGTTCTTCTCTGTCACACGGGGTGGCTATGAGTCGAAAATCGACTCCATGGTACCTAACAGCAACTGGATGCATGGTGTTAGGTACTACTATCAGTGTGCAGTTCAATAAAGACATAGCTTCCGGTTAATGAAAATAATCATTTCTCTGTACATCAAAATGCATTAAAACCAAACTGTTGTGCATCAAATGTAATGTACCCAAACATGGTAAATCCATCTAATAGAATAATTAATCCTTGTGCATTGGCTGCTTCAGATCAGAAACAAAAGGGAATCCGCACACCTTGAATATCCAGGTTCTTTCAGAAATTCTCATTTGGTGACTTGTTTGGGAGCTTTCATTATTGTTGCTGTTGTTACCGGTAGATTCCAAACCAGTGGCCTGGGTGCACAGCAAAAATAGGAAAGTTTAATTGAAGACATCTTTTATGTTACAAATAGTTCTTAGGCTCTTTTAAAGCAAAATTTACAAATGTTTTACTACCACCCATCTTTGAAAGATGCTCTTCAACAGTTACAAGAAATTTAAAGGCAAAATACTTGTGAAAGGCCACAAATGAAAACCGTAGAGGTGAGCGTGTGCCATGCGGCCATTATTCTCAGAGCAATTGAAGCTTGTTTTCCACAGTTGCACATGGACACCGAAAGCACGTAAGTGTCCAAAAGCTTGGTAATGAAACGCAAACCAGTAACACATACAATCCCCGTTGGTGTTCACGTGCTTTGTCAACAGGGACCTAAAAGCTTTGTGTTGATTGTCCAAATAAAGATTTCATTACTACCTTTACGCTGTAATAGACCATCCTGAACTGGAATCCGTCTATCTATAGAGATGAGAAGTCAGCATCGTCAGGGAGGGTTCTTGCTCGTATCAGTTATTTTCATATGGGTCTTTTATCATAGGGAACGTGTCACAAGCAGGGAGGTGTTTTTAGCATTTAATGTGCTGGCGATAATAGTGAAGTGTGTGTGTTTAAACTAGTTTTTCATGGTTTCTCTAGCCCCACTCTTTGAAACAGAAATAAGTTTACTTGTGCTAAATTTATTTCACATCTAGAAAATGTAACAGGAGATGATGATTAAGGAGACCGGTAAGGCATATACAGCAATCTGGAGACTGAACTGTGAGTTGCACTGTTTCTATAGACAAATCCAATTTTGGAAACTCATGCTGATTTATTGAAATTCCAAATAGGAATGAAAGAAAAACTCCAAAAATAGCCAGGCCATTTTATTCATTCAAGAAGTTTTTATGTGCTGAGGAGATTGTGCTGAGTCCCACGCCAGCCTCTGGGCGCACAACGCTGAAGACACAGGCCCTGCTTCAAGCAGCGCACATCTAGCACTGGGCAAGACAGACAGTAAAAATAGCATGATAATTATCCAGCATGTGTAACAAAAGCATGCCAAGGCCCAATTTTATGCAGAGAATCTAGTAAATTTCTGATTCTCTTTTGTGAACAAAGAGCAAAATGTTTTGCAGTATATTCACGTTTCAGAACGCTATTTATCTGTTTATGGTAAAGATGCTTACACTTCAGTAGAAAGTTGTGCTTCTTGATACAGCCTATTTGAAATAACCCCATCCCCTAAAAGCATATGCTGTTGAATTACTATTCAACAAAAATACTTCGAAAAGCAACTGTGTTCCAGTTGATCTGTCTTAGGGGAAAGTACCAGTCTGTCCCCATCCATTTGGCTGCTTTTTCAAAAGGGCGCTGCTCAGGCCCCTCCATGCCCTCCTAGGGATTTCCTTTCGGCCCCAAAGGATGTGCCTGGGCTCAGGCCAAGCCCAGCGTGATGTCTCCCTACCAGGGCAGGTTGCTTGTGATCCTAGTTCTCTTGACCACTACCAAGCTCAGAAGCAGTCTTTCCTATCCCCCTGGGATGCAGCTTCATCATAACTTTGAAATTAAACAACTACTTTTTTTTTTTTAATTTTATTTATTTTATTGTTGAGAATATACACAGCACAGCACACACCAATTCGACAGTTTCTGCATGTCCAATCCAGTGACACTGGTTACATTCTTCTAGTTTTGTAACCATGCTTGCCCTCCTTTTCTGAGTTGTTCCTCCTCCGTTAACATAAATGGGCTGCACCCTAAGGTTCCTATCTAATCTTTCAAGGTGCTGTTGCCAATTTAATCCCACACAGATACTCCTTAAAAGCATAATGCTCAAGGCAGACATTTTCTCCTAGTTAAGCTAAACATAAAACAAAAATCCTCACAACTGGACCAATAAGCAACAGCATGATACCCAGAGAAAAGATTGAAGTCGTCAAGGATTTCGTTTTACTTGGATCCACAGCCAACACCCATGGAAGCAGCAGTCAAGAAATCAAATGATATATTACACTGGAAAAATCTGCTGCAAAAGACCTCTTTAAAGTGTTAAAAAGCAAAAATGTCACCTTGAAGACTAAGGTGGGCCTGACCCAGGTCATGGTATTTTCAGTCACCTCATATTGCGTGCAAAAACTGGACAATGAATAAAGAAGACCAAAGGAGAATTGATGCCTTTGAATTATGGTGTTGGCAAAGAATATTGAATATACCATGGACTGCCAGAAGAACAAACAAATCTGTCTTGGAAGTACAACCAGAGTGCTCCTTAGAAGTGAGGATAGTGAGACTTTGTCTCACTTACTTTGGACATCTTATCAGGAGGGAACAGTCCCTGAAGAAGGACATTGTGCTTGGTAAAGTAGAGGGTCAGCAAAAAAGAGGAAGACCCTCAACAAGATGGATTGACACAGTGTCTGCAACAATGGGCTAAAACATTGCAATGATCTTGAGGATGGTGCAGGACCAGGCAATGTTTCATTCTGTTATACAGAGGGTCGCTGTGAGAACCGACTCAATGGCACCTAACAACAATTGTTTATGATCAACTATCCTTTAATCCTTCTACCATGGTTGTGGTCTGAGAAGACGAGTTTTATTTAAAAATGGTAGCTTTGCATTTAATCTTAGTAGTCTGTATACTTTTAGATCAAGATTGCTCTTTCTTGAAATTGTTAGTCCTTTTGTTAGCTCTGTCCTGTGAAATTGGCTGCACATGTGAGTGGAAATATATCTAGAGCGGTCTTAAAAATATGAGTACTGAGTATTTTTTGCTTTACTTTGAAATGTATTAGCATTTAATTGTGAATTGTTGGAAGGGTGTTGTCTTAGTCGTATAGTGCTGCTATAACATACCACAAGTGGATGGCTTTAACAAACAGAAGTTTATTCTCTCACAGTCTAGTAGGCCAGAAGTTCAAATTCAGGGCACCAGCTCCAGGGGCAGTCTTTCTCTCTATGTCAGCTCTGAAGGAAGGGCCTTGTCATCAATCTTCTCCCAGACTAGGAGCTTCTCCATGCAGGAACCCTGGGTCCAAAGGATGTGCTCTGCTCCCAGCACTGCTTTCTTGGTGGTATGAGGCCCCCTACTCTTTGCTCACCTCCCTTTCCTTTTATCTCTTGTAAGGTAAAAGGTGGTGCAGGCCACACCCCAAGGAAGCTCCTTTACATTGGATCAAGCATGTGACTTGAGTAAGGGTGTTATATCCCACCCTAATCCTCTTTAACATAATCTAATTTGCCTCATTAACCAAAGGCAGAGATTAGGATTTACAACACATAGGAAAATTAAATCAGTCACAAAATGGAGGACAGCCACACAATACTGAGAATCATGGCCTAACCAAGCTGACACATATTTTCGGGGGACGCGATTCAATCCATAACAGGGGCCAAATATCCCTGCACAGTGACTGGAATGCAAGTACTCAGTACGTATTTGTTGAATGGATAAATATGCCCTGTTCCCAAAGCTGTCCCTAAAGAATTGTAAATTCCAGTGATAGCTGCAGGCCCTGCCATTGCATGTGGAAATGAGGTGACCAACTGGCTGGAGCTCAGAGGAAGAGGTTTGGTGGACTTGTTGTTAGGTGCCATCGAGTTGGTTCCAACTCATAGCAACCCTGTTGTACAACGGAAAGAAACATTACCCGGTCCTGCTCCATCCTCACAATTGTTATGCTTTAGCCCATTGTTGCAGCCTGTGTGTCAGTCCATCTTGTTGAGGGTCTTCCTCTTTTTTGCTGGCCTTCTACTTTACTAAGCATGATGTCCTTCTCCAGGGACTGATCCCTCCTGATAACGTGTCCAAAGTATGTGAGACGTAGTCTCGCCGTCCTTGCTTCTAAGGAGCATTCTGGTTGTACTTCTTCCAAGATTTGTTTGTTCTTTTGGCAGTCCATGGTATATTCAATATTTTTCACCAACACCACAGTTCAAAGGCATCAGTTCTTCTTCGGTCTTCCTTATTCACTGTCCAGCTTTCGCATGCATATGAGGTGATTGAAATCACCATGGCTTGGATCAGGCACACCTTAGTCTTCAAGGTGACATCTTTGCTTTTCAATACTTTAAAGGGATCTTTTGCAGCAGATTTGGCCAATGCAATATGTCTTTTGATTTCTTGACTGCTACTTCCATGGTTGTTGATTGTGGGTCCAAGTAAAATGAAACCCTTGGCAACTTCCAGTCTTTTCTCTGTGTATCATGCTGTTGCTTATTGGTCCAGTTGTGAGGATTTTTGTTTTCTTTATGTTGAGGTGTAATCCATATTGAAGACTGTGGTCTTTGATCAGTAATTGCTTCAAGTCCTCTTCACTTTCAGCAAGCAAGGTTGTGTCATCTGCATATTACAGGTTATTATGAGCAATTGATGGTCTGTTCCACAGTCAACCCCTGGCCTTGTTCTGACTGATGATATTGAGCTTTTCCATCCTCTCTTTCCACAGATGTAGTCCATTTGATTCCTGTGTATTCCATCTGGCAAGGTCCACGTGTATAGTCACCATTTAGGTTGGTGAATAAAGGTATTTGTAATGAAGAAGTTGTTGATCTTGCAAAATTCTATCATGCGATCTCCAGCATTGTTTCTATCACCAAGGCCATACTTTCCAACTACGGATCCTTTTTCTTTGTTTCCAACTTTCACATTCCAATCACCAGTAATTATCAGTGCATCCTGATTGCATGTTTGATCAATTTCAAACTGCAGAAGTTGGAAAAAAATCTTCCATTTCTTCATCTTTGGTCTTCGTGATTGGTGCGTAAATTTGAATAATAGTCGTATTAACTCGTCTTCCTTGTAGGCGTATGGATATTACCCTATCACTGACAGCTTGTACTTCAGGGTAGATCTTAAAATGTTCTTTTTGATGATGAATGCAATACCATTCCTCTTCAAGTTGTCCTTCCCGGCATAGCAGACCATATATACGATTGTCCGATTCAAAATGGCCAATACCAGTCCATTTCAGCTCACTAATGCCTAGGATATTGATGTTTATGTGTTCCATTTCACTTTTGATGATTTCCAGTTTTCCTAGATTCATACTTTGTACATTCCACATTCCGATTATTAAATGGATGTTTGCAGCTGTTTCTTCTCATTTTGAGTTATGCCACATCAGCAAATGAAGGTCCTGAAAGCTTGACTCTATCCACGTCATTAAGGTCGACTCTACTTTGAGGAGGCAGCTCTTCCCCAGTCGTGTTTTGAGTGCCTTCCAACCTGAGGGCTCATCTTCTGGTGCTAAATCAGACAATGTTCCGCTGCTATTCACGAGCTTTTCACTGGCTAATGATTTTCAGAAGTAGACCACCAAGTCCTTCTTCCTAGTCTTTCTTAGTTTGGAAGCTCAGCCTGTCTGCCATGGGTGACCCTGCTGGTATTAGAATATGGGTGGCATAACTTCCGGCATCACAGGAACATGCAAGCCCCCACAGTACGACAAACTAAAAGACGTGTGTTGGTTTGGTGGACTAGTGAGTTCTAAAGTAAATCAGAGCCTACGTGTGTATGACCCAGCAGGGCCAACCTGGGCCCAACACCCCTTCCATGCCCAAATCTGGAACTGTACTCCTTGCCCATCTGTTAACCTTCAGCACCGGCTTGGACATCCATTCTACACATATACCTGTTTACACTATTGAGGTGGCAGCAGGGTGAAGAGACTAGTTTGTCCCCGTTTCCATGACTGAGAGATAACCTGGCATTTTTTGTGTCATAAATAAAAAGATTTAGGGGGAAAGATTGATCAAAGGCCCTTCTAAGTAAAAGAAAGTTTGATCATAAGGACTGACCCCCTTACTGATTACAGGTGAGGAAAGAGATGCCCGGAGACATATACCCAGAAGTAGCATTCCTGAGTCCCTACCTTGGCGCGAGAATGTAATCTTTTGCCATGTTGAACCTTCACAACCTGCTGAAAGAGCTGGCCCTTCAGAGCAGAACAAGCCAGGCCCAGATGTAAAGGTGTGTTCTTTTCATAGGCCGTCGGCTTCATCAACATCAAGATCTCTATTGTGATTACACCCCCGCACGTCAGTCTCATTTACTTTTTCAGGTGATGTTTACTAAAAGAAAAAAGAAATAATAACTGAAAACAACAACAATGAAAAAAGAAGACACCATTTTCAAAACACGTGTCTTAAGTAATTCCACAATAAGATGCGGTCATTATAGAGGACACAAGTAGGTACATATATGGAACATATATAAGTAGGTCTATATATGGAAGATATATAAGTAGGTACATATACAGAAAATTCAAACAACTAGTTTTTCTCTTTCCCCAGATGTGCTTGGTACTTTGGAGGTGCTGATAAACAGTGTTTGAACAAGTGGTTTCTCCAGACCGAGTCTTCATTGCTTCGCGTTTCAGTTACTGCAGCAGCCCACATTCCTGCCTGTGTTCCTCCCTCGATCCCTCTGCCAAACAAATCCACGGTTGGCAGTGTCCCCCAGCCTGTGTGGCCCGTCCTCAATACCGTGTTCTCCTGTCGCTCTGTCTTCTCCACACAGATGTGGGATAAGAGGAGAAAGCGATGTGGTACGAGGCCTGGCTCCTCCTGCAAAGCTCTGGGCCCTAAGTAGGGCTTCCCAAACTTCCTGGTCCTGGTACCTTAGAAAATAATACTCTCTGAATGAGAGACTGGGGACAACTGGTGAGGCTGTTCATGGCGGGAGTCACCAGTCCAGGCATCCGAGCTGAGAGAATAGTACTCTGGATGCATCTGTAGTCTGCTCCCTTCACACTGGTTGGGGAGTGCTGGAAAGCCAAACTCCCCGTTACTTTGCAGAGGGGTAACGTCAAGTGTGGCAGCCCACACAAAGTCAACAGAAAGTCAGATATAACTGGAAAACTAGGAGTGTTAACTGACCCATTTATCTTCTATTTAGAAAAGGGCAAATGCCATGTGTTTCTCTACTTAAAATTCATTAAAATTATTGGTAACGGAGAGTCAAGCTAACCTATGTTTCCTATCAAGACAAAAGCGATGATCTATGATACACGATTTTTGGTCATCCCAGCATCCCATGCATAGGTTCTATCATTATTCACCTACTCAAGCCTGAGCCAGAACACGTTTGACCAAGAGTTGATCTCAGGGACATCCATGCACACCAGTGTACACAGGGATGAGAAAACTATAGAATACTAAAGATTTAGAATATTCTGAGTGTAAGAGAGCTAGCTTTATCCTCACCTCCACCCACGCTGTTCATGTATCACATGCGTGATCTGCTCACATCATCAGCAATTTGGGGGGCTATTTGGATCAACTGGCTATTTGGTCCCCAGCTACCAAGAACCTCTATTTGAAGAGATTGCTGATGGAAGATTTTCATTTGGTTTCAATGATTTTGAATCAACTAAGATTTGTTTTCCCCTTTTTATCCTAGCAACCTGATTCAGATTTGCTGTTTACTTTTGTGGGATTTTGGTTTGTTGAAACCTAGCACCATTTGATTCTCTTCCCAGGGAATTTAGATCTCGGTGGATTATGTGATCTGACAGAGAGGCAATCACACTTCCTCCTTTGATGAGAAAACTTACCTCATTGAGTATGTGCACTTACGAAGCTCTTAAATTTAATTGTGGGTTTTTCCAAACAACGTAGTTTGCCATTTAAATATAACTGGAATATCTACTATTAAAATATTATACACATTTAACAACAATGATCAAAAAAAAAAAGAGTAGTTGCTGAGCCTGATTATGTGCAACCAAACACCTCATGAGATTTGGTCCCTTGATTGGGAGGTGCAGGGTAATGGTTTGATGGAACATCCCAGTTAATTGGCCTAATAACATGTATAGTGCTTCTGTTCTATCTCCTAGTTCCTTGCGTAGTGCTCTGGGTCTTAAAAGCTTGCAAGCGGCCATCACAGCAATTCATCTCTATTTGCCTGGAGCAAAAGAGGAAGAAGGAGAGTCAGGAATAGGAGGAGGATATGGAATGCGTGGCTAATTGCCTCCATGAACCATTGCCTCCTTTGCCATGAGACCAGAAGAACTACCATTACTCAACGTTTTGATCAAAGATTCCATAGAAGAGTCCTGATCAAAAGGGGGAAAATGCAAGATAGAATTTCAAATTCTCATGGACTCCAGACTTTCTGAAACTATTGCCCCGAGATAATCTTTAAACCTTAAACCAAAAATATCCCCTAAAGTCTTCTTAAAACCAAACAATAGTTTAGCTTAACTAGTAAAAAATGTCTGCCTTGAGCATTATTCTCTCTTAAGAATTAGCTATATGAGATCAAATTGACAACAGCAACTCAAAATATTAGATAAGAACCTTAGGGAGCAGTGTGTTTATGTTAATGAGGGAGGAACATGTCAGAAAAGGAGGGTGAAAATGGTTGCACAACTCAAAAATGTAATCAATGTCACTAAATGGTACATGTAAAAACTTGGATTGGTGTATGTTTTGCTGTGTATATTCTCAACAACAACAAAATAAGTAAAATTTAGAAAAAATATTATACACATCTAAACTGACCCCTAGAACACAAACTCTTGTTTGTTTTTTTAACCAAAACACTATAGCAATAATTATAAGGGAATACAAATGATGTCTCTTTCCTTAAAATTAAAAAGAAAAACCTTAATGCTAATATTTGATACAGTACATAGAATACTAAAAAGTACTCTACCAAATATGTGTCTGATTGATATATATTGTCTTAAAATATAAGTATTTGGGCTTCTAATGGGAATCCTAGTGACAAAAATCAATTAATCTTGAATTATCTTCATTGATAAATCCTTAAGAATGTAAAAAAAAAACCGTTTGCCATCGAGTCGATTCCAGCTTATAGTGACCCTATAGGACAGGGTAGAACTGCTCCATAGGGTTTTCAAGGAGCAGCTGGTGGATTTGAACTGCTGACCTTTTGTTTAACAGGCGAGCTCTTAACCACTGAGCCACTAGTGCTCTGAGAGAAGGGAAATATCCTAACTTTAAGCACTTTTCAGTGATCAGGAAGCAGAGGGTGTAGCTGAAGCTGGTAAACACGGCACCAGTTACCTGACCCAGAAAGCACCGATAATGCAGGTAACACTGACCAGCTGTGTTCTTACAGAAGTACCTGCCACCTTTATAATTACCCAGGAACACTAGGAAGTAGGAGTTATGAGCATTTTTAAGGAAAGTTCGTTCTTATACTTCCTTTTGGGAGGTTTTGTATGTACATATATGTAAAATCGTATGTGGACATAGGTAAAAAGTAATGTTTAAGGAGAAAAAAATATTTGAAATAATGAAGAAGAAGAGGAGTAGGAGGAAAAAAAAGAGGAGGGAAAGGAGGAATGAACCTCATTTTTGAAGAAAAACGTAAGTCAGCCATCCATTCATGCCTCCGGGCAGGAGAGGGTGCTTCATAAGGAAGCGCTTCAGAATTAGATTTCATTTCTCATAACTTCAGTTTCTGCTCCCTCGTAAGTAACAGAAAAGCAAGGGAGGGCCTGGATGGGGGTTTTCATTTTTAAAAAATTCCCAAGATGCTGCGTATACAGAACAGAAACCTGCTACCCTCTTGATTATAGACTCTTCTTTTTTCTGAGCTGGTGGTGTTCATGGAACAGCCTGTTTGCCTGACAGCCAGCTTCATGGTGCCCTTGCGTGTGGAGAGGTGCCAGAAAGATCTTTAGAAAGTCAAATGGCTTTTTAAAGATGATACGGAGAAAAGAGGAGACCCAAAGTCAAATAAAATTCTTAGAGAGAGAATCCTTTGGAAAGAAAAAGAGTTGAGATTAGATACATAATACCTATTTTTACTCCCTTTTTTCTTGAAATACATATTTTCTGGAATCGAGCAAGATTGCTGTGTGAGCTTTTGTCTTTATTTAATTCCTGAAGGGTTTTAAGAATAACCATTTTCTTTCCTTTTATCTTCTTCTCACAGTTGAGACAGAACCTGCTCTCTCTGAGGTCACCAGTGAACGAATTCTAGTTAATAAATACCTAGATAATGAGGAAAACACAGTTACCATTGAGTCAGTTCTGACTTGTGGGGACCCCATGTGTGTCTGAGTAGAACTGTGCTCCATAGGGTTTTCAATGGCTGATTTTTCAGAAGTAGATTGCCAGGCCTTTCTTCCGAGGTGTCTCTGGGTGGACTCAAACCTCCAGTCTTCTAGTTTTCAGCTGAGCCTGTTAACCACTGGCCCACCCAGGGACTCCAGTTACTGAACAGCAGGGATATAAGGTGTGATGCCTTTCCCAGGGAGGTCTGGCACAACTTCAGAACCCTTTTCCATACCACAATCCAGTTGGAACTCTGGTTGCCATCCCTGACATAGGAAGTTCACTTGCAATGGAATGGGGGTCTAGACCACCAGCAGAAAGGAAAGAGAGGAGGACACAGCAAGTGGATGAATGGGGAAGACAGTACAGAACAGTGTAAGATGGAGGAAATAGACAAGCAGATGGAAGGGCGAGGCCTGCGTTTGGGCAGTGTTCACAGGGCCAGAAAGGGGACGCTTGGCGGGAGCCACACGGGCGAGGGTTCAGAGTGAATCTCTGGGGTCCAGCTGCTCCAGAGCTTGTTTAGGGCAAGGCTCCAGCTGTTGGTCAGAGCTCTAACTTTATTCCACTTGAAGGTTTTATTTAGGGTCCCAAATAGAACTCTGATGAAATTGTGGTGTGTGTGTGTCCTGTTATAAATGTCCAGTCCAGGTGGCTACAAAAGAGGTAATTATAGCTCCTAAACTCTTATTATCCTGGTGGAATTGACAGCAGCTCCCATTTCTTTCAAGCTTTTTTTGGATCTGATCCATTCAGCTAATTCTGATGGATTCAGTAAAGGGGTACAGTAGGAACTCCTGAGATATATGTAGGGCAGCTGTGGCCAATGATGGGTGAAAACCATACAGTTGTAGAAAACTTTAGGATCACTGCCAGTCCAACTTCCCATCTGGTGTAGACATGAACAAATGTTTGGACCTGTTACGACAGTGCTGCAGCCACGTCCTCTCGCTTTCTCCTAAACCCTTGTAGTGATATGGAGCTGCCTTCCTCACCAATCAATGCATTTTGCATGCTTGGAATTATGAACCGAATTTTCTTCATGTTCACTGAAGCCCGTCTCTCTGAACCTCCCTCCTGTTGGTCCTGGATCTAGTCACTGAAGCTGTACACACCATGTCTCTCTCCTCCCAACACAAGCCCTTCAAAGAACTCAACATTCCCTGGTCCCTTAAGCACTTTCCACACACTGAAAACCTGCAGTCACATCTCTAAATCATGAAAAGATCTCCAAACTTCCGTCAGTAACATTTTTATCCCCAGCAATCTTTGGTGCAAGAATATTACAGCACCATCAAGACACCAAAATAACCACTTGGATGATAGGACTTAGATGATTTTTGGCTACTCGGTTTTTCTATTATTGGAAAATGAGAAATAGAAAAGGGATAGATCAAAATTGAGGAATGTTTTTAGGCATATAAAGTTGTCAGCTGCTCAGAAATGCTAAGTTACCAACGAGGGGATGTATGAGTCAAGGGTTACCAGAGACGGGATGCAATTCAATGAGAATGAGAACTAAATGTTTTTGTATTATGGGAAAATAGACTGTTTAATAATAAATCTAGCCCACACTTACACTGCCATTTAATAGCATACAGGATGTGTGTGAATACGTTTCTTTTTTTCTTTTTCTCTTACACTTCTGATAAAAAAGAAAAAAGGTCACACAAGTATTAATGGTGCTGCTTGTTGTTGTTATTAGGTGCCATCGAGTCTACTCTGACTCCTAGTGACCCCATGTGACAGAGCAGAACTGCCCTATAAGGTCTTCTTGGCTGTAAACTTTATGAAAGCAGATAGCCAAGTCTTTCTCCGTTGGAACAGCTAGGTAGGTTCAAAGCCAAGTGCTTAACTGTTTGCACTATCGGGTGCTGCTAACGATACCTTAATGTAAGTTCAGATTACCTTTCAAGTGCTCTTAATGAGTGTTGTTTTTACTTGCTGTTGAGTCCGCTCCAACTCACAGCAACCTTACGTACAACGGAATGAAGCGTTGCCCGGTCCTGTGCCTTCTTCCTGATCATTGGTATCTTTGCACCCATAGTTGCGTCTGTGCTCTTTAATTAGATGCAGTGAAAACAGGATAAAGGCTTAGAAAGAAAGATTTGTTACTCTAGTTAAAAAAAAAAGTGAATTAGGACCATAGGAAGAGTTTTAAATGGCAGCTATTTTGCTAAGTTTGCTCCATAATGTATATGTCTTCCTTTTTATTATGATTCTAAAAGTGACAATTAACTCAGTTCAAACATCCAACATTTGAATGTCGGAAACTTCCAAGTTAAAGTTAAATAAAAAGACTTGATATATATTGAGAAGCTAAATGTTCATCAACAAAGAGCAAGAAAGGAATATTTTTTGCTAAAAAGATTTCATAAAGTATCCATAGCACATATTCAGAGAAATTATAAAAATTTATTAGAAATCAGTTTTCTGATGTTGTTTTCAAATATTCAACCAACTTATTGCAGAGTGCTTGCACTGTTCTATTGTTCTAGTTGCTGAGGATGGGGATGAATGGGACCTAGTCTTTGCCTTCCAGAAACACAAGGGATAGGGGAGGAAGAGTCAGCAAACATGGTGGTTAGTGCAGTAAAGGAGATCTGCCCAAGGTAAGATGGGAGTAAAAGGAAGAGAGTGAGAATAGGAGGGAGGAAGGAGAAGAGGGACAGGCTCACGGAAGGCTTTCTAGAAGGAGGTTCCTGGTCCTGAAATGGAGCCCTGGTGGCACAGTGGTTAAAGAGCTCCACTGCTAACCAAAAGGTCAGCAGTTCAAATCCATCAGCCGCTCCTTGGAAAGCCTATTGGGCAGTTCTACTCTGTCCTATAGGGTTGTTATGAGTTGAGATTGACTCGATGGCAAACGGTTATGGGTTGGGTCCTGAAACGTTTTGGATCTCACGGAGCAGTAAAATTCCACCCCTGCTGTCAACTTGGCTGGGCTATAATTTTCAGTGGTTTAGCCAGATACTGAACCGGTGCTGTTTCATAATGTAATGTATTTAACGTAATGTAGTCACCTTCAATGATGTGATTTGAAATGATGAACCAATCAGTTGAAAGGGGAGTTTCCTTGGGAGTGTGAGCTGTTTCCAGAATGTAAATGAATGTTCTGGCAAAGTTCACTCTCTCTCTTGACCTTGTGCTCTTCCAGTCACCTGAACTCCGATTCCTGGGACGTGCGCCAGCAAAGATCTCAAGCCTGCCACTTGGCCTGTGGGTTTGTGACTTGCCAGCCACCACAATTGCATGATCCATTTCCTAGAAGTAAATCTCTCTCTCATATATACATATTGTTGTCAGGTGCCATTGAGTTGGTTCCAACTCGTAGCCACCGTAAGTACAAAAGAAACACTGCCCAGTCCTGCGCCATTCTCAGAATTGTTGCTGTGTTTGAGCCCATTGTTGCAGCCACTATGCCAATCCATCTCATTGAGGGTCTTCCTTTTTTTCGCTTTTTACCAAGCATGACGTCCTTCTCCAGGGATTACTCCCTTCTGATAACATGTCCAAAGAACGTGAGACGAAGTCTTGCCAGTCTCCCGTCTAAGGAGTATTCTGGCTGTACTTCTTCCAAGACAGATGGTTCATTCTTTTGGCAGTCCATGGGATATTCAATGGAAATCCTGGTGGAATAGTGGTTAAGAGCTACAGCTGCTAACCAAAAGGTCGGCAGTTCAACTCCATCAGGCTCTCCTTGGAAACTCTATGGGGCAGTTATACTCAGTGGTATAGTGTCGCTATAAGCTGGAATTGACTGGACAGCAACGAGTTTGGTTTTCTTTTCTTTTCTCTTTTTTGTGTTCAATATTCTTCACCAACAACATAATTCAAATGTGTCAATTTTTCTTTGGTCTTCCTTATTCATTGTCCAGCTTTCGCATGCATATGAGGCAATTAAAAATACCATGGCTTGGGTCAGATGTCAAAGTGACATCTTTGCTTCTTAACACTTTAAAGAGGTCTTTTGCAGCAGAATACGTACACACATATATACATATGAAAAATCAAACCAAACCCATTGCCGTTGAGTTGGTTCTGACTTATAGCGACCCTACAGGACAGTGTAGTACTGCCTAATAGGGTTTCCAAGGAGCACCTGGTAGAGTTTAACTGCTGACCATTTGACTAGCAGTCAATCTCTTAACCTCTGTGCCACCAAGGCTCATATATATACTTACATACACACACACACATATATATCTATACAAACACATATATCTATACATATATATATATATATATAGTAGCCCTGGTGGTGCAGTGGTTAAGAGCTATGGCTGCTAACCAAAAGGTCAGCAGTTTGAATCCACCACCTGCTCCTTGGAAACCCTATGGGGCTGTTCTACTCTGTCCTATAGGGTCACTCTGAGTTGGAATCGACTTGACGACAATGGGTTTTGGTATATATATACATATACACACAGTCATGCATCACTTACTGTCCAGGGTAGGTTCTGGGAAATAGGACATTATGTGATTTGGACGTTGTGCGAACACTGTATTATATACCTTATCGAGTTCACCTCCAGACGTGGCTGGTGGAAGCGATCTACGGTCCAGGCGTAGAGCACATCCGGCAGGTCGAGTGTGTGTCACGGACCATGCTCCACATGAGTCAGCTGGCCCCAAAGGCAAGGCTGAGATCTTGATATTTGGGTGGCCTTATTACCAGAAGGACGTAGCCAAGATGATCGTGAACTTGGCTGACTATTACTGCCAGCACCAGGTGCAAAGTTGAGGGAATGGCCCTGCGCCCGAGGCCGGCACCCAGCAGGCCTGAACACTGCACAGGTCAGTGTTACCAGATCTTGAAGGTAGTTCACGCTGCGAGGTGGGAACCATGCAGAGGTTAAAGTGGGAGCCCTGTCTTCAACCTTGATCTCATACGTCCTGCTTCTACCTCCTGGGTTAAGAATGATGGGGTGGGGTGTTTTTTCTTTTCCTGTGTTAAATGTTTACAAACGTGAATTTAAAGAGTTCTAATAAAGAATCGAATTTCAAAAAAAAAAAAATGCAACCACAGACGTATACCTGGTCAGATGTTGCTGAATGGCCGTTATGTGGCACGTGACTGTATATACGTCTCACTGGTTTGGCTCCTCTAGAGAACACAGGCTCAGACACCTGCCAACACACCCATGTTGTTGTTTTGTTAAGTTTTACCTTTTCAAAATACATTCTTTAAAAGCCACTGTCTAATAATATAATTATCATTTCATAAAAGAAAAGAAAATTTAAAAGACATAGTTTTGTAATAAAGAGCAATTCTTTAAATAGAATAAACTTAGTTTTATGAAACTCGCTATAGTGTCCTTATTTTTCTAATGTCTCCATGGACTGAAGAAAAACTTCATCCTGGGCCAGTAACAAACCTCAGAGTAGTGTAGATGACCAATGTTTTAGAGGAAGGGTTATTTTATATAGGGAAGCAATGTAAAATGTTGATATTAAAAAAGAGACTATTGATCTTTGACAAAGGACCAAAGTCCATTAAATGGGGAAAAGACAGTCTTTTTAACAAATGGTGCTGGCAAAACTGGATGCCCATCTGTAAAAAAATGAAACAGGACCCATACCTCACACCATACACAAAAACTAACTCAAAATGGATCGAAGACCTAAATATAAAACCTAAAACGATAGAGCATGGAGGAAAACACTAGGGAACCTAATACATGGCATGAATACAATACAAGCCATAACTAACAAACGTGAGAAGATAAACTAGATAACTGGGAGCCTCTTAAAAAATTAAACACTTAGGCTCATCGAAAGAATAAAAAGAGAACTTACAGACTGGGAAAAAATTTTTGCCTACAACATATCTGACAAGGGTCTAACCTCTAAAATTTATAGACTATTTCAACAACAAAAAGACAAATAATCCAATTAAAAAATGGGCAAAGGATATGAACAGACACTTCACCGAGGAAGACATTCAGGCAGCTAACAGATGCATGAGGTTATACTTGCAATCATTAGCCATTAGAGAAATGCAAATCAAAACTGCAATGAGATAACATCTATGGTGGAATGAATTACTTAATATGGCCCTTCTAGCCATAGTCTTTGTGACTCACACACAATTATTGAATTAAGAAAAATTTTGACTCTTAGCAACCCTATAGCGACCCTATAGGACAGAGTAGAACTGCTGCATAGGGTTTCCAAGGAGTGGCTGGTGGATTCAAACTGCTGACCTTTTGGTTAGCAGCTGAGCTCTTAACCACTGTGCCACCAGGGCTCCAATGATTGAGTGGGACTATGCAAATAAGGTATGTGGAACCTGTGATGGTTGGGGTTATGTGTCAACTTGGCTAGGCCATGATTGCCAGTATTGTGTGGCTGTCCTCCATTTTAGGTATTGTGGATCCTGACATCTACATGTTGATGAGGCAGGATTGGTGTAGGGTGTGTCTTGGGTCACAGCCTTGCAGGGGGGCATGACTCAAGTCCCACCCTTACTCAAGTTATGCCCTTCCCTGGGGTGTGGCCTGCATCTAAGGTATACGTGTAGATAATCTGGTGGACCTCTCTCTCTGCATCTGGATCCCATGTCTTGTTTGTGATCAATTGACCTCCAGTTCTTGGACCTTGAGCCAGAGGCCTGCTGTCTGACCTGCCGATGCTGGGATTTGCTGGCCTCCACAGCCTTGTGGACATCACTCCTCTTTGTCACTGCCTGCATAATAAACCATGTGATTGTCTGATTCAAAGTGGCCAATACCAGTCCATTTCAGCTCACTAATGTCTAGGATATCAATATTTATGCACTCCATTTCATTTTTGATGACTTCCAATTTTCTTAGATTCATGCTTTGTACATTCCACATTCTAGAATATTATGTTTGTCTTTTTGTTGCAAAGCTTAGCAACTCATGTGGTCTAGCTCAAGGTTGAGTAATAGATTATGAGACTATACTTGGATTAAGGATGATGAAATTTCATGAAAATCCAAAACCAGAAACCATTCATACCAAGACTTCTTGAGCCTGGTAAGGGAAGGCTGTCCTGGGAATAAGGAACGTGTGTATCTTCTCTCTAGTTCTGGTCCAGTAATATAATATGGCGTCTCGCTTTGTGTCTGCTTCTCTTAGAAGCTGTTTGATTCTCCTCCTGAACCTTCTCTCTGCTTGGCCTCATGACTTCCTCACAAGCCCAGTGTGGGTTCTCTCCATTTTAGTTTGTTCATGATCCCTTCTTTACGTTATGCCCTTTACATTTCAGCTTCAGCCTCTGTTGTGAACTCTGGTTCTGTATCTCCTGGGTCAGATTTCTTTGTCTGAGCATCTGATTAGCACAGCTTGGCCCTACTTGAGCACAGCTTTTGTCCCCAGGCCATCTCATGGACTACTGCTGAGCCTAAGGATAAGCTCCTCTTGGCTCAAGTGAAGAGCCCACACCTTGTTCCGAGCATCAAAGGCTGGAAGGAATGGTGCCTGTGCGACAAAACATGGCTGTGCTGTTAGAAGAGGCTGTAGGTGAGGCCAGCACCGCAAGGGACATGCCTAGGGACGGGTGACTAATTGTAAGCAATGCAGGAGATTTAGGTCTTGTGGCCCATACAGGTCTGCAGTCCCCAAGAAGTCTATATTCATTCCCAGGAAAGGGCTTCTCTAACATCTTACTAGGAGTCCCTGGGTGGCGCAAATGGTTAAGTGCTTGACTACTAACCAACATGTTGGTGGTTCAAGTCCACCAGAGAGGCACCTAGGAAGAAAGGCCTGGGATCTAGTTCCAAAAGGTCACAGTCTTGAAAACCCTATGGAGCAGTTCTACTCTGGGCTGCCATGAGTCAGAATTGACTCCATGGCAACTGTTCTGGGTTTTTAACCAGGACTTCAAACTTTCTGCTTGGTTCAGTCATGGCCGACAAAGTGAAACCCGAATAGACCCGAGTTTTTAAAATGTGGGTGAACTGCAATGCTAACCAGAACAGGAAAAATTACAGGCTGAAGCCCTGCTAGAAACTTAATCTCCCTCTTAGAAAACAAGGACAGTGTGCTCACTGGATAGCAACCAAATCTCTTGACTGGCAGAGTTGGAAACAGCAGTCCCCTGCTCAAAGATGGCGGCTGACTGCACCCCTTTGAATGTGTTGCTCTCCACAGTCCCAGGCGTAATCCAATCTCCTGTATCAGGGCTCCAGAAAGGGCTCACTACGCATCTTCCAAGTCTACCATTCCAGGGCCCTCACCTGTGATTTTTCCCGTCCCACTTTTCATTCTGCTTCACCCACATTTTAAAAATTTGGGTCTGTTCTGATCCCACTTAGTCAGCTCTGACTGAAACGGTTCGAACTAGTTCAAATCCCTGTTTTTAACATCGTGATGTAGATCCCTTGAGGTTGTCCCCTGTGAGCGAATCACCAACAAAATCCAGAATCTCTTGCTTTCCTTCAGCTTACCAGAGTCAGTATTGCCCACCCCCTCTGTGGGTACCAGTGACTGAGACCCCCAGGAACAGCATTAGCGTCCTCGCTTTTCCAGCCCACACGTGCTGGGAGCTGTCAGATGGGTACTCTGCTATGATCTGTTCAGCTTATTGCTGCAGCAGCTGTAACTATTTGTTTAGAAAGTAAAGAGACAGATAAATCCCCACACTGCCACGTTTCCCACAGTAAGTTATTGTTACCCATGAGCCTTTAAAAACACGGCTTGCTCAAGAAAGCATTAGAGCTAAGTGATCGTTTGTGTCTGTCACAGCGGCTGCAAATGTGTAATGAGATTCTAGAGTTAATGTTTTGGACGAAGCACTCGTTATAAGCCAGCGCAGAATTGCTTCAGAATTCTGAAGTGGTGTTTTAATTAAAGGTATTTTCTAACACGAGGGGAGCAAAGGCTGCTTAGAAAATGTGAGTTCGTTGTCCGATGCACTGGTGTGACAAGGGTCCTGCAGTCCCTGTTGCATTACTGATGTCAACAGAATGGCGGCAGCTGAGGAAACGCACCTAGAAAGCACCAGTGAGATGTGCTGCCCTGGGGTGCTGCTGGACAACTAGCCCCAGCACAGCCTTCTCCTGTGCCCTGCACACCGGGCCGTGTGGCCTGTGGCTCTGCACCCCAATTCTAGTGGGCTCAGGTCACCCGCACTGGACACCAACTGCATGCAAATCGCCAAGGCTGGGAAACAGGTCTGCCTCCACACAAGGTCCCCTTGCAGAGGCCCCTCAAAATCATTCTGCCAAAAGAGCAAGAGCAACTGCTCCCCATTCATGGGTCTCTCCATGCCTGTAGCTTTCACACCTGCTAAGAGTCTCAGAATCCTTGCTCTGAACAAACCGTCCTGGTCACAAAGATGCTATTGGGAGAGACACGAGCTTCAAATGGCAACATAGGGGTATAAGGAGATGACAGATGTGACGTCAAGGCCATGCTTTTAGACTTTTGATGACTAAGAACCATTTTGTATTAGTCTTCTAGGGCTGCCGTAAGACAGTACCACTGATTGGGTGACTTACAAGGACAGAAACTTGTGGTCTCACAGTTCTGGGGGCTAGAAGTCAGAATTTGGGGCGTCAGCGGGGCCATGCTCTCTCTGAAGTCTCCAGGGGAAGATCCTTCCTTATGTCTTCCAGTCTCTGGTGGCCCCAGGCATTGTTTGGCTTGTAGATGTGTCTTCACTAGGCTGTCTTCTGTCTGTGCATGTCTGTGTCTCTTCTCTTTTCTAGGACACCAGTAATATTGGATTAGGATCCACCCTACTCCAGCATAACCTCATGTCAACTTAACTGGTGACATCTGCACAGACCCTACGGTAGACCACCCCCCCCTTATCCTCAGGTTCGCTTTCCACGGTTTCAGTTACCTACGGTCAACCACGGTCTGAAAGTGTTAAATGAGTTGAATGATGAAATCTCGGCCCTCCTATTTCATCCTGCCAGGGAGCACACTCACGTAACCTTTATTACAGTATATTATTATAATTGTTCTATTTTATTATTAGCTATTGTTGTTAATCTCTTACTGTACGTAATTTATAAATTAAACTTCATCATAGGTACGTACCTATTGGACAAAACATAGCATATATAGGGTTTGGTACTATCCGCGGTTTCAGGCACCCACAGGGGTCTTGGAATGTATCCCCCATGGATAAGGGGCGACTACTGTATTCCCAAACAATTTTTCCATGCTTCATTTTTCTGAGTCACACAGAGAGCGCAGACGGTCTCTGAGTTCTCTTCTAGTTCCTGATCTTCCCGGGTTCAAGTGATAGGAGAGAGAAGACTCGTGCCTCGGTGAAGATGTTTCCGCAGAACTCGATGGCTGTTCCTTTTGCCTTGTTGCCATCTCTCTTCCCTCCTTACCCCAAACACAACGTTGCCTACTTACTCCTTTTCTAGCCTGTGTCTGTCTTCTTGGCTCTGGGTCTTTGGGGCCAGATTATAATTCTACGTGAAACAACTAAATCTCAGATGTGTTAGGTTTTGAATTGCACGTGAACAGATGAAATCTATTCTGGGCGGCATTGTGGTCTGAGACAGGGAACGTGGGGGGTTGGGAAGGTGGGGTCATGGGCTGGTTTCTGGTCTAGATGTTCCTTACCTCTAACCCTGCTCCCTGCTTTCGTGTCAACTCAATGCAGTCCATTCTCACACAGCAGCTAGAACGATCTCTTTAAAACCAAACCACACCAGATTACCCTCCAGCTTTAAACCCTGTAATGGATTCCCATAAAACCAGAAATAACAAGGACAAAAGGAGCCTTTCCTGACCGCCCTGCCCACTTGTCTGACCCCACGTGGGACACTCTCCTTCTCGCTCACAGGCTCCATGCCCCCGCTGTGATGCCACCATGCCACACTCACCCCTACCACCTTCTCACTCGGTCTCAGCCTGGTGTCCCCTCCTCCCGACTGCCCCGTCTAAAGTGGCCTGGGCTGCAACCCCCCACCACATCCACAGTCTGCTCTCTCAGAGCATGTCCTTTGGGATGAAATCATCTTATTCATTCATTCCCTTCTTTTCTGCCTGCGTCCTTCTGCTAGAATATCTGCTGCACGGGAGCAGGGACCTTGTCTGCCTTTGTCACTGTGCTCTCAGCACTGAGAGCTCTGCTTGGCGCATTGTGGACTCAGTAAATCCCCAATATGATGCAAAGAGGCTGGTGGGCAAGCTCTTCATTTCCATGACCTCAGTCCTCTCATGTGTGAAGTGGGCATCGTGACACCGACCTGCCCGTCTGCTAAGCTTGTTGGGAGACGCCCGTGAGAGTCTGATAGCAGCAAGGCCTTGATCGCTGTGGGAGATCATCCTTAGATGCCTCCTGAATTAGCTCAAGTGCCTCTGCTATTTCCAATTAGCATCTTGTTAATCCTTGTGTTAGAACAATAAGACCTCAGCAACTGGCTTACACCATCTTACACGAGAGCCGTGGTTCACCTAGTTGCGTTATATCAAGAGAGGGGTGCTATCAATCTCATTTTATAGGTGAGAAGGGAGGGGCAGGGAGGTGGGCAGACAGGGTTTGACCTACAGTTGTTGTTGCCATTGCAATGGAGTCGACTTTGACTCATGTGTCAGAGTAGATGTACTCTGTAGGGTTTTCTTTTTCTTTTTAGTGGCTTAAACAACTCCATTTTTTGTTTTTTGTTTTTTTTTTTTTGTACTTTAGTTGAAGGTTTACTGAGCAAACTAGTTTCTCATTAAACAATTAATACACATATTGTTTACTGACATTGATTGCCAACCCCCGAACACGTCATCATCCTCCCCCTTCTTGACCTTGGGTTTCCCATTACCAGCTTTCCTGTCCCTTCCTGCCTTCTTGTCCATGCCCCTGGGCTGGTGTGCCCATTTAGTCTCGTTTTGTTTTATGGGACTGTCTAATCTTTGGTTGAAGGGTGAACCTCAGGAGTGACTTCATTACTGGAGTTAAAAGGGTGTCTTGGGGCCATACTCTTGGGGTTTCTCCAGTCTCTGTCAGACCAGTAGGTCTAACAGTAGCCAGGTCCTACGCCATCCTCACAATCGTTGTTATGCTTGAGCCCATTGTTGCAGCCACTGTGTCGGTCCATCTTGTTGAGGGTCTTCCTCTCTTTCGCTGACCCTCTACTTTACCAAGCATGATGTTCTTCTCCAGGGACTGATCCCTCCTGACAACATGTCCAAAGTACTTGAGACCAAGTCTCACAATCCTCACTTCTAAGGAGCATTCTGGCTGTACTTCTTCCAAGACAGACTTGTTCGTTTTTCTGACAGTCCATGGTATAGTCAATATTCTTCACCAACACCATAATTCAAATGCATTAGTTCTTCTTTGGTCTTCCTTATTCATTGTCCAGCTTCTGCATGCATATGAGGCAATTGAAAACACCATGGCTTGGGTCTGGTGCACCTTAGTCCCCAAAGTGACATCTTCGCTTTCTAACACTTTAAAAAGGTCTTTTGCATTTATATATTTATATATAAAAATTAAAGTTTAGATAGCTTTCTGGTTCTTCTGGGACTGTCCTAACCAAAAAAGCCAAGTCCATTGCTGTCAAGTCAATATAGGCCACAATACATCCTGGTTAAAAAAAAAAAAGAAAAATTATTGTCGTAAAGCATATATAACAAAAAGTTTGCCATTTTAATTACTCTCAAGTGTAGAATTCAGTGACATTAATGACATTCACCATGTTGTGCTACCGAAACCGCTATCCAGTTCCAAAGGTTTCATATCACCCAAACAGACACTCAGCACCCCTTCAGCAATACCTCCTGTTCCCTCCTCCCCCAGCCCCTGGTCATCTCTAATAAGCTTTTTATTGTGTCGTGTGTGTGATGAAAATATACACAACAAAACATTCGCCAAGTCAGCAATTTTTACAGGTATGTTTCAGAGACGCTGATCACATTCTTCATGTTGTACAACCACTATCGCCATCTTTTTCCAGATTATTCCACCACCAGTAACATAAACTCACTGCCCCCTAAGCAGAAACTCCCCCTTTACTCCTCCTTTCTGCCACCCTGGTAGCCACTAATAAAATTTGGTTTCTATATATTTGCTTATTTCGTATGAGTAAGATCACACAGTATTTGTCCTTTTGCATCTGACTTATTTCACTCAACATAATGTTTTCAGCGTTCATCAGGGTTGTAGCAGGCACCAAAACTTCATTTCTCTTTATGGCTGAATAATATTCCATTGTATGTTTGTACCACATTTTGTTTATCCATTCATCTGTTCATTTATTGATGGATGCTTGGGTTGTTTCTACCTTTTGGCAATTGTGAATAATGCTGTAATGGACACTGATGTACACATACCCTGTGTGTGTGAGTGAGTACGTGTGTGTGTGTGAGTACATGTGTGTGTGAGTACGTGTGTGTGTGAGTACGTGTGTGTGTGAGTACGTGTGTGTGAGAGTACGTGTGTGTGTGAGTACGTGTGTGTGTGAGTACGTGTGTGTGTGTGAGTACGTGTGTGTGTAACAGAATAATAAAACTGGTTAGTTTTGTTTTTTTTTTTAAATCCAGGTCTCAGGCCTTTGGTTTGTTTATATGATGGTCCTTTTACTGTTAATTTGCCTTCACATCAGCTTGGGCAAAAATTTTTGTGTAAGTTGAACCTATATATAAAAAGGAGGTTGAAATTTTACTTAATAGATGCTTTCCCTCTTCCCAAATCCAGGGAAGTCAGTTAATAATGGAATGGCCTGGAAGGAAGCAGAAACCCTGGATAGTTCATGCAGGAGAAGGCGCTCACGGGGTCCCCCATCTCAGCTGCAATTTACTCTCCCCCAGGAACTTGGTTTTCCGGTTCCTGAAATTCTCTTGTTATGTGATGCGTTCTTTGGGGGAGATTTTTGTCTTTCACTGAAATGCAAATGTCCCAGGGAAAGGACGCATTTTAACTCTTATTGCTCATTATATTCGTGGAGTGAGTAGGTTCAGCTCCTGTCATGGATTGAATTGTGTCCCCCCAAAGTATCTGTCAGCTTGGCTGGGTCCTGATTCCCAGTATTGTATAACTGTGTACCATTTTGTAATCTGATACGATTTCCTTATGTGTTGTAAATTCAGTCACTATGATCTAATAAAATGGATCAGCGGCAGTCACACTGATGAGGTATATGAGATTGGATAGTGTCTTAAGCCAATCTCTTTTGAGATACAAAAGAGAGAAGCGAGCAGAGACACATGGGGACCTCATACCACCAAGAAAGCAGTGCCGGGAGCAGAGTGTGTCCTTTGGACCTGAGGTTCCTACGCTGAGATGCTCCCAGACCAAGGGAAGACTGATGCATCACAAGGACCTTCCTCCAGAGCCGACAGAGAGAGAAAGCCTTTCCCTGGAGCTAATGCCCTGAATTTGGACTTGTAGCCTGCTAGACTGTGAGAAAATAAACTTCTCTTTGTTAAAGCCATCCACTTGTGGTATTTCTGTTATAGCAGCGCTAGATGACTAAGACAGCTCCTCTTCCTCCAAGCAGAGTTTAGAAGTGGAGGCAGGAAATGTTTTGGAAGGAGAGGCTGGGGGCCAAGCCCCCCTCATCTGATGCCCTGGGAAGCCATGCCTTCAACTCAGCCGGTCCTTGGGACTACTTTCTCCACATTTGTTTGAATGTTCAGATTTTAAACTTGTCCCTTTGAAGCTTCAATCATAGGATAATATCACTGTGAACTGACATCTTATATTTTCATGTGTTGATTTAAATCACCTTTTAATCATTTTGGGTCATTTGTATTGTTTAGAAATAAAAAGCCACATCACTTTTCCATTTTCATGCATGATAGTCGCTAAGATTATTTCACTGGATGAGTTAATAACAGTCTGCTAGCCAGAAAACTAGTTTGCATTTCATTTGGGGAAAAGATTTTAATAATTATAAGTAATCAATAGTGGAATTGTCATTCTAGCAAACATCTGAATCTGAGAAAGATGTTGCCAATTTGTGCTTCCTGCCACCGCTGTTTATTCTGTTAACGGCTCCTATTTTAACAAGTTTAATCATCTTCATACGTGCTTCTCCTGTTCTATCTCCTTTCCCCTTTTTATTGCTTTGCTCATATAAATGCTTCCTCAATTTAGTTAACACCGGGTAGGAGGGAGATGGAGCCCTGGTGGTGCAGTGGTTAAGACCTCAGCTGCTAACCAAAAGGCGGGTGGTGCGAATCTACCAGCTGCTCCTTGGAAACCCTATGGGGCAGTTCTGCTCTGTCCTATAGGGTCCCTGTGAGTTGGAATCCACTTGATGGCAATGGGAGGGAGGGAGATACATCTTCTTCCCACTTGATTTTAACATTAGGAAAGCTCCTTTGGTGACCTCTTGATCATTCAGAGTGTGTGGGCTACAGGTAGGTTTGTGAGCTGCCCTTGAGTGGCACCCTGACTCATGGGGAGCCCAGGTGCAATGAAGGAAACCCTGCTCGGTCCTGTGCCATCCCTGTAACCTGTTGTGGATGGGACTATTGTGACCCATAGGATTTTCACTGGCTGATTTTTGGAACTAGATCACCAGGCCTTTCTTCCTAGTTTGTCTTAGTCTGGAAGTTCTGCTGAAACCTGTTCAGCATCACAGCAACACTCAAGCCTCCACTGGCTGATGGGTGGTGGCTGCACATGAAATGCATTGGCTGGAAATCAAACCTTCCCGCATGGAAGGTGAAAATTCTCCTCCCACTGAACAACCAATGCCCTCCTAAACACACACACACACCAGATTAAAGAAAAGGGCAAATCTCATGTCCTTAATTTTAGGACTCAAAGGAAGCATGCTAAGTTTGTTTCGAGCTAAGCGGTTCTTTGATAACGCTGGGAGAAGGAAGGATGTTGGACTGGAAGGTGGTCAACGAACTCATTAAGGCCAGCTCCTGCCTTAAATATCATCCGATATAAACGGCTAAGCGCTACCTTACTTGTTGAGTGCTTATCAATATAAAAACACGGCATAGTTCCCGCAGGACTACTTCATGCTAGTAAATGTGTCTCTAATTCTTACAACCTCCATTTGGGACACAATTGGGTGAAAGGCCACTTCTCTCCTCCACAGGGCCGTACTCTTTTGTCACTCCGCAAGTGCGGCTTCCATTAGTAACAGGCATGGGAATTAGAGGCGCGGGACGAGGCGGGCACGACCTCAGGACACGTGTCCACGCATTGCCTCCCTGCCCAGACAGAAGGGACAAGGCCAGGGCTCGCTTGCTCCTATTTTACCAGGAAGATCTGCGCAGGGCCAGGCTGAGGGCCGAGTCGCAGGGAGCTGAGCGGTGCGGTGGGGACAGCGGTGCCGGTCCGGGTGCCCCGCCGCGTCGCCTGCTCCGGGGCGCGGTCCTGGCCCCAGAGAGGCTGCTGCTGACACTTGCGCTGCCCGGAGAGCCTCCTCGGCGACTGGAATCGGCCCTTCGTTCCCGCGGAGGCTGGAGATGGGGCTTAGTGCTGGAAGGTTCGGCGGCGGCTCCTGCGCTCCGTGCGCTGCGGGGCGTCCTTGGACCCGCTGGTGCCTCCAGCCGTCACCTGGGCCTGTGAGGGGAGCGACCCTGTACCCCTCGGTTACTGTAAATTTCTATTTATAACGAACCTAAAACCTTGCTGTGGGTTAGAGCCATCGACCTCGTGTTTGCAGATCGCGGCGTGTCCCGTGGAGATGAGACTTCCCGCTGACGCCATCCCGCTCCTTGCAGCCGGCCCGCCGTGCGTCCTCGCCTCGCACCCCCGCCCCGCCCCCACACACCCCTGCCCCGCATCCCGCACCCAGTCCTGCACCTCACACCTCACCCCGCACCCACCCCCCGCCGTACATCCCGCAACACCGTCCTGCACCCCCACACCCCTGCTCCGCATCCCTGCCACCCACCCCACACTCCCGCCACACATCCCGCACGCAGCCCTGCACCTCACACCCCACCCCGCACCCTCGCGTCCAGCACCTCTGCACTCAGCACCCCTCGCGCACCCTATCCTCGCACCCCGGTGTTCTTGCGCCAAGGCCGGCTCCGGCCCCAGTGTCTGCGCCCTAGGAAGCCCAGCGGAAGGCGGTGGGCGCAGCACCGCACTGGGGGCATCTCACCTCCGGCAGACCCCATGGCGCAGCCCGGGCCCACACGTGACGAGCAGTGTGGTCTGCGCGCTCAGACGTGCATATCATCAATTCACAGGACATCTTGCGGGAACCGGGCCGGCAGCGCGCCTCTCCACCACCCCTCCTTCCCTTTCCTTGAAGCCCTCAGGTCTCTGCCTGCCTGGATGCTGGCGAGGAGCAGTGCTCCGGGGAGGCCACATCGGAGGCCTGAAGCCTGCGGGGTCACCTCGCAGTGCCAGGCAGGCCTCAGGGGCCTTTGGAGGGACGCCGACGGGTGGCGGGAACTTCGTGTGAATTCTCACGGCCACCGGACAGCGAGGCCCAGAGAGGCTGCGGTGCCCTCTCCTGCGGCCCGCGTTCATCCCACCTTGAAGCCCGAGGAGGGTGCATGTGCAGGCGTGTCGGTGCTTTGGGGACGAGGCGTCTGCAGCCTCTAAGATCTGCTCCTCGGTGATTGGGGGGTGGGGGGTGCGGCAGCAGAAAAGGGACGTCCTCCTTTCATTCCAGTGAGTCAATACAGAGCTGTTCTTTCTTCCTTTGCCTGGAACACGAGTCTGAGCGGTGGAGCGAGGCTGATTTTAATTACGGAATTGGAAGAGGAACCCATAGCCCTGCCCTTCGGACAGGAAATTGGGTCTGATGACCGCCGTTTACAAGGAGCACCCAAAATCCAAGAGGAGCAGTTTTAACAGTCAGCTGCTGCCTTTCTGTGCGCTTCATTTATTTTACGATGTAATCTCAGGGTGGCACAAACCTGTAAGCGCTGGGCTATTAACCAAAAGGTTGTCCGGTTGAACCCACCCAGAGGCACCTCAGAAGAAAGACCTGGTGATCTGCTTACAAAATGTCACAGCCATGAAAACCCCATGGAGCAGTTCTGCTCTGCACACATGGGGTCGACGTGAGTCACAGTGGACTTCATGGCAACAGGTCACTTCATGTTATGTGTGAGAATAGCAACAACAATAAATGTAATATTTAATGAGAACAAATGTGGTAAAAACTGTCAGGGCAGATTCAGAAGTTCTCCCCCCAGGATGATGGCAGAGCACTGATTCTGCAGAGCTCTGTATTTTCTCCACACCAGTGTCTCAGAGTCCAGCTGCCTCAGAGTCACCTGGAGGGATCATTAAAACCCAAACTGTGCCCCGCCCCCAGAGGTTCTGATCCCATACAGCTGGAGGGGGGGCTAGAGAATTTGCCTTTTTAACCGGTGCCCAGGTGATGCTGATGTTGCTGGCTGCAGAACCACACTTTGAGAACCACTGATCTACATTAACTGATTTAATCTTTATAACAAGCCTACGAGAGCAACAGTTATGATCTCCATTTTACACCTCAGAAAACTCCATCGTACAGGACGTAAGTGACTTGTCAATATTCAGATCAAAGTCTGTCTGACTCTGAAGCCTATGACCATAACTACTCCATTCCTTTGTCACATGACATGTGAACACCACATAAGTTCAGTAAAGGTGGCAGTATACTGCAGCAGCATCTTACTCAGAGCCTGTAAACAGGTGGGGTTTAGAGAGTCCAGTAAAAGCTAGCAGCTGGTGCCTCCTTTGCCATGAGACCAGAAGAACTGGATGGTGCCCGGCTACCATTACTGAACATTTTGATCAAAGATTCTATAGAAGAATCCTGATAGAAAGGGGGAAAAAATGCAGAACAGAATTTCAAATTCTCAATGGAATCCGGACTTTCTGGAGCCATCGAAGCTGAATGAACCCCCAAAACTGTAGCCCTGAGACAATCTTTAAACCTTAAACCAAAACTACCCCTTGAAGTTTTCTTTGAACCAAAGAATAGCTTATCTTAACTAGTAAAGTATGTCTACTATGAGCATTGTGAGCTCTTAAAGAATTATTTATGTGAGATAAAATTGACAGCATCAACTCAAAAGGTTGTATGGGAAAGTTAGGGGGCAATGAGTTTGAATTAATGGTGGTGGAATGATTTGGGAAAGTATAGTGAGAATGGAAACCCTGGTGGTGTAGTGGTTAAGAGAGCTATGGCTGCTAACCAAGAGGTCGGCAGTTTGAATTTACCAGGCACTCCTTGGAAACTCTATGGGGCAGCCCTACTCTGTCCTGTAAGGTCTCTATGAGTTGGAATCGACTCAGGGGTAATGGGTTTGGTCTGGGTTTGGATAGCAAGAATGGCAGCACAACTAGAAGTAGGTAGTCAGTGTTACTGAACTGTACACGTAGAAATTGTTGAAATGGTCTGTCTTTGGCTGGGTATACTTTCACCTAAATAAAAATTAGGGAGAAAGAAAAAAAAAGCTAGCAGTTGGTCTTGGACTTTGAAATCTGCCTTTCGATTTCCCATCATCTTCCTTATTTTCTCATCCTGAGCATGATCAGGCACTGAGTGAATCAATGATGATAATGGACTTGCGGCTGTACTTTGTGATCCAATAGTAAACACCGAGTCCTTCTAACATAACTTGCTTCAGTGGACAAGGTTGCTCTTTTTTAGCAAGAGGGCTCTGACAGTACCCTTTGCTGAGATTAAAGAAAGCCACCAGGCTTATCTCTAGTCTCTTTTTCCCTAAAAGCAAACATCTTCACCTCCTTATTCTCACACAAAAAAGCAAGTTTTAAAGGCACAATAATGAACCATTGTTAACAAATTTAAATAGTGGTCTTTTTAATTTTATTATCAACATCTTACATTTTAATTTTAAAAATCTTGAATGACAGGACAGATTTAATCTCAACATCAGGCCTAAAACACGTAGAAGGGAATTCAAACTTGAAAAGCCAGTGGACTGAGTAGTCTCTTTATAACTGGAATGTTCTAGAACTTGTCGGAGTCCCAAAAGTTTCCTTCATCAATTATAAATCTGTACTCGGTGTTTACAAAGGTTTCTTGTTTATCATTAAACATTTATTTCCAGACTTTACATCTGTTCTCCAGACAGACGACAATCTCTTCTGTTTTCTTTGAAGGAAGAAAACTCTGAACTAACCTGAGTGACATAGCCCGGGCTGTTTATGTGGCCCATCTTGGAAGCAGAGACGTTCTTTTGGCTAGGCTGACTTTTCTTTTCTGATTTGCAAAAGAAACATATACACGCACGTGCTTACATGACACCAGGATAACTTAGTCACCGCTGGGATAATGTGGCATGATGCAGCTCCGCAAACTCAGTTGCTTACAACAGCAAGAATGCATTTTCACACACGGGGTTCCGCAGGTCACCTGAGGTTCAGCTGATCTGGGCTGGGTTGGCCTGGGCAGACTGCAGCCCAGTAGATACAGCAGCAGCTACCAGAGATGTGCTCTTCTCACGGTGGGCCACTGGAGTACAAGAGACATTTAGTTATTCCAATGAGTCTTTATAAATGGTGAAATGGAAGAATTTTGAAAAGCTCTAGCCTTTTAATGGAGACTAGATTTACTAGGTGGTCTGGGTGAACACCAACAGACATTAGTACCAGAACTTCAAACTGGTTCATTCTGGTCCTAACCACTGATGAGAATTCACATTCCCACTCCAGATACACTGAGTCAGAATCTACTGTTTAACAAGCTCCTCAGGTGATTCTTGTGTATATTAAAATTCAAGAACTGCTGCTGTACTAGTGGGATCCCTGGTGGCACAGGGTTGAAGAACTCGGCTGCTAACCAAAAGGTCAGCAGTTCTAATTCACCAGCTGCTCCTTGGAAACCTATGGGGCAGTTCTACTCTGTCCTACAGGGTCGCTATGAGTCGGAATTGACTCGATGGCAACAAGTTTGGTTTTCTTTCTTTGGCTCTATTAGTGGTTCTCAGAACTGGTCCTTAACCAGCAGCATTAGCGTCTCCTGGGAACTTATTAGAAATGCAAATTCACAGCAGGGGTTTGAACTGGAACTAAACAGGGGCTTGAACCGGAGCTAAGCGGTTCGAGGTCCTGATTACTACCAAGACTTTCTCATGGACTCTTACCAACAGCTTTCACCTAACATCTAACATGATCTACAAAGTCTTGTGACCGAAATGTAGAACCAGCAAACTAGGCCTTTGGTTGATGCGTTAAGCTGTATCCTTAAAAAGCAGAGAGCCAAGTTTTGCAGATGTATCTTAGGAGATCATCCAAACAGAGATTTAAATCTTTAACATATAAGGATTCTAAAATGAATTTTGTAATGCTGAAAACGACAGTAGAAAAATGGGTAAAGGGCCGGAACAACAAACTCACGAAACAAGAAATAGAGATGATCAATATACCTTAAACATTCTCAAACTCTGTTTTTTAAAAAGACGTGTAAATGAAAACAACGAAGTAATTTTTTTTCTACCAAATTAACAGAGATTTAGAAAATACCAGTTGCCAGTGCTGATGACGATAAAAGGAACTGAGCAACCTCGTGTTCTATGGGAGATCGCAATGTGGTCCTTCTGGAGGCCAGTTGGATGTAACACTTGCCAAATGCCTTAATAATTTCCTTTGTCTGAGTTATTTCACTTTTCTGTTAAGTTGAAACAAATGAAATAACCAATATTTCAACCTAATAGTTGAACCTATTAAGTTATTCTGAGAAAATTATCTAAGGGGGTTGGGACAAAGATTTAAGAGCCCGTATATTCACAGCAGCGTACAGTGACACGAACATGCGTCTGTCAGTTTGTCATACTGTGGTGGCTTGTATGTCGCTGTGACGTTGGAAGCTATGCCACCCGTCTTTCAAATATCAGCAGGTTCACCATGGGGGACAAGTTTCAGTGGAGCTTCCAGACAAGACAGACTGGGAAGAAGGACCTAGCAGTCTACTTCTAAAAAAACTGGCCAGTGAAAACCTTACGAACAGCAGCAGAACATTGCCCGTTACGGTGCAGGAAGACGAGCTCCTCAGGTTGGAAGGCACTCAAAAGACGGATGACTGGAGAAGAGCTACCTCCTCAAAGTAGAGTCTAGTTAATAATGTGGATGGAGTCAAGCCTTCGGGACCTTCATTTGCTGATGTGCCATGACTCAAAGTGAGAAGAAACAGCTGCAAATATTCATTAATAATCAGACTATGAAATGCACAAAGTATGAATCTAAGAAAATTGAAAATTGTAAAAAATAAAATGGAATGCATAAAGATCAATATCCTAGGCATTAGTGAACTGAAATGGACTGGTATTAACCATTTTGAGTCAGACGTTCATATGGTCTACTATGCCGGAAATGACAAATTAAAGAGGAATGGCATTGTACCCATCATCAAAAAGAACGTTTCAAGATCTATTCTGAAGTACAATGCTGTCAGTGATAGGATAATACCCACTTGCCCACAAGGCATCAGGACTGGTGGAAGACTCATTAACAGTCTGCAATAAGCAGATGACACAACCTTGCTGGCTGAAAGCAAAGAGGACTTGAAGCACTTACTGATGAAGATTGAAGACTACAGCCTTCAGTATGGATTACACCTCAACATAGAGAAACCAAAATCCTCACAAATGAACCAAAAAGCCACAACAGGAAGTATTTGGAGATTAAGGACATGATGACTGCAGTTTACTCTCAGAGGGCTTGGGGAAAATGTACGCATACATAGAGTGTGCAAATGATAGAGCAAATGGGGCAAAATGTTAACAATTGTTTAAACTGGTAAAGGAGTTCTTTGAACTCATCTTGTAATTTTCCTCTAAGCTTGAAATTTTATCAGAATAAAAAGTTACCCCAAACGCCTCCAGAACAGGAATCATAGTCTCAATTTAAAAATATGGAAAATTCTCACTCAATTTTAAGTGAAAAGGGCAATTTACCAAGTTAAACTGGTAAAGGAGTTCTTTGAACTCATCTTGTAATTTTCCTCTAAGCTTGAAATTTTATCAGAATAAAAAGTTACCCCAAACGCCTCCAGAACAGGAATCATAGTCTCAATTTAAAAATATGGAAAATTCTCACTCAATTTTAAGTGAAAAGGGCAATTTACCAAGCTCTAAGTCTATCCAGATATCTAGCTAGCCATCTATTGATGAAGATTTTTTATCTGTATAAATACCATTGGAAGGATATACACCAACATGTTAGTGATATGAGTTTTTTTCTCCCTGAATGATGGAACCACGTTAGAATTTCTTCTTCCACTTTTTCTATATTTTCCAAGAATAGGAAAGCATAGAGAAAATTTTCACCTAAAAAGAGAATGGAGTAAAAACTCCCTTCTTTTTGGAATTTGGTCATCTTCTGTCTTTAACCCACCCTGTACTCAATATTTTAACCTGCTTTTCTCATACATGAGAAGTAAAAGTCATAAATTAGGTTCATTGTGGGATTTTGAGAGAGGCTTTAGAACTCAAAGATACCGCGACCCTGTCTTAGGGTTCTCTAGAGAAACAGAGCCAGTGAGCTACCTGACTAGACGTCATGGTACTAACACAGCTTAAGGGTTCATCCAGCTTCAAGGATTCCATAAAATCTGGATTCTACTAGCATTCAAAATTATGTTCCGCATTTTTCCCCTTTTTGATCAAGATTCTTCTATAGAATCTTTGATCAAAGCTTTCAGTAACGGTAGCTGGGCACTATCCCGTTCTTCTGGTCTCATGATCTACCTGACTAGATGTAGTACCAACACAGCTTACCAAATTCATGCTCTCAATCATTTGAATAGAGCTGGGTAAGCTCCAATTATTTTTTTAAAATAATTTATTTTAAATTTTTTGTTATTGTTGAAAATGTATTCAGCAAAACATACACCAATTTAACAATCTCTACCTGTACAATTCATGACATTGATTACATTCTTCAAGTTGTGCTACCATTCTCAGTATCCTTTCCCAGATTATTCCACCACTGTTAACACTGCCTCCTAACCTTCCCGTACAATCTCTTGAGTTTGCTCTCTGCCCCCTAAATTTCGTCTCTAACATTTCCCTAGTTGCTGTTGTCAATTTGATCTAATATAGATAGTTCTTTAAAAGGGCATAATGCTCAAAATAGATATTCTTTACTAGTTGAGGTAAATTATTATTTGTTTTAAAGAAGACTTCAGGGGATATTTTTGGTTTAGGGTTTAAAGATTATCACAGGGCAATAGCTTTAAGCATTCATCCAGCCTCAATAATTCCATAAAGTCTGGATTCCATGAGAATTTTCAGTTCTGTTCATCATTTTCCCCCTTTTTGATCAGGATTCTTCTACAGAATCTTGGAGCAAAGCTTTCAGTAATGGTAGCTGGGCACCATTGAGTTCTTCTGATCTCATGGCAAAAAAGGCAGTTTGAACCCTAATTCTTAATCTCTTTTCTCACACCTCCCTGAGGACCAGCTTTCTTCTGTTGCTACCTGCTTTCTATTTTTCTTTTCATATTTTTAGTCTTTTTATTTGAAGCCATTACAAGGTGTTAAAACACACAAAAAAACCATAGAAAACTATGTAGATGGGAGGCTTAGATTTTTATGAATGTGACGACAAACGAGTTTTGGTGTTTTTTCTTTTTCACTGTTATGTGGAGTTCATTTCTAGAGGAATGTATTGGTGTGAGGTTTTGCTAGGTCTGGAAGTCATTCTGGAAGTGCCTGTTTCCTCATTCATTTCCCGATTCCACACGCCCCTCCATGGTCAGAGCACTGAAGACGAGAAAAGACAACATTGCTGCATGGGGAGAAAAGTTTCCATGTCCTTTCTCCCTGTCTTCTATTCCCAAATGCTCTTCAACAATGAACAAACGTGCTACCTCTGCCAGTTAGAGATTACATTATTAGAGGCAAAGAGGAACACCAGCAGTAAGATTTATAAGTCGTCCCAGGCTGAAGCCAGAAATTATAAAGTACGTATTATCTACCAGGTAAGGAAGCTGCCTCTTCTTGAGTTGTGTTAAAACAAATGGAAGCTCTAGCTTTCCCTAGCAGTCAGTACCATCTTCTTGGGTGCCTTTGAACCCCCAACCTTTTGGTGAGTGGTTGAGTGCTCAACTCTATCTGCCACCCAGGGACCCCATGAGCCACCCAGATTGTGACAACTTGTTAGGGCAGCCACAGCAAACTAATGTAACCTGGCCAAGAGGTCAGCTTTAAGTGGACATTAAATGACCAGAACTGAGCCTGTAATATTGTCCTCCCTCCACCCCAGGGCTCCTGGCTCTCCCTGGAGCTGAGCCGGCATGGGCTCCAACCCTCAGCCACTGGGCTTAGCCTGCCTTGCCATTTGTAAAACTCTTCCAATTTACATTCCATGCTCGGCGTGATCTTTCTGGTGTCCTGCCTTCCTCTAGACGTCCCTGTGGATTTTAGACTTTGGAAACATGTCTTCTCAAACCTCATGTGTTGGGGCTTTTGGTCACATCTTTGGTGACACAGCTGCAGGAAGAAGATAGGAACTGATCAAAAAAGGAAAAGAAAGCTGCAGACTCTATGGTGTTATTCTTCAGAGGAGATTTTCTGGTTATGTTAAAATTTTTTCGATAAGTTAATTTTACAGACTTTTAAGGGATAGCTTTTAGATGAATGGTAATATTACTTGAATTTAAATTCAGCCCATTAAGCCATCAATTATACTGTTGTTGCCACATCATGTGTTTGAGGTTAATGCCATACAAATAAAAAAGGAATGACCCAAGGAGCTATTTGCTTTACTGTTTTGAGTGAGCGGAACGCACAGCCTACCCAAACTACAACAAAGCGATGTTGAAAATCTGAACAGACCCGTAACAAGAGAAGAAATTGAAAAGGTAATAAAAAAAAAAGCTCCCAACCGAAAAAGGCCCTGGCCCAGATGGCTTCACCGGAGAATTCTACAAAACATTTACAGAAGAGATTGTACCAGGACTACGCAAGTTATTTCAGAGCATAGAAAAGGAAGCAACACTTCCAAATTCATTCTATGAAGCCAGCATAACCCTGATACCAAAACCAGGTAAAGACACCACAAAAAAAGAAAATTACAGACCAATATCCTCATGAACATAGATGCAAAAATCCTCAACAAAATTCTTGCCAACAGAATTCAACAACATATTAAAGAAATAATTCACCATGACCAAGTGGGATTCATACCAGGTATGCAGGGATGGTTCAACATTAGAAAAAGAATCAGTATAACCCATCACATAAATAAAACAAAAGACAAGAACCACATGATCTTATCAATCGATGTAGAAAAGGCATTTGACAAAGTCTAACACCCATTCATGATAAAAATTCTCAGCAAAATAGGAGTAAAAGGGATCCTCAACATAATAAATGGCATTTATACAAAGCTAACAGCCAACACCATCCTAAATGGAGAGAGCCTGAAAGCATTCCCCCTGAGAACGGGAACCAGACAAGGATGCCCTTTATCACTACTCTTATTCGACATTGTGCTGGAGGTCCTAGCTAGAGCAATTAGGCTAGAAAAAGAAATAAAGTGCATCCAAATTGGTAAAGAAGTAGTAAAAGTATCCCTATTTGCAGATGATATAATCTTATACACAGAAAACCCCAAAGAATCCACAAGAAAACTACTGGAGCTAATAGAAGATTTCAGCAAAGTATCAGGATAGAAGATAAACATTAAAAAATTAGTCAGATTCCGCTACACCAACAAAGAGAACTTCAAAGAGGAAATCACCAAATCAATACCATTTACAGTAGCCCCAAAGAAGATAAAATACTTAGGAATAAATCTAACCAGAGACACAAAAGACCTATACAATAAAAACTACAAGACACCACTGCAAGAAAACAAAAGAGACCTGCATAAGTGGAAAAACATATCTTGCTCATGGATAGGAAGACTCAACATTGTGAAAATGTCAATTCTACCCAAAGCGATCTACAGATACAATGCAATCCGTATGCAATTCCACCAACGTTTTTTAATGAGACAGAGAAACAAATCACCAACTTCATATGGAAAGGGAAGAGGCCCTGGATAAGTAAAGCATTACTTGAGAAGAAGAACAAAGTGGGAAGCCTCACACTACCTGATTTTAGAACCTATATACCGTCATGGTAGTCAAAACAGCCTGGTATGGGCACAACAACAGATACATAGACCAATGGAACAGAACTGAGAATCCAGACATAAATTCATCCACCTGTGAGCAGCTGATATTTGACAAAGCCCCTAAATTTTTTAAATGGGGAAAAGACAGTCTATTTTACAAATGATGCTGGCATAGCTGGATATCCACCAGCAAAACACTGAAACAAGACCCATACCTCAAACCAGGCACAAAAACTAACTCAAAATGGATCAAAGACCTAAATATAAAATCGAAAGCTGTAAAGATCATGGAAGAAAAAGTAGGGACAATGCTAGGAGCCCTAATACATGGCATAAACAGAATACGAACCATAAGTAACAATGCACAAACACCAGAAGAGAAACTAGATAACTGGGAGCTCCTGAAAATCAAACACTTATGCTCATCAAAAGACTTCACCAAAAGAGTCAAAAGACAACCTACAAACTGGGAAAAAATTTTTGGCTATGACATATTCAATCAGGGTCTAATCTCTAATACCTACAAGATACTGCAAAACTTCGATCACAAAAAGACGAATAACCCAATTAAAAAATGGACAAATGATATGAACAGGCAGCTAACAGATACATGAAGAAATGCTCACGATCATTAGCCATTAAAGAAATGCAAATCACAATTACAATGAGATACCATCTCGCCACAACAAGCCTAACATTAATCCAAAAAACACAAAATAATAAATGTTGGAGAAGTTGTGGAGACACTGGAACACTTATACACTGCTGGTGGGAATGTAAAATAGTACAACCACTTTGGAAATCGATTTGGCTCTTCCTTAAAAAGCTAGAAATAGACGTACCGTACAATCCAGCAATCCCACTCCTTGAAATACATCCTAGAGAAATGAGAGCTGTCACACAAATAGATACATGCACACCCATGTTCATTGCAGCACTGTTCACAATCACAAAAAGATGGAAACAACCTAGGTGCCCATCCAAGGATGAACGGATAAACTATGGTATATTCATACAATTAAATCCTATGCAAAGATAAAGAACGATGATGAATCCATGAAACATCTCATAACATAGACAAATCTGGGAGGCATAATGCTGAGTGAAATTAGTCGCAAAAGGACAAAAGGACTATTATAAGAACTCAAGAAAAGGTTTAAACACAGAAGAAAACATTTTTTGATGGTTACGAGTGTGGGGAGGGATGAAAAGGGGAGACAGAAATTCACTAACTAGATAGTAGACAAAGACTTATCTTAGGTGAAGGGAAGGACAACACACAATACAGGGGAAGTCAGCACCACTGGACTAAACCAAAAGCTACAAAGTTTCCTGAACACAACCAAACACTTAGAGGGACAGTGTAGCAGGGGCAGGGGTCTGGGAACCATCGTTTCAGGGGACATCTAGGTCAACTGGCATAACAAAGTTTATTAAGAAAAGGTTCTGCATCCCACTTTGGCGAGTGGTGCCTGGGGTCTTAAAAGCTAATGAGAGCCATCGAAGATGCATCAATTGTCCCGTACCACCTGGAGCAAAGGAGAATGAAGAACACTAAAGACACAAGGAAAATATTAGCCCAAGAGACAGAAAGGGCCACGTAAACCAGAGACTCCATAAGCCTGAGACCGGAAGAACTAGACGGTGCCCGGCTACCACCAATAACCACCCTGACAGGGAACACAACACAGAGTCTCTGACAGAGCAGGAGAAAAGTGGGGTGCAGAACTCAAATTCTAGAGAGAAGACCAGACTTAATGGTCTGACTGAGACTGCAGGAACCCCAGAGGACACGGCCTATGGACTCTCTGTTAACCCAGAACCAAAACCATTCCCGAAGCCAACTCCTCAAAGAGTAGACTGGACTATAAGACATAAAATGATACCCATGAAGAGCGTTCTTCTTAGTTCAAGTAGACACACGAGACTAAATGGGCAGCTCCTGTACAGAGGTGAGATAAGAAGGCAGAAAGGGATAGGAGCTGGTTGAATGGACATGGGAAAACTGAGGTGGAAAGGAGGAACGTTCAGTCATATTATAAGGATAGCAACTAGGGTCACATAACAATGTGTATATAAATTTTTGTATGAGAAACTAACTTGAGCTGTGAACTTTCACCTAAAGCACAAAAAAAGAAAGAAACGAACATGAAGAGTCCAGAATTTAGACAGTTCTGAAAATATTTTAAATTTGCCACACAACACCCTCAATTGTAGAAGTCCATATGCTTGTGCTCAATGATGTTTTATTTCTTTAAATGCATGTATTTTGTCTTTTAAGAGGAACATTTTCTGTCATGGAAACAATTTGCCATTTTAAAATAGATGTTAATAGGAAAATAGACTCATTTTACACACACGAAAAAACAAAAACAGAAAAACGATGTGTCCTTCCTTCTCTTCCAGGCTAGCCCCTCCGCTCACACCATTACTCAAAGCCCTGACCATCCATCTCTTCTGCAAACTCACTTTACCAACTTTTCCTTTCCTCCTGGCTTTTGCATCTCTCACTTTCTACTGGACCCAGCCAGTCAACTGATGAGTAGTCCAAGCCTTTCGTATTTAAGGAAAAAGACTATTTTTTAAAAAAATTTGACAAAGACTATTTTTAACAATGAAACTTCCCTCACTTTTGTTGCTTCGCAAGCTTTCTCTTATTCCTGTCCACCCACCTTCTTACAAAAGTCCTCTGTGACTGTTGTGCTAATTTCCTTCGTAGTCCCTTGTAATATGGCCCCTGCCTCCTCCACTTGACTTCACAAACATTTCTTCTTGATGGTCTCTGGAGTGGGCTGAATGGTGGTCCCGAAAAAAGATATGCCCATGTGCTAATCTCTGGAACCCTAAAAAAAAAAAACACATCAAAGACTCATTGGTTATCACAGAACGCATTCTAAGTGCTTATAGCCTGGCCCTCAAGGACCTACATATTTTGGCTTCAACAGGAAACCAGTCTTACTTTCCAGGATTCTCTCTCTCCCACCTTTCACTAGAGCCAAATGCAAATGTTTTCTCTTCTCTAATCATGGGTTTGAGCCTCTGCTTTTACTCATGTGAATGCACTGTGTTACGTGTCTTTGCTCAGTATCCACTCATGCAGGCTTCATCTGTTCTGTTCTCCACGCCTAGATTAACTGCACCTTCTCCTCTAAGCCTATCCTTCATCCTCACAGCCAAGGGGGGCCTCTTTCTTCTCTGAATTCACGCAGCATGTTATGATCTCTTCCTTGTGACCTTTCTTTCTTTCATCTTGTGACTTACTTTTGTATATGCATGCTTTATCTCCCCTCTGGACCGTAAGCTTCCTTGAGGACTTGACCCATATGGCTTTGCGGCTTCCAAAGCCCCATCAAAGTACCTTCCTCAGAAGAGCCCTTCAAAAAGTGCTTATTAACAACAATGCTTTTTCACGTTTATTTATTGTTCACATATGGACTCCTTCTTCAAAGCATGGGGCCAGCTTCCAGTCAAAGCCAAGGATATAATGGGCTTGATAAAATAAATATAAAGGTCAAAAACACATAGAGGAAAAAGTGGACAAAAGATAAGAACAGAAAATTCACACACACATAAAGATAATGAGTTGGCCAAAGACATAGGAAAAACTTTCTACTTCACTAGCAATCTAACAAATAAAACTAAAATGGCCACAAGTTACTGTTTTTCTTTTTTTTTTTTTATTCCAAAGGTATTTTTTTTTATTTCTTGTATACTAGAAAATAGTAATTTAAACTGTATATTTGTGTGTTTTTCTTTTCTTATTTATTTGTTTATTCATTTATTTATTTATTGTACTTCAGGTGAAGGCTTACAGAACAAATAGTTTCTCATGAAACAGAAGTACACATGTTGTTTTATGACATTGGTTAACAACCCCACAACATATCAACCCTCTAACTTCTCAACTTTTTTTTTTTTTTTTGGTGAAAATACACGTAGCCAAAGATACAGCATTTCAAAAATTTCTACATGCACAGTTCAGTGACATTGACTACGCTCTTCGGATTGTGCTGTTATTCTCACTTAAGATGAAGGGTTACAGAAAAAAATAGTTTCTCATTTAACAGTTACTACAAATGTTGCCCTATGACAATGGTTAACAATCTCACAACACATCAACAATATCCTTACTCAACCCTGGGTTCCCTATCACCAGCTTGGTTGTCCCCTTCTGCTTTCTGACCCTTGTCACTGGACTCCTGTACCTCATTAGTCTCATTTGGTTTTATGGGGCTGTCCACTCCCAGGCTGAACCGTGAACCTCGGAGATAACTTCACCGCTGAGCTAAAATGGTGTCTGGGGGTCATACTCTCGGGGTTTCTCCAGTCTCCTTTAGGCCAGTAAATCTGGTCTTTGTTTTGTGGGTTAGAATTATGCTCTACATCCTTCTCCAGCTCTGTCCAGAACCCTCTGTTGTGATCCTGGTCAGAGCAGTCAGCGGTGGTATCCAGGCACCATCTAGCTGTACTGGACTCAGTCCGGTGGAGGCCTTGGTAGCTGTGGACAGTTAGTCCTTTGGACTAATCTTTTCCTTGTATCCTGTTCTCTTCATTTTCCCTTGCTCCTGAAGGGATGAGACCAGTGGAGTATCTTAGATGGCCTCTCACAGGCTTTTAAGACCCCAGACACTACTCACCAAGGTAAAATCTATAGCATTGTCTTTATAAGCTGTGTCATACCAACTGAGCTAGATACTCCCTGAGATCTTGGTCCCCAGAGCCCTCCGCCCAGCAATTCAGTCCCTCAGGGAGTTTGGATGTGTCTATGGGGCTTCCATGACCTTTCCTTGTACAAGTTGTGCTAGTTTCTCCTATAGTGTGTACTGTCTCACCCTTCACCCAAGATACCACTTATCTATTGTCTATTTAAAATTCCCCCCCATCCCACCCCTCCCATCCCTGGTAACCAACAAAGATTGTTACATTTTGTGTGTGAACTTTTTCATGGGTTTTTACAATAGAGGTCTCATACAATATTTGTCCTTTTGTGATTGACTTATTTCACTCAACATAATGTCCTCAAGTTTCATCCATGTTATGAGATGGTTCACAGATTCTTCGTTGTTCTTTCTCATTGAGTAGTACTCCATTGTGTGTATGTACCATAGTTTGTTTATCCATTCATCTGTTGATGGGCATCTAGGTTGTTTCCATCGTTTTGCTATTGTGAACAATGCTGCCATGAACATAGTTGTGTGTATGTCTATTCGAGTGACGACTCTTATTTCTCTAGGATATATTCCTAGGAGTGGGATTGCTGGATCGAATGGTATGTCTATTTCTAGCTTTCTGAGGAAGCGCCATATCATTTTCCAAAATGGTTGTATCATTTTGCATTCCCACCAGCAGTGCATAAGTGTTCTGATCTCCCCACAGCCCCTCCAACATTTGTTAATTCCAGTGTTTTTGATTCGTGCCAGTAATGCCGGGGTGAGATGGTATCTCATTATGTTTTTAATTTGCATTTCTCCAATGGCTAGTGATCGTGAGCATTTCCTCATGTGTCTGTTGGCCATTTGAATGTCTTTGGTGAAGTGTCTGTTCATTACCTTTGCCCATTTTTTAATAGGATTATTTGTCTTTTTGTTGTAGAGGTGTTGGATTTTCTTGTAGATTATGGAGGTTAGACATTTGTCTGACTTGTACTGTCCAAAAATTTTTTCCCAGTCTGTAAGTTCTTTTTTTACTTTTTTGGTGAAGTCTTTTGAAGAGCATAGGTGTTTGATTTTTAGAAGATCCCAGTTACCTAGCTTATCTATTGGGGTTTGTGCGTTGATGGTTCTGGTTTGTATCCTGTTAATGCCGTGTATTGAGGCCTGTAGTGTTGGTCCTATTTTTTCTTCAATGAACTTTATAGTTTTATATATTCAGGTCTTTGATCCATTTTGAAGTAGTTTTTGTATACGGTGTGAGGTATGGGTCCTGTTTCATTTTTTTGCAGATGGATATCCAGTTTTGCCAGCACCGTTTGTTCAAAAGACTGTCTTTTCCCCATTTGATGGACTTTGGGCCCTTGTCGAAGACCAGGTGGCCGTAGGTGGATGGATTTACATCTGGGTTCTCAATTCTGTTCCATTGGTCAATGTATCTGTCGTTATACCAGTACCAGGCTGTTTTGACTACTGTAGCTGTATAGTAGGTTCTGAAGTCAGGTAGTGTGAGTCCTCCAACTTTATTCTTCTACTTCAGTAGTGCTTTACTTATTCGGGGCTTCTTCCCTTTCCATATAAAGTTCATGATTAGTTTTTCCATCTCTTTGAAGAATGTTGTTGGTATTTGGATTGGGATTGCATTGTATTTGTAAATTGCTTTGGGTAGAATTGTCATTTTCACAATGCTGAGTCTACCTATCCATGAGCATGGTATGTTTTTCCATTTATGTAGGTCCCTTTGGGTTTCCTGCAGTAGTGTTTTGTAGTTTTCTTTGTATAGGTCTTTTACATCCCTGGTCAGATTTATTCCTAAGTATTTTATCTTTTTAGGGGCTATTGAAAACGGTATTGTTTTCCTGATTTCCTTTTCATCGTTCTCCTTACTGGTGTATAGGAATCCAACTGATTTTTGAATGTTTATCTTGTATCCTGCTACTCTGCTGAATCTTTCTATTAGTTCCAGTAGATTTCTCGTGGAGTCTTTAGGGTTTTCTATGTATAGTATCATATCATCTGCAAACAGGGACAGTTTAACTTCTTCATTACCAATTTGGATGCCCTTTATTTCTTTTTCTTGCCTTATTGCTCTAGCTAGAACTTCCAGCACAATGTTAAATAGGAGTGGTGATAAAGGGTATCCTTGTCTTGTTCCTGTTTTCAAGGGGAATGTTTTCAGCCTCTCTCCATTAAGAATGACGTTGGCCATTGGTTTTGAATAGATGCCCTTTATTATGTTGAGAAATTTCCCTTCTATACCTATTTTATTGAGAGTTTTTATCAGGAATGGGTGTTGGACTTTGTCAAATGCCTTTTCTGCGTCAATTGAGATGATCATGTGAATCTTTTCTTTCCTTTTATACATGTGGTGGATTACATTGATTGATTTTCTAATGTTGAACCATCCTTGCATACCTGGTATGAATCCTACTTGGTCATGATGTATTATTTTTTTGATATGATGCTGAATTCTATTGGCTAGAATTTTGTTCAGAATTTTTGCATCTATATTCATGAGAGATATTGGTCTGTAATTTTCTTTTTTTGTGACGTATTTGCCTGGTTTTGGTATCAGGGTTATGCTGGCTTCATAGAATGAATTTGAAGTGTTGCTTCCTTTTCTATGCTCTGAAATAGCTAGAGTAGCACTGGTACAAGCTCTTCTGTAAATGTTTTGTAGAATTCTCCAGTGAAGCCATCTGGGCCAGGCTTTTTTTTGGTTGGGAGTTTTTTTTTATTACCTTTTCAATTTCTTCTCTTGTTATGGGTCTGTTCAGATTTTCAACATCACTTTGTTGTAGTTTGGGTAGGCTGTGTGTTTCTAGAAATTTATGCATTTCCTCTAGGTTTTCAAATTTGTTGGAGTATAGTTTTTCAAAATATTCTGTTATAATCCTTTTTATTTCAGTTGGGTCTGTTGTAATGTCCCCCATTTCATTTCTTATTTGGGTTATTTGTGTCCTCTCCTGTTTTTCTTTTGTCAGTCTGGCCAGTGGTTTGTCGATTCTTTCAGAGAACCAAATTTTGGTTTTGTTGATTCTTTCTATTGTTTTTCTGCTCTCTATTTCATTTATTTCTGCTCTGATCTTTACTATTTCCTTTTTTCCAGTGGTTGTGGCTTTTTTTGCTGTTCTCTTTCTATTTGTTTGAGTTCTGTAGTTAATGTTTTGATTTTGTCCCTTTCTTCTTTTTTGATATGTGCATCTATTGCTATAAATTGTCCTCTGAGGACTGCCTTTGCTGCGTCCCAAAGGTTTTGGTATGATGTATTTTCATTCTCATTTGATTCTAGGAATTTTTTGATTCCATCTCTGATTTCTTCTATTACCCAGTGATGTGTAAACAGGGTATTATTCAGTTTCCATGTAGTTGATTTTTTTCCCTTGCTCTTTCTAGTGTTAATTTCTACCTTGATGGCATTGTGGTCAGAGAAGATACTTTGAATTATCTCAACATTTTGGATCTTGTTGATGATTGCTCTGTGGCCTAAGATGTGGTCTATTCTGGAGAACGTTCCATGTGCATTGGAAAAGAATGTGGACTTTGCAGAGGTTGGATGGAGTGTTCTATATATGTCTATGAGGTCAAGTTGGCTGATTGCGCCCTTTAGGTCTTCTGTATCTTTGCTGAGTTTCTTCTTAGTTGTTCTGTCCTTTACTGAGAGTGGTGTGTTGAAGTCTCCTCCTGTTATTGTGGGACTGTCAATTTCTCTTTTCAGTGTTGTTAGAGTTTGCTTTATGTATTTTGGAGCCCTGTCATTGGGTGTGTAGATGTTTATTATGGTTATGTCTTCATGATGGATTGTCCCCTTAATCATTATATAGTGTCCTTCTTTGTCTTTTATGGTAGATTTTGTTTTACAGTCTATTTTATCTGAGATTAGAATTGCCACTCCTGCTCTTTTTTGGTAGTTGTTAGCTTGATATATTTTTTTCCAACCTTTGACTTTTAATAAATTTACGTCTTTGTTTCTAAGATGTGTCTCCTGTAGACAGAATATTGATGGATCCTGTTTTCTTATCAATTCTGTCACTCTCCGTCTCTTTATGGGTGCATTGAGTCCATTTACATTCAGTGTAATTATTGATAGATGTGGGTTTGTTGTTCTCATTTTGTAGTGCTTTTTTTTATGGTGCCGATGTTTCCTTTGTTCTTCTTACTATCTTGTGCTGAATTACTTTTGTTTGTGGATTTTTTTTTCATTTCTTTTGTTTTTGTAGGTTTTGTTTTTGCTGAGACTTTATGTTTTTCCACTTTTTTTTATGAGTATGTTTGTTAACTTTCTTTGTGGTTACCATGAATTTTACCCTTATCTTTCTAAGTTTGAAGCAGTCTACCATTACTTGGTATTGCCTTGCCTTCCTCTCCATTAGAAGGTTCTATACCTATGCCATTTATTCCCTCATTTATTGTTTTGATGTTGTCATTTACTGATTAACTGCTCTGATTCCCTGTTGTATTTCTTTTGGTTTTGGATAGTCCTCGAGAGGTCATTTCCTAGATTGGTATCTGGCTGTTAGGATCCTGCATCCTAGATTCTGCCTGTGAGCTGAAGTTGTTTGTTCTTGGATTGAAAAACTCCCTTTAATAATTCTTGGAAGTTTGGTTTGACTTTTACATATTCCGTTAATTTCTGTTTATCTGGAAATGACCTAATTTCACCATCAAATTTGAATAATCGTTTTGGAGGATATATTATTCTTAGCTGGCAATTTTTTTCTTTCAGGATTTTATATATGTCATTCCACTGCCTTCTTGCCTGCATGGCTTCTGCTGAATAATCTGAGCTTAGTCTTATTGTGTCTCCTCTGTATGTGACTTCTTGTTTTTCATGAGCTACTCTCAGGATTCTTTGTTTGTCTTTGGTTTTGGCAGTGTGAATATGATATGGCCTGGTGATATTCTTTTGGGTTCTCTTCTGTATGGGGTTCGTTGAGCTTCTTTGATGGCCAGCTTTTCATCTTTCATGATATTGGGGAAGTTCTTTGTCAGCAGTTCCTCAATGATCTTCTCTGTGTTTTCTGTTTTCTCCCCCTGTTCTGGAATTCCAATCACTCGCATATTTTTCCTTTTGATTGTGTCCCACATAACTCTCAGGGTCTCTTCATTTTTCTTTGTTCTTTTTTCTGAGTTTTCCTGAAACAGAATTGTATCCAAGTGTTTGTCTTCAATTCTACTGATCCTGTCTTCCACCGTTTCAAATCTGCTTCTCAGCCCTTCTATGACATCGTCCATTTCTGAAATCTTGTTGCTTATCTTTTGGATTTCTAATTGTTGTCTTTGTATAATTTCTAGTTGTGAATTTATTTTGGCATTTTGTTCCTGCATTATTTTCCCGAATTCTTCCAATTTTTTGTCCATATTTTCCGTGAATTTGTCTATTTTTCCCTCATGTTTGTCAGCTTTTTGCCTCAGTTCTTGGAGATTTCTGAGTATTAGAGATTTGAATTCCCTATCAGGTAGTTCTAGTGCCTTTTCTTCCACTGGAAAGTCAACTGGTGTTTTATTTTGGACGCCTACTGGAACCATCCTGTCCTGTTTTTGTAAATGTTTTGTTATTGTCTGCTGTCTTCGGGGCATTCACTAGTTATTTTTCTCGTTTATTGATTGTAGATTTGTTTTGTCCATTTAAAAAAAAAATTTGACTATGTCTGAGCAGGCAGACTGTGTGTTCTTTGTTGTTTGCTTGTCTGTGGGGACAATACTTTTCACCTCCTTCTTCAACTGGCAGGGTCAGTCACTCAGATATGGTACAGCAGGGCAGGTCTAGCTGAAGAGGCGTTACTGGGATGGGTTGTTTGTGGCACTTACTACAGCCACCAGGGCGGGTCGGTAAACAGTGCAGGGCAGGTTCCAGTAGGTCGTGCCTGTGCTGCTTGGTGGTGTGATGTCAAGCGCAAGGTGCAGGTAGGCAGGATGCAGTGGGGAGATTGTTTTGTGTGGAGCTAAGATGGATATGGGAGAGAGGAGGGAGGAACATAAGCCAAAAACATATAAACAAACAAAAAAGAATGCTAGGGGAGCTTGCCATTGAAGTGGAGAGATGAGAGACTATGAAATGGAGAAAAACAGAAAGGGGAGGAGGAAGAAAAGAATGAATAAATAAGAATCAGATAGGTTAAAGAACCACAAAGTTCCCAGGGATCCCACCGGTGCAGCTATGAGGTCTGGGGTAGTCCCTCTCAGGTGTTGCAGTACAACCTGGCTAGAAGTCGTAGAGGTATACAACGCCAGGTATTCAGGGAACAGAAAGAGAAGGAAGATATGGAGAGATGAGAAACTGAGCAATGAAGAAAAACAAAAAGTGAAAAAGAGGAAAAAGAAAAGAAAACAAATTAAAAAAAAAAAAACAAAAAACAAGAGAGGTCCCCAAAGAAACAGGAAAAAAAAAACCAAAAAACCCCAACATAAAAAGAAATGCCCTCAGGGATTCCTCTGCACGTCTGTGGAAGCCGAGGGGGAGTCTCCCTGCCATGCATCTCAGCCTGGCCAGAAAGGGATCCCAACTCAAGAAAAGAAAAAGAAAACAAACAGACAATTCAAAACAAACAAACGAACAAAAGTCCTGGGATCCCACCAGCGTGGCAGCCCAAACCAGGAAGCAGCTCCACACTCGAACGGAGCTCCACAGCCCCTCAGGAAGAAGCAAAGACGGCGCACGGAGCCAGGTACTTGAGCGAAGGGAGGGAGAAGTGGCGAGAGGCAAGTAAGAAATCAAAAGAAGCAGAAAAAAAAAAGAAAAGTAACAATAGCAGCCAACAAATGGCATTCAGAGAGCCAGCTAGTGCGGGCTAATGTTTCTCGAGAAGAGACTGTGTCCGTGGGAAGCAGAGGGGGCAGAGTGTGGGTGAAGAAGGGTAGAGTGTGGGAAAGTGTATATCACAAATTACCAGAGCTCTGCAGCCCCTCAAGAAGAAGCAAAGATGGCTCATGGAGCAAGGTACTCTAGTGAAAGGAGGGGGAGGTGGGGAGAAGGAAGGAAGAAATAAAAAGAAGTGGAAAAAAAGCAACACCAGCAGCCAACAAATGGCACTCAGAGAGCCACCCGTTTGGTTGTGTGGAAACCAAGCATGTGCTGTTTCCCAGTCAAGAGACTGTGGCCATGGGAAGCAGAGGAGGCCAAGTCAGGGTGAAGAAGGGTGGGGGGTGGGAAAGCATGTATTGCCAATTACCAGTTGTTTTGTCTCTGGCTGGAAGCTCCTTGAAGCTGCTTTCTTGGACCCCCTGTTTGCTGGTCTCTGATAGGAGTTCAAGATGGCGGATCGGAGCTGCGTTAGCTGGTAGGGGACCTCTGCATGAATCTCTCCTCACTCTCCATTCTCTGTCAGTTTTCTCACTCCATTTCGTGCTTGGCTGAGTTCTTTATCTCTTCATTTGATGTTTTAGCGTTTCAGGATTTTTCTATTCTCTGCTTGGCTTAGTTTTTCAAATCTTTACTGTGGAGGGATGGCGTGGTGCTTCTGCCTAGAGTGCCATTTTGCTGGAACTTGCAAGTTACGTTTTTCAACTATCACACTGGCTTCCAGTAGAAAAAAAACAAGAGCAACTAGCTTCACTATTGGTGTTTACATTTATTGCTAACTTTCTGCAGGCTACTTTGTCAATATGGTTTTTTTTTTTTTTTTAAATCTATGTATTGTATTTACAGCAATTTTACTTCTATGAAATTATTCTATAGAAGTATTTGTGCATGAACACAAAGATTTAGGTAACACTATTTTTATACGAGTCCTTGTGTGGTGCAAATGGTTATGGTGCTTGGTTGCTAACCAAAAGGTTGGGGATTCGAGTCCACCTAGAGGAGCCTCAGAACAAAGACCTGGCAATCTACTTCTGAAACACCAGTCAGTGAAAACCCTATGGCGCACAGTTCTACTCTGACACTCACGTGGTCACCATGATTCAGGGTGGACTCAACAGCAATTGGTTTTTAGAATTTTTTCTTATCAAATCAGAGCTACTGCATTTACATTGTTATCTATTTCCCTTAAAGAATATCTGCCAACCTAGGATGTGCTACAACTGTGAATTTGGCCTAATGACTAATATTTCATGGTGTCAATACCCTTCAGCCAGACTACCCCAAGTATGCCTGTAGTTGAACAGGTTTATTACTTGCTGCAGGAAGACAGAATGCACCCCACTGGGAACTATGATATCTCTGTAAGAGGGTGTTAGAAAGGACTTAGTATAGGAGTTGGTCTTTGGGTGGGGATTTGGAGAGAGTTTAAGGAAGCAGGGCTCTGTTCTGCCTTGGATGCTGTGAGGAAGAAGGCTTATGATTGGTTGTCTTAATTGATCTAAATTAAGCTAAAGCTGTGACTGGTAAAGCAGCAGTGGACGCTTCTATTAGGCAGTGTCTGGTGTTCCGTGTCTCGGACAATGTTATGGATTTAATTGTGTCCTCCCAAAATAAGTATTCAAATCCTGGCCTCCGTACATGTAAATATGATCCTGTTTGGAAACAGAGTTCTTTGTTGTGTTAGTTAGATCATACCTGAGTAGGGTGGGTTCTAAACCTAATTGTTTCTGAGTTAGAAAAAGAGCAGAATGGACACACAAATGCATGCAGGGAGAAGGGGAAGGCAGGTGACAGAGACAGGTGATCTATAAGGATTGCTGGCAGCTATTACAAGTTATTCAAATGGAGAAAATATTGAAGTTGTCAAGGATTTCATTTTACTCGGATCCAAAATCAACACCCATGGAAGCAGCAGTCAAGAAATCAAATACATAGTGCATTGGGCAAATCTGCTGCAAAAGACCTCTTCGAAGTGTTAAAAAGCAAAGATGTCACTTTGAGGACTAAGGTGCACCTGACCCAAGCCATGGTGGTTTCAATCGCCTCATATGCATGTGAAAGCTGGGCTGTGAATAAGGAAGACTGAAGAAGAATTGATGCCTTTGAATTACAGTGTTGGCAGAGAATATTGAATATACCATGGACTGCCAAAAGAACAAACAAATCTGTCTTGAAAGAAGTACAGCCAGAATGTTCCTTAGAAGCAAAGATGGCAAGACCGTGTCTCACATACTTTGGGCATGTTATCAGAAGGGATCAGTCCCTGGAGAAGGACATCATGCTTGGTAAAGTAGAGGGTCAGTGAAAGAGAGGAAGACCCTCAACGAGATGGATTGACACAGTGGCTGCAACAATGGGCTCAAGCATAACGATTGTGAGGATGGCGCAGGAGTGGGCAGTGTTTCTTTCTATTGTACCTAGGGTTGCTATGAGTCAGAACTGACTTGACAGCACCTAAGAACAACAACATTACAGGCTGAAATAGACAAAGAAGGACCTCTGCTAGGGCCGGTGCCCTGAATTTGGCTGAGGAATGCTGGAGCTAGAAAAGCTGAGACAAGGACCTTCCACAAGAGCCAACAGAGAGAGAGCCTTGCCCTAGAACTGGTGCCATGAATTCAAACTTCAAGCCTCCTAAACTGAGAAAATAAATTTCTGTTTGCTAAAGCTCCCCACTTGTGGTATTTCTGTTATAGCAGCACTAGCTAACTTCGACACTGGGCGTACTTGGAGTTTACCGATGGGATCGGCCTTTTCCACTGGAGAAACAACTTCAGAAACCAGACTTGTCTGCAGGATCACCAGCAGCTCCCAGCCTGCACTCCACCTCAGCCTTCTCCATGTTTAAGGTGTCTGTCAGGCAACTGGAATGAGTTTCCAGGGCTTTGTGAGCAGATCCAACAAAACCACTATTAAAAAGAAAAAAAAAATCAAATCTCTGTATGGCTTCCATTTAAATGGCCTCCAAGAACTGAATAAATTACACTTTCTGCCCCTTTGTCTGAACCAGACCGTGGTGTGCCCTTAGTTGAAAGCCTTGGCCATTTGGCCATTGTAGGAAAAGTTAATTGTCTGGTCACATTCTGAGCTTGGCAGGAAGTTGCCAATCTTTCCCTTTGGGAGTGATGTAGAAATGGGCAATATTTTGGATGAAAAGTTGTTTATTGATTTGAAGCTTATCAAGCAGTTAACCGTTGAGCACTATAGCAGGTGGAATAATGGCCCCGAAGATGACCATGTCCGAATCCCAAGAACCTGTGACTATGTTGCCTTACATGGCAAAGGGGAATGAAGGCTGCAGATGGAATTAAGCTTACTAACCAGCTGACCGTACACTGGGAAGATTGTTTTGGATCATCCAGGTGGGCCCAAGGCAATCACAAGGGTCCTTAAATGTGGAAAGAAGGGAGGGGTGAAGAATCAGTGTCAGAGAGATGCCATGTGAGAAAGACCTGACCCTCCACGGCTGGCTTGGAAGACTAAGGGGACCAGTAGCCAGGGGATGTGGGTGGTCTCTAGAAGCTGGAAAAGGCAAGAAATAGATTCTCCCCTCGGGCCTCCAGAGGGAAGCTGCTCTGCTGACACCTTGATTTAGCCCAGTGAGACCCATGCTGGACTTCTGACTTCTGTGAGAGGGTACGTTTGTGTTGTTTTAAGCCACTACACTTGTGATAATCGTTACAGCGGCAACAGGAACCAATAGGGCACCTTCCACATGATAAGAGGAGCTCCCACCCACACGGCGTGCGACGCCCCATCACTCCAGTGGGACTCTGTGGAAAAGAAATGGCTGTTTGAAATTCTTTGCCTAAACCTTGCTTCTCTACAGTGAATTGCATTACAAATTTAATTTTCTTTCACTTGTGTAGCCACTGTTGAACTTTGCAGTGAATTCTTTCTGTTTCTTGCTTTTCATCAGTTATTGAGAGATGAGGTGATCCTAAGCCCCTGTGTCGAGGGCCCAGGTGCCAAGGTCAGGGCGGTGGGTTTCCAGGCCGGGCTGGCGGAGGGGGCCTCCAGAAGGGCAGAGGCAGCCGCTGGCATTAGCAGGACTTGTCCTCTGTCCAAGGCTGAGAGACCCTTCTCAAGGGCCACAGGGTACTTGCTCTTGGTTCACACCATTTGGACTTCATTTTGTCATGGTGATATCCATGGGCAGAGAAGGAGACAGGGGCAGTTTGGGATGGGGAGAAGGGGCTGACGAAGGGAATGCTGACATTCAGGAAATGGATGAGGAGCAGATCTGTGCAGAGACCCCGGAAGCACCTGAATGGTAAACGGCGGAATCTTGGGCTTTAGCTGAACATGGACCCAGGTGAGCGGAGCTGGGCCAGGGCTGAGAGCGGGCAGGAGCGGCGCACACGTCCCCACCGCACGGCAGGGACTTGCCTGTGACCAGCGAACAGGACAGGGCTTCACTCTGTCACACTGAGCCCCGGTCCAGGCCAGCCCCAAGGCTGGGTGTCCTGCTGCTGTGCCGCCGGCAGGGCCCAGCGCTGTGCGGGCTGCGGGCAGCAGATACACCGCTGTTAGAGGGCGCTGCATGGACCGTTGGTCCCGAGTGCAGGTCCTGTAATGAGGCCGGTTCCCAGTCATTTCCCCACAATCGCCACTTAGGACAATGACAGCCGCGGCTTCTCCTTACCCCTGTTACCAGTCGTCCCCCCTAGTGGCACACGGCTTGCTCACTTGTCACCGGCCGCACGGGGCGCATTTGTCCCGGGTTCTCCGGGCCTGGCCTCTCAAGCCTCTTGACTCACGGCTCACGCCTGCAGTCATCAAACTTGCAGGGCGCTAGGCTGGCGCGCAGACGCTGGGACACCAGCGGCCTCCAAACACCCTGTCCCTCTCCCTAAACACGCCCTCCGACGTGCTCTGACGCCTTTCGTTGTGGAGTGTGCTTGTTTTCTTTCCACGTTCCCAATTTTTGAACCTGCCTGCTTATTCTCTCTTCTCTAGTCCCGCTGCTTGGACGGCTGGTGCAAATGTGTGTGTTGTTAGTGTTGCCCACCGCCCCCCACCCCCCGCCAGTAACCTGATTAAGGAGTCCTGGGCGCCCTGGCTGGGCAAGCAGTTAAGCACTAGACCTGCTAACTGAAAAGTTATGGTTGGAGTCCACCCAGAGGTGACTCGGCAAAAAGGCCTGGAGATCTACTTCTGAAAGGTCACAGCCTTGAAGTTCTACAGAGCACAGTTCTACTCGGACACAGATGAGGTTGCCATGAGTCGACATCGACTGGAATGGCACTGGAAACCTAATTAAGTGTATCCCTGAAGACTACGTGTCTCCTTCGCGCCTGGCGTTTCCACGTGAAGGAGAGCCAGGCCCTGCCCTCCTGGAGTCCACACCCCCAGAGGAGAGAGGGCGCACAGGGAGGCAGTAAATGGGTGAACTCAGGGAGTGGTGGGTGGGATGAAGAAATCGGGCTCAGGGGAAAGAGAACACAGGGGTCAGGGAAGGCCTCTTCCTGCTGGAATGAGGGCAGGGGGCCCCCTGGGACATCAGGGGTGGAGCACTGTGGACAGGGGCACAGACAAGCCTTCCTGCAGGGCTCCCCGTGGCGGTGAGGCAAGCCTTTCCAGTAAGTAGGCCCAGGATTATCCAGACAGACTGATCTCACTCCCCGCGCCCACAGTGAGAGGGGTCTGGCCCAGCCGGCCGAGACTGAGGCGCGCAGAAAGTCCAGCACATTAAAACTCCCGCCTCCGTATTTTACAAAAACTGTCACGATATTTCAAGTAGAAGTAGATTTGGGAGCCCTGGTGGCACAGTGGTTAAGAGCTCAGGCTGCTAACCAAAAGGTCGGCGGTTCGAATCCACCAGATGCTTCTTGGAAACTCTATGGGGCAGTTCTACTCTGTCCTATAGGGTCGCTTGAGTAGGAATCTACTTGATGGCAACGGTTTTTTTTTTTTTTTTTTTTTTTTAATTTTGAATTGTCCAAATAGCTGCCCCAGTTCTCCACGTTTTGTACGTAGAGACAATTTCCGATTCTAAGCCTTCTTCTATGAAAACTGTTTAACATTTCTCTTGCAGAAAGAAACCACTACTGCAGATGTTTAATATTAAAGATGCCACAAAGAGCAAAGTTTTGACTTGGGGGTTGAAGTTAGTTGAGATGTTTGGTGATCCTCCGTGTAGCCTCGCAGTGGGGTGGGCATGAGAAAAATGTCATGATCCTATAATACACCATCATAATGGAAGCATTAGTTTACCAAATAACAAGTTCTTTATGTTTTGCTCAGGGATTGCACTGAGACAGCTAGTGCCTAAGATATGGAAAGGCACAACCTTCCCAGGCAATGTAGCAAAAAATGTAATTCTGCAGCACGTGATAGAGCAAGAGGCTAGAAATTCAGACTGAGGGAGAACGTTGCTCTCTGTTTAAAGAGCATGGATAGCCCCCACAGACAAAATATCTCCAGCCCTTGTTCTTCTTTTTGCCTTTAAGTTTAAGAATTAAAAAAATGTAGAAACCTGAACTGTGGGGAGAATGTTTTAAGGTCCTGTTATAAGCAGGGTAGAGAAAGGAAAGGTGATTTAAATTTTGCTTTTTTTATGAGCAGCTCATAAAATTTCTTATCGAGTCAACATTAGATGGATAAATGAAAGGCAATTCACCCCCAGCTTAGAGAAAATTTGAAATTCCATTTTTGAGGAAAATGGTATGTACGCGATGTCTTAGTTACCTGTACTGCAGAACAAATCACCCCTACAGTTAACAGCTTTAAATAACAAGCATCATCTCATAGTTCCTGCAGGCCAGGGGACTGGGTGCAGCTTAGCGGGTGCCGCTGTTTCTGAGTCTCCGCAAGTCTGCGATCACAGCGGAGCCGGGCTGTGGTCTCACCAGGAGGGTCAACTGGGGAGGAGCAGATTGCTGTTAGGGCTCAGCTCCTCACCCTTTTCTTCTCCGTCCTGAGGTTTTCAGCTTCAAGGCCATGCTTTCGATGTTCAAAGGACAAAGGAGTTTCTGCCCTCGCTGCTTCCCTGACCCCAGGCCTCCCTACCTTCTGCCTCACTGGTGGCTGGGCTCATGGTGGTGGAGTCTTCTGGGGGCTTCAATAGCCGTGTCTGTGTGCAAGCGTGTGTGTCTGAGTGTATGTGTCTGTGGGTGTCTCTGTGTGTGTGTCTCTGTGTGTGTGCATGTGTCTCTGTGTCTGGATGTGTGTAGGTGTCTGTATGTGTCTGTGTGTGTGTCTGTATGTGTCTGTGTGGGTGTCTGTATGTGTCTGTGTGGGTGTCTTGTGCATGTGTGTCTGTGTATGTCTCTCTCTGTGTCTCTGTGTGTGTCTATGTCCGTATGTGTCACTGTGTATGTCTCTCTATGTGTATCTGTATGCATCTCTATGTTTCTGCGTGTGTCTCTGTGTGTCTGTGTGGGTGTCTTGTGCACGTGTGTGTATGTCTGTGTGTCTGTGTAGGTCTCTGTCTGTATGTGTCTCTGTGTGTGTGTGTCTGTATGTGTCTCTATGTCTGGGTGTGTGTCTGCGTCTGTGTGCATGTCTGTGTGTGTGTCTGGGTGTGTCTCTCTCTATGTGTGTGTGTACATTGCATAACATCTAATAGGCATCATCTGGCCACACGAAGAAGGAAATCAAGAAGTCCCTGATCCTAACTGGAGTTCAATGAAAGTAATTGGGGCAGAGACTCTTCAGAGGTTTGGAATGTCCAAGAGCTGGAGGCTACAAATAAGGAAAAGGGTGGGAAGCTTGGAAGAATTCCCCTTTGACAGAGAGAGTACAGAAAGCACCCCCCCATGTGTAGTTATGGGGCCACGCCATAGACTGGGAGAAGATGTATTTGAGGAGTGAAGAGGGGAGACCCAGAGGCTGGGAAGGCCAGGGCGTTTGAAGGCCTCTGTGCGGTTTTACAAAAGCATCGATTGAAGAAGCAGAGGACTTTCTTACTCTTCACTGAACACCTGATGTTTGACGTCAGCTGAGCCACGTGATTGATTTGCAACTATTCTGAAAGGCTTTGGGCTTAAAAAAGTCTACCTGTTTATAATTATACATAAAGAGAAGTTTCTATTTAAGATTTACAAATAAAATATTATAACCAAATTTTTACCTAAATATTAAAATCCGAATTTGTCCTTTGATTCTGGTAGAAGATTTAAATTGTACAATTGCATAGATGGTTATTATTATTATTATTTTTAGATTGTGCATGTTTTATGACTACAACCTGTCTGTCAGTTTGTCATACTGTGGTGGATTGAGCATTCCTATGATGCTGGGAACTATGCCACCAATATCTCAAGTACCAGCAGGGTCACCTGTGGTGACCAGGTTTCAGCAGAGCTTCCAGACTGAGACAGACTAGGAGCAAAGGTTTGGAGATCTACTTCTGAAAATTAGCCAATGAAAACCTTATGGATCATAACAGAACATTGTCTGACCCTCTCCTTTTGGACAACTCAGCAGAAAGGATCAATTGCTAGAAGAGGACATTGTGTTTGGCGAAGTAGAGGGCCAACAAGGGTGAGGGACATCCTTAGTGAGATGAATTGACACAATAGCTGCAATGATGGATTTGAACATGCTGGCTACAGTGAAGATGGTACAGGTTTCATTCTGTTGTACATAAGGTCATCATGAGTTGCAGTAGACTTGATGACAGCTATATTTTATGATCTTTCCATCCTACTTGATATTGCCATGATTTTCACTTATTGAAATTATTTTTCTCTTACATGGACTTTCCACCACACGTCGGTCAGTTTGTCGTACTGTGATGGCTTGTGCGTTGCTGTGATACTGGAAGCCTTGCCACGGTATTTCAAATTCCAGCAGAGTCACGCATGGTGGACAGGTTTCAGTGGAGCTTCTAGACTAAGACAAATTAGGAAGAAGGACATGGCGGTCTACTTCTGAAAAAATTGGCCAGTGAAAACCTTATGAATAGCAGCAGGACATTGATATAGTGCTGGAAGATGAGCCCCCCAGGTTGGAAGGTACTCAAAAGATGACAGGGGAAGAGCTGCCTCCTCAGAGTAGAGTTGACTTTAATGATGTGGATGGAGTCAAGCTTTCAGGACCTTCATTTGCTAATGTGGCATGACTCAAACTGAGAAGAAACAGCTGTGAACATCCATTAATAATTGGAACGTGGAATGTATGAAGTATGAAACTAGGAAAATTGGAAATTGTTAAAAATGGAATGGAATGCTTGAAGATCAATATCCTAGGAGTTAGTGAAGTGAAATGGACTGGTATTGGCCATTTTGAATCAGATAATCATATAGTCTACTATGCTGGGAATGACAAATTGAAGAGGAATGGCATTCCATTCATTGTCAAAAAGAACATTTCAAGATCTATCCTGAAGAACAACACTGTCAGTGATAGGATAATATCTAGTGATAGAATAATATCTATATCCATAATATCCATAATAGTTAATACAACTATTACTCAAATTCATGGACCAACCACTGAGGCCAAAGATGAAGAAATTGAAGATTTTTACCAACTTCTGCAGTCTGACATTGACCAAACATGCAGTCAGGATGCATTGACAATTACTGGCCATTGGAATGCCAAAGTTGGAAACAAGAAGGATTGGTAGTTGGAAAATATATATAGCTGGAGATCACATGATAGAATTTTGCAAGATCAAGGACTTCTTCATTGCAAATACCTCTGCCAGATGGAATACACAGGAATCAAATCGACCACATCTGTGAAAAGAGACGATGGAAAAGCTCAATATCATCAGTCAGAACAAGGCCAGGAGCCAACTGTGGAACAGACCATAAATTGCTCCTATGCAAGCTCAAGTTGAAACTGAAGAAAATTAGAACAAGTCAGCCAAAGTGCGACCTTGAGTATATCCCACCTGAATTTAGAGATCATCTCAAGAATAGATTTGATGCGTTAAACACTAATGACCAAAGACTAGACGAGTTGTGGAATGACATCAAGGACATCATACATGAAGAAAGCAAGAGGTCATTAAAAAGACAGGAAAGAAAGAAAAGACCAAAATGGATGTCAGAATTGACTCTGAAACTTGCTCTTGAATGTCGAGTACCTAAAGCAAAAGTAAGAAATGATGAAGTCAAAGAGCTAAACAGAAGATTTCAAAGGGTGGCTTGAGAAGACAAAGTGAAGTATTATAATGAAGTATACAAAGAGCTGGAGATAGAAAACAAAAAGGGAAGAACACCTCAGCATTTCTCAAGCTGAAAGAACTGAAGAAAAAATTCAAGCCTTGAGTTGCAATGTTGAAGGATTCTATGGGGAAAATATTAAATGACACAGGAAGCATCAAAAGAAGATGGAAGGAACACACAGAATCACTGTACTGGAAAGAACTGGTTGACATGCAACCATTTCAGGAGGTAGCATATGATCAAGAACCGATGGTACTGAGGGAAGATGTCCAAGCTGCACTGAAGGCACTGGTGCGAAACAAGGCTCCAGGAATTGACGAAATACCAAGGAATTTGGAAGAAAGCTACCTGGCCAATGGACTGGAAGAGATCCATATTTGTACTCATTCCAAAAAAAGGTGATACAACAGAATGAAGAAATTATCGAACAATATCATTAATACCACACACAAGTAAAATTTTGCTTAAGATCATTCAAAAGCGCCTGCAGCAGTATATTGACAGGGAACTGCCAGAAATTCAAGCCAGATTCAGAAGAGGATGTGGAACCAGCGATATCATTGCTGATGTCAGATGGATCCTGGCTGAAAGGAGAAAACATCAGAAAGATGTTTATTTGTATATTATTGACTATGTAAAGGCATTCGACTGTGTGGTTCATAACAAATTATGGATAACATTGTGAAGAATGGAAATTCCAGAACACTTAATTGTGCTCATGAGGAAACTGTACATAGATCAAGAGGCAGATGTTGAACAGAACATGGGGATACTGCGTGGTTTAAAGCCAAGAAAGCTGTATGTCAGGGTTGTATCCTCTCACCATACTTATTCAGTCTGTATGCTGAGCAAATAATCTGAGAAGCTGGACTATATAAGAAGAATGGGGCATCAGGATTGGAGGAAGACTCATCGACAACCTGTGATATACAGATGACACAACCTTGCTTGCTGGAAGTGAAGAGGACCTGAAGCACTTACTGTTGAAGATAAAAGACGGCAGCCTTCAGTATGGATTAGACCTCAGCAAAAAGAAAACAAAAATCCTCACAATCAGACCAATAAGCAACATCACGATAAACAGAGAAAATATTGAAGTTATCAAGGATTTCAGTTTACTTGGATCCACAATCAACAACCATGGAAGCAGCAATCAAGAAATCAAAAGATGCATTGTACTGGGCAAATCTGCTGCAAAAGACCTCTTGAAAGTGTTAAAAAGCAAAGATGTCACTTTAAGGGGTAAGGTGTGCACTCGAAAGCTGGACAATGAATAAGGAAGACCGAAGAAGAATTGATGCTTTTGAATTATGGTGTTGGCGAAGAATATTGAATATACCATGGACTGCCAGAAGAACATACAAATCTGTCATGGAAGAAGTAGAGCCAGACTGCTCCTTAGAAGCAAGGATGGTGAGACTTCATCTCACACACTTTGGATGTGTTATCAGGAGGGACTTATCTCCGGAGAAGGACATCAGGCTTGGTAAAGTACAGGGTCAGTGAAAAAGAGGAGGACCCTCAATGAGATGGATTGACACAGTGTCCGCAGCAATGGGCTCAAACATAGCAGTGATTTTGAGGATGGCGCAGGACCAGGCAGTCTTTCACTCTGTTGTATGTAGTGTCGCTATGGGTCGCAACGGACTTGGTGGCACCTAACAACAACCTAACAACTGGATAGACTTTATTGGGTCAGTCACAGGAGTACATTATCACACTTAGCCCTCACCTGAGTCTATCCTGCATGGCAAGTGTTCTCAAGAATACTTTGCAGATGAGGAGACTAAAGCTGGAGTGATTATGCAATTTGCCCATGTTCCACCAGCAAGAAAGGTGGAGAACTGGGACTGGACAACCCAATTTGTCTGATTTGCCTTTCCCCCCGGGAACGTTCTGCCTGGTGATATTTATGGTGCTAAAGAAAGTATTAGCCTTTTGAAGGGAGGAAACTTGAACACAGTAGACAATCAATACATAATCATCAAAATGATTAAACATTAAACAAAGGAATTAGACATGGTGATTAAGGTAAAAAAATATAATTTTATGTGGAGACTGAAAGTTCTTTTTTTACATTTTTTTTTGCAGGTGAGTATGTTCCCTTTTCCCTCCTACACCTCCTGGAATATCTATCTACCTATGTATCCATTTGTAAATTAGCGTTTGCTAATACTATTGTTGCAGGGTTGTCTGTGCTATAGTACTTGCTGTTGTGCCCTTTGTTTTTTCATTCCTCTCAGTGACCTCCTATGCCTTGGTCATGTTTTGCTGACTTTGTTAATATTGGTGAAGGGAAAAGCCATATACAATATGGAGAAAAGTTCTTTTTATAAATGTAATGTTCTCTAGGAACCTGATATTTGTAAAGAAATCATACACGGTTCAGTTGCCAAGAATGCAAATCCATGACCAATGGAAGACGGTACTGAACCTCTGACAAGTAATGTTTGTTCAAACAACAGTGGTTTAATGTCGTGAATTATTTAATTTCTCCTTCAGCATGGAAAATAATTCAGATCTGATTTCATCTTTTTAAAATGTCAAGTGTGATGCTGAACCATTTTCTTAGACTCTCTGCTGGTGGGAAGCAGGGGTCACTGGATAAATACTTACTGATGGTCCATTCCAAATCAGCATGCAGAGTCGAATGATGCTTCAAAACGAGCTCACGAGAGTCCTGGCAAGTAGCTAAGAGATAAAGTGGAGACAGAGTGGATGTCTGGAAACACCGTCGATTGTTTGTTGATTAGAGACGTGTTTCCAGTATTGCCAGGCGCACTGAGAGCTATGGCAGATGTAGAGAATCTGGTGTCTACCCTCATAAGATGTCACAGTAGAGCCGAGGGGCCAAAACTGTGTATGTGAGACACTGGGACAAACCTCATGGTTTCCTAGGGCAGTCATAACAAAGTACCACAAAGTGGGGGGCTTAAAATGACAGAAATTCATTCTCTCACAGTTCTGGAGACCAGAAGTTAGGATTCAGGGTGTCGGCAGGGCCATGCTTCCTCTGAAGGCTCTAGAGGAAGATCCTTTCTTGTCTCTCCAGCTTCTGGTTGCCCCAGATGTTCCTTGTTTTGTGGCAGTATTGCTCCAATCCTGCCTCTGTGGTCACATAACTGTCCTCCCTCTGTGTCTCTTCTCTTCTTTTATAGGACACCACTTAGACTGGATTAGAACCTATGTCACGCCAGTATGCAGGGCTTCGAACCAGTTCATAATGGTTCAGTAATTGCCGAAGTAAACAAGGGCAACATACGTGTTGCATAGCAACCAGATCTGTTGCCCGTGGAATTTTGACTCGAGTAGGAAATAAATGGCAGTGCCCTGCTCAAAGATGATGCCTGATCTCACCACTTTGAATGTATATTGCTCTCCATAGTCCTACCAATAATCAGTCTCCCACATCAGCCTCCTGAAACTTTCAGGATCCACGTGGGGGATTAGATTTTTGGCAGACTATGGAGAATGACACACACTCAAAGCAGCTCAGTTGACTACCATCAGCCGGGCACTACTGTTTGTTTCCTACTCTGGTCAAAATCCGACAGGCAACAGATTCAATTGCTATGCAACATGTACACTGCCCTTGTTTACCTTGGCAGTTAGTGAACTGTCCGAACCAGTTTGACGCCCTGCCAGTATGACCTCATGCTAATGTAACTGATAACATCTCCAAAGATCCTATTTCCAAATAAGGTAACAGTTGAAGGTACCGGGGGCTAGGACATCAGCATATCTTTTTGGGGATCACAATTCAATCCATAACAAGCCCCATTTTACTAACTAGCCAACTAAGTCTCAGAGAGGTAATGGAACACCCTCAAAGCTTTACCAATGGATCAGAGTTTGCATCCTGATATTGTGAATTATGGACATGTGCTGTTACCACAACATGATGCTGTCTTTCTTTGAAGTCTGGTGACTGATTTGAAAAATTAAGTAAATTTTGCATTCCACTCTGTAGTATATATGCATTTTAAATAATATAAGTGTGTTATTCATTGGTCTTCAGAATCTTGACATAAAATTAGTGCTCCAGAGAGAAGCTCCTTGTTTCTTAGGCTGCTGCACACACTCCTGGCCAGTCAGTCCTTCTCATGGGAATGCTCAGGTGTAGAAAAGTGGGCCTGAGAGATGTGCTGATCTTCCAGGCTCCATCCTTGTGACCCTGAGCAGAGAATAACGTCCTTGGTCCATATCAGCTGAATTCTCCATAGAGATGATTCCGCCAACTGAGAGTCAATCTTAAATCCTGGGATTATTCTAGGCATTAATCTGTGCTTTCGATAGCACCTCTGCTAAAGATACTGTCTCCATATAACTTAATGTCTTTTACCTCAGTGTGATGGTTAATTTTATGTGCCAGCTTGGCTCAGCTGTGATTCTCAGTGGTTTGGCAGACACTGTACTGTTTGTTGGGTTTCATAATGTAATATACTGTAATGCAATGTAATGCAATGCAATGCTGTGCAGTGCAATGTAATGTGATGTAATCACTGTCCATGATGTGATATGTAATGATCAACCAGTCAGTTGAAAGGGGACTTTCCTTGGGAGTGTGGTCTGCCCTCAGTATATAAATGAATGTTCTGGCAGAGGCTACTGTCTCTCTTGATTCTGCACTCTTCTTGTTGCCTGACCTCCAGTTCCTGGTACATAAGCCTGCAGACTTTGTATTCTCCAGCCCCTGCAATCCCATGAGCCAGCAGAGGTCTCCAGCCTGCTGCCTGGCCTAAAACATCCCAGCAGACATTCTTTCACTGGATGCATGCCTGCAGGAAGCCAAGTTAACTTAGCAGCTTTACCTACTCTTAGAGCGGTTGAGTGAGTCAAGAGCAATTATGAGAGTGAATTTCTCTATAAAGTACCGTTTGATAGGAGGTATGGTTTCAGAGCTATGGCGAGCCCTGCACTATGGTAATTTTTGAACAGCAGTTCTTGCAGGGGTCCATTTACACCAATCACTCTCCACTGCCTCCTCCATTCTACCTTCATTTAGATTTTGGGAGAAGTTTGTTAAATTTTGTATTTATATAATTTTTTAATCCACATTGTGAGTGTATGAGAGAATTAAAAGCCATTCAGTCTGAGACTTGATGGATGGGAATTGCTAGATAGATACTGAATCCGTAAAAGGAAAACATAGTGAAAACTGCTGCAATAATATGTATAATTAGGGCAAACCTATTTTTAAAATACTTGAGTTAGCCAAATAATTTTCTTCTCTCCCATTTTGTCTATGTAAACATAGCTTCAGTCAGCTAAGTTCATGACGTCACTGAAATGAGAAAGATCTGCATTAGAATAACATTTAAATGAACTTTCAGTATGGATTGAATACAACAACCCATAAAAATGCATTGTTACTATTTTGAACATCATGGAAATTAGACTTAATTATCTGTGCAATTTTCTAGAAATAGCATTTTAGCATTTTTGATCAAGTATAGGCCATTAATTTTAAAATAGAAATGTACCAAGCTGCTTTGAAAAAATATCCTCAAAAACATAATTTCTAAATCCGCCTGTTGGAACAGTCTCTCTCTTCTTCCCTGGCCTCATCCCCGAGTATTCTGCCACCACCTCTACTTCTCACAATGGCGAATCGAGCCTTTTTGTAAGTTTGCTTGCGTCTTCGTTTTCAGACCATGACATTTTGCAGTGGCCAGCTGGGTTCACGTGAATGCAAATTTTCACTTTAGAGCCACAAAGGAAACGGCTTCGCTCTTCTGTAAGCTTCCAACTTTGAGAGGACATAGGTTAATGGCTTTTTATTACTGAGCTTTTCCTGGGGGAAAAGTCATCTTATATTTTCTCAGGCCATGCCTATGTCTACATGGGAAAAACTGAAATTTATCAAGTTAATTAACTTGGCTATTTCGATGAAACTATCAGGCTCCACAGTGTATGTTTTTAATGGCTCATTTTCCATCAAGGCGACCGATGTTAAACGCATGTTCCCAAAGCACTTGAGGCTGTGATTTGTTTTTTCGTCTTTTCTTCCTTCATGTAAATTTGTTAACACAGGTTAATGAACTGGGTTAGCCTTCAAGCGAGCCTTGTGTGCGGAAGAACTTTTTCTTCATAAACTGCTTGTTTTAGTTGTGCTGTCAGGTCTAATTTTTCACTGTTTGTTCCAGAATCATCTTCAAGGCTCCTCCCTGAAGCCCACGTTGATACTGAGCCTCCAATTTGTGTGTTGGCCTGCCCTCTGGGCCCTACCTTCTGATTGGTTCTCTTCCATGTCCATCCAGTGAAGGTCTGCTTTCCGGTTGGTTCTCTTTCCCGTCCACCCAGCCGGCTCTATTCCTCACAACCATTCCTGCTCCTGCCCGTGCCTTTAGTAGCTTGCCTCGTTTCCTGTCTCTCCCTGATCTCTGTATTCTGGATGTCCTTCTGTAGGAAGTGCTGCCTGCACATACAGTCTCTGGGGGACTCAGGGTTCTAGGAGATCATAGATGCCGCCTTGGTTTGACCCGTCCACAGGTTGTGATGAGGATTCCCTAGATGATGTGAGTGTGGAGGTGGCCCGTGTTGGAGACAACACCGAGCCCAAGTCATGGATGAAGGAAATGTCCAGTCTGGTCAGCTTGGGGGTGGAGGGCCCCTTGGAATCAGTATGTTTAAGGGGCTGAGTAATCTCTTTAGGTGGAGCTCATCCTAAAGAGAGTTAGGCAGACAAGCTTGAGCCAACATCGAAGGGGAGAAAGAGACACCGAGTACATCGCTGTGCTTGTCACTTGGGCTTGTCTCTGGGTCCAGGGTCCTCTGGGCTCTTTTCTGATGTGTGTGTGTGTGTGTGTGTGTGTCTGCGCGCTCGCGCTCGTGTGTGTCAGAGAGAGAGAGAGAGAGGGAGGAAGAGAGACAGCTCATGAGCATGAGTGAGACAGAATGGAGTAAAAATAATAAAAAGAGTTTTGTGGTAGAATGCAAAACAGTCTCAAATTACTCCCACCCAGGTATGACTTTGTTGCTCTTACCATCAAGAAGTAAAGCAACAACCACCCCCCCGCAACCTTGAGCCTGGGCTGGCCTCCTGCTTTGACCCATAGGACATGGTAGAAGTGACCTGTTGTAACTTCTGAGGCTAGAACGCTGCCCTGAGCCTGCCACGTACAGAAACCCATCTAACCCGCGGGGAGGAGAGGCCGCATGGAGGGGAGTAGCCACCTGGAGGGGAGCTGAGTTGCCCAGTGACAGCCAGCACCAATTACAAGATGTTTATGTGAAGCCATCTCAGGCCTCAGGCTGGTTGTCGGTCCAGCTCCACATAGCTGCCAGTGAGCCCAGGGGGAACTAGCAGAGAAACCTAGTCAGCCCACAGAAATGTGAAAAATAATGAATCACACTGTTAGAAGTTACTGAGTTCTGGGCTGATTTGTCACACATTAAAGGCTAACCGAATCAAGCTGCTGTAGTTCAATTCCTCTAAGATATTTTGGTTTCTATCTTCTACTTCTTTGGAGACTATAACATGTCTCCAAAGTGATGAGAGAATTTATTATCTAAGCAAGTGGCAAGCAAATTCCTTTGAAGGAGAGAATATTCTTTTTGGGTGTGTGTTGATGGGGGGCATAGAGACGGCTTGGAGAGTTGCTTTGGGGCAGAGAGACCTGGGGGCCAAGGTAACCAAATTTATTTCTCATATAGGGACTTGGGGGCTGGGGAGAAAGGAGGATAGAATGGAACTGAGCAAACCTTTGGGAGGTTGGAGCCAAGTTTGTAAAAAAGTCCAAGACACTTGTGTGAAGAGGCTGTAGTTGCTGCAGTATAAGTCTCTTGGTTATTTCCTTTATTCTCAAATGCCTTCAGTGAATTTTATCTGTGTGGGCCCGCAGGGATATCTGGGTAATGCATAGTGTCAGGACATGGAGGGCTCCAGAGCTTCCATCATGTTGTAGATGCTGGTTGTTGGTGGGGAACTAACATCAAGAGGGTTCCCAGAGACCAACTGATCAGATACATGCCCATCTTTCATGCCAGTGAGCTTCCTGGAGAAATCAATATGGCGCTTGTTATGGATTGAACTGTGTCCCCCCAAAACATGTATCAACTTGGCTAGTCCGTGATTCCCAGTATTGTGTGATTGTCCACCATTTTGTCATCTGATGTAATTTCCTATGTGTTATAAATCCTACCTTAATGAGGTGGGAATATCGGCAGTTATATTAATGAGGCAAGACTCAATCTACAAGATTAGGTTTGTTTTAAGTCAATCTCTTTTGAGATATAAAAGAGAGAAGCGGAACAGAGAGACAGGAGGACCTCATAACACCAAGAAACAAGAGCCGGGAAAATAGCACATCCTTTGGACCTGGGGCCCTGCATTGAGAAGCTCCTTAACTGGGGAAGATTGATGACAACGAGCTTCCCCTAGAGCCAACAGAGAGAGAAAGCCTCCCTTCCCTTGGAGCTGGCACCCTGAATTCAGACTTCTAGCCTCCTAGACTGTAAGAGAATAAACTTCTCTGTTAAAGCCATCCACTTGTGGTATTTCTGTTATAGTAGTGCTCGATGACTAAGACAGTGCTGATTTCTACCCTAGTGGGGCAACCCTAGTAAGGCCAGCTGGAAGCCAAGTGTTGCTTCCTTCACATCTTGTTAGACTTTCCCAAGGCCTCTAGATGACAGTTCTAGTCTTCTTTTCTTTGCTCTTCAGTGTGTTCTGCTCATTCAAAATCAGCCTCTGCTGTGTTTCTGCAGCTGGTGCCTGAGAGCTGAGGTGATTCAACGAGGTAATTAACACCAAACACGAAACAATCAGCATGTGTGGGTGATCAAGTCTAAATAACTCAAGAAGAAATACTTGATGTGTCTGGCATGTTTAGATACAGACGTTCACCTCATTTGCCTTCGGAATAGGCTTATGGATTCCAGGTTGGTTTGTAGATTATGAATAATGAGAATATTACTCATGGCCTGAAAGCATGACATTTGCAAATCACATCATCGTTCTCTTCAGAAAATACCACATTATTCTGTTTTGACATATTTTATTTTCTGGAAGGAGAGTGGTTATCTATACAGGCTCACCTCAAAGCGCCTACAACTGATGGAGCATTATCATATTATGTAAATAATTTAGGCACGAGTGTCATTACAGGCATAAATCAAAAGGACATCTTATGTTTCCTGATTTGCCTGTTTGTGAAATTTATGTTGAGTTTAGTAAGGAAGTAAGTAACCTGCAGAACCATTCACAGGGCTGAAACATCACCAGCTGCTGGCAGCCAGGCAGCAAAAGCAAGAAGCTGTAACTTCATTGGCTGGTGTTAAAAAGAACTGATGTTTACTGGGTAGATGCAGGGTTGGGGGTGGGGGGATATATTTTGAAAACTGGCTACAGAATGAACTGTTGCTCTAGAGCAGCGGTTCTCTATCTGGAGCTTGTGTCAATCGCCTGGTGGACTTGTCGAAACCCAGACTACTGGGCTCCACCCCCAGCGTTTCTGATTCGGGTGCGGCCCGAGGATTTGCATTTCTTCCAGTTCCCTGGGGCTGCTGATGCTGCTCTTCAGGGGACCACAGACTGAGAACCACTGCTCTAGAAGAGCAAAGAATTTTCCTGAGATTGGGAAGGGCAATGAAGTCCAGAAACAGTGGAGTCTTACGTTCAATTGGAAGTTTTCCTGAACTATGCGGATATGCTCCCATTTGACATTATTCCCAACATTTACCAAGTCTTTTGTGATGGTCAATTTTATGGGTCAACGTGGCTGGGTTACGGTGCTCCAGTGTTGGGTCAGACATTAGTCTAGACTCTGTTATGAAAGAATTGTTGTTAGTTGTCCTTTAGTCGACTCTTACGGTGACGCCATGTGAGCCGAGCAGAACTGTTCCATGGTGTTTTCAAGCCTGTGACCTTTCAGAAGCAGATTACCCTCCATAATGTGAGTGGGCCTCATCCAATCGATTGAAGGTCTTAAGAGCAAAAAGGGAGTTTATCCGAGGGAGGATTCTACCTCCAGATTATAAACAGACATTTTGCCAGAACTCCTTCATTCTTCCTGTTGCTTAACCTATGGATTATGGGACACAAGACTGCAGGAGCCTCCAGCCTGTCACCTGACCTACGGATTTTGGACATGCCAGACCCCACAATCTTGTGAGTCAGTTTCTTCAAATACATCTCTCTTTCTCTTTGTATGTATCTCACTGGTTCTGTTTCTCTGGAGAACCCTGTCTAGGACCATCTGATGCATTCAGTAGCCTTGTTGGGCTCTTTAGGGTGTGGTCTATGGGCCAGTAGTTTGACAGCCCTGAGAGCTTCTTAGAAATGCAGATTCTCAGGCTCCACCAGGACCTCCTGATTCAAAGCCTACAGTTTAACAAGATCCCCAAGTGACTTGTTTGCACATTGACATTTTAGAAGCACTGCCAACCTTTAAAATATCAGCTTCACCTGGGATGCTTTTTAAGCCTATAGATTCCAGGACTTGACCCCAGCCCTCTGAGCCAGATGTCTGGGAGAGGGATCTGAAAATCTGTGTTTGACGAGGGGATCAGTTGATTCTTATGACCAGGCACGTTTGGGGAAAAACTACTTTAAGGGAATAAGGAGAGTCGTTCCCACGCTTAGAGTACATGCAGGCAGGGCGTGGGCAATGGCCGCAGGACAGCGGTAGGGGTAAAAAGTGAACATAGAGTAGGGATGTGGAATCAGAGATGATGGAAGGATGTAAGCCCTGTACCCCAAGAACCCTAACACAGACCCGGCAATATCAGAGAGGACTCTCTTTTTCCTCTAGACCAGTGGGTCTCATTGGTGGGGGAGGAGAGAATTTTTCTCCTGGAGACATTTGGTAATGCCTGGAGGTATTTTTAGTTGTCACAGTTGGGGGTAGGGTGGTATTGGTATCTAGTGGGCAGAGGCCAGGGATGCTGCTAAACATCCTACAATGCACAGGACAGCCCCCACCACAAAGAGTTATCCCACCGAAACTGCCAACAGTGCTGAGGTGGAGAGACCCTGGTCGAGCCCAGTGGTTCTCAAAGTGTGGTCCAGCAGCATCAGCATCGCCTGGGACCTTGTTAGAAATGCACATTGCTGCACTCCGTCTCAGACTACCGGATCAGACACGCTAGCGCCAGGGTGTAGCCGTCTGTGTTGTAAGATGTTCCAGGTGATTCTGATGCAAGTATACCCTGAGAACTGTAGTAGGTAGTGTGGGAGATCACGGGTATTTTATATACAAAGTGACTATATGAAGTGAAAGGAGAGGGTAGCCCCAGAAGGCTTTTATACTTGGGGGTATCTAGTTTCAACTCCGTATTAGCAGCCACCCGGACCTCATGCTAGTGTTTCTCAGAGTGGTCCAAGCAAGGCCGCCTGCATCTCTTGGCCCCACTCTGGGCCTAAGGACTACAAGCCAATCAGGTGAGTTGTATATACTTTAAAAGTTGGAGAAACGCTGCCTTACCTTTACCAAAATGAAGGTCACTGTTTCCTCTATTCTCTGCTCTGACTGCAAATGATTTTTTTCTTTATTTCCATTTTAAAGCTATACTAGGTATTCAATTTAACCTGATTTCATGGGTATATAGTAGTGGATATACATACTCTCAGGGCCATAGGTTTTTCATCTTTCTGCAGAGCCCAGCAGCGTGTGGAGGGGGCCTTAGGGCCTTGCCAGGCAGGGTGGGCACATTTGCTGTTGAGCTGGGCTGGTTCTTGCTTGGCTCTTCACCCAACCAGAGAGGCGCCATTTGTAACTGTTTTAGGAACTGGGCTGCTGACGTAAGGACAGCACCTCCTGACGTCTTTCATGTCCCTGCACACAGAGAATGGTGCGCTTTATACAGCACAAGGACGAATGGAAGGGGGCTTTGGAGCTCTTGCCCAGGCTGCTTGGAGTCAAGGACATACTGTCTGGGACTGTGTTGACCCTCTGCCACCCAGCCATACCAAGGGCCCACTGGACCAGTGTATTCTGCATGACCATGTGCTACTGTGCGCTGGTTAGGAAGCCCCTATCTGGGGCTGAGCACCAGCTGCTGCCTTTAGATGCTGGTTTGACTTGGCTCCCACCAGTCCCCACTCCTTTATAACTGGTTCAGTTTCTTTAGGTCTCTTGCTGGCCCTTACAGCATTTGCGTTTTCAACTCTTAGATTACACATATGTAATGTATGCTTTTATTGTCCTGGAGAAGGACATCATGCTTAGTAGAGGGTCAGTGAAAAAGGAAGACCATCAATGACATGGATTGACACAGTGGCTGCAACAATGGGCTCGAGCATAACAACAATTGTGAGCAGGACTGGGCAATGTTCCTTTCTGTTGTGCATAGGGTAGCTATAAGTCGGAACCAACTCAGTGACATCTAACAACAAGAACAATAACATGCCTTTATTATTAATACAATAGCTTAGAATTTATAAATAATACCTACATTAAATAAAATAAGAGCTAGCAATATATTCAGCATCTGGGGCCACTAACTGAGCTCAGTAATATCTACCATCTTGTATTATGAATTGATAGTTGGACATCTGTCAGCTACAGCCAAAATGAAGGGAGAAGATTTGGCTTCATATGGGAGGTGGGTGCGGCTAAGAGGGAGATCCCCAATTATTTGGCTTTCTTTGGCTCTGGGTTTTTGGCTTCAGGGAGTTTGGTTGACCTAAGCATGCCATCATGGGTGTTAGCTCCATTGGAGAGAATATAATCTTACTCAATCCTTGGGAAGTTGAGAAACCTGTTTAGATATCCTGTTCCATCCATTTCCTCTGAGCTGTAGCGCTCTCTAGTTTCTGTGAGGCCAAAGAGCAAGGAGTCGTCACGGACGTTCTCAATGAGCACTATCTTTAGATGAGGACTGGCCCAAACCACTTTCTCAGGTCTTCTAATAAGGTCAGCCCACAGGAGGGGCCCATTATCCCAGAGAGAACCACTGCCCTACAAACAGCAAAACACCCTCCAGTGAAAATGTATTAGAGAGGTAGGGGTCAGGGATAGCAATCCCTCCCCTGAAAGTGTTAATATGCCTTCCTAAGCACAAAACTTACCGTCAAGGACAGGCTTTGGCAGTGCAATAGGGGAAAATATCTCGCAAAGCAGTTAAAAGCCTGAGAGCCAGGAGAAGAAGAAAATTTGAGAAACGGATCACCGAGAACAAGTTACGTTTAATTCAGAGAGAAGCCAGAGCTGCCACGGTACTGCGTTACTGAAAATGGAAGAAATGAGCTTGCCACTTGGAATATAGTTAGAAGTTTGATTTTGTGAAAATGAAGACTCTTCCTATGCAAAAAAAACGAAAATAAGATGGAAACATTGGTGCCTGGGGAGTCAGCTAATGGATTCCAAGCAATTTATTTCAATTCCATTCAGTTCAAGAGATTAGTAGTGGTTTATTATTCTACCTTGTTTTGAAATAGTATAAGTTTCATATTTTTCATCATGGTTATGAATAAAATAAGTCCCTCAGTAGGTAAATACAAAAAAATTAATCTCAGGGCAGGAAAACATTTAGGAGTGGCTTGCAAGTGTCATTCTTGGGATTGGTGCACAAGATGGAGAAGGGCATTATGTGGAAAAGATCCAAGGGTCATGCTAGATGACAAGTGACAATGAATCATCAACTGAGACCCACAGGAAAGCAGGCGAAACAGGAAGAGGTACTCCCAGCAGGCTGACACAGCACAACTGCACGGTAATCCTTGTTTTATGCTCTGAGCTGGGTAGTCTGTGGAAAACATGCTTTGCAAATTGGGGCTTTTCATTGAAGAGTCCATGGTGAGAGGTCAGAAGAGGGTCACAAAGGTGGTTTCAATTTGGAAAATTAGAATCATGACGAAAGAGTAAGGCAGGTCTCCTTAAAGTGAGGTCCCCAGACATTCCTGAGCATCAGCTTCCCCTGGGAGCTTGGTAGAAATCCAAGTTCTAAGGCCCCATTCCATACCTACTAAATCAGAAACTCTCAGATAGGGCCCAACAATCTGTGTTTTAACAAGTTCTCTGGATGATTATGATGAATGCTAAAGTTTGAGAGGGCTGGGTCAAGGGAACCAGGCTCATTAGCACAGAAGAAAGAGGGCGGAAGGGAGACTTAAGACATCTTTAGCTCAAGCTCAAGGTCAGCAACTTGCTTCCCCTCATTTCCAACCCATTTCTCCTGAGGACAGGGCAATGGGGTAGAGAAAGGGGAGCATGGGGATTAAACCCTGGTCGCTGGTTAAAATCACCTGGGGAATGTTTGTAACAGCACACACACTTGTGTATTCTGATTTAGTTGTTATTCTTATTTATATATTTTTAAAGCTCCCAAAGTAAGCCTACTGTGAGCCAGAGCTGAGAACCACGAGTACCCATAGGACCTCCTGGTGATGGCAGAGGAAGTGGTTGGGAGACATGTGCTCCTGACCTATTGGGGACTCACAGGTAAGAGAGCTGGGAGAACATGTCCCCAAGGAAAGCCAGGTTGTTGAGGGTCCTTTCAGGATTACCAATGCCGCTGGTCCCAGAAGTGGGTCCCTGCTGTCTCAGGACTCTCCTGAGAAGGTTCAGCCACATCAAACTCCTCCCCCTGCCCGTGGCCCTTGCTCGATATGAAGACCACCCTGTCATTTATCTTTTCTAAAGTGATATTGTTCTGGGTATAGTTCCTGCCTTCCCCTCCATTTTTCCTCCCTGCCCCAAAGGAAAACAGCTGTGTTTTCTTTTCCACCATGCAATGCACTCAGCTCAACATCACTTCAAGCTGACAATATCGGGCTTCAAGGAAACGTCAGAGCTAGAGTTGACTTGCAGCTGAAGAGTAATGCTTTCTTTTGGATGTTCAGCAATTTGACTTTAGGTGCAAGGAATTTATTTATCTTCTATATTGCTCTAGATTTTGGCAAAAGAAACAGATCTTTTAAAATTATTCGTATCTTCATTTTCTCAACTGCCAGCAAACAATAGATAATAAGGTATAAAATTCTGTTTCAGAGGTAAAATGAGATCTGTTCAGAAGTAAAATGGAATGAACATGTTTCAGGATTTAAGGCTCTGATGGTCTCTACTTGCCTTTATAAATAAGTACCACCCTTAGTTGCAAGCCTACCTTTGAAGGGGCTAAGAGGACAGCATGACTGGTTTATGTGACAGTGTTCTTTGTACCTTTCCCACTAGTGTTGTAACTAGTCTTTTTGTACCTAAGGTTATGATAGCTTAATTTGTTCCTAGACCTTTCCCTCTGCTCTGCCCAGGATTTCCTTCGAGGTACTCTTTCAGTGATGGTAAGTAGGGCTGAAGATAATTCAAAAATGGTTGCAGCAGTATATTGACAGGGAACTGCCAGAAATTCAAACCAGATTCAGAAGAGAACATGGAACAATGGGTATCACTGCTGATGTCAGATCGATCCTGGCCGAAAGCATGGAATACCAGAAAGATGTTTACCTGTGGTTTATTAACTATGCAAAGTCATTCGACTATGTGGATCGTAACAGATTATCGATAACATTCGCCAGGGATGGGAATTCCAGAACACTCAATTGTGCTAATGCAGAACCTGTACATAGACCAAGAGGCAGTTGTTTGAACAAAACAAGGGGATACTGGGTGGTTTAAAGTCAGGACATGTGTGCATCAGGTATGTATCCTTTCACCATACTTATTCTGTTTGCTGAGCAAATAATGTGACAAGCTGTGTTATATGCAGAAGAGCGCAGCATCAGGATTAGAAGACTCATTTACAACCGGGGATATGCAGATGACACATCCTTGCTTGCTGAAAGTGAAAAGGACTTGAAGCACTTATTCATGAAGATAAAATTCTACAGCCTTCAGTATGGATTACACCTCAACATAAAGAAAACAAAACTCCTAACAGCTGGACCAATAAGCAACAACCTGATAAACAGAGAAAAGATTGAAGTTGTAAAAGATTTAATTTTACTTGGATTCACAATCAATGCCCATGGAAGCAGCAGTCAAGAGATCAAATGACACATTGCATTGGACAAATCTGCTGCAAAAGACCTCTTTAAAGTGTTAAAAAGCAAAGATGTCACTTTGGGGACTAAGGTGTGCCTGACCCAAGCCATGGTATTTTCAATCGCCTCATATGCATGAGAAAGCTAGACAATGAGTAAGGAATACTGAAGAATTGATGGCTTTGAATTATGGTGTTGGAGAAGAATATGGAATATACCATGTTCTGCCAAAAGAATGAACAAATCTGTCTTGGAAGAAGTACAGCCGGAATGCTCCTTAGAAGTGAAGATGAAGAGACGTTGTCTCGTGTACTTTGGACATGATATCAGGAGGGAACAGTCCCCGGAGAAGCACATGATGGTTGGTAAAGTAGAGGAAGACCCTCAATGAGATGGACTGACACAGTGGCTGCAACAGTGGGCTTAAACATAGCAACGATTGTGAGAATGGTGCAGGACTGGGCAGTGTTTCGTTCTGTTGTACATGGGGTCACTATGAGTTGGAATTGACTCAACAGCACCTAAGAACAACAAGTGGGGCTACTTTTCTCTCTACCCCTTGGCCATGTATTCCCAATGAGGACCCAGTATTACACAAAGGTCTTCCATTCAATGCGTGTATTTTGTGCTGGAGGATGGTAGTTTATCCTTGGAGAGTTTTACCTCTGAGTTGGCCCTTCATCTGTGCCTTCAGCAGGCTATTCCAATGCTTTGTCTAGCCAGCAACTTCTGGATAGTGTAGTATATTATATGACAAGTGGGTCACATGATCTTGGGCCTACTCTTCCACCTCTTTTTTATAAAATTGGGTTGCTGTTCTGATGCAATATTATATAGGGTACCATGCCAGTGGAGCAAACACTTTATAAGCCCTCAAATAGTGGTGCAGCCTTAGGCCCTGTGACAGAAAAGGGCAAACCCATACTGTGTATACACGATTATTTCTGTGAGACATGATCATTGACTCTTTCAGGATAGGAAGAGTTTAATGTGGCTAACTTGCCCCAAGTAGAGAGTTAGTTAGTCTCCTTGAAGAGTGGTGCCATCCTGGGGACTCAACATTTGTCTCTGTTGCTCTCTGACTAGAAATCAGTGGCAATAGTAACTAGACCAGCCCTAGGGCGTCCAGACTGTTGGGTCCATGGGTGATCTCTGTCTCTGCCACTGTGACCAATATGTCTAGGAGCTCATCATGCCAACAGAGTGGCCAGTGATAGAGGTTGGCTGATGTCAACTGGCCTAATCATTTTGTCTGCTTGGTTATTTAGTGCCCCTTTACTGTGGATCCTTCTGGTGGACATTAACATGCTATACAAATATTTTTACACTCTGCGTCCACTCCCAAATTCCATTCACACCCCTCCATCCCTGATCTCTTGGTTCTTATCTTCCAATCTGTCTTAATTTCATAGAGTTTCCATAACAAAATACCACAAAGTGGGTGGCTTTAAAGAACATAAATGTATTATCTTACACTTCTGGAAGCTAGAAGTCCAAATCAGGGTATGGGCCATGGGGATTCCTTCTGGAGACTTTAGAGAGGAACTGTCCCATGCCTCTCTCCTAGCTTCTGGTAGTTGCTGGCAATCCTTGGTGTTGCTTTGATACTTATAGATGCATCTGCCTCCAGCGTCACATGGTGTGTGTCTTCCCCTTGGGTGTGTATTTCATGTCTACCCCCTTTTATAAGACACCGCTCAGAAGGGAGTAGGATTAGGACCCATGCTACTCTGGTGTGACTTAACTGGTAGTATTACCAAAGAAAGACCCTATTTCCACCAAAATGGCCACATTCACAGGTACAGGCTTTAGGACTTAAGTATATCTTTTTGGGGGACAAATTCAATCCTTAAAACAATCTTTTTTCCTTCTAGGTCCATGACTAACTAGCTAGATCATTTACAAATTCCCATGAGTCCATTTATATCCTAATCTTAGGCCACTTTTTATTCCACACAAAATGATCAGATGCATTACCCAAAACTCTGCTCCTTGACAGAATTTCCCTCAACAATATCTTTCAAAGACACCCTGATTACTGCCACACACCCACATACTAACTCATTTGTAAACCAAGCTCAGACTTTTCCTTCTTCATTCAGCTGGTCGAACAGAATCATTCCATCTAGCATAGGATGAAGGGAGGAAGAGGTTCTGGGGTAATTGTGGTGGTTGACATTGAGGTGTAGGCTACCTGCTCATACAGCTTGTTTGTGCTGTCTGGTCCTACTCTTGTTTGGACCCAGATGAACCGCTTCCAGCCTGCAATGGATTGCTGATGGACCTGCTTGAATTTATGACTTGGTGGATCTGAAAGAACTCAGCTCATGAAAGGCAGTTCTGGCCTTGTGGTCACTTGGTGCCTGTGGCCTGGCATTGTGTTTCTACCATGGCCCAGTAGAACATCAGGCATTTTTCAAAAGACATGTAGTTCTCTGCTGCAAATGGCATACCCTTGCTCCAGAACCCATGGGGATGACACAGTGACCTCCCCCCAACTGGGGCTTGCCACAGACCCCACATGGTATCCCTACCACTCATACCTCCAACGATAGGGTTTGCCAGATTACATGGCCCAAGTGGCTGGGCTGCTTGTATTACAGCTGTGACCTCAGTCTTTTTTTGCTCTAAGTCCCATTCAAAGCTGGCAGATGTCCATATGATTCAGTATATGGACGGGAGCAGATTTTTTTGCCGTGTTAAAATAAGAAAAAATGCATCTTAAACTGATGAAATATGGTATAGATGTTTTAGTTAAAAAAAAACAAAACAAAAGCAAACAAAAAAACCATAGAGGAAATGGAAGACATTCTAGAAAATACAAATTAAAAATATAATTGACACAAAAAAATTAGAATAAAGAGACAAACAACAACAAGAGCAACAACAAAATAAAACAAGGAACAAACAAAAAACAACCAAAAACCAAAAAATGCAGGATAATGGAAAACGTGACTAAAACAGTGCAACAAGCACTTGTCTTCCAAAGCGCTTACACAATTTTATGACCTGACTTTGTAATATCACCCTAAGTTCAAAGAATAAAACCAAAACTCTGCTGTCAAGTTGATTCTGATAGCGACCCTATAGGACAGAGTAGAACGGCCCCATAGAGTTTCAAAGGAGTGGCTGGTGCATTCGAACTGCCAACATTCGGTTAGCAGCCAAGGCCCTAACCCCTGCACTACCAGGGATCCAGTTCAAAGAATAAGTAATTCCTATTCTATAATAGTATTTTGAGAGCGTAGAACGAGATGAAAAAATTTCCAATGTATTTTATGAGAGGAGTAAAACCTTGATACTAAAATCTAATATCAAGAATGACAGAAGCAACAACCCACCATTATCCACAGATGAGTCTTGTTTACAAGTAGGAATTCAAATATTGAGTAATTTCATAGGGCCTCTTGAAAACAGAATCATGATCAAATTGGGTTTGTTCTAAGAATACAGAATGACTTGACAGTAGGAGATCTAACAATACAATTATTTATTATTAAGTCAAAAGGAATAACTATATTATAACATTACTATATTCCACAAGAATATTTTGTAACATTCAAAAGCCATTCTTGATGCTTTCCTTTAAATACTCTTACTGTTGTTGTTAGTTGCTGTTGAGTTGACTCTGACTCACGGCAACCCCTCGTACAACAGAACAAAACATTGCCCTCTCCGGCACCATCTTCACAATCATAAACACTCTTACTGAATTAGGAATAAAAATTGAATTTTTAAAAATCTTCATTGAGGAATGGTCCACATAAAATATAATTCACCAAATTTAAGTGGATGCTGGGATGATTTTCCTGCCATTTCTCCTTCCCCTATCCACTTCAAATTTAATGATAAACGTGAATTCAAGGCCTATTCAATAATTTTGTATGATAGCAGTGTTGCCACTGAAGTAATAATAGAATCTGTGAATGCCTATGCCACTGTAAGCACCTGAGTGTCGACAGAGTAAAGCATTTTTTATTTCTACCATTAAGTGTCCTTGCCTGCTCCACAGTCATTGAACAGTAAGGGGATACGTGATTGACAGCCCAGGAAATCCAATAGATGGCTATCCATTCCTTTAGGTGGCCCTCATTGCCTTCCCTGCTGGCACAGTCAACCCTGACAGATTGCCTTCAATACAGTGAATTACTACTCTTAATTACATGCCAGGGCTGGAATGCTGAGTGTGTTAAAAAGGACACATACATTCAAGCATTACTAGCTGTCATCTATACAAATGCCTAATTCTTTTAAAAAAACCTCATTGATTCTTTGTCTTACTTACTCCAGATATCTCCTATCAATACTTATTTTCTTATGTCACAGGGAGCTTCTGTCACAGCAGCAGAAGATAGTAGAACTATAGCTTTCCCACTTAAAAATACATGAAATTCATTAAGTAAGAACGACTGTTACAAAGCAGATGCTGCTGTAGAAGATGGAATTTCTGGTAATTTACCTTTGGATGTATAGAAGGAGTCCTCTTCTCAGCCATTTTTGAACATTTTGTTGTTGCTGTTAGGAGCTATCAAGTTGGTTCCAACTCATAGTGACCCTATGGACAGCAGCACACAGCACTGCCCAGACCTGCGCCATCCTCACGATCGTTGTTATTCTGGAGCTCCACTGTTATGGCCACCGTGTCAACCCATCTCATTGAGGGTCTTCCTCTTTTTCACAGACCCTCTACTTTAGCAAGCATGATGTTCTTCTCTACGGGCTGGTCCCTCCTGATAACATGTCCAAAGTATGTTAGACGAAGTCTCATCATCCTCACTTCTAAGGAGCATTCTGGCTGTACTTCTTCCAAGACAGATTGGTTCGTTCTTCTGGCAGTCCATGGTATATTCAATATTCTTCACCAACACCACAGTTTAAAGGCGTCAATTCTTCTTCAGTCTTCCTTATTCATTGCCTAGCTGTCACATGCATATGAGGTGATTGAAAACAACCATGGTTTGGATCAGGCGCACCTTAGTCCTCAATGGGACATTTTTGCTTTTTCACACTTTAAAGAGGTCTTTTGCATAGATTTTGCCCAGTGCAATGTGTTGTTTGATTCTTTGACTGGGCATTGATTGTGGATCCAAGTAAAGTGAAATCCGTGACCATTTCAATGTTTTCTCCATTTATCATAATGTTGCTTGTTGGTCTAGTTCTGAGGATTTTTTTCTTTATGTTGAGGTGTAATCCATACTGAAGGCTGTGGCCTTTGATCTTCATCAGTAAGTGTTTCAAGTCCTTTTCGTTTTCAGCAAGATTGTGTCATCTGTGTATCGCAGGTTGTTAATGAATCTTCCTCCAATTCTGATGCTGCATTCTTCTTCATATGGTCCAGTGTCTCAGATTATTTGCTCAGAATGTAGATTGAATAAGTATGGTGAAAAGATACAACCCTGATGCACACCTCTCCTGACTTTAAACCACTTAGTATCCCCTTGTTATGTTCAAATGACTGCCTCTTGATCTATGTACAGGTTCCTCATGAGCACAATTTAAGTGTTCCGGAATTCCCATTCTTTGCAACATCATCCATAATTTGTTATGATCCACACAGTCGAATGCCTTTGTATAGTGAATATAACACAGGTCAACATCTTTCTGGTATTATTTGCTTTCAGCCAGGATCCATCAGACATCAACAATGATATCCTTGGTTCCATGTCCTCTACTGAATCTGGCTTGAATTTCTGGCAGTTCCCTGTTGATGTATTGCTATAACCACTTGAATGATCTTCATCAAAGTTTTACTTGTCTGTGATATTAGTGATATTCAGTAATTTCCACATTCTATTGGATCACCTTTCTTTGGAATGGGTACAAATATGGATCTTTTCCAGGTAAGCTGTCTTCCAAATTTCTTGGCATAGATGGGTAAGCACTTCCGGTGCTGCATCCATTTTTTGAAACATCTCAATTGGTATTCTGTCAATTCCTGGAGTCTTGTTTTTTGCCAATGCTATCAGTGCAGCTTGGACATCTTCCTTCAGTACCATTGGTTCTTGAACATATGCTGCCTCCTGACATAGCTGAATGTCTACCAGTTCTTCTGGTACAGTCACTCTGTGTAATCCTTCCATCTTCTTTTGATGCTTCCTGTGTCGTTTACTTTTTTCTCTGTAGAATCTTTCAATATTGCAACTTGAGGCTTGAATTTTTTCTTTAGTTCTTTCAGCTTGAGAAATGCCAGTATGTTCTTCCTTCTTGGTTTTCTAACTCCAGATCTTTGCAGATGTCATTATAATACTTTACTTTGTCTTCTGGAACTGCCTTTGAAATCTTCTGTTCAGCTCTTTGACTTCATCATTTCTTCCTTTCACTTTACCTACTCTACATTCAAGAGCAACTTTCAGAATATCTTCTGACATCTATTTTGGTCTTTTCTTTCTTTCCTGTCTTTTAATGACCTCTTGCTTTCTTCATGTATGATGTCCTTGATGTCATTCCACAACTTGTCTAGTCTTTGGTCATTAGTGTTCAATGCATCAAATCTATTCTTGAGATGATCTCTAAATTCAAGTGGGGTATACACAAGGTCATGCTTTGGCTCTCATGGCCTTGTTCTAATTTTATTCATCTTGAACTTGCATATGAGCAATTGATGGTCTGTTCCACAGTTGGCCCCTGGCCTTGTTCTGACTGATGATATTGAGCTTTTCCATCTTCTCTTTCCACAGATATACTCGATTTGATTCCTGTGTATTCCATCTGGCAAAGTCCACATGCATAGTCACCATTTATGTCATTGAGAAAAGGTATCTGTAGTGAAGAAGTCCTTGATCTTGCAAAATTCTGTCATGTGATCTCCAGCTTCATTTCTATCACCACGGCCATATTTTTCAACTATTAGTCCTTCTTTTTTGTTTCCAGCTTTCGCATTCCAATTGCCAATAATTATCAATGCATCCTGATTGCATATTTGATCAATTTCAGACTGTAGAAGTTGGTAAAAATCTTCAATTTCTTCATCTTTGGCCTTAGTGGGTGGTGCATTAATTTGAATAATTGTTGTATTAACTGGTCTTCCTTGTAGGGGTATGGATGTTATCCTGTTACTGACAGCATTGTACTTCAGGATAGATCTTGAAGTGTTCTTTTTGACAATGAATGGAACACCATTCCTCTTCAATTTGTCATTCCCAACATAGTAGGCTATGTGATTATCTGATTTGAAATGGTCAATACCAGTCCATTTCAGCTCACTAATGCCCAGGATATTGATGTTTATGCATTCCATTTCTTTTTTGATGATTTCCAATTTTCCTAGATTCATATTGCATACATTCCATGTTCCGATTACTAATGAATGTTTTCATCTGTTTCTTCTCATTTTGAGTCGTGCTACATCAGCAAACGAAGGTCCCGAAAGCTTGATTCCATCGATGTCATTAAGGTTGACTCTACTTTAAGGAGGAAGCTCCTCAGTTGTGTTTTGAGTGTCTTCCAACCTGAGGGGTTCATCTTCTGGCACGGTATCAGACAATGTTTTGCTGCTGTTCATTAGCTTTTCAGAAGTAGACTGCCAGATCCTTCTTCCTAGTCTCTCTTAGTCTGGAAACTCAGCTGAAAGCTGTCCACCACGGATGATCCTGCTAGTATTTGAATACTGGTGGCATAGCTTCCAGCATCACAGAACATGCAAGCCCCCACTGTATGACAAACTGACAGTCACGTGGGTAGAACATGTAGTATGTAGTTAATTAAAATCCTGATACACTAGCTGGTAGCATACTTCCAAATTCAGAAAATTTGTCATTCTTATTTCCCTAAAGGAACTTTGAAATGAATGAAATTTGGGCCAATGTAGAATCTTTCTAATTTATTTCCTCAATATACTCTGCATTTGAAATTTCAGTAACTCTCTGAAATAAATATTGGAATTTGTTCTTATGCCCATGCCATTTTTAAAAAAGTGAGCTGATTACCTTTGAGTCAAGAGCAACAAGATATGAAGATGAAGCCTTCATAATCAGATGGTATACTTGGAACCAAACATAAATTTAGAAGGTATTCTGACGTATTCAACAACTCTATGTTTTTATTTAATCACATCCTTGTTTATGCCTCTTGACTAGCCCTTTCTCACCTACCTGGATGCCAATTTCATACTTCACCACATCCAACCATCTCCCATCCAACTCGGAAGTAACATTGAATGTTGTAGAGTTTGGAGTCTTTTGAAAGTATTATGGGAATGAAGGATTTATATTGCTACCTGGTCTACCTTCTTCATCTATGACTCTTCTTGAAACTCTATACCTCTTCCCCTGTTGCTGACATTGCTTTTCTTTTTTCATCTTTCTTTCCTTCCTCCTTCTCTCTCTTTTCAGTTTTTTAAAATCAGAATCATACATGGATGTAGTTCAAAGGGTCAAAGAGTACTACTCCTTTCTCATTTTTCTTTCCCCAGAGTTAGCTATTCCCAACTCTTTTAGCTGATTCTTTTGGTATTTACTTTTGTTTCTCTAAAAAAATATATGTGTGTGTGTGTATATGTATACTAAGTGTCTTAGGCTAGTTTCTCTAGAGAAGCAAAATCAGTAAAGCGTATAAATATATATTCAAAGAGAGATTTATATCAAGAAAACAGCTCATGTGATTGTAGAGGCTGGAACGTCCCAAGTCTGTGTATCAGGATAGAGGCTCCTTCTGCTTCCTATAGCCAAAGGGGCCAGCGAACCCAAGACCGGCAGGTCGGAGAGTAGGGCTCTTGTTTGCAGGCTGTGAAGATCTACAAATCCCAAGGTCAGCAGGCAATACCACAAGGCTCTCCTGATTCAAGTAGCTGCATGGGCTGGTGAACCCAAGATTGGCAGGTTGGAGAGTAGAGCTCTTGCTCACAGGCTTGAAGATCAACGAACCCGCAGATTGGCAGATAAGCTGCTAGCTCAAGTCCCAAGAACCAGAGGTCAGATGAACAGGAGACAGCTGCAGGATCCAGAGCAGGCAAAAGCCAGAACATCCACTTATAGTTGGATACAGACCACACGCACAAGGAAACTCCCTTTCAACTGATTGGCTTTTCACTGCAGAGTGCATTGGAGTAATCACATATAAACACTGAGAATCAGGACCCAGCCAAGTTGACACACGATCTTAACCATTGCACTAAGAGTTCTTATTTTATTTCCATTTGAGGTGTTATTGACTGACTGTCTACTATGGAGGGTTAAGATTCATTTATTTTTTCACACTCCTCTGACGAAAGCCCACCACATTTAAGCAGACTTCCAGGCTCTTGTTTTTTCATTTGTTTAGTTTTCTATGCACTTACCACAAGTTAGGTCAAAACTCTCCTCTAGTTGTATAAATCTCACAATATCTTCAAACATATTAGATCGTTTATCAATTACCTCTTGGACAAATCTGCCCTGGGGTCTTCTGACCTTCTCCAGTCCATACAGATATTCTCTAGTTCCGCCACACAGCTCTTGTCTTCATGGGTCTTCCTTGCCTCCTGGGGATTACCCTTGCTTCTTTCTTACTATGGATCCTTGGTTTCCCAGAACCTATTTTAATGTCTTGCTTTTTTTAAATTTTAATCCTTATTTTATGGCAAACATTCTCCTGTAACTTCCTAAGCACAGGTAGAAGAGGTACATTTTCTGAGAACTTGCCTGTTTGAAAATGTGTTTATTCTGTCCTCATACTTGAATACTACTGTGTCTGGATGCAGAATTCTAGGTTAGAAATTATTTTCCACCAGCATTTTCAAGGCTTTGCTCCATTGTCTTCTAACTTGCAGTATTGCTATTGCAAAGTTTGATGACATTGTGATATTTTGATCTGCCATATGATACCTGATTTTTCTTCCTGGAAGGTTATAGGAGCTTTTCTTTGTCCCTATTGACATAATTTCATGCTAGTGTGCCTTGCAGTGAGTCTATTTTCACCATTGTGCTGTGCATTCAATGGGTCCCTCCAAACTGGAAACACACGCCCTTCGTTTATGAAAAAATTTTCTTGAATCATTTTTTTGATGATTTCTTCCTTTCCATTTTATCTGTTCTGTCTTTATGAAACTCTTATGATTTGGATGTTGGATTTGGATGTTGTAGCCTGTCCCTGGATGGTGCAAATGTTTAAGCACTCAAATACTGGCTGGAAGATTGGCAGTTTGAACTCACCGAACTGGTGATCTCCTCCTGAAAGGTCACAGCCTTGAAAACCCTGTGGAGCAGTTTTACTCTGCACACATGGGGTCACCATGAGTCAGAATCGACTCATTGGCAGCTAACAACAACAATAACATCCTGATTCTATATCCTGGTTATATAGGACATTGAGTGGGGGCAAGCTGAGCATGTTAACTATTTGTACCATCCAGAAACTCTATGTTTAATGTAAGCATAGTGTTTTCATTTAGGTTCAGTGTTTATTGGAGGGGTATTTATGTTGGTTATTGGCAGTGGTTAAGAGCTCGGCTGCTAACCAAAAGGTCATCAGTTCAAATCCACCATCTGCTCCTTGGAAACCCTATGGGGCAGTTCTTCTCTGTCCTATAGGGTCGTATGAGTTGGAATCGACTTGACGGCAACAGGTTTGGGTTTTTTTTTTTTGTTTGTATGTCACCTGCTTGTCAGATTGTCATACGGTGGTGACTTGTGTGTTGCTATGATGCTGGAATCTATGCCACTGGCATTTCAAAAATCAGAAGATCACCCATGGTGGATAGGTTTCAGCAGAGGTTCAGACTAAGACAGACTAGATAGAAAAGCCTGACGATCTACTTCCAAAAATTAGCCAATGAAAATCTTTTGGATCACAACAGAGTATAGTGCTGGAAGATAAGCCCCCACGTTGGAAGGCACTCGAAATACACAGTGGCTGAAACAATGCACTTGAGCATGCTAACAATCAAGAAGATGGCACAGGACCAGGCAATATTTTGTTCTGTTGTACATGGGGTCACCATGAGTTGGAGCTGACTGGACGGCAACTACCAACAATGACAGCAAACTCTCCCTAAGCCACCATACATTTGTGCTTCCTCTGGGTTACAACAAAGGTTTGGGATAAGTTACCCCAAGAGGAAGCTGCGAATTACACAGACTTGAGCGACAGTCTCATGGTTTTGCCCAGTCTCAGCTGTTTCTAACTGGGCACAGGCAAAGAAGCTGAGTGCAATTCTGCTTTGTCCTTGAGGGCGAAAGGAGCTTAGCTGGAGAATTAGTTCCTTTCTGTATCTATGAATCTTTCCCCCATTGCTAATGCCTGTTGTAACTGGAGTAGGTCAGCCAGACCAGGCTGATTCATGATTTTATGGTGAATGAAGTAGAACAGACCTGGACCTACTGGCAGGATTTCAAAGCTTATATACCTTCCTCAGACCTCTGACTTCAATAATGAAAGTTCAGCTGCTAAATCCAATTGGGATCCAGGTAAACAAGAGAGGGAAAGGCGAATAAGAGAAGGTAAATTAAATTATGAGGCAAATGCCAAGTAGAGGTCAATGCAGAAGTCAGCCATGAGGGCAGGGTGCTATTGGGTACACAATCAGATTTCCTGCTACTTTTCTGATGGGATCAAATTAAATTTGGTAAATGGAGGCAGCTACAGAATAGGGATTTGTAGAATCAGCTGCAGAATGAAACTCTCTAAGCCCACCTACTGAGATGGGAGTGGTGTGTCTTCAGTGTGCACTTGCCGATAGTGTGTCCTTTCTGTCTTTGGCTTGTGTCTAACGCATTTACAGTCCACAGAATTCACCGCAATCCCTTGCATTCTGTGCAAACAACTGCAGCCCGGCTTGCTCGGTTCTGCTCAAGGAGCTGTCTCAGCACAAATCCCCCAGCTGCCAGCACGGCATCCTCTGGAGACCCGGGAGCACAGCTCTTTGATTTGTTCACTTCTGGCTTCAGCTGTAACCAGTGGGCTCTGGAATGAATTGAGCTTTATTCAAGTACAGACTGATTTTTCTCTCAACATGATCATGTCTCTGGCTCCTAACCTGAGAAATTCTCTCCCCTGCTCACTAAAAAGCCTGGATCCCAGGAAGAAGATAAGTGTGGAAAGAGTCAGAGATCCCCTGCCCAGCTTGAAACATGCAGCCATTCTGTCTGACAAAGATGCAGGTTGAATGAAAGGAAGCCCAGTGTACTGAGCCAGTTCACTGTTTGTGTGCGGGCTTCAGGGGTGTATTTGAGTGACCCTGAAGTGAGATATTTTATGACTCTGCGGATCGACAGCAAAATAGAGAGATGCTTGACCAAGGTCCTCAGGATGCTCCCAAGAGGGGGACGCCTACCCCCCGGGCCCTCCTTGACATGCGCCAGCTTCCTTCTGAGAAGTGTGGGTCTGGTCCTGCCCTCATGGAACTTGCTGTGTGTTTGGAAGGATGACAAAACCCCCAGAAATCCAAACCCATTGCCGTCGAGTTGATTCAGACTCGTAGAGACCCTATAGGACAGAGTAGAACTGCCCCACAGGGTTTCCAAGAAGCAGCTGGTGGATTTGAACTGCCAACCTGTTGGTTAGCAGCCTGAGCTCTTAACAACTGTGCCACCAGGGATGGATGACAAGAGCGCATAAAATGACAAAAGCATGGGCTGTGCCTCAGAGTGTCAGATGAAGCAGCACCAGGACAGCTGCCTGAATGCCGGTAGTGGTTCTGAATGCCAACTCTGGGCCAGATTGCCAGGTGTTGAGTCCCTGCTCGGCAGCTTATTAGTGTGATCTTAGACCGGTTCATGGTCCTCTTTGTGCCTTGGTTTCCTCAGCTGTAGATGGAATTTGATAACAGGACCCACAAAGAAGATTAAACTAGTTATACATGTGTCTTAGTTATCTAATGCTGCTATAACAAAAATATCACAAGTGGATGGCTTTAACAAACAGAAGTTTATTCTCTCACAGTCTAGTAGGATAGGAGTCTGAATTTAGGGCACCAGCTCCAGGGGATGGCTTTCTCTCTCTATCGGCTCTGGAGGAAGGTCCTTGTCATCAATCTTTCCCTAGTCTAGGAGCTTCTTAGCACAGGAACCTCAGCTCCAAAGGACACGCTCTGCTCCTGACATTGCTTTCTTGGTGGTATGGTCCCCCTGACTTTCTGCTCACTTTTGTCTCTTATATCTCCAAAGACACTGACTTAAGACACAATCTAATCTTGTAGATTGAATCCTGCCTCATTAACATAACTGCCACTATTCCCACCTCATTCACATCATAGAAGAAGGATTGACAACACATAGGAAAATCACATCAGATGACAAAATGGTGGACAATCACACAATACTGGGAATCATGGCCTAGCCAAGTTGGTACACATTTTTTGGGGACACGATTCAATCCACAGCAGCATGTAAGCTCTTAGAAGAGCACCTGGCTTGGTGCTCTGATTTTATGAGCTGAGTTAAAGTTTCCCTTTCTTGATCAATAAGTCTTTTAGGAAGTCATGGGAATGAGTAGTCCCATCTAGTTGAGTCGGGTTGAGCAAAGGAGTCTTCATGGAGGAGCTGAGCTGGGCCTTGGGAGATGTGTAAGATTTTGTGAGGTGGAGAAGACAGGAGAGGGTGTTCCTGGTAGGGAAACTGCTAAAACAAAGGCATGGAGGCAGAAAAGATGGAGGATAAGGAGTCTTCTTATTTTGAGGTGGGGGGCAGAGTTTAGGATACCAGTACTGTGATCACCCACCCCTGGCAGTCAGTCCTGTCAGGTGAGGAGCTAGATGAGTCCTGAGGATGAGTAACAAAAGTCTGTAGCAGCTTATTGTGCCAACCTGATGACCTGTAGGCATGAGACCTGGGTTCATCTGTTGGATGGATCAGCTGGTTCCAGCTGGAGTAGAGCGTTTAGTCTGAAGAGAAGAGAGGGACATTGACAGCAAGATTAAAGCAAGAAGTGGTTGGAGGAAGGAAAGGAGGGTGCTATCAAAGTATCATCATGGGGATAGGTGACAGCTGAATACCAGCTGGGTTCACATCAACATCAGGGTATTTTAAGTCATTGTGAAAAGATTCTCAAGGGTCTTTCTCATAAGACATTTCCCTTTCATCTCCCCTTACTCCTTTCACCTTGTTCCATTTGCTGAACACTCATACGAGCCCATCTTAATCTTGTGGAGATTTGAGACCCCAATTACAGATTTGGGGTAGCTCCCTCTTTCTCCTATATTAGGAGGCTTCCCTCTGTGACAGAGATGGACATTCTAGTCCTTATGTACGGCCTCCACACACTAGTACCCTTGTTCCTGGGCTCCTCCACTGTACTTAGATCTGTATTCCTTCTCGGTAATATTGTGGCTCCTTTTCAACAATAGGAAGAAAACTGGAGCCCCCAGAGACACAGTCTATGCATAGTTTGTGTTTCATGGAGCCCAGAGTTAATTTTTGGTAGAAGTCACTTGGAGTATGTCTAAGGGCTGCCATAATAAAATACCACAAAGTGGGTGGCTTTGAAGAACAGGAATTTATTTTCTCACAGATCTGGAGGCTAGGACTTCAAATCAGGGCATCAGCAGGGCTATGTTCTCTCTGTGTGGGCTCTAGGGGAAGGTCCTTTCTTGACCTCTTCAGCTTCTGTAGCCCTGGGCATTTCTTGGTGTTTCTTGGCTTGTAGACAGATCTTTATATGCTGTCTTCCTTCTGTATGTGTGAATGTGTGACTCTGTTTCCCTGTCTGTCCTTCTCTTTTATAAAATGCCACTCAAAAGGATTAGGATTAAGACATACCCTACTTCAGTATGACTTCCTTAACTAGTAATATCTGCAAAGAAAAACTCCATTTCACCAAACAAGGGGCAGGGGTTCACTGGTACAGGGATTAGGACTTCACCATAGCATTTTAGGGGACACAACTCAAACCATAACAGAGTACAAAACCCTGGTGTGGTCCTCTAGACCTTGGTTGGTCATAGATATCTGGGAACTCCAGAAGGTTCCTGTGAATTCTAAGAAGACAGGTGACTTATCAGGGCATCCTGGGAGCAGATTTGAACCTTTGGCAGGTAAGAACCATGTTTGGTGGAGAGGGTTCTTCCAGTGACAGCAAACATACACATTCTAGAACAGTCATGGAACATCCTGGCCCACACATAAAGCACTGCGTGTTCTTCTGGCTCCTGTGGGGTGACCGTTTTCTGCTGAAGTGGTGGGACTGCCCCTTAGGTAGGTGAAATTATTCTTGGATGAAATGTGGTTCTTTACAAACCATAAGTGCAAGAAATTACAGATTGACCAGCTCAGTTAGAACTGCCTTAAGTAAGCAGACTGGATTCCTCGTCCAAGACTCTGATACCCACAGCACTCACATGTAAAGTGGAGCCTGACACTTGGGGGCCAATTGTTTCAGGATATCAAAGCTTTATCAGTCTTGGTTTTTCTCAGGATTAGAAATAAATTAGGAAGTGGATTTTGAGTATATGGCCTGTAATGCCTTGACTAATTTGTCTTGAAGGGACAAAAACTGTCCAGTAGGAATGGAAATTGACAAAAAGGCTGAATTGAATCAATCAGTTAATCAACAGGGATATGTTGAGAAGGTGGTTAACTTCTACTAGAAGATCATGGCTCTGGTCAATCCTATCTTAAACCCAAGTAAGGGTGGTAGAAAATATGTAATCTCCAGTTTGGCCTATGAGCTATATATACCATATTTTTACACAAATAATACTCTCCTTCTATGTTCATTTGCCTACTGTGCCCTCCCCCCCGTGAGGTGTTTTCATAAGCATGCTATGCTAGTGTTTTTGTAACAACATGTAAAAAAAAAATTGGCATAGTGGCGCTTATGAAAATACCATGCAGAGGGAAGGCGTAGTTGGCGAACAAACGTAGAAGGCACACATTATTTATGTAAGAATATGGTACACACGTTTCATGGATTGGTACAAGTACAAGGTGTCTGGGGAGAGGGAGGACTTGCATCATTTATTCTTTCTTTGAAAAACTGAGTGTCTGTTATGTTCAAGGTACAGTTTTTAGCATTTTGGAACACAGACACTCTAGATACACGCACGTATGCATGCACACACACACACATTCATATTCTGCCCTTAAGAAATTTTATATAGAGGTTTCTTTGACCTTTTGAACTAATATATAACATCAATTTGAAACACTTTAGTTGTAGGGGCAGGGAAGCGATCCATCTGTGCTTTGGAGAATTGGGATAGGCAAGAATAAAACTGTTACAAAGACCATCTACTAACATCTGTCTATGCTTGTGTTTGATACTTACACAAGTTAATAACCACCACTCCTCCCCACCAACCTCCCCATGGTACTACTGGATTATATAATAGATCTCAATAACTCTAAATGAGCTATTATACTCTACCATATAATTATATATTTACCACACATGTATGGTTAAAAAAAGAAATCCACATGAAAACTCTGAAACAAATTGCAGAGCAATTTCAGTGACTGATTATATTTAAGCTGCAGGATGTCAGCTGCTCTCTTATTTTTTTCCAGAGTTCTCAAATCCATTACACAATATTCTGGAGCTATCAAACATTGGTCTTTATTTTGGAAATCAAAGTCATTTTAGAGATGTGAAAAGCCCTCTTCTTGGATCTTTTCTTTGTGAGACTAAAAAAATGTAAAAGTTGTGTCTCATTGATTTGTCCTACTCAAATAATAATAACAATAAAAAAGCAATTTCCATTTACTAAGCTCTTAACTTTGTGCCGAGTGCTGTCATATATGTATTTTATCTTATTTTAGTCTTCACAATAAACCTGTGAATGAACCGTTAATTGTACAAAGACCCTGAGGCTGGGGGAATTAAGGACATATGGTTCTTAGTAGTGAAATCATGATTGGAATCTGGTTAGTCCATTCTTGTTTTTCTTATCCCTTTAATCATCGTTGGGATATATGGTTGCCCACCTATGTTTTCCACCTCTCAGGTTTCTTGGGAGGCTACGGTTCCTGCTAAAAGTATTTTCAGCCCTCCAGTGGGGACTTCTGTAATGGTGAAAAGTGAAAGAAACATTAGTTGGCACAAAATAGCTTGGGTAGAAGGCTTATGTATGAAACAGTGCATCCAGGAAGTGTGAGTGTGTCAAATTTTTGTCTCTTTTGGCTTTTGTGCAGCTAGATAAGCCTTGTAAGCAAATTTATGGTTTCCTGTGTGATAGTTAGGGATCCCTGGTGGGTTTAGTTTTTATTTTTTTGTGTCATATTTGGAAAACCAGAGGTGCCCAATGTAACAAAATGGAAGGTGCCCGCAATAAATCATGCTTCTCAGTGTTGTTGGGACAGATTTCATCTCACAAATCATGGTGCCGAAGTGCTGCCAGCGATTGATAGGAACATACTATTTCTCAAAATCCATATTACCAACCACAAATTTAAGCACAGTCCATTAATTTGCATGCATTCCGCTACTGAAAACACATGCCATCAATAAAAAACTCACAGCACCAAGAAATTCAGTTATGAAACGGTTAATAGCAATAAAAATGGCTAATATATTGCTAACATATATCCATTTTATAACACATTTTGACATATGCCATCTCAATGATCCTTATAAAAATCTTGTGAGTATAAATTTTAGTATTATCCCCATTTTACAGATGGGAAACCTGAGGACCAGGGAGATTGTGATTTGCCCAAACACAGCTCACTGTGTTGGCCCAGTGTGCATAAAGCAAACCTGGCATGCACACTGGGCCACCTGACTCCAAGTCTAGTGCCCAATCACAATCCTACACTGAAAAAACAAAACAACACAGCAAAACAAACAATACACAGAAAAAACTCACAGCACATACAACAAAACACACACACACAAACTCCAATTTATGGCATCAATATTGTCTTTCCCCCTAAGCATTAACCTGGCTAGAAAGGGAGTCTCTGTGAAGATCAACCAGATGATACTCATTTAGCAAAGACTCTCACATGAAAAGCTATTTAGCACACCCACTTCTGCACCCTGGGCAGGAAGCTGCAGGACAAAGGATTTGGTTGTGATTCAGACCCTGACTGCCACTGGCCCAGTTGGCCAGCTGGCTGGACTGGAGGGATCGGGTTTGGGTTTGATAGACACTACATGCTGCAGCTGCCATCCAGCTTTAGTGCCACATGGGCTCCGGTGAGATGGGGCAAAATTAGAGTCACAGGTTGAACTCACCTTGACTCTTCTCCCAAGCGAGGGCAGAAGGATAGAGTAACTGGGCAAGCCAAGTGCTAGGGGAGAGTGTGGGCGTGGGAGGTATGATGAGTCTGGCTTGGAGGCTGTTAGGGGTTGAGGAGAAGGCCATGCTGGAGATGATGGTGAACCCTGCCATCATGCACCCTGTTATCTGGGAGAACACTAAAGGAAGTCATTTTAGTCTTCAGAATGAGCTCAGATGTACAGAGGGTGGATCTATAGCTTCTATTCATTCACTTAATATATGATTAGATGGCAGTGTTGTTAGAGTTAAATTTTAGGAAATGACTATTCATAATGGAAATCCTGGCAAGATTTCTTTATAATCAGCAAAACAGGGGGTGGAGGTTCAGCCATGGCACCCTTGCAAGAGGCTCTTAATTTGCCAGTGAAGTTAAATTATGCTGGCGGCCGAGAGTCAGATACGGGAAGTAATACAATAAGTCACTGGGGATATGCTAGTTTTTCTTTTTTCATTTGACAACCACAGGAAGTGGCCATTAGCCAAACAATCTAAGGAGAAGCATCTGATTGCTATGCTACGTGCACAATTTCTTGAATAGCTCCAAATGCCCAACAGGAAAGGCTGCTGGGGTAGGGGTGGGACTCCAACTCAGGAGGACAGAGAGCTGGAGTATTTAAGGTTATGTACTCAGGCTCAGGGGATCTATTTTGCTCAAGTTCACCTGGGACTATTCCAGGTTGGGCTGACCCTACTCAGATATGTCATAAGCCTTACAAAAAATATTTTGGGGGTATTTGGGGACAAATTATGCATGAAGACCCTAATATATCTAGTTGCTTAAGTTGTCCTTTTCAAGAATGTGCAATCCAATATTTTCAGCCTGCCATTTCACATGGGGTGGAGACAAATTGTGGGCTGGAACAGGACTTTGTAGCCAGGACTAATTATTGATTGCGGTGGGCAGCTGCTCCTCTCCTTTCTAAAGCCCTACACTGAGACTTGGGACTGTGGGGAAAATTATCAATTATAACCAGGTTATAACCTGAGCCTAACCCTCTAGGGGAAACAGTGACATTTGCATGTTTGAGAAATTTGCAGTTCTTAAAACAAATTTCAAGGCTCATAGGTAATGCATGAATTCTTGAGAAAGATACTGCCATACTTTGCTGAAAGGGTGACCCTTTGAGATGATGTCAGGGACCCAGGGTGATAGAGTGTGGGGTACCTTTAAAGATGTACTAAGGTGATGCTGCAGAAGTGTTTGGGGGAAGAGTCCGCCCTTTTCTGTCTGGGGTCTATATGGGACACTCCACTTAAGGGCAAGCTTGATGTGCCCTCTCAGATCTTTGGCTTGGTAGCTTCCTTTTCTGGCTTGGCAAGCCCTTGCCCTTTGACTTCTTTGAAATAAATATTTTTCTGCTCATCATAAAAGTGATACTTTTTAATTAAGAGAAAAGGCTTTAATTGAATTGTTCTTAAACGTTCTTGCACATTGGAATCACATGGGGATCTTTGTAATGTTCTGATGCTTGGCTCCCAGCCCTAGACATTCTCATTAATTTGTATGGGGTGTTGACCTGAGCAGCAGGAATTTTAGAGGCTCTCCAAGTGATTCTGATGGGCAACAAGGTTTGGGAAACACTGCTCTTGTTCTTCACTCTTCCATGACATTCCTTGATGTAGCTGCTTACAGTTCCTTAGCAAGATTCGCACAGTCTTTGTAGGTCCTATTCTCCAACAATAGGGTCGCTATGAGTTGGAATCAACTCGTTGGCAGTGGGTTTTTTTTTTTTTTTTAATTCTCCAACTACTGGAGCCCTGGTGGCAAAGTGGTTAAGAGCTTGGCTGCTAATCAAAAGGCTGGCAGTTCAAATCCACCAGCTGCTCCTTGGAAACCCTATGGGGCAGCTCTATTCTGCTCTATAGGGTCACTATGAGTCAGAATAGACTCGATGGCAAGGGGTTTGGTGGGTTTTTTTTGGTATTCTCCAATTACTTGCACTCAAGAGCAAGTTTCAGAGTCTCTTCTGACACCCATTTTGGTCTTTTCTTTCTTTTCTGTCTTTTTAATGACTTCTTGCTTTCTTCATGTATGATGTCCTTGATGTCATTCCACAACTCATCTGGTCTTCGGTCATTAGTGTTCAGTGCGTCAAATCTATTCTTGAGATGGTTTCTAAATTCAGGTGGGATATACTCAATGTCATACTTTGGCTCTTACGGACTTGTTCGAATTTTCTTCAGCTTCAGCTTGAACTTGCATATGAGCAATTAATGGTCTGTTCCACAGTCGGCCGCTGGCCTTGTTCTGACTGATGATATTGAGCTTTTCCATTGTCTCTTTCCATAGATGTAGTCGTTTTGATTCCTGTGTATTCTCTCTGGTGAAGTCTATGTGTATAGTCGCCTTTAATGTTGTTGATAAAGTGTATTTGCAATGAAGAAGTCATTGGTCTTGCAAAATTTTGTCATGCAATCTCTGGCATTGTTTCTGTCACCAAGGCTATACTTTCCAACTACCCATCCTTCTTTGTTTCCAACTTTCGTATTTCAATCATCAGTAATTATCAACTCATCTTGATTGCATGTTTGAGATGTGGCTCGAGAAGACAAAGAAAAGTATTATAAAGTATTATAATGACATATGCAAATTAAAGTATTATAAAGTATTTTAATGACATGTGCAAAGACCTGGAGTTACAAAACCAAAAGGGAAGAACATGCTAGGCATATCTCAAGCTGAAAGAACTGAAGAAAAAATTTAAGCCTCGAGTTGCTATGGTGAAGTGTTCTATGGGCAAAATATTGGCGACGCAGAAAGCATCGAAAGAAGATGGAAGGAATATTCAGAGTTACTGTACTGAAAGGAATTGGCCGATGTTCAGTCATTTCAGGAGGTAGCATATGATCAAGAACCAATAGTACTGAAGGAAACAGTCCAAGCTGCACTGAAGGCATTGGTGAAAAACAAGTCTCCAGGAATTGACGAAGTACCAATTGAGATGTTTCAACAAATGGATACAGTGCTGGAAGTGCTCACTTATCTGCACCAAGATATTTGGAAGACAGCTACCTGGCCAACCAACTGGAAGAGATCCATATTTATGCCTATTGCAAAGAAAGGTGGCTCAACAGAATGCGGAAATTATCAAACAATATCATTAATATCACATGCAGGTAAAATTTTGCTGGAGATCATTCAAAAGCAGTTGCAGCAGTACATTGACAGAGAACTGCCAGAAATTCAAGCCAGACTCAGAAGAGGACGCCAAACAAGGGATATCATCGCTCATGTTGGATGGATCCTGGCTGAAAGCAGAGACTACCAGAAAGATGTTCACCTATGCTTTATTGACTATGCAAAGACATTCGACTGTGTGGATCATAACAAATTATGGATAACACTGCAAAGAATGGGAATTCCAGAACACTTAATTGTGTTTATGAGGAACCTGTACATAGATCAAGAGGCAGTCATTCAAACAGAACAAGGGGATACTGTGTGGTTTAAAGTCAGGAAAGGTGTGTGTCAGGGTTGTATCATTTCACCATACTTATTCAGTTTGTATGCTGAACAAATAATCCAGGAAGCTGGACTATATGAAGAAGAACACAGTGTCAGGATTGGTGGAAGACTCATTAACAACCCGCAGTATGCAGGTGACACAACCTTGCTTGCTGAAAGTGAAGAGGACTTGAAGCACTTACTGATGAAGATCAAAGACTACAGCCTTCAGTATGGATTACAACTGAACATAAAGAAAACAAAAATTCTCACAACTAGACCATTAACGTTATAAGCAACATTATGATAAATGGAGAAAAGACTGAAGTTGTCAAGGATTTCATTTTACTTGAATTTACCATCAACACCCATGGAAAGAGCAGTCAAGAAATCAAATGATGCATTGCATTGGGCAAATCTGCTCCAAAAGACCTCTTTAAAAGTGCTAAAAAGCAAAGATATCACTTTTAGAACTAAGGTGTGCCTGACCCAAGCCATGGTTTTTTCAATTGCCTCTTATGCAGCGAAAGCTGGGTATTGAATAAGGAAGACCGAAGAAGAATCGATGCCTTTGAATTGTGGTGTTGGTGAAGAATATTGAATATACCATGGACTGCCAAAAAAATGAACAAATCTGTCTTGGAAGAAGTACAGCCAGAATGCTCTTTGGAAGTGAAGATGGTGAGACCTTGTCTCTCATACTTTGGACATGTTGTCAGGAGAGATAGTCCCTGGAGAAGGACATCATGCTAGGTAAAGTAGAATGTCAGCAAAAAAGAGGAAGACCCTCAATGAGATGGATTGACACAGTGGCTGCAACAAGGGGCTCAAGCATAACAATGATCATGAGGATGACACAGGATTGGGCAGTGTTTTGTTGTATTGTACATAGTGTTGCTATGAATCAGAACCAGCTGGATGGCACCTGACAACAAAAACAACATTCTCCAACTAAGGAGCCCTGGTGGTTGAAGGGCTTGGTGGCTAACCAAAAGGTTGGTAGTTAGAACCCACAATTTGCTCTGTGGGAGAAAGATGTGGCAGTCTGCTTCTGTAAAGATTCACAGGCTTGGAAATCCAGTGGGGGCAGTTCTATTCCATTCTATAGGGTCACTATGAGTCGGAGTCAACTTGACAGCAGTGGCTTATTTTACTTTATTTTTTAAAAATTATTCTCCATCTTGATATCCCTGCATTTTCTAGAGCATGCATGTTAACATGGTGGATCAATCTGATAGGACAGGTTATGCTGCTGTAACAAATGACTCCAATGTCTCAGTGACTTAACACAACAAAGAGTTATTTCTCACTCAGGCTGCATGTTCAGTTTTGGGGGCTTTATTCATGGTAGATCTTCAGGGACTCAGGTTGACCAGATGTTCCATGTCAACTTGTGCTTCCCCATAACCACATTGTTGTTGTTAGGTGCCATTGAGTCAAATTTTAATTCATAGTGACCCCGTTTGGCAGTAGAGCTGCCCCATAGGGTTTTCTAGTCTGTTATCTTTACGGGAGTAGATTGCCAGGTCTTTCTCCCATAGAACTGCTGGGTGGGCTTGAACCACACTTTCAGTTAGCAGCCAAGTGCTTAACTGCTGTACCACCAGGGCTCCTTATAACCATAATAGGAGAAAGGGAACCTGGCAATGCACACACTGGTTCTTCAAGGTTAGGCTGGGGAGTGACACCTCATTTGGCTTCTCATTTCTTAAGCTAAAGCAAGTCATGTGGCTTTGCCTCATGTCAAAGTGGGAGGGAAGCACAATCCTACCATATTCTTGGAAGAAGGAAAGTCAGAAATAAATGGAGAATAACAATGACTGTTACACATGGACTTCTGATTTTGCATTCAATCTTTTAGCTTGGCTAATTCCTTCAAGACTTTTTTTGTTACAATTATGAGAACTGAGAGATTAATTTTTCTGCTTTAAAAATGGAAATATTTCATTGGTCTGGAGCCAGGAGCATAGGTTCTTGTTTTCTCACATCTCTTTGAGACTATTTTTTTGGTCTGATTACTCTATCAGTTAGGAATGCATTTTTTTGTTTTTTGCAAATAACAGTAAATTCTACTGGCAGATCTGAAACAGACCATGAATTACATTATGTCTCACATATCAGAAGTCTGGGGGGCAACAAGCCAAGGCTGATCTCATGCCATTCAGGACTCAAGTCCTTCTGAATTTCTGCTCTGCCACCTGTAGTACACAGGTCTTTGTGTTCATGTGTACTGACATGTTATTACAAGAAGGCAGCTGCTCATTCAGACTCCTAATCCAAGATATAGGCAGAAAGAAAACAAGGGCAAAAGAATTGAAAGAGCCAAAAGCCTTCTTTTTGTAAGGCTTTGCTTTTTACTGGGAAAGGTATCTATCTCAGGCTGGGTTCTCTAGAGAAGCAAAACCAGTAAAGCAAGAGAGATTCATAACAAGGAAATGGCTCGCGCAGGTTTTAGATGCTGTGAATCCCAAGTCTGTGAGGCAGGAAAAAGAATTCTCCTGATTCACATAGCCTCAGGGGCAGGTGAACACAAGATCGGCAGGTCAGAGAGCAGTGCCATCACAGGTTGTGAAGATCGATGACTCTCAAGATCGGCAGGCAAGACTGCTGGCAGGCTGCGAGCCCAAGTCCCAGTAACCAGAGGCCAGATGAATGGGAGCCAGCTGCAGCATCCAGAATAAGCAAAAGCCCCGGCAAGGTGAGCAGGAAGGAAGTAGGCAGAGGAGGGTGGGGAGATGAAGGCTGAGGGGTTGGGGAGCCGCCACAGGCCCCGCCCCTGCTGGTACCACTCAGTGGATTCCATCATGGGGTTGATCATGTATCAGATCTCAACAGGGAAGTGATCACAACATTATACAACTGCCAAAACGCTGAGAATCACGGCCCAGCCAAGCGGACACACAATCTTAACCAGCACAGTATCTCTCCCCTGGGACTTGCAACTCCACCTTATTGACTGGAGCTGCATCCCATGGCCACCTGGAGCTGCAACGAAGCCTCGCTAGTAGCAGAAGGAAAGAGAAGGGAGTTGTGTGAATAGTTTTTGTGGAGCCAATTCACAGTGTAAACCACCAGGAGTAGGCTCAACTTGTGCTAAACTCCAAGTCTAGCCCATGAGCTGTCCCTCCTGATAGGCCAATAATGCACCACATTCATTTCCAATAACTTTGTGACCTAGGAAACAGACTCCAAGCTCTAAGATACAAAAACAATAAAAAACAAAACCCAAAAATACCCAAAAAAACCTTATATCACATTGTGAGCTTCCATCAGGCAACCCATGTAGCTCTTTACAATTTGTCCATGTCTAGGTTTTGGGTCATGATAAGCTAAACAGAATTTGATTGATATTGATTTTCAAAAACAGAAACTGTCTCTACCACAGTAATACATCTGATGAAACGATAGTTCAGAAACGTTTTATAATGGAGCTGAAGAATATTGACGTTGGATGGAAAATGGAGCAGTTAAAGTCGAGCATCCTCCTTTGAAGCGAAGCAGAGAATTAAGACATTCATCTTGTCCTTCAGGCAAAGAGAGGAAGTGCTTGTCTTTCTAAGTAGTGACCTTCTTGAGTCCTACAGCTTTCCTTAGGCCACCAAGGATATGTGTGGCTATTCCCATATTTTCCCTGGATTATTGCGATTTTTCTTTTTGGAGGAAGGTGGTTCTCAGGAGTAAATGGCATTAAGATGTGGCCTGGGCTTTTGGCTGGTAGCTCTTCAGTGAAAGCAGATGGCCACAATGGTATTAAAAACTAAAGACTGCAGTAAAGCTTTTAATTGAAAACAATTGGACCCTGCTGGATGATAATCACCTTGGCTGCTTGCAAATAATCTCCTGCCCTGAATGCCACGAAAGAAAAGCTGAAAGCGAGTGAACAGGATCTGCTTGATCTGCATCTAATAAGGATGGAGCTCCCCAGACTACTTTCTCTAGGGGATCTCCAGTAAAAAGAGTTAGAAATGAAGAGGAGAATTGGCCATAGCAAGAATTGTAAAGACAAAGGATTCGTTTATAAAACACCTAATAGGTTCATGTTTACTTGGAGAAGATTGAAATTCCAGCTACCTTCAGGCAGAAAAAAAAAAAAAGATACTTTAAATACTTCTTTCTTTTCTCAGTTAATGATAAACACTAATGAGGATGATGTCTCATTTGGATGATTTTCTTTAAGATCTTTGCATTGTGAACAGCTACCGTGCCTGAGAAGTCTCAGGGATCTGGAAGCTGAGACTGAATTATAAAGGTAATTTTCCTCTTTAACCTCTCAAAGCTACCCTTGGCTGAGATAACATTTAAAGGTGGACTATGAATATTCGGGAGGCAGTGATATGATAATGCTTGGGAGTCAGATGCCCTTGCAAGTTTTGGCCAAAGGCATTTCCTTTCTAAATCCAAGGAATGGAGTCTGTATTAGAAGACAGGATTTGTAGGGAAGAGAGGTGGGAAAGGATCTCAGGAGGCCATCAGCTCAGTGGTTCCCAAACCTGGCCTATCTTTAGAATCATCTGAGGAGTTAAAAAAATGCAGATTTTCAGAAACTACACCTAGAGATTCTGATTCAGTGGGACTGGGGTAGGGAGTCATGGAATCTTCATTCTTTAAAGGGTCTCTAGGTCCAGAAGAACTGGATGATGCCTAGCTACCAATACTCAACATTTTGATCAAATATACTATGGATGAATCTTTGATCAAAAGGGGGAACATGCAGAACAGAATTTAAAATTTTCATGGAATCTAGACTTCTGGAGCCACTGAGGCTAGATAAACTCCTGGAACTATTGCCCTGAGATAATCTTTAAATCTTAAACCAAAAATATCCCCTGAGGTCTTCTTAAAATCAAATAGTAGTTTAGCTTAACTAGTAAAGAATATGTGCCTTGAATGTTGTGCTCTTTTAAAGAACTGTCTATGTGAGATCAAATTGACAACAGCAACTCAAAAGTTTAGATAAGAAGCATAGGGGGCAGTGGGTTTGTGTTAGTGATGGTAAAACAATTTAGAAAAGGATATCAAGAAAGGTGGTATAACTTGAAGAATGTGAACAATATCACTGAATTGTACATGTAGAAATGGTTGAAGTGGTGTATATTCTGCTTTGTATATTTTCAACAACAAGAAAAAAAATTTTTTTTTTAAAATAAAATGGCCTGCAGGTGATTCTGTTCACTAGCCTAGGTTGAAGGGCCCTGATCTGACCCCTTCTGGGGACCTTACATTCCTAGTGATTCTACACAAAAAGGAGGGAACTGCATGTTATGGGTTAAATTGTGTTCCCCCAAGCCTAACCATCCTAACACCTGTACCTGTGAATGTGACCCTGTTTGGCTACAGTCTTTTCAGGTGTTATTAGTTAACATGAAGTGATACTGGAGGAGGGTGAGTTCTAATCCTGTATGAGTGGTGTTCTTATAACAAGAGGAGAAGAATCACAGAGACAGACAGACAGACAGGAAAATGTCCACGTGAAGATGGAGCCAGAGACTGGAGCTATGCTGCCAGAAGCTGAGGAATGCTGGGGGCCACCGGAAGCTGGAAGAGGTGAGGAAAGATCTTCCCTCTGCTAGAGTGGACAGAAAGAACAGGCTCTGCAGACAGACACCTTGAATTCAGACTACTAGCCTCCAGAACCATGAGGCAATACATTTCTGTTGTTTTAAACCACGTGATTTGTGGTGCTTTTCCTTCTGCTGCCCTAGGAAATGTGTAAGCTTGATATCCATATCTCACCTTCGTGAACAGCATTTAGCTTCGCACAGACTTCTGCTCGTCTGGGTGGTGGTCACTGGGGCGACTCACCGACCATGAGCTTCCACTCTTCTCTGGGCACAGAGGAGGATTACCCATCTCCATCCCCTCAGGTTAGGAGTGACTCCATAACGGATCTGACCAGTGGAAATGGAGAGTGTCACTTCCAGAAGCTTTCAGAGCTAGTGTCTGGCTCACCATGTCCTCTTTCCGTTTGCCTCTTTGACGGGCAGGGCTCTGGAGGGCGACTGTACCAGCAGCCTGGCTCCAGAGAGAAGCTGAGCCCCCTGTGATCAGCTTTGGACGTGTAGTGTGAGCAAGACACAGGCCTTTGTGGGGTCATAGCATAGTAACCTCACCTCTCCTGGCTAAATTAGCCCTTAGCACATGTGGGTGGATTTCTGAGGGTAACACTCACTGAATGGATTGGCTCTGCTGTAACGAGAATGGAGAACACAAAGTCGGTGAGCACAAATTATCAAACCATTAAAATACTGGAACATGGTCTGAACACCAGCCACCACCTTCATAAAGCTCCTGCTGTGTTTGCAGTTTGGGGGCTTGATCCAAACCCACCCCCAGCCCCCAAAAAAGAAAGAAACCTATTGCTGTTGAGTGGATTCCCACTCATAGCCAACGCATGTGTTACAGAGCAGAACTGCTCCATAGAGTTTTCTTGGCTGTAATCTTCATGGATGCAGATAGCCAGGCATTCCTTCCACAGTGCTGCTGGGTGGGTTCGAATCACCAACTTTTAGAGTACAAACTGTTCGTGCCACCCAGGGACCTAAGCTTGATCCCAAAATCAAAAAGCCCATTGTCGTCAAGTTGGTTCCAACCCATAGCAACTCTAGAGGACAGGGTAGGACTGCCCCATAGGGTTTCCAAGGAGCAGCTTGTGGAAACCTTTTGGTTAGCAGCCGAGCTCTTAACCACCATGCCACAAGGCCTCCTACCTAAGACACTTTTCATTTCCACCTTCAGGCTATCCTTACTCCCAGTCCCTGGATCTGTGTTTCTGGGCAGCGCTGCAGTACAGTTTACGTCTGGTGTGAAGGCACTAAATAAAGACAAAGCAGAAATGCTTTGATTAGGGTCACACACAATAATTATTTGATCGTGGTAAAACGAAAACATTTAATTTAGCTTCAAGTGTAATGTTTTATAGAGCAAAAGCAAAGACCTAAAATCAAAACCAAAACAAAAAGGGGAAATGTGAATAAAATATCTCTTCAAGAAAAATCCCTTCTTGAGTTTACTCTGTCAGCTCTGGTTTGACCATTTCCTTCCTAGAATATTTCCAGTTGTCTTCAGCATCTTAGTTGTGTGTGATGCAGTGTTGATGTGTCCTATACCTTGCAGACATCATTTTGCTACTCATTATGTTTAAAAATGGCCACAGTTCCTTGCAAAGAATGGGAACTCCAGAACACTTATTTGTGCTCATAAGGAACCTGTACATAGATCAAGAGGCAGTTGTTTGGACAGAACAAGGGGATACTGCATGGTCTAAAGTCAGGAAAGGTGTGTGTCAGGGTTGTATCCTTTCACCATACCTATTCAATCTGTATGCTGAGCAAATACCCCGAGAAACTGGACTCTATGAAGAAGAAGGGGTCATCAGGATTGGAGGAAGATTCATTAACACCTGTGATATGCAGATGATACAACCTTGCTGGCTGAAAGTGAAGACAGCTTGAAGCACTTACTGATGAAGATCAAAGACCACAGCCTTTAGTATGGATTACCCCTCAACATAAAGGAAACAAAAATCCTCACAATCGGACCAATAAGCAACATCTTGATAAACAGAGAAAAGACTGAAATTGTCGAAGATTTCATTTTACTTGGATTCACAATCAATGCCCATGGAAGAAGCAGTCAAAAAATCAAAAGATGCATTGTATTGGGCAAATCTGCTGCAAAAGACCTCTTTAAAGTGTTAAAAAGCAAAGACGTCGCCTTGAAGTCTAAGGTTTACCTAACCCAAGCAATGGTGTTTTCAGTCATCTCATATGCATGCGAAAGGTGGACGATGAATAAGGAAGACCGAAGAAGAACTGATGCCTTTGAATTATGGTGTTGGCAAAGAATACTGATATACCATGGACTGCCAAAAGAACAAACAAATCTGTCTTGGAAGAAGTACAACCAGAATGCTCCTTAGAAGCATGAATGGTGAGACTATGTCTTACATACTCTGGACATGTATAAGGAGAAATCAGTCCCTGGAGAAGGACATCATGTTTGGTAAAGTAGAGGGTCAGTGAAAAAGAGGAAGACCCTCAATGAGATGGGTTGACACAGTGGCTACAACAATGGGCTCAAGCATAACGACAATTGTGAGGATGGCACAGGACCGGGCCGTGTTGCCTTCTGTTGTACATAGGGTTGCTCTGAGTCAGAACCAACTCGACATCACCTAACATCAACAAGAACAGTTCCTTAGATTTCTCTGGTTTGATTCTTTCTTGGTTTTCAGAACATTTAGAATTGTTGTTCAGTTCTGGAATCTTCTCCCTTCTACAGCAATACTTTTTGTATCTGATAAAACTAAACCAAACCCATTGCCGTTGAGCCGATTCCAACTCATGGAGACCCTAGAGTACAGAGTAGAACTGCCCCATAGGGTTTCCAAGGAGTGCTTGGTGATTCCAACTGTCGACCTTTTTGTTAGCAGCTGAACTCTTAACCACATGCCACCATGGTACTCCTCTGCTGTTTTTTAATGGGCACAGCATGTGATTCAATTCTGTCCAAGAGTTTAGAACTTAGAAGGAACCATAGAAGTCACCAATTTCTCCCTCCTGCAGAGGGCAAGATGCTCCTCTACTCATTGACAGATATCTGGTCTTGGTTGTCTTCAGTGATAGAAGCTCCCTGGGCCCTGTGGTTGCCCCTTCCTACACTGGGGCCCTCATTTTTAGGAAATCCTTCCCTACTTTGAAATAGAATTTCTTCCAATAGCTCCCACTCGTCACGCTGTGGGTCCTTGGAGAATCAGTCTCATCCTGTGTATGTGACAGCTGTTTCAATATTTGAAGGCAGTGGTGGTCCTTTTCCTCTGTGAGTTATTTTCTTCAGGGTAAACTTTCCTATTTTTTCCATCCGTTCTTTATATAGTGGAGTATGTAGCCTATTTACAGTCATTTGTTCATGTTCACACTTGGCCATGGTCCTTTGTAAGATACGGTCTTCAGAGCTTGAGCCTCATAGGCCTTCTCATCAGTATAAAGTTGTTAGCTGCCGTCGAGTTGGCCCTGACTCATAGTGACCTCATGCACAACAGAACTAAATATGCCCTGGTCCTGCGCCATTACCATGACTGGTTGTGGATTGGAGCATTGTGATCCATAGGGTTTTCTTTGGCTGATTTTTAGAAGTAGATGGCCAGGCCTTTCTTCCTAGTCCATCTTAGTCTGAAAGCTCCATTGAAACCTGGTCAGCATCATAGCAACACGCAAGGCTGCACTGACAGATGGCTGATGGCTATGCATGAGGTGCCTTAGCTGGAAATCAAACCCGGGTCTCCTGCATGGAAGGCAAGAATTCTACCACTGAACCCCTATCACTACAAAGCACTGGCCTTAGAGACACTTATTAATGTAGTCCAGAAAACCTAATACAGATTAAAATGATTTTCAAACTATCGGATCATATTTCATTTCATTTCTTCTCTCTTCTAGTTTTTCCTTCCCTTCATTTCTTCTCTTCCCTTCCTTCCCCCTCTTTTTCTGTTCCCCAGTCTTCTGGCCATATGAACTGTTGTTAAGGGTGGGTGATATGCTTGTTGCTGCTATTGGTGGGAGGTCCTCACCAGGTATTTAGGGCCGTTGGTCTACATGAGTCTGAAGTCTAAAGAAGTCACAGGGTCAATGGCACAGATGTCTGGCTGTAGTGAAACAATGTATTCCACTCATATACACTGGGGTGGGGCCAATGAAGGGTCACAGGGACCCATGAAAGGGTCCAACTGTGTGAGCCGAGGATGCAGGCACTCTGATCCTGGAGACATGGTCTTTGTGCAGCCTCTGGCGCTCTCCCACTTGAGACCACAGGGAGCTCACGCTCTCGATATAATTTTTGAATCAATCCATTATTCCTATTTAACACTGAACATTTCAGTTTTGGGGACAATGCCAGAATATGTGAATTAAGGTCTGTAAATATACTTCTTGGTACAGGATTTTGTTTGAGAAAGATGTAATGGGAAGCAAGTTAGTTTGAAACATGCCATACTTTTTCATGGGCAGTTACGATAACTACTTGCTGTTGGTATTATGCTATATAATTGCACAGAGTAATTGCTACTTGTAGTCTTATAGTATCTGTTCTATAGCATTCTATTTTATAGATCTTTTTAAGGTGTATTTTTTATTGATTTGGCATATACATAGCAATGAACTGATGTTGGATTGGTTAGATACTAGGATGTAGCTGAAACATTTAGTGCATTGATTCTTAATCTCTGAAGATGTTTGTTTGTAGTTCTGCGTCTATTTATTACTATGGGGTAAGCAATGTTAACATTAAAAGAAGATTTCTTTTTTTTTTATGGTGTGGGAGGTGTGTTCCTAATGATAAATTAAAAATTCCTTTGTTAGCTCTCTCATGATACTGCCCTACATAAGTCTAGGTCAATGGTAGAAAACGTAAAGATTGCCCAGTGAATCACCTTGTAGGCAGGGAGTGTGCAAGTTTGTGTCTTTTCTATGCTTCACACAGTGCTTGGCACCTTGTAGGAACTTGATTAATGTTGGTTGTTTGAATGACTCTAGGGAGGTTATAATTGAATTCTCCAGAAACTAACACAGTGAAATGGCATGTTGCCTCCACCTTTACATTTCATGAGCAAAAACAGAATGGCTCTGATTGCCTCTTTGGGAAGAAGCATTGCCCAAGACCAATTGCTAGGAAAAGACATTATATTTGGTAAAGTAGAGGGCCAATGAAAACAAAGGAAACCTTCAATGGTTGGAAACCTATAATCAGTGAAACAGTGAACTCAAACATACCAATGATCATGAAGATGGCACAAGACCGGGCAACATTTTTTTCTATAGCACATGAGGTCACCATGAGTTGGAGGTAACTCAAAGGCAGCTAACAACAACTGGGTTCTTGCCAGAGGTCTGCTGCAGGAGTTCGTTTCTTTTTGTAATGTTTTATTGATGTTTTTCTCCTGGCAGCTACAATTTGTCTACTTCAATATTGTCTGACTTTAGACATTATTTTCTTTTGAGTAGTTCCATTTCCTTCTTTCCATTTCACTTCCTTCCATTGGTGACCAATGGTAGTATGCAGGTTAGAAGACTGAATGTAATGTTATGGGTGAGTGGCAAGGGGAAGTAGATAAGATGGAATGAAGACTTGTTCTTTGCAACGACACTAACCTTTCAGAGTAACAGGGGGCCATTTAGTGCATTGATTCTTAGGTTTGTGGAATGTCCTCATTTTCTCTTTCCCCATTTCCACTTGGTGAGTAAAAACCAGAGTGATGAGGGGAAAAATGGTGTGTGATTGGAGGTAGGAAAGATGGATAGAGAGATGACATGGTGAGAGCAGATCTGGTCTCCCTGGGCGCTGGCAAGACTACAGATGGATGTTGTCCTGTAAATGTTGGAGGAGCTGGGTCTAGTTTATCACTGTTAGAGGTAGTTGGCTGAAGTAGCCAGGAAACTTATTCACAGCTCTCTGTAAAGCGAATAATTTACTCCGTTCCCTCTGATAGAATGAAATCTGTAAAACCTTTGGGACTCTTTGGATAAAGCGCTCTGCAAACATGTCAGATGAGTTTTGGTTTTATTACCGAGGAGCCCGATTAGGATGGAAAACGGGAGTTAAATTAAACAGAAGGATTTATTGCCTGGGGGAACCTCTTTTAAACATAATTATTTTAAGAAGACAAATAAGTGATAAGGAGTTGGAAGCGTCTGCATGTTATAAATTTTATTTGATATAGTTACATTTGGACTGCAGGTACAACTCATTTTTTTTGGTAAATAATACTGTATCTCTAGATTTGCAAAATCCCAAGTTATCACTGGAATGTAGTGACTTTTATAAATGATCTCGTTGTTAAGCTTCTAGTTACTGGTCTTACAGGCGTGCATAGTAAGCACACTGCACCAGTCACTAAGTTCTACTGAAAATGGGAAAAATGAGTGGTGTCTTAATGTTGGGTATGAGTGTGTGCATGTATGTGTGCATGTATATGTGTGCATGTGTGTGCATGCGTGTGATTGACTACCACACTGCTACGAGGGCGGGAGGGGAAAGGGCCGCGGTGGAAAGGGAGTGAAGGGAAAAAGAGGGGTAGAGTAGAGAGCGCTGGACTTGGTTTCCAGGTCCTCCATTTCTTCCTTAAATGCTCAAATTGATCTTGGGCTGAAGAGCCTGACTCTTGTTTTAGGCAACAATGAGTCATAGCAAAGTGCACATTTGTACTGCTGAATGGGATGGGAATATGATGATGAGCTGACAAAGCACTTTGTACTCCTTGGAGAATGGTATCATTTATGTTAATGTTGACCAAAATAGAAGAGGTTTTCAGAAGAAGGAAATGAGAAAAAGGCAAAATGAAATTTAATAACAAGAGATTTCTTTGAATGAGTTTAAGATCGTGGCCTGCTAGCATAATTTCAAGTAGATAAGAAAGAATGCTTTTCTTTTTTGAATTGATTTTTTTTAATGACTGCTGTGATTGATTGTCAATATAATTGATCAGAATATATTCTTGGACTCCAGGTTAGAGTCCTAACTATGGATGTCAGGTCTGAGCAATGGAAGGAGACATTCTGGTCCAAAGACCAGGGCATTGGGGGTATTTAAATAGGCTGGAGAACTTTATCTAGTAGCTTTCTTCTCCTCTCGGCATATTTGTAACTTAAGTGGCTTTTGATTTACTACAGTATATCCAGGGAGTAATTACAAGACTTGGCATAAAAGGTGAGAACAGCTTCAAATCGGTCATCTGTCTGGAAGCTGAGAGCACTGATCCTTTGTCACTTCCCGAGGGTAATGGGATGCTTGGACAAAATACAAACAAAAAACTGTCTTTTGAAGCAGTCCTTATTTTCAAGCAGTTTATTCACTGATAATGCATGCAAAGGCAAGAGGCACCAAAGTAAAGTTATTGAAAAAGAGAAAAAAAGAACATATCCTGCCACCCCACAGTCTCTCCTTGGGGTTGTCTTACATGGGAGCCAGGCTCTGGACTATTGATCTATTTTTGGTCTCAAAGGTCACTCACTGGTTCTTCTCCATGAGAAAATATGCCTGGATACTTGAGATTCGAGTTCAGTTAAATTCATTGAGTATTAATGGGTAAATGGCTGTCCACTGAAACCCAGATGGTTAACTCAATAATACCCTGAGTTGTCCATTGGAAGCTCTGCTATGGATGGCTAATCCACAGTGCTGATTTACCAGCTTTGCATTATAGCTTTGGTTTTAACATTGGGTGAGAAAACTCATAGTGTGTCCTGACAAGTTAAAAAAAAATTTGTTGTTGGAAGCAGTTTTCCTCCTTTCCTTGATGATTTTCACAACAGAAAGGCTGGGAATTGCTGCTTGGGTAGTTCGTCTGAAACAGGCCATTATTCTTTTCACCAAACACAAAGCAGGTAAGAACAGTTTCCTGAAACATCTGGTTTGGGCATTGGCCTCAGGCTCCAACTTCATGTCCATAATAAAATTAGTCTTAACAACCACCTCTGTAGCTACGCTAAACCAAAAAAAGCCAAACCTGTCACCGTCCAGTCAATTCCGAGGAAAGTTTTTGCTGAAAAACATCAAATACTACAGCAAAATGGTTGAGTAATGGGGTAATATAGAGAAACCTGGATCTACTGGTGTGCAGTTGGTGGGATAAAGTGATTACAGTTGTGATTTTTCTCCACACAAGAATTGTGGCTTATTCACTTTTGTACATCCAGCACTTAGCACAGTACTTGGTATATTGCAGCCAGTAGGTAGATGTTTGTTGAATGAGTAACTGAAGAAGTTAGAAGGTAGAACAAACAACAAACACAGCCACCACAACAAAAAATATCCTATAAGAGGCTGGCTGCTCATTTCACTATTGCACGATAACATTAGCCATGGCCCAGTGTGGAAATATGCACAGAAGCCTGCTTGCTGTTTTGCTACACAAAAGGTACGGCAAGCAGAATTCTGTGATGACCACCCCCCCCACCCCAGTGGCCTGTGCCCTTGTATAATATCCTCCTCTTGAGTGTGTGCAGGACCTGTAACTTTCTTCTAATGAATAGAATAGGGCAAAAATGAAGAATTTTACAGATGTAATTGAGGTCCCTAATCAGTTGACTTTAAATGACTCAGAAGGGAGATTACCCTGTGTGGGCCTGACCTAATTAGACTAGCCTTTAAAAAGAAAATCTAGAAATTTAGAGACTAAGAAAGTCAGAGACACTGTCTTGCTGACCTTGAAGAAGAAAGTCACCATGAGTTCTATAGCTGCAATGAAGTGAATTCTTCCAACAACCATGTGAACTTGGAAAAGAACCTGAGCTTCAGATGAGGCCGATGCCTTCACTGACACTTTGATTACAGCCTTGTGAGATCCTGAGCAGAGGACCCAGCTAAGCCATGTCTGGACTCCAGGCCCAAAGAAACTATGAGATAATAAATGCATGTTGTTTTAAGCCTCTAAACTTGTGGTAATTTTTTACATTGCAATAGAAAACTAACACAGAGGGAAATTACAGGTATTTATACCATGTCGTGTCGTATTTCGGAGCCCTGGTGATTCAGTGGTTAAGCGTTTGTCTGCTAACCAAAAGGCTGGCAGTTCAAATCTACCAGCTGCTCCTTGGGAATCCTATGGGGCAGTTCTACTCTGTCCTGTAGGGTCGCTATGAGTCGGAATCGACTCAACGCAATGTTTTTTTTGTTTGGTGTTGTATTTCAGTACTGTGTATCTAGTGTGTGTATGATAGATAGCAACTAATGCTGTCTGCAGAGCCCTTGTGGTGCAGTGGTTAAGAGCTATAGCTGCTAACCAAAAGGTTGGCAGTTCAAATCCACTAGCCACTCCTTTGAAACCCTAAAGGGTGGTTCTACTCTGTCCTGTAGGGTCACTATGAGTCAGAATCAACTTGACGGCAATGGATTTTAATGCTATTTATGACCTGCAATCTGTGTTTCCTTTCATGTTAAAACATCCTCTTGCATGTAGAATCTTGAACCAAATGAAGGTTTTAGAAAGAGATTTTGCTTTCCCTTTCTTGGATTATATGAACTCCAAGGCAATTTCATTGATATCCTCAGACTCAATAAATAAATTGGCACATATAGTTGCCTTAAGAGAGTTTAAAAAAAAAAATTCTATCAGCTTTTTAAGAGTGTCACCTTCCCATAAAATTGTCAAAGGAACCCTGGTGGCACAGTGGTTAAGCGCTCATCTGCTAACGGAAAGGTTGGTGATTCGAACCCACCAGTCTCTCCACAGGAGAAAAATGTGGCAATCTACTTCTGTAAAGATTTACAGCCTTGGAAACCCTATGGGGCAGTTCTACTCTGTTCTGTAGGGTCACTCTGAGTTGGAATCAACTTGGTGGCATGAGTTTGGTTTATAAAAATTTCACAATTCTTCGTATGTGTTATCTGCCTTTTCACTATTCTTCCAGCTGATGATAATGAAGATCATTAAAGGTACACCATTCAGTGTGATGGGTTATTATCAACTTTTAATTAAGTATTTGTGTTTAGCTTGATATTTTTTCTTGGATTGTTGTGTTTTCTATTTTAGACCCAAGTTTTTTATTTTTTTATTTTTATTTTTTATTGTTGTGCTTTAAGCGAAAGTTTACAATTCAAGTTAGTCTCTCGTACAAAAATTTATACATATATTGTTTTGTGACCCTACTTGCTCTCCCTGTAATGTGACAGCACACTCTTCTTTTCCACCCCAGATTTCCCGTGTCCATTCAATCAGCTCCTGACCCTCTCTGCCTTCTCATCTCACCTCCGGACGAGACATGCTCATTTAATCTCATGTAGCTACTTGAGCTAAGAAGCACACTCTTCACAAGTATCATTTTATGTCCCAAAGTCCAGTCTAATCTTTGTCTGAAGAGTTGGCCTCAGGAATGGTTTTAGTTTTTGGCTAACAGAAAGCCCAGGGGCCACGTCTTCCAGTGTCCCTCCAGTCTCAATCAAACCATTAAGTCTGGTCTTTTTACTAGAATTTGAGTTCTGCACCCCCCACCCCCCACTTTTCTCCTGCTCCGTCAGGGACTCTCCGTTGTGTTCCCTGTCAGGGCAGTCATTGTAGCCAAGCACCATCTAGTTCTTCTGGTCTCAGGGTGATGAAGCCTTTGGTTTATGTGGCCCTTTCTGTCTCTTGGGCTAATAATTTTCTTGTGTCCATGGTGTTCTTCATTCTCCTTTACTCCAGGCGGGTTGGGACCAATTGATGCATCTTAGATGGCCACTGTCTAGTTTTTTAGACCCCAGACACCACTCACCAAAGTGGGATGCAGAACACTTTCTTAAAAAAACTTTGTTATGCCAGTTGACCTAGGTGTCCCCTGAAAGCATGGTACCCAGACCCCTGCCCCTGCTACTCTGCCCCATGACGTGTTTGGTTGTATTCAGGAAATTTCTTAGCTTTGGTTTAGTCCAGTTGTGGTGACTTCCCTTGTAGTGTATGCTGTCCCTCCCTTCACCTAAGATAATTCTTGTCTACTTTCTAGTTAGTAAATACCCCTCTCCCTCCCTCCCCACCCTCATAACCATCAAAGAATGTTGTCTTCTGTGTTTAAACCTTTTCTTGGGTTTTTATAATAGTGTAGACCCAAGTTTTATGACACAGTTATTTTGTGGCTTCTTTTAGATCCTCATATGTAATGTAGGGAAATTATTTGATTTATTGGGACAGAAAATGTGGCTTGCATAATAATAATTTTTAGAGATGTGTTGAAGCCTTGCTTATGGCAATATATGGTCAATTTTTAATAAATGCTCCATGTGTACTTGAAAAGAACTTATATTTTGCAGTTTGGGGAAGTAAGTCAACCTAGTAAATTTTGTTGTTTAGATAGTCTCTATTTTTCTCTGATTTTTTGATTGCTTGGTCTATCAATTTTTTAAAGAGGCTTGTTAAAATTTTTCTCTATGTAAGTATATATGTCAGTTTCCCTTAAAGTCTTGCCATTTAAAAACATATATTTGAAGTTATATTGACAGGTGTATACAAGTTTAGGATATTTATATCCTCCTAAACAATTGATCATTTTATTATGATCTAGTCACTCACTTACCTCTACAAATGCGTGCTTTAAAGACTATTTTGCCTGTTATTAATGCCAGCTCTCTTTTGGTCAGTGTTTGTCATGTATATTTTTTATGTTAAACTTTTCTGAGTCTTTTGGCTGTAGGTGTGTCTCCAGTATACTGTGTATATCATTTTAAAAAACAATCCAGTCTGACAATCTGTGCCTTTTAACTGATAAGTTTAGTCCATTTATATTTATTGTTATCATTGATTTATTTATATCATCTTACTTCTGTGCTTTCTATATATTATGCTTTTTCTTAGTACTTTCCTTCTCGCTCTTTTTTAAACTATTGAATTATTGGGCTTTTCTCCCCAACCCCCATCATAATTTTTTCTTCTATTTGTTTGAAGTAATGTATTATCTTTTAGTGGAGCCCTGGTTGTGCAGTGGTTAAGAGCTTGGCTGCTAACCAAAAGGTCGGCAGTTCAAATCCATGAGCCACTCCTTGGAAACCATGTGGGGCAGTTCTACTCTGTCCTATAGGGTTGCTATGAGTCAGAATTGACTTGACTGTAACAGTTTGGATTTTTTTGTTTTTATTATCTTTTAGTGGTTTTAAAATATATTTAAAAAATATATTTAAGTTAACAAAATCTAAAATCAATTCATATCTTTACTTTCCTCCTAAAGAATGTGAGATCCTTAAAATGTCTTTATTTTGATCACACCCCTCCCAACTAATATGCATTTTTTCTTCAGTATTTTAGTATTCATTTTCCTGCTTGGCATTTGTTGGGCTTCCTGAATCTGAAGATGTATGTCTACCATCAATTTGGAAAAAATTCTTAAACATTATCTCTTCAAATATTTCTTCTTCCTCAGTCTATCATCTCCTTCTGAAACTTCAATTAGATTATGGTAGACCATCTCATTCTATTGCCATATTTTTGACCTCCTTGTTAATATTTTTTTTCTTCACGTCTCTGTGATTCATTATGGGAAATTTCTTCAGATCTATCTTCCAATTCACTAAATCTCTCTTCAGAGGTATCTAATCTTCTGTTTAATCCATCCTTTGCATTTCTAAGTTTTGTTATTATATTTTCAATTTTAGAAGACTTTTTTTCCCAAATCTTGATTATTTTTAGTAGTTTTGCATCATAAGTTTGATGTCTTTTTAAATTCTTAAAACACGTTAGACATACTCATATGAAACCAAATCCATTGCCGTTAAGCAGCTTCTGACTCATAGTGATGCTATAGGACAGAATAGAACTTCCCCATAGAATTTCCTAGGCTGTAATCTTTATGAGAGCAGATCACCAGGTCTTTTCTCCTGTGGAGTGGCTAGGCTGGAGAGTTTGAGCTACCAATCTTTTGGTTAGCAGCTGAGTACTTAACCATTATGGCACCAGGGCTCCTATATTCAACATGCATTTTATATTTTGTATTTGATAATTCTAAATTCTACTGTGGGTTTGCTTTTGTGTTTATTGCTTCTGTTGATTCTTATTCATGGTGGCTTGTATCCTTGTATATATTGTCTGATTTTGAATTGTGAAATACAGTACTGGGAAATTTATGTATAGAGATTCTTTGAGGCCTAGTTTTAAGGTTCTTGTCCTGTGCCTGTTAGCACAAACACCAGAGATTATGCGTGCTACACAGGTAGTGTGAATTCTGTCCCCAACCTGAGTGAGGGCCAGATTGTGATTAGAAATTCTCAGGGTGGAAACTTTCCCCCTCCACTCAGAACTAAAGCTGAAAGAGTCTTTTTCTACTTTCTTCTTCTTGTGAGTGTTGTTTTCCAAGGATCCTGGCATTTATTATGGAGTATTTCTGATCTGATTTAATGCCTTGCACAGTCCCTGTCTTAGTTTGTTAGTGCTGCTGTAACAGAAATACCACAAGTGGGTGGCTTTAACAAACAAATGTATTTTCAAACAGTTTGTTATTGTTGTTACGTGCTGTCGAGTCGGTTCTGACTCATAGTGACCCTATGTGCAACAGAATGAAACACTGCCTGGTCCTGAACCATCCTCACAATTCTTGTTATGCTTGAGCCCATTGTTGCAGCCACTATGTCAATCCATCTCCTCGAGAGTCTTCCTCTTTTTCAGTGACCCTCTACTTTACCAAGCATGATGTCCCTCTCCAGGGACTGATCCTTCCTGATAACATGTCCAAAGTATGTGAGACGTAGTCTTGCCATCCTTGCTTCTAAGGAGCATTCTGGTTGTACTTCTTCCAAGACAGATTTGTTCATTCTTTTGGCAATCCGTGGTATATCAATATTCTTTTCTGTCACCATAATTCAAAGGCATCAATTCTTCTTTGGTCTTCCTTATTCATCGTCCAGGTTTTGCATGCATATGAGGTGATTGAAAACACCATGGCTTGGGTCAGGCGCATCCCTTCATCCTCAAAGTGACATCTTTGCTCTTTAACCCTTTTAAAAGGTCTTTTGCAGCAGATTTGCTCAATGCACTGTGTCTTCTGATTTCTTGACTGCTGCTTCCATGAGTGTTGATTGTGGATCCAAGTAAAATGAAATCCTTGACAACTTTAATCTTTTCTACATTTATCATGATGTTGCTTATTGGTCCAGTTGTGAGGATTTTTGTTTTCTTTATGTTGAGGTGTAATCCATACTGAAAGCTGTAGTCTTTGATCTTCATCAGTAAGTGCTTCAAGTCCTCTTCACTTTCAGCAAGCAAGGTTACGTCATCTGCATAATGCAGGCTGTTAACGAGTCTTCCTCCAATCCTGGTGCCCCATTCTTCTTCATATAGTCCAGCTTCTCAGATTATTTGCTCAGCATACAGATTGAATAGGTATGGTGAAAAGATACAACCCTGCTGCACACCTTTCTTAACTTTAAGCCACACAATATCCCCTTGTTCTGTTTGAACAACTGACTCTTGATCTATGTAGTTTCCTCATAAGCGCAATTAATGTTCTGGAATTCCCATTCTTCACGATGTTATCCATAATTTGTTATGATCCACACAGTCGAATGCCTTTGTGTCAATAAAACACAGGTAAACATCTTTCTGATATTTTCTGCTTTCAGCCAGGATCCTTCTGACATCATCAGTGATATCCCTGGTTCCATGTCCTTTTCTGAATCTGGCTTGAATTTCTAGCAGTTCTCTGTCGATATGCTGCTGCAGCCGCTTTTGAATGATCTTCAGCAAAATTTTACTTGTGTGTGATATTAATGATATTGTTAGATAATTTCCACATTCAGTTGGATCACCTTGGGAATAGGCATAAACATGGATCTCTTCCAGTCAGTTGGCCAGGTAGCTGTCTTCCAAGTTTCCTGGCATAGACGAGTGAACACTTCCAGTGTGCAACCTTTTGTTGAAACATCTCAATTGGTATTCTGTCAATTTCTACAGCCTTGTTTTTTGCCAATGCCTTCAGTGCAGCTTGGGCCTCTTCCTTCAGTACCATTGGTTCCTGATCATATGCTACCTCCTGAAATGGTTGAACGTTGACCAATTCTTTTTGGTACAGTGACTCTGTGTATTCCTTCCATCTTCTTTGGATGCTCCCTGTGTCATTTAATATTTTACCTGCAGAATCCTTCAATATTGCAACTTGAAGCTTGGATTTTTTCTTTAATTCTTTCAGGTTGACAAATGCCAAGTGTGTTCTTCCCTTTTGGTTTTATATCTCCAGGTCTTTGCACATGTCATTGTAATACTTCACTTTGTTTTATCAAGCTGCCCTTTGAAATCTTCTGTTCAGTTCTTTTACTTCATCATTTCTTCCGTTTGCTTTAGCTACTAGATGTTTATGAGCAAGTTTCAGAATATCTTCTGACATCTATTTTGGTCTTTTCTTTCTTTCCTGTCTTTTTAATGACCTCTTGCTTTCTTTATGTATGATGTCCTTGATGTCATTCCACAGCTCGTCTGGTCTTTGGTCATTAGTGTTCAATGAATCAAATCTATTCTCGAGATGGTCTCTAAATTCAGGTGGGATATTACTCAAGATCGTATTTTGGCTCTTGTGGACTTGTTCTAATTTTCTTCACTTTTAACTTGAACTTACATATGAGCAGTTGATGGTCTGTTCCACAGTCAGCCCCTGGCCTTGTACTGACTGATGATACTGAGATTTTCCATCATCTTTTTCCAGAGTTGTAGTTGATTTGATTTCTGTGTATTCCATCTGGCAAGGTCCACGTGTATAATCACCATTTATATTGTTGAAAAAAGGTATTTGCAATGAAGAAGTCATTGGTCTTGCAAAATTCTGTCATGTGATTTCCAGCATCATTTCTAGCACTAAGGCCATATTTTCTGACTAACTATCCTTCTTTGTTTCCCACTTTTGCATTCCAATCTCCAATAATTATCAATGCATCCTGATTGCATGTCTGATCAATTTCAGACTGCAGAAGTTGTTAAACATCTTTAATTTCTTCATCTTTGGCCTAACAGTTTAGGAGGCTAGAAGTCCAGTTCAGGGTGCCAGCTCTAGGGGAAGGCTCTACCTTCAGCTCTGGGAGAAATCTGTGTCTGATCTTCTGTAGTGTTCTTCTTGGCATTTCTTGAAGATCTCCACATGGCATCTATCTTTCCTCATTCATCCTTCCTTGCTTCTGTGCCTAATATGCTCCTTTTATATCTCAAAAGTAATTGGCTTAATGCATGTCCTACACTGATATGGCCTTACTAGCATAATAAGGGAAACACTATTCCCAAATGGGATTACATTCACAGATAAAAAACTCATTGCATCGAGTTGATTCCAACTCATAGCAACCCTATAGGACAGAGTAGAACTGCCCCATAAGGTTTCCATTGAGTGGCAGGTGAATTCAAACTGCTGACCTTTTGATTAGCAGCCAAGCACTTAACCACTAGGCCACCAGGGCCCCTCCACAAGTATTGGGGTTAGGATTTACAGCACGCATTTTTGGGGGACACAGATCTATCCATAACAGACCCTAAGCTTTCTTTCCTGTTCTGCCTTCCAGCCCATAAAACAAAATCTCTCAGGCACCAGAGATTATCAGATATCTGCATATTCCAGCCTTAGCCCTTGCTTATCTCTTTCTATCCAGGTTTTTTCCATCATTTTTGGTATGTGAGAATTTTCTTTAAATTCTTGCCAGGTGTCTTAGTTACCTAGTGATGGTGTAACAAAAAATACTACACATGGGTGGCTTTAAATAATAGATTAATTTTCTTAGTTTAGAAGGCTATAAGCCCAAATTCAGGGCGTGGCTCCAGCAAAAGTCCCTCTTTGTAGGTAGCCCTGGGAGTTCCTTGGAGTTGCTTGTGTTCCTTGACATCTGTCTTCCCCGAAGTGTGTCTCTGTGTCTATTCCGCTCTTCTTATAACTCAAAAGTGGTTAGGTTTAGAACTCATCCTATTTAGGTATGACCTAATTAACATAACAAAGAAAACGGTATTTCCAAACCGGGAGGATCACATCCGCAGATATAGAGGGCAGAATTTCAATACATATTTTTTAGGGAAACAGTTCAATCCATAGCACCCGGTTATCTATGTGTTTCAAAAGATTAAACATAAATATTTTATATATCAGCTTTGATAGTTTTGTATTTGGAGACTTTTGTGTATATGCAGTTGGTTATTTTAATGAAAATGGAAGGTACTAGAGTGCTACTGGAGGCTAGGTTCACCTGACCCAGATAATTAGGCAGTACTTCCCTCAAGCTTTTGTAACCTCCTGATGAAAAGAAAAAGGATTACATAGTGGAGCTTGAACTCCAGCTATGGCTGCAGAGATTCAATTACTTCAGCAGAGTAACAACAGGATGTCCTCGTTACTTTTTTTATTTTAACTTGGTCTCCTCAGTTGAGAATTTGCTTAGAGAAAAGTCATCCTAAGATAAAAATAGTCACTAATAAACCTTAGAACGGCCAGTCCTCATGGAAACCCGTTTCCTTACTTACCGTTGTTATTACCTCAGATGGTGCCATGCAAAGCATGCAGAACATTTACGAAGTAAAGTTGGAAGTCTTGCAATAGAGGCAGGATTATACGAAGTCGAGGAAAGTGATGGTGGAGAACTGTTCAAATCTTGTGCACAGCCTTTGAAAAGTGAGCAGCTGAGAGAGTTATGCCAGCTAACGAGTGAGAATAGAAGATCGACAAGAATAATGGCAGGATAAGTGTTTCAGCAGATCAAGAGGCACTCTTGAAGAAACCGATGAAGCTCTCTGATAGTTTTGAAAAACTGAGCTACTCTTTGATGGTACTGAGAAAGTTGAATATAAAATGTAGGAGGTCATGTTGTGCCAGCTCCCTCCCGTCACTATTTGATTTATTGTTTATCTCAATAATAATGTAAAGGGATGTTAAATATAAACCATCTTGTTTTTTATAATTTTCAGTTCAAGATAAAACTCCAGTCAAATAGTTTCTTACACAGTGAAAATTGGTTTCTGATTCACTTTAGCTGACTTTTCTTCCTGTAGCGATTGAATGATAATGTGACGTCCTGTATAACAAGTCACATGTGTAGCATAAGTCTGGTGGAAACTCCTATTTCTTTCATACCAAAGAATTGATGAAAGCCCGCAGCCAGGCTGGGTAAGAACTCCGTCCTGGCCTGCATTCCTTTCCTTGTTCTTGAGTAGTCCAGATTTTTCTGACCCTTTTCTCTGTGTTCCCTGTAGATCTGCATTTGGAGGGTCACTTTCTTGGATGAGGACCTTTATACCTTTTAGGGAAGTTCAGCGTTCACACTGGAAAATATGAAACATTTATTTAGAGTATTAAATATTTCTCTATAGTGAGGTTTGTTACAAACTGAATTGTGCCCCACAAAAAGATATATTGAAGTCCTAACCCCTGGACCTGGGAATGTGACCCTGTTTGAAAATAGAGTCTTTGAAGATGTTATCAGTTAACATGAGATCACACTGGCAGAGTGGGTCTAATCCCATCGAATGTTGTCTTTGTAAAAGAAGAGCAGAAACGCAGAGACAAGGAGACAGAGGAAAGATGCTATGTGATGGTGCAGCTGCCAGCCAAAGAATACCTGGAGCTGCCGGAAGGTAGGAGAGAGGCATGGAACAGATTCTCCCTCAGAGCCTCAGAAGGAACAACACAGCCAACACCCTGGTTCAGACTTCTAGCCTCCAGAATTGGGAGATGATGAATTTCTGTTCTTATAAGCCACCCATTTTGTGGTACTTTGTTACCAGATTCAGGAAATAAATACAAGATTGTTCCTTCTAATATGGGCTATAAATTGTCCCACTAAATCCTTTCAGCCCTGAGAATGCCTTTTGCTTTGCTTGGGGACGTACATCTAACTGGACACTTGGGAAGTTCCTGCTTGTTTTCTCTTTGCATGCTGTTGTCGAAACCCTGGTCGTGTAGTGGTTAAGTGTTATGGCTGCTAACCGAAAGGTCGGCAGTTCAAATCCAACATGCACTTCTTGGAAACTCTATGGGGCAGTTCTACTCTGTCCTATAGGGTCACTATGTGTCGGAATCGACTCAACGGCAACGGGTATGCTGTTGATGACATGCTGTGCTAATGGGAAACATTTCCTCTTGCTCATAGGCTGATGGGAAGAATAACTGCTAATTGAGATGCAATCTGCGAATGGATTCTCCAAACTGGGCAGAGACACTCCCTCCTCCCAATGTCTTGACCCTTCCTGAGCATACAGGCAGACAGCTATAGCAGGCCTTGAATATCACTATTAATCCCTTTATGACCAATATGTTGTCACTGTTAGCTGCCAAGTTGACTCTGAATCATGGTGACCCCGTGTGTAGAGGCAGCATAATGGTTAAAGAGAACAGCTCAGGAGAGCTTGCCTTTAGACAGCCTGCGTCTGAGCCCCTGTTCTGTCTCTTATGAGGTGTGTGGCTTGGAGAAGTTATGTAACTTCCCTGTGATTTTGTTAACTCATCAGCCAAAAGAGCATAATCATGGTTCCTAACAAATAGGGTTGTTATGAGGACAAAATGGGTTAATATTTGGCATGTGCTTTGACCTGTTGCCGTCAAGTCAATTCCGACTCCTAGTGACCCTATAGGACAGAGTAGAACTGCCCGATAGGGTATCCAAGGCTGTAATCTTTATGGAAGCAGGCTACCACATCTTTCTTCCATGGAGTGGCTGGTGGGTTCGAACTGCTTACCTTTCAGTTAGCAGCCGAGTGCTTAATCACTTCACCACCAGGGCTCCTTGGGATATCAATTTAGTGTTTGGTAAATAAAATAAAGCATATAGACCACAAAAGCCTCATCATATTGAAAATGATTTAATCCTGAGGTTTTACATACAATGGTACAAAACAGTTGACAGGAGTGTGTGCATGTGCGTGGGTGTGAGCGTATGTGTGTGCGTGTGTGCGTGCGTGCATGTGCACGACCATGCGTGCGTGCGTGCATGTGTGGTTGATGATGATCCTGAATTCAGGAGCACTCAGCACCATTAAACCTTCTTCAAATGTCAGTGCCCAATATTGGCACATAGAAAGTGAAGCGAGTATTTGCCAGGAGTAGAGGATCCTACATATTATTCATGAAGGCTTTGCAATCTTGAATCCTTTAATTCCTTCACATCTCTAGTACAAAAGGCAAAGCCAATGTTTTCTGGTTATAGATTTTGTAAAGTAAAATCCTTCAGCTGTGCCAACCTGGTGGAGCGATTTTTTAAATATCAGGTATCAGCTGCTGCAGCTATTCCTTCAATTAAAGCCTACCACTGGAGAAAAACCAGGACAGGCCTAACTCCATGGAAAAATTCATGTATGGAGATGTTTTTAATCTCTGGGTATAGTGTTCATCTTGCGCGACGGTGCTTGGGGATTTACATACAAAGACAAAGGCTCAAGATGGCAAAGTAATTCTTTCCTAAGTGAACCAATACTATCTAGTACCTAGTGTTGAAGACTAAGATTCATGGGGTTCTTTTGCTTACCCAAGAGCCATTATTCTGTTCGTGGTTTTTGTGCCTTTTTTGCCATGCAGCCACCCGCTGCCTGCCACCCTCCTTGGTTCTCTTCTCCACCTCTCCAATCCTACCCATTCTTCAAGCCCCCGAACAGATTCCACCTGTTTCCAGGGAGTCCCCCAACTGACCCAGGTGGATGTGACCTCTCTCCATCTGAACTCGAGAAACGCTTACGTTCTCTACCCTTTATTTGACACATAGACTGCATTGTTGACTACTAGCTACCTGTTTCGTATTTCCAGCTAGACTGTAATTTCAACAAGGGTAAGAGTTCTATTTATACTTCTTTAAATGCCTACACTGCCAAGCATAACAGATGCTAAATAAATAGCTACCGAAGAACTGGATTCTGGAAACTTGGATTCTAGTCCTGGCTCTGCCTTCGACTTGCTAAAGTAACTTTTGGTGTATTAGCCACATGCATTGCCATACATATATGTCTTAGAGAATAATAATAATAATAATAGATAACACTTAGTGAGGGCTTATTTTTCTAAGCATTTTACAGGTTAGCTATTTTAATCATTTTAATACTTTAGAAAGTAGGTACTGTTTATCATCATCAATTTTATAGATGGGAAAACTGAAGCACTGAAAATCTGAGTAACTTGCCCAAAGACACAGAAATGGTACAAAGTGACAGAATGAGAATTCTGACCTAAGCAGACTGGCAGATCAATTTAGTGATTCCAGTAACAATCAAAATAAATCCATGTATCAGATAAGTTGCTTCATCAACTTGCCTAGGCCACAGTCTCCAGTTATGCAATCAAACACTAGTCTGGGTGTTGCTATGAAGGGATTTTATGAAAAATGTCCCGTATCAGTTGACTTTATGTAAGGGTGAGTATCCTGGATAATCTGGGTGGGCCTGAATTAAGCAGTTGGTTTTAAAGCTGAGGCTTCCCCAGAGAAAGCAGACATTCTACCTGTGGACAGCGGCTTCACCTATGTCCCTGGAGTTCCATCCTGCCCACAGACTTCCCTATCTGACTGTCTGCCTTACAGGTTTCAGACTTGCTTAACTAGCCCCACTGTCCTGTAGCCAATTCCTTGTCATCCATCTCTTCATATATATGTGTTGTACTGATTCTGCTTCTCTGATTGAACCCTGACCGATACACACCACGAAAGCCATCTCGAGATTAGAGTTTCTCCAGAGCTGACTTGGGCCCCTGTCCCAGACCATTCTGTCCCTTTAGAGGCTCTCTGGCATCTCTCTTGTCTGTCTCTGAAAATCCTTACCTCCCCTCCAGCTCCAGCTCAGACGCTACATGTCACAGATAGAATTATGTCCCCCCAAAAATGTGTGTATCAATTTGGCTGAGCCATGAGTTCCAGTATTGTGTGGTTGTCCTCCATTTTGTGATTGTAATTTTATGTTAAAGGGGCTTAGGGTGGGACTGTACAGCACCCTTACTAAGGTCACATCCCTGATCCAATGTAAAGGGAGTTTCCCTGAGGTGTGGCCTGCACCACCTTTTATCTTACAAGAGGTAAAAGGAAAGGAAGCAAGCAGAGAGTGGGGACCTCATACCACTAAGAAAGCAGTGCTGGGAGCAGGGTGCGTCCTTTGGACCTGAGGTTCCTGTGCTGAGATGCTCCCAGACCAAGGGAAGACTGATGCATCACAAGGACCTTCCTCCAGAGAGAAAGCCTTCCCCGGGAGCAGTGCCTATTCTAGCCTACCGGACTGTGAGAGAGAGAATAAACTCTGTTAAAGCTATCCACTGGTGGTATTTCTGTTACAGCAGCACTAGATGACTCAGACACCGCACCAAACAGAATGAATGCTTTCTCTGGGGCTCTGACAGCATTTGCTAAAAGCCTTTGTGTTTCTGGCACTGACAGTGTTCTTCTTTGCATTACAGATAATTCTGTCCCCTATCCACAGTAGACGGGGCAGTTTGAGGGCATTGATAATCAGAGCCAAGTACGATGAGGGCTCATAATGGTTGTGCCATGTTTGCGGGCATGAAAGGGTTAACGTTCTCGGATTGCCTTCCTGCTTTTGTGATCAGGAAGTGTGCTTTTCTTACTGGGGTGTTATTAAGTGCTTTTAAACATAGGAGACAACAGAACTAGAAACATTCAGGTTGGTGTAACTAACCGGTGATATTCACACTCATGATTAACGGCTTACAAATATTACCTCTTTAAGTACAATGCTTAACCCTTTTTATTTTGAGCTAAAATCTGCAGCTTATCTCCAAGTTCCCGAGAGAGTGTGTGTGCCATGTGTGTATATGTTTGCGTTTTTCCTCACCTGATCATGAGTATTCATTAGTAATGAACTTGCACCAATCAGTGTCCCTTCACAGTTACTAGGAATTACTGTGAATTTGTAGGAATAATCGAATTGGAAGAATCTTTCTCCGGTATACCTAGGCGCCACGTTACTTGAAATATCACCAGGGTAATGTTTTAACTCCCTCTTTCTGTTCTGTCCTTTTTCCCTTCTGTGCAACAAGCAAACAACAACGGTCCCCTGGAAATGACTGGACTAAAACTTAGAGTACGTTAATGTGCAAGTCGAGTTTGGGGACTCTGTTCTCTGAAAAAGCAGAGGGCAGCGTTAGAGTGTCGAGAAAGCAGAGAACTCAAACAGGAGAGGCCCAGCGTGGAGAAGATTTTTTGTTTGATTGGGTTCCAGTACAGAGTTCCGTGATTCTCTGTCCTGGCTCAGGATACATAAGGCGTGTAAACTTGGGTGGGGCTGAGTGGGCCTTTGTGTATATACATACTGCCGCCATGCAGTGCGTGACGATTTTCTCAGGAGAACATTGCTGTAAACATCATCAAGCTAAGCCTCTGCTGTACGGTAGGACTGGTCTGGATGCCACACAGTATTGCTGCAATACCTACATCAGCTGTGAACATTTGAAGAAAATGCAGCTCCCAGCTGATGTTTAACATGACTTGTGCGGTCAACATATGGACGGTTCCCCAATCCTTCTAGAGTTAACGGTCTCTAATGAAAGCGCTTAATTAATGGGATTAAAAGCAAATTAGTTTGGAGTTTGAAGGATAAGCAGGTGGTGGAGAAATTTGATTTTAAGTTCAATTCAGTTGTTTTCGTATAAAGTAGAAGAAGTCCAATCATTATTCTCCTGTTTACTCTGCACGTATGCATATTCATGTAGGATTGTGTGTGCACATGTGTGCAGGTTAAATAGCCAGAGATCAAATAGTTTCATTTTGAATTCATGTGATTCCTAAAGCCTAATTCATATTCATTGTTCCTTGGAGAAAGAAATGATCTTCCTTAATAATGCTCTGATAACGTTCTAAAAACAGTGGATGTATCAAAAAGAGGAATTTATAAATACGCTCTTCCAACTCTTTTGTGCTCACGTGAAAATTTTCGGTACAACCGATTACATAAAAAATGCCCCGGTCTGGTGTGAGGACCAACTGGTATTTTAGAGATACATCAAGCCTGATGTTTAAACATCCCTGGCCTCTCAAAGGGCATCAAAACTGTGAGAAAGAAAGAGTTGCTTATTTTCCTTCTGACATGGGTGGCACAGCCTGGTGAGGCTGAAGAACGTTAGAGTGAATCCAATATACTTCTCTCTCTTTGTGTTAGAGTATTTCCCCATGCTGCAGATGGGGAAACTGAGTCCTAAGAGCTTTAAGAGACCCATCAAAAGTCAGCATTTCCCCATGGTGAGGAAGACTATCTCTGACATCCAAGTCAAAGACTGGAGCTTTCTTCCTGCTGCAAGTGGCTTTTTCGAGTTCTCACACCCAGCCCTACCTTAAAAAAGAATCTGTTGTTGGTTTCTGGATGGGACAAAGTGTAGGCCTTGGAAATATGTTCTTGGCAGGCTCAGAGGTGGAAAGGAAATGGATCATGCCCCTCTCTGACTCTGTTGTTAGAGGTGAGGCCATGGTCACTCCCAGGCAGGGCTGTGGTGGAAGAAATTTCACGATTCATGTAGCACTTGGAAAGGGCCAGATGAAAGGCCTTTGGAATGTGCAACGTATCACAATATGGTTGAAGCTAAGAATGGAGCAAAACAAAATAACTGCAATTTTTTTAAAAACATTTGTTAGCAAGGTCAATCTGGTGTCCATCTGGAGAATCGAATCTCACACGGAGAGACTTTAGATGTAATGGAGGCCATTTCTCAAGGATATTTGCGTCTCGCTTGAAGGAGGGAAGTGAGAACGCGGTGTGTGCTGAGTGGTGGCAGGAGCCAGGGTTCTCCTCGTCAGACCTGCAGAGAAAGCCCAGCTCCTCAGCAACTGTGTGCCGCTGGCCAAGTTCCCAAGCTCTCAGCACCACCGTTTCTTCATTGAAAATGTGGGTAAAACCCAATGTTATAGATTGAATTGTATCCCCCAGAGGTATATGTGGAGGCCCTGGTTCCTGTACCCATGAATGTGACCCCGTTTGGAAATAAAGTCTTTCTTTTGGTATGTTAATGAGGTCATACCAGAATAGAGTGGGTCCTACACTTCATCCCCTCTGAGCAGCAGCTTATAAAAAGCAGACTAGGCACAGACACACACGCTGAAGGCACCATATGAAGACAGACACACATAAGGCAGACACCTACAAGCCCAGCAGTCCCAAAGATTGTGACAGCTACTAGAAGCTGAAATAGACGATGAAGGACCTTCTCCTGCAGCCACGCCCTGAATTCAGACTTTTAACCTTCTGATCTGTGAGAAAATCCATGTCTGTTCTTTAAGCCACCTACTTGTGGTATTTCTGTTATAGCTGCGCTAGGTAACTGAGACATCTTGTATCTTGCTAGTTTTGATCGTGCAGCACAGTCTGCAACCTGTAGCGGGCATGTAATTAATATTATTACCATTGCCCTTTATCAGCCACGGAAGTCCGTCTATGGGACAGTCACACATCTGGTCCCATGTCAACTGCTCACAGGAAGGCGTGGTCATTCTGATGGAGAGTGGCAATTTCCAAATGTGGGTGTTTCTTCCATGGAAAACATGAAATTGTTCAAACGGCTCAAAGGATTTCACAGGGAGTAAAATAATAGTTGAACCGGTATCATGTTGATCTGTCCCTTAAAATGGAAAACTGTGTTCAGTTCCATGAAATGCCAATCAAATCATCCATTTATTCACCCTATTGAGTGAGTTCATGAAGTGCTCTCTGTTTAGTGGGAAACATTCAGGGACAAATAATTACAATATCTCTTGGTGGGCTGGACCAAGTGACCTGTGCATTGGTGATGGTGGAGGCAGCTGGGACGGACTTCAGCAGTCAGCCTGCTTTTGAGCTGAGTTTTGAAAGATGTTAGGAGCTTCCAGGCAGAGGTGGCGATAGCTGGGTGTCAGGAGCACATTATGGATTGAATTGTGTTCCCCCCAAATGTGTGTCAACTTGGTTAGGCTATGATTCCCAGGATTGTGTGATTGTCCACCATTTTGTCATCTGATGTGATTTTCCTATGTGTTGTAAATCCTACCTCTATGATGTTAATGAGGCAGGACTCAATCTACAAGATTAGGCTGTGTCTTAAGTCAATCTCTTTTGAGATATAAAAGAGAGAAATGAGCAGAGAGACAGGGGGACCTCATACCACTAAGAAAGTAGTGCCAGGAGTAGAGGATGCCCTTTGGACCTGGGGGTCCCTACACTGAGAAGCTCCTAGACCAAGGGAAGATTGATGACAAGGACCTTCCTCCAGAACTGACAGAGAAAGCTTCCTCTGGAACTGGCACACTGAATTTGGACTTCTACCCTACCAGACTGTGAGAGAATAAACTTCTGTTTGTTAAAGCCATCCACTTGTGGTATTTCTGTTATAGCAGCACCAGATAACTAAGACGGGGGAGAATATTTTCACACGTTGAAATGGTAACCACTGATTCCAGCCACTTGCCTTGTGGTTCTTCTTAAGGTGTAATGACCAGAATGTCAGATGCTTGTCCTGCAGTTGGGTGGCTGAATCAGTACCTGTGCTGGAGAGCCAGGATGCCTAGACTGGGCACAGTTCTTTTCTTTGGGCCATAGTGGCACTGCTGGTTAAAAAACAGTCCAAGAGGCCCTAGAAGCTCAGGTGTGCAGTGGTCTCAAGGCTCCTACTTTTCGGTGCACAGGCTGGTTAAACCAGCTGGTAGTGCTGAGCTTCCACATGCACATGAGGCAATTAAAAACACCATGGCTCGGGTCAGGCACACCTCACCCCTCAAAGTGACATCTTTGCTTTTTAACACTTTAAAGAGATCTTTTGCAGCAGATTTGCCCAATGTAATGCATCTTTTGGTTCATTGACTGCTGCTTCCATGGGCATTGATTGTGGATCCAAGTAAAATGAAATCCTGGACAACTTCAGTATTTTCTTTGTTTATCATGATGTTGTTACTGGTCCAGTTGTGAGGATTTTTGTTTTCTTTATGTTGAGGTGTAATCCATACTGAAGGCTGTGGTCTTTGATCTTCATCAGTAACTGCTTCAAGTCCTCTTCACTTTCGGCAAGCAAGGTTGTATCATCTGCATATTGTAGGTTGTTAAATAGTCTTCCTCCAATCCTGATGCCACATTCTTCTTAATACAGTCCAGGTTCTCAGGTTATTTGCTCAGCACGTAGATTGAATATGCATGGTGAAAGGATACACTCCTGATGCACACCTTTCCTGATTTTAAACCATGCAGTATCCCCTTGTTCTGTTCGAATGACTCCCTCTTATGATTCCAGCACATATTTTGAGGAACACAATTCAGTCCATAACAAGCACATGTAGGAGACTTATCCCCTTCCACAGGTATATCCATTCCGAAGAACACTTAGCAAGAGGACTTCTGTTGCCCAATTTTTCTCAGTTTGAAGAACAATGTCACTTTGTAAATGGACAAAGAGGTGCCTGGAAGAAAAGGAGAAGTGTATATGGTGCTCCTCCATATTGAGTTCTCCTTTCCTGGACATGCAGGTGGCTTATGCTTCCCTGCTCACCCTTGTAGTTAGGTAGGACTTTGGGCTGGCTCTGGCAATGCATTGCTAGCAAATACCCTGTCATCTCTGCCACAGTCATCATGGAAGCAGGTGGTAAGATGGAAGTGCCTCAAGACTGAAGCAATCTATATTCCTGAGCCACCCTGTGAAGACAGCTGCCCTGAAGAGTTACCTTGACCTGCTGCAAACTGTGTGGGAGAGAGAAATAAACATGTTTGCTAGGCCGCTGAGATGTGGAGGTTGTTGCTGCAGCACAGCCTAGCCTATCCTGATGAATTCATGAGTATTTAACTATTATGTTTCCTAAACAAAGTATTCTTAACCTCATTTTAGAGATTGGGGATCTGTGGCTCAGGTGGTTTGAGTAAATTTACAAGGTCCCATTGCTTTGTAGATGGCAAATCCAGGACACAAACCTAGGTGCAAATCCCAGGATTTTGTCACATGTGCTGTGTGTTCTCTCAAGAAAATAAAGTCCTCCGCAGGTCACAGATATTATCTAGAAAAATAAGCCACAAAACGAAACTGTGTCTCATAATGTATGTTCAATAAGAGGATGTTGGTAGGGGAACTATGCCTCTCCCTACCTCCCTGCCAACCCACAAAATAAGAACTTCCACCAACACTTCCACTCTCTCAGGAGTGTGAGGGAAGAAGCAACTGCCTTCTCTCTATCTCCTGCTGGCTCTTCCCTGTGGAAGATAAAGACAATATATGTAAATGTTGAGTTGCTGAGAGTCTGACAACCACTGGTCCTCGTTTCTCGGAGAGTAGAGGTTAAAGAATTGAAGGAAGCTCCTCATGAGTGAACTTGTCCTGGCCTCCTTGGTTTTTCTCCGGACCTGCCTGTCGCCTCAGACCATCGGGTCACCATAGTGGGCCTTGTCCAAGGCTGAGCCAATAAACTCAGCCAATAAGTTCAATTTAGGGGAAAAAGAGGTGGGGGCTCATTTTAGCCACGCTCAGAAGCCACAATAAGGAGGACTGAAGAAGAATTGATGCCTTTGAATTGTGGTGTTGAAGAAGAGTATTGAATATCCCATGGACTGCCAAAAGAACAAACAAATCTGTCTTGGAAGAAGCACAACCAGAATGCTCCTTAGAAGCAAGGATGCCGAGACTACGTCTCACATACTTTGGACATGTTATCAGGAGGGATCAGTCCCTGAAGAAGGACGTCATACTAGGTAAAGTAGAGGGTCAGCAAAAAAGAGGAAGACCCTCAATGAGATGGAATGATACAGTGGCTCTAACAGTGCGCTCAAATATAACAACAATTGTGAGGATGGCACAAGACTGGGCAGTGTTTCTTTCTGTTGTACATAGGGTCACTATAAGTTGGAGCCGACTTGACGGCACCTAACAACAACAACAAAAGAAATCCCATCCTATCCAGTTTTCCCCATAAAGAACCAATCTGACCCCTCTCTGAATTCTGTTTATCCCTCTCCATTAATTCAGAGTTCAGAGGGGGTGACTATCACTGACTCCCTCAAAACTCTCCCATACTGTCATCCTGAAAGTCAGAATAAGGAAGACAGAGCTTCATATGAAGCGTCAGCCCATTTAGCTCAGGGTACAGAAATGACAGTAGTTGCCAACAGTTACTCATGGGAATTCCCTAACTTCCTTAAATAAGACTCCAAATATACAGCCCTGCCCCAAGTAAATAAAGCTCCGGGCTGACATTTGTCAACTTGTTTCAATATGTCCTGGAGGCCCATGCTTGTCCTCCCCCTTCTTTTTCTCCAATTCTTCTCTCTTTGTGCAGGGAGGTGGCTTCCTACAGGGCCCCCCGGGGGTGTGCCTATTGTTAGCAGCACTGACACCAGCCTGGAAATGGCGCTGACTGCTTAATCACAGGCTTCTGAGACACGCCAGAGAGCCACAGTGTCTTTGAGAGACAGATGGCAGTAATATGTTTTCATGGTTACCTTTAAAAAGAAGAGGACAATGAAGCCGCTCTAGACCCACAGAGAAGGGAAGAAAGAGTGGCTCTTAAGTCACTGCAGCCTGACCAGTGCCATCTGCTTCGCAGACCGAGTCCTAAACCTACCATTAGGGCTGACATCTCTATCCAGGGTGCTGATCCTCCTCCTTCCAAGTTGTTTGTTGCTGTCAAGTCAATTCCAACTCATGGTGACCCCCACGTGTGCAGAGTAGAACTGTTCCATGGAGCTTTCAAGGCTGTGACCTTTTGGAAGCAGATTGGCAGCCTGTCTCCCAAGGTGCCTCTGGGTGGGTTCAAACCACCAACCTTTTGGCTAGTAGTCAAGCGCTTAACCTTTTACACCACCTAGGGACTCCCTCCTCCCAAGCTAATGCCTCCAATTGTGAGCCAGGTCCCATAGCTTCCCAAATTGTCCCTTCTTAACTCTCAAATCTTTCCCTGTTGACTGGCTCCTTTCCTCAACCTACAAACTTGCTTCAGTTTCTCCCATCCAAAGGGAAACAGAAAAAACCTTGATCTGCCCCCAGCCTCAAGCGGCTACTTGCTCTTCTCCCCATGCTCTGCCACACAATGCGATCTGGATAACCCATACCACTCCACTGAGACTTCTTTCTGACTATCTCTAAATATGGCCTCTTTTCAGTCCTGATCCTCTCCACTTCTTTGCAGAACTTGGTACTCTTTACAACTCCATCTTTCTTGAAATTCTCTTCATCAGAGGTTTTCACAAGATAACTCTCTCTGGTTCCCCTCCTAACTCTCTTGCTGTTCCTTGATTTTTTTTTCCCCCAGAGTTCTGTCCTTACCCCTCTTTTCTTCTCATTTAATACTTCTTTCCAAGGTAAATTCATTCACCTTCTGTGCACAATGACTCCAAAATGAACACTTTACCTCCCTCTGACATCCAAACCCATATTTCCAAACACTTACCAGGCATTTCCACCACATACAGCTCATACACAGCAGTCCAGAACTAAACTCATTATGTGCTATCTTAATTTTTCTGAAACAATATATGGTACCTCCCCCCCCCCATGGTACCTCCCACCACCACCCTATCTTAACCTGTTCCTTTTTTGGTATTCCTGTCAGTTAAGGTCATCAACATCCACCAAATATTTCCCATTCTACATTCAAAATCATCTTTCATTCTCTCACCTTTTCTCCATCCCCATTGCCTGATAGTGTGTATTCATCCTCTCTTGAAGAGACTAATCATACTCTCTGTTCCATTTACCATTGCTACTTACCAAACTATCCCAAACTTAGTGGTGTAAAAGAATAAACCATGTTATCATGACCACAGATTCCACAGGGCCTCTGCTCAGAAGACTCAAAGGCTGAGGTAACTTGGTGGCTGGGGGCTTCAATTGTCTCATTGCTCACTGACTTATTATCTGAGGGTTGATCCTGGCTGTCAGCTGGAACACCTACTCATGGTCTTTTCTGTGGCTACTTGGGCTTCCTCACAGCATGGTGGCTGGGTTCTGAAAGTGAGCATCTTAAAGACCACTAGGCAGAAGCCATAGAGCCTTCCATTGCCTAGTCTCATAAGCCACATTGTGTCATTTCTGCTATAGTCACAAGCCCACTCAATTCAAGGAGAGGTAGCATAGACACCTTTCAATTGAAGATGTGGCAAAGTCACACTGGAAGAAGTGTTTGTGGAATGAGAACTATTCTGTGTGTTGGAAAATACAATCTGCCAGAGCTTCCTAACCAGTCTCCTGAATTTTGGGTCTCATCCCTCAACCAAATTGACTTCCCTAGTTGTGCTACGATGCCGTCTCACCTTTGTTTAGGGACCTTTGATGCATGTCATTTCCTGGGAGATACATTTTGAGTTTTCCCATAGCCTGTGGGCTGATTACTTAGCTATTGGCCCTCCATTCTAAATCTATCCTTTTATACTCCTCTGTGATGCTGGGTTTGTGACTTCTTTGCCAGCTGGCACCTGTTAGGTTTTACCAACAGCAGACACTAGAAATAAACTGGAAGACAGAGTGGGTGGGTGAGAATGAACTCCCTTCCCCCGGTCATTCCCATCAGCAGCAGTCCAGCAACAGTACTTTGGCCCAGCAGTGACAGTCAGTTCCAGCCTTCAACTTCTTTCTGTTCTCCCAGAAACAGCCTAATTGTGCCCCTCAAAGGTCCTAAAAGCAGCTGGGTCATGACCCTTCCTCAGAAGCCTGAGTCCCACCTTTGTAGAGCCCTTCCTTCTAGGTTTTGATACCCCATCTCTTCTCCAGCTTGCCCATCCTTGAGGGTGGCCCCTGCTTTCTACAGCTATTATGTTGGGGTGATGTCAGTGCTTCCTTTTGGCCCTTCAACTTCTCCAACACCTTTGAGATCAGTCCTTTATGTTAAACTCTCTCTTTTGGAACACCTAGTGTTCTTCCTGTTTTCCTGAATAGACCTTGACTGATAAGGCATGTAAGACCTTTCATTATCCTGCTGCATTCCACCCTTTGAAACCTACATCACAAGATTTTCCCCCACAAAGCCCTCTGCATTTTATCCACAAGTACTACCTTAGGTTTCCCCGCAAACAATAATTCTTTTATGCCTCTATGTACAAGGCGCCCTTGTGGTGCAATGGTTAAGCACCTGGCTGCTAACCAAAAAGTTGGAGGTTCAAACCCATCCAGCAGCTCTGCAGGAGAAAGACCCGGCTGTCTGCTTCCATAAAGATTGTTGTTGTTATGTGCCATCGATTTGATTCTGACTCATAGTAACCCTGTAGGAGGACAGAGTAAAACTTCCCTATAGAGTTTCCTAGGCTGTAATCTTTACGGGAGCAGATAGCCAGGTTTTTCTCCTGCGGAGCCACTGGTGAGTTCAAACTGCCGATCTTTTGGTTAGCAGCTGAGCACTTAACCATTGTACCACCAGGACCTTTCCATAAGGATTACAGCCTAGAAAACCCTATCGGGGCAGTTTTACTCTGTCTCATGGGGTCACTATGAGTCGAAAATCGACTTGATGGCACCTAACAACAACAAGGAGCTCTGGTGGTGCAGCGATTAAGAGCTCAGCTGCTAACCAAAAAGTTAGCAGTCTGAATCCACCAGCTGCTCCTTGGAAACCCTCGGGCAGTTCTACTCTGTCCTATAGGGTTGCGTGCAATTGGAATCGACTCAATGGCAACAGGTTTTTTTTTTTCTTTTTTTTTGACAACAACAACAACAAACACCATGGGGCTGTGTACATACCTCATGAGGGAAGGATCTCTTTGCCTTATTTATTCTAGTCTCTGTCTTCCACATGTCCCCCTTTTTCCTACCAGTACCCAGTGTCTGACACAACATAAGTTTAGTTGAATGAATGCATAAACTTATAAGTTCACTCATTATATGCTAATTTAATGATTTGATGCATTAAAATGGTGGTGTTGGTGAAGAATATTGAATATGCCGTGGACTACCAGAAAAGCAAACAAGTCAGTCTTAGAAGAAATACAACCAGAATGCTCCTTAGAAGTGAGGATGGCAAGACTTTGGCTCGCTTACTTTGGACACATCATCAGGAAAGACTAAGTAATACAAAAGGACACCATGGTTGGTAAAGTGGGGAGTGGGCAAAGGTGAGGGAGGCCCTCAATGTGATGGATTGACACAGTGGCTGAAACAATGGACTCAAACATACCAAGGACCGTGAAGATGGCGCAGAACTAGGCAATGTTTCATTCTGTTATACATAAGGTTGCTATGAGTCAGAGATGACTTGACAGCAACTAACAACAATGATTTATGGATGATGATTTATTGAATAGGTTTCTGGCATTGGCAACAGACATGTAAAATAGACATTGAGGGGCCGGATTTTACCCAGGCCTCACAGACCACACCACAGAGCTGTTTCTCACTTTTCCTGCAGGTTAAAGGAGGGACAAGTAAGCCCTTGTAGTGTTTTATGTATTAACTAGGGGAGCCTGGAGGTCTAGGCATATATCTGAGATGCAAGAAGTGCTCATCTGCTAACCGAAAGATTGGCAGTTCAAACCCATCCAGAGGCTCCAGGGGAGAAAGACCTGGTGATCTGCTCCTGTAAATATTACAGCCTGGGAAACCCTATGGGAAACTTCTGCTCTGTCACATGGGGTTGCTATGAGTCAGAATTGACTTGACGGCACCCAACAACAACAATGCATCCCTTGCTTCCAGTTTAAGTTCTTAGCAAAGAGGGAATTTGATCAGGCCAGCCCCTTACGCATCCGGGCCATAGGTTGGTGGTCAGCCTGGGGACTGGTTGTCCTGACTTGTTAAGGACTCTCATATGACCATCAGACGTGTGTACGATGTGCATGAACCAGAGAGTAGGGCATGGTTAATTAGACGGAAGAAGCTATAGGTGTATTCCTAAAAAGCATTATGTATATTGGGGGAAAAAATACTTTGTAACTGGAATCCACATTTTATATGTTTAGATTAACTTACTAATATGTATCTTTCTAAATTCAAATTCTGTTATATCACTTTATCTTATGACTATATAAGGCATGCCTTGTACATCATTACTTAACAGTTATGGAGGCAACAAGTCACCTTGATACTTATTTTGATATTATTTGGGAAATCGCCTAGTTATCTAAGCCCAAGGCTATTGCGCTGGAGGATCTTTTATGCCCTAGCAGTTTATATACTATACAGAGCGGGTTGCTAGAGGGGAGATGATGAATTTTGTATAAGGACCTGGACTCTCCTGGAGGAAGGAACGAGAGATCTTTACTCCTTCCCTTCTGCACTTCTGTGGTCTTCTATGGTGGTCTGAGATGCTCCCAACCAAGTTTCCACTGATGGAAAATGAGACCAAAAGCAAAGGGGAGCCCAGGAGGGGAAGCAAGACTGCTCTGGTATCCTAACTCAACACTAGAATCTAAGATTTCAGAGTCTGAGACTAAACCTAGAAGCCTTTGGAGGTCCATCTGAGCATGGTAGTTTGGAAACAATGTCTGCAAATGGATGTGTGACCTGAAAGAGCCTTCGTCATGACACCCAGGGTGGAGCACCAAGAAGGTCCACACAGTAACCTGGGTCAACAAGAGGTTCCCCATGGCAGGGACTCAGGCCCTTTGGTGTGGGCAGAACCCAAGTAGCTTCCACAGCTGTGTCACTGCAATCACCAAGCCACAAACCTACTCAACTGATCAGACTCTCCCACTGTCCACCTGATGTTTGGCTTCTGAACTAAATATGACTCAAAGGTTCTTAGAAATTTTCATGGAGGGGAGGGAGAGATATCTACCATATTGGTGCTTCAGTCTAACCCTCAATTTTAAAATCCTATCATACATGTTTGGACAATGACTAAGGAAGACTGAAGAAGAATTGATGCATTTGAATTATGGTGTTGGCGAAGAATATTGAATATACCATGAACTGCCAGAAGAACGAACAAATCTGTCTTGGAAGAAGCACAGCTAGAATGCTCCTTATAAGGGAGGATGGTGAGACTTCATGTCATGTACTTTGGACATGTTATCAGGAGGAACCAGTCCCTGGAGAAGGACATCATGCTTGGTAAAGTAGAGGGTCAACGAAAAAGAGGAAGACCCTCAATGAGATGGACTGACACAGTGGCTGCAACAATGGGCTCAAGCATAACAAAGATTGTGAGGATGGCACAGGACCGGGCAGTGTTTCGTTCTGTTGTACACAGGGTCACTATGAGTCAGAACTGACTCGACGGCACCTAACAACAACAACAACTGTAACAGAGATACCACAAGTGGGTAGCTTTAAAGTACAGAAATCAATTTTCTCATAGTTAGGAGGCTAGAAGTTTGAATTCAGGGCACCAGCTCTGGGAGAAGGCTCCCTCTCAGTTGGCTCTGGGGGAAGATTCTTGTTTCTTTCAGTTTCTGTAGCCCCGGCATTCCTTGGTTCCTTGGTGATCCTCACATGGCATCTATCTTCCCCTACCACCACCACATTTGCGCTTCTCTGTCTCTATGCTGCTCTTTGTAACTCAAAAGCAATTAGATTTAGGACACACCTAAACTGATATGGCCTCAGTAACTTAACAAAGAAAACCCTCTTTCCAAATACGATTACATCCGTAGGTGTGTTGTCGTTTGGTGCTGTCCAGTGGGTTCCAACTCACGGTGACCCTGTGAGAACGAAACACTGCCCGGTCCTTTGCCATCCTCACAATTGTTGTTACGCTTGAGCCCATTGTTGCAGCCACTGTGTCAATCCATCTCTTTGAGGGCCTTCCTCTTTTTTGCTGACCCTCTAGTAAGCATGATGTCCTTCTCCAGGGACTGATCCCTCCTGATAACATGTCAAAGTATGTAAGACATTCTGGCTGTGCTTCTTCCAAGACAGAGTCGTTCGTTCTTTTGGCAGTCCATAGTATATTCAATATTCTTCACTAGCATCACAATTCAAAGGTGTCAATTCTTCCTCAGTCTTCCTTATTCATTGTCTAGCTTTCACTTGCATGTGATGTAATTGAAAATACCATGGCTTGGGTCAGGCGCACCTTAATCTTCAAGGTGACATCTTTGCTTTTCAGTACTTTAAGGAGGTCTTTTGCGGCAGATTCGCCAAATGCAATACATCTTTTGATTTCTTGACTTCTGCTTCCATGGTGTTGATTGTGGATCCAAGTAAAATGAAATCCTGGACAACTTCAATCTTTTCTCCATTTATCATGATGTTGCTTATTGGTCCAGTTGTCAGGATTTTTGTTTTCTTTATGTTGAGGTGTAATCCATACTGAAGGCTGTGGTCATTGATCCTCCTCAGTAAGTGCTTCAAGTCTTCTTCACTTTCAGCAGGCAACGGTGTGCCATCTGCATAACACAGGTTGTTAGTAAGTTCTAGTAGCACTGGGAAACTAAGGTAGTGGTTCTTACAAGTTGGGGGAATTCTTACTCAGAACTCCAGTATGCTGGGTTTTCCTGAAGGAAACATGGTGGCACAATGGTTAAAGTGCTCAGCTGCTAACTGAAAGATCGGTGGTTCCAACCCACCAGCTACTCGACTGGAGAAGGATGTGGCAGTCTGCTTCTGTAAAGATTACAGCCTTGGAAACCCTATGCGGCAGTCCTACTCTGTCCTACAGGGTCGCTAAGTGTCAGAATCGATTTGATGGCAGTGGGTTTGCTTTGGGTTTGGGGGCACTGGATTCAAGTATGTTGTCCTTATGTGTCCCAGTTTCTAGCCTGGGAAATATTTTTCCAATTTCTACAGCCAAAGATAAGGTGATCTTAAGACTTGATTAGGAGAAGACAGAGATTTCTTAGCACAGGCTGTCCTTGAAAATCCTCCCGAGTCCCCTGGGGGTTAATGGGAGCCCATCTCTTCACTCTTGTGTAAATACATCACCTTTATCCTCACCTCTCTTCTTGTTCATGCTGATTACTAAATCATCGTCATCTAAACCATGCTGATTGTCTGAAGTCCCTTCCCTCTCCTCCGCTTATCGCCTACCCAGCCTTAAGTCACAGGCACACGCTCTGCTCATCCATAAAGTTTTGCTTGATAATTCCAGCTTTCAGCGATAGCTCTCCCACTTCTCCAACTCCTAAAACACTTAGAATCTGTACCATGTAATTTAGCAGTTAATTATATCCTGTCTTATTTGGTTCTCTAACTGTTCATTGTGTTACTTTTGTCTTTCTGATTGGATATAAAGTTTCCTTGAGGGCGAAGCCCATTTCGCCTAATGTATTTGGCTAACATGCTTTGTATCCTCCACCTGAGATCCAGTTCCCTACCCCGAGAAGCATGTGATCTGCTCCAGGACAAATTTGTGGGTTAATCACTGGGATCGATATGGTAAAGCTGTTGGGCTGAAGTGAACAAAGCATTGTGAGAATTTGGGAGGAAGGAGAGGGGTTTTTGACTGGGGAGTTGAGTGCATACCTCTTCAGAGGAAAGTTGCATTGCACCTGTAGCTGAGGGACTGGATAGTAATGGCTCTGGGTTGCAAAAGCTGGGATGGATGTTGGGTGAGGAAAAGAGGCCGTGCTATGCAGGAGGAAGGGCATGCATAAACAGTCAGGGTGTAGATTTTGGGGATGATGAGTAGTTTACATTTAATAGGAAGTAAGGCTGGCTAGGAGTCCCTGGGTGGTGCAAAAGGTTAATGTGCTCGGCTGCTAACTGAAAGTTAGCACCCATAAGCACCTCAGAAGAAAGGCCTGGCAATCTACTTTCAAAAAATCAGTCACTGAAAACCCTTTGGAGCACAGTTCTACTCTGACACACGTGGGGTTGCCATAAGTTGGAGTCAATTTGACAGCAACTGGATTTTTGGATTTTAAGGCTGCGTATGATCATTGTAGACTAGACCAGAACCCATGCGAGGGGAAATAGACCCTTCTCTCTTTCAAGACTTTCTCTGTGGGAAGAGTCTTGAAGAAGTGTGGCCATCTTTAATCTTCCTCAATAACTCATCATCCAGGCTGACCAATCATACAAATTATTGGCCAATACTTTTTATCACTGTTTAGCACATAAACCCATTGCTGTTGAGTAGCAGTCTTAGCTCTTAACCACTGCACCACCAGGACTCCGTTTAGCACATAAAACCAAAAACCAAAAACCAAACCCATTGCTGTCAAATCGATTCCAACTCCTAGAGACCCTACAGGACAGAGTAGAACTTCCCCAGAGGGTTTCCAAGGCTGTAATCTTTGCAGAAGCAGACTGCCACATTTTTCTCTCATGGAGCCATTGGTGAGTTCGAACTACCAACCTTTTGGTTAGCAGACCAGCACTTAACCACTGCACCACCAGGACTCCTTAGCATATAGCAGGCATTTAGTAAAAATCTCTTGGCTTACTGAGTGAAAAACATTACTATGTTACCCAAAAGGAATTAGAGAGTTTAGAGCAAACGTTGTAGTACACTAGAGTCTTGGCTTTTTATAGACATACTCCATGAACTTGTACCAGTTTCTTCACCTGACAGCACCTCAGTTCCTTTAACTGCAAAATGTAAATAATACTCGATTACATACCTCACAAAATGGTTGTGATAAGCAAATGACACAGAATAGGTTAACATATTTTGTAAACTCTAAATTGTTCATTATTCAATGTATCTTTAGTGATTCAGCATACGAGCTTTGGGACCAGATGGACCTGGGTTTGAATCTTAACCCCACCATGTACCTGCGTGTGTGTGTGTGTGTGTGTGTGTGTGTGTGTGTGTGTGTGTAACCAATTGCATTATGTTTGTTCTTATAGTTGTGACTCTGTTTTGTGCTCTGAGACTAGAAATCAGGATTGGAATTTGTGTGTTGCTCACCTAGGATTTCTGTGCACAAGTCTGTGGTGTGTCTTCGGTGAGGGAGTCAGCCCTTTAAAATCACATGATTGTGGAGGGAGCGACTTAATCAGTGGAGCACAAAAAGGACACTATTTTTAAAATTTTACCCCCAGTCAAGCCGGCTTGTTGCCATGTGTCAGCAAATCTTAGAAGGAAAAATCCTCGCCCTTAAAAATTACATTTCTTCCTTCGTTGTTTGATTTCTCTGTAATGAGACAGCTTGTTATTACTTGTTAAGTACCGTACTTAGCAGTTACTTCATACGTCCGTGTCTGTTACAGAGTTAATCCCCAGTGGCTATGCTTTTAGTAATCAACTGGTGTTTAATTAACATGCAAAAACTTTCCTGCTCAGCCTAAATTAAATCTTTAGTAAGTCTACTTGAGATCATTTAGAATGTTGTCAGTACAACATTTTCCTTGGCTTAAATGCTATATTGTTAACTTGAAGTCTAGAGTTTTGAACAATAACTTGAAGAAGAAAATAAATAAGAACTTTCTAAAGAAAGGCCTGGAAGAGTGGATTACCTAGTGTGATGGTTAATAATGGGGGTCACATCTTCAAACGAGCCTTTTCTTTGTGGAGTCTTAATTCCGTGAGCCAAGCGGCAGTTCTCAGAGTGTGGGATCCAGACCAGCAGCTTCTGTGCCAACTGTCAGGAATGCAGATTCTCGGGCCTGACCCCAGGCCTACTGAATCAGAAACGCTGCAGGTGGGGCCCAGCCGTCAGTTTGAACAAGTCTTCTGGGTGATTCTGACCCCTGAGGGGTTTAAGCGCACTCAGCTCAAGTGTGGCGCCAGAACAGAGGCTGCGTGAATACCAACCATCCCTCAAAGGCTTAAACTCATTAAATCCCCACCTAGAAAAAAGTGCCTACGCCCAGGGGAGATCTGTATCTTGTCAATTATTTTTCTTTCTTTTGTGTCTTCATTATATTTAATATGTCAGTCAAACATACCTGGTTGCCATGGGGATGAGTAATTGGGATATCAGCATGCAGGTTTGGGTGTAAATTCTGAAACCCAGGTAGGAGTTTCACATTTGCTCTACATTCAGCGGGAAAAGAAGACTGTTTTCTTCTGCCTGGGTTGCAGTTTTTCCTCCTTCTATAAACTGGTTTATTTGCTCCTTTTGCCCATAACTCTAAAATCTGGGTATATCAGAAACCTTCTGTAACCCCATCACCAGAAAGAGAGAGACTTGTGCCTCTTCCTCCCCAGGGAAGCTGTGAGGTAGGTCTCAGCCAAGTACTCCAGATAGCAGAGAGGGGTGAAAGGGGCCATTCTGAGGTGGGCGGCAGGTTTTAGAAAGTGTTGGCAAGGATGAGAAGTGAGGGGCATGGGAAGAGAACCCATTTCTCATGCTGTCCACAGAGCAGTTTATGGAAAGTCTGCTGTGACAGGTGGGATCTTAGACTTACATCAGTGTATCCATTGTTACAGAAAGATGTGAACAACACCTCAGCAAAAGACAAAATACAGACCCTTGGACAGAAACCCTTTATGGGGGTGCATTTGTGGGCAGTGCAGATGGTTAATGCACTCAGCTGCCAACCGGAAGGTTGAAGGTTCGAGTCCACTCAGAGGTACCTTGGAAGAAAGTCCTGGCAGTCTACTTCCAAAAAACCATCCACTGAAAACTCTATGGAGCATGGGTCTACTCTGACACACGTGGGGTTGCCATGAGTCAGAGTCGACTTGATGGCAACTGTTTTTGTTTCGTTCCTCTGCAAAATGGACAGAAGGCAGCAAAGTCGTCAAGGACCCAAAAGGAAAGATGAGGGGACGGAATCAAATCTGAAGATCAGCTGGAGACAAGAAGAGAGCTTGTGACCAAGGGCAGCTTAGTTATGCTCAGATCTGGCAGATGACTTGTGCTAATTGTCAAACACGTGGGACTGGGAAACGCTGAGCTGTCATTTCTACTAGTGACGTCATTGATTCTAATTCAAAAAGAGGCAAAACTCTTCTGCTCTAAGATTCTTTATTTGTAAGAATTTTCCCAGCTCAATGTGTTCCCTTAGCTTTTCCCTCTTTCATCTCTTCAAAGTTATCATTTTCCAAAAAAAACCCAAACCAACAAAAACAAGAGGGCCTTGGATAGAAATGGGATAGTGATGGACTTGTAGAGTAACAAGGTATTAAAACATGGTCTAGAATATTATTTTTCTCCAGTCGCGTCACTGACAGATGACCATCAAGAGACAGAGATGTCCCAGGGTCAGGATGAGCAGTCCTGGGACAGAGCCGGCGGTGCCCTGGAGAGGGCTGAGCTTTCTCGGGAGTGTGTGAGAGAATGAGGATTGACATGATGTGGGATGCAGGAATAATGAAAACTTGCCGTCTAGATTACTCAGTGTGATAGAAACCCTACCGCAGAGGCACATTATCATAGAAGTGAAAAAGGTCTGCTCTCTCCACCACAGACAGGCGGATGCCCCATGTCACAAATAGCTTCGTAAACCAAAGCCTTGACCAGTAGGTAACAGTCTGGTAATTGGCAATGGCAGGTTTTTCTTTGCCCTAGAACGTGGGCAGGAGGCTGAGGATATGAAATGAAGGGGAGAAGGTGGGATGGGGAGACAGGATGACGACTCATTTTGGTTCCTCCGAGCTGACACCTATTTTATTTTTTACTTTCGGGCTGAGTCAGGAAAGCTCTCTGGGGTTGAGGGACTTCTCAGCAAGTGGAATTCACTTAGCTTCTTCACATGATGAGGGATGGGAAGAGCTCTTTCTACTTCACCTTTTCTCTGTCCTCCACAACAACTAGCGGGAGGGGTACGTACCGCGTGTGTGGGCCTGAGGGGTGAGTAGTTGTGTTTGTCCCACCTGCAGGCCCTCCTTCTGTCCTAAGGATAGCTAGGGGGCATTGGGGAATCTGATTTCTCCTTCTCGTTCTCTCAGACGTGCTGGTTTCCTTTTCATATCCATGAAACGAGCATGTTGGACTTTTGTTACGTTGTTGTTGTTATTGTTGTTAGATGCCATCAAGTCAGTTCTGACTCATAGCAACCCTATGTACAACAGCACAGTACGCTGCCCAGTCCTGCTCCGTCCTCACCATCGTTGTTATGCTTGAGCCCATCATTGCAGCCCCTGTGTCAATCCAGGTTTCTGTTAAAATGAGGATTAAAACACCATCATAAAATTCAAGGAAAAAACCATACCAGGCTACTTAAATGCAAAGTTTACTCTGAGTATCATCTGAGATTCATTTTATGTGCTATACCATGTTTATGAATATTTGGCAAGATTTTAATTGTCGTGGATGTTAATTGCCATTGAGTCAGTTCCAGATCATGGCAACCTCCATGCACAACAGAACAAAACGTTGCCCAGCCCTGTGCCTTCTTCATGAATGTTGATATGCTCAAGTCCATTGTTGAAGCCACTGTGTATTCTGAGTGCCTTTCAACCTAGGGGGCTCATCTTACAGTACTATATCAGGCAATATTCTGTTGTGATCCATAGGGTTTTTTTTTTTAAACTTTTTTTTTTTTAATAGTTGTAGTTTAAGTGAAAGTTTACGTTTCAAGTTAGTCTCTTATGCAAAAATTTATACATACATTGTTATGTGACCCTAATTGCTCTCCCTGTACTGTGACAGCACACTTCTCCTTTCTACCCCTGATTTCCCACGTCCATTCACCCAGCTCCTGACCCTCTCTGCCTTCTCATCTGACTTCCGGACAGAAGCTGCTCGTTTAATCTCATGTATCTACTTGAGCTAAGAAGCACACTCTTCATGAGTATCATTTTATGTCCCACAGTCCAGTCCAATCTTTGTCTGAAGAGTTGGCCTCAGAAACTGTTTTAGTTCTGGGCTGACAGAGAATCCAGGGGCCATGCTTTCCGGGGTTCTTCCAGTCTCAGTCAGACCATTAAGTCTGGCCTTACTAGAATTTGAGTTCTGCACCCCACCTTTCTCCTGCTCCATCAGGGACTCTCTGTTGTGTTCCCCATCAGGGTGGTCACTGGTGGCAGCTGGGCACCATCTAGTTCTTCTGGTCTCTCAGGCTGATGAAGTCTCTGGTTTATGTGGCCTTTTCTGTGTCTTGGGCTAATACTTTCCTTGTGTCTTTGGTGTTCTTCATTCTCCTTTACCCAGGTGGTTGGGACCACTTGATGCATCTTAGATGGCCGCTAGCAAGCTTTTAAGACCCCAGACACCACTCACCAAAGTAGGATCCAGAACATTTTCTTAATAAACTTTGTTATGCCAGTTGACCTAGATGTCCCCTGAAACCATGGCCCCCAGACCCCCACTCCTGCTACTCCGTCCCTCAAAGTGTTTGATTGTATTCAGAAAACTTCTTAGCTTTGGTTTAGTCCAGTTGTGCTGACTTCCCCTGTAGTGTGTGCTGTCCTTCCCTTCACCTAAGATAATTCTTGTCTACTATCTAGTTAGTGAATAACCCTCACCTTCCCTCCCCACCCTCGTAACCATCAAAGAATGTTTTCTTCTGTATTTAAACCTTTTCTTGAGTTCTTATAATAGTGGTCTTATATAATATTTGTCCTTCTGTGACTGACTAAATTCACTCAGCATACTGCCCTCCAGATTCCTCCATGTTATAAGATGTTTCACGGCTTCATCGTTGTTCTTGATCATTGTGTAGTATTCCATTGTGTGGATATATCATAATTTGTTTATCCATTCATCCGTTGATGGGCACCTAGGTTATGTCCATCTTTTTGCTACTGTGAACAGTGTTGCAGTGAACGTGGGTGTGCGTATATCTATTCGCGTGATGGCTCTTATTTCTCTAGGATATATTCCAAGGAGCGTGATTGCTGGATTGTATGGTACTTCTATTTCTAGCTTTTTAAGGAAGAGCCAAATGGATTTCCAAAGTGGTTGTACCATTTAACATTCCCACCAACACTGTATAAGTGTTCCAGTCTCTCCACAACCTCTCCAGCATTTATTATTTTGTGTTTTTTGGATTAATGCTAGCCCTCTTGGGGTGAGATGATGTCTCATTGTAGTTTTGATCTGCATTTCTCTAATGGCTAATGATCGTGTGCATTTCTTCATGTGTCTGTTAGCCATCTGAATATCTTCTTTGGCGAAGTGCCTGTTCATACCCTTTGCCCATTTTTTAATAGGGTTATTTGTCTTTTTGTTGTTGAGGTTTTGCAGTATCTTGTAGATTTTAGAGATTAGATGCTGATCGGATTTATCATAGCCAAAAGTTTTTTCTCAGTCTGTAGGTTGTCTTTTGACTCTTTTGGTGAAGTTTTTTGATGAGCATATGTGTTTGATTTTTAGGAGCTCCCAATTATCTAGTCTCTCTTCTGTGCTTGTGTATTGTTACTTATGGTTCATATTCTGTTTATGCCATGTATTAGGGCTCCTAGCATTGTCCCTATTTTTTCTTCCATAATCTTTATCTTTTTTTGATTTTATATTTAGGTCTTTGATCCATTTTGAGTTAGTTTTTGTGCATGGTGTGAAGTATGGGGTCCAGTTATGCCAGCACCATTTGTTAAAGAGACTGTCTTTCCCCCAATTAACAGACTTTGGGCCTTTGTCAAATATCAGCTGCTCATATGTGATCCACAGGGTTTTCATCAGCTAATTTTTGAAAGTAAATCACCAGGCCTTTCCTTCCTAGTCTTTCTTAGTCTGGAAGCTCCACTAAAACCTGCTCACCATGGGTGACCCTGTTGGTATTTGAAAAACTGGTGGCATAGCTTCCTGAATCACAGCAACATGCAAGCCGCCACAGTACGACAAACTGACAGACGGGTGGTCTGTCCAACAAGACACAGTGGCTTGACAAAGTGACCCCCCCAAATCACCATGCCCTGCCACACAGGCTCTTCCCCAGTTGGATCTGGGCAGTCTAGGGCAGATCACTGGGTCCAGGGCCACCTGTCCCCTGTGCCCCATACCCAGTGCCTGGTCCTGCTGCAGTCACAGCTGAACGGGATTTCTCTTTGCTTTGCACAAACAGAGGCATGAAAAGGCACTCATTGACACTCATTGGTCATTTGAAATGTCCTGCCAGGACTATAGGGGCTTTACAGATGGATCTTCAACACACACACACACAGACACACACACACACACACACACACACACACACACGCATACATCCCTAGGTTAGGGGAAGACAATGATACTTGCAACAGGTTGTTGAAATTTAGCAGTGTTTTGGACATGAGTCTAAGCCAGTGGCTCCTGATCGTCACTATCCACTAATAAATAAAGCTGATTTTGAGGCAATTTAGCTGTCGGAGGCTCTCTCCTTTCAAGATTTGATTAGAAGATAAAATGCCGTATCATGTTGGTAACTGATCCAGCACATAGTATGAATCTCAAAGTAATACTCAGAGTCAGCATGCATTTACATAGCCTGGGTATGTTTTTTCTTGAAGTTTGGTAATCATTTTTCAATCCCTTTTGTAACAAAAGCCCAACATTCTTGTTTCATGGATATAGAAAGAGAATCAGCAGGTCTGAGTTTTGGAGACTAGTCTAAACCTGGTTATGCACCTGCATCACCTGGAAATTAACAAACAAAGAAGCAGATAGGCAGACAGACAGACTCCTGGACAGACACACAGACAGACTCTGGGACTCCATCTCATCTCACAGAATCAGAACCTCCGCCCCAGAATCTATGTTTGACAAGGAGCTTGGGTGATTGGCAAGCATCTTGCTCAGCATCCAGACGAAGACTGGAGTCTACAACCTCTGGAATGATAGGAGACAATTTCCATGGTCAGGATGGAGTCAGGCAGGGCTTCCTGGTTTTTCCTTCCTCCTTTATCTCTCAACCCCTGGTTACTTTCCTAGACTTCCTGTCCCATTTCCTGCTTCCATAAAGGCCAAACTTCTTTGTTAAAACTTCAGTCAGCTAAAGAAAAGCAGTCTCCTTTTCTCCTCCACACAGTTTACTTCTTGAAGGAGAAATGGGCCCGCATGTGACTTGTTTAATTTCAGCGGCCAGTTAGGAGAACATTTTATTTAACTTTTCCATCTCTGTATGTCATGTTTTGATATTCGCAAGCATTTAATTACTTAACGCATTATCTATGTGCCCGAATCTAGGTGTGAAATCCCCTGGAGTTTGTTATTATTAACTGCCATTGAGTTGGCCTCCAATTCATGGTGATCCCATGCACAACCGATTGGGACCATAGTGATCCATACGGTTTTCATTGGCTGATTTTCAGATCACCAGGTCTTTCTTCCTAGTCTGTCTTAGTCTGGATACTTCACTGAAACCTGTTCAGCATCCTAGCAACACACAAGCCTCCACTGACAGACAGGTGGCGGCTGTACATGAGGTGCCCTGGCTGAGAATTGAACCCGGGCGTCCCACATGGAAGGCAAGAATTCTACCACTGAACCACCCCCTCCTGGAGATTAGGAGCTTCTTAGAACAGCCCTGGTGGTGCAGTGGTTGAGAGTTTGGCTGCTAACCAAAAGGTTCAAATCCACCAGCCGCTCCTTTGAAATCCTATGGAGCATTTCTCCTCTGTCCTATAGAGTTGCTGAGTTGGAATGGATTTGATGACAATGGGTTTTGGGGTTTTATAACCCAGTTCTTAGCTGTTCATGTGGGCATCCTTGTTGAGTAGGATACCGCAGGGTGACCTCCTAGATTCTCTGATGGGATCCAAAAGAAGTGATGGTCAGATGAACAAGAAATGAGACAGAACTAGTGGCCATTTGAAATAGGAGTTCTGTTTAGTCTTTAAAGTCTTAATGGATGGTGGATATAAGAACTAAGACCCCTCTCACCTTTTTCTTATGGAGTTACTCAACTCTCGCTCCAGGGCCTTTGTATGTTCTTTCAGAAACTATGAACTCAGTGCACACAAAATGTGTACAATTGCTGGGCACTTGATATGGTGTTGATGCTCAGGATAAAAAAAGAAATCGTCATAATCAGTTCTGGAACGAAAGGGATCGGGGCAAGGTCACGGGCCTGCTGAACAATTATTGGAGTGCTCCATACCGATGACTCCAGGATGAAATCAGTTTTCCAAACCATCCAGCCAGCTGGAACTCTCTGTCCTCCTCCCAGAGCCTTTGAGCTACGCTGTACTTGGAACGCCAGATGAGAAAGGCAGATGTTTTTCTCATCTCCACCCACTCCAGCACTGCCATTTGCCAGGGGAGCAGAGACCGGGACACAGGTCATCGCAGAAAGGGTGGCCGCTGGTAGAGTTGGGAGGAGTTTTCCAGCCGTGTCTGTTCTCCCCTCACTTCGGAGCAAGTCCACCTTTAATCAATTAACTGATCTGCGTTGACCGGAGAATAAAAGTAAGAAGAGGCGTGGGAACCTGGCCATCCAGCTCAACTTTGACTTCTGGGCGAGGCAGGGCTTGAAAGGGTGGGAAGAAAAGAATTGCATATTGGTGGTGTGGACAAGGTTTGCTAAATTTAGAGCTGTTTATACTTGCCAGCTCTGAATTTTGTGGAGATCTTTGAAGCAAACCACAACTCATTTTCTGGCAGGAAGAATGTGCTTAGAAGTAAAAAAAAAAAAAAAATGTGTTAATTGGCATAAGACCCCACTGATGAGGGGCGATTTCAGAAGTGCTCACCAGCTCTCCTTCAGCATCCATCACAAGGGTGTGACAGGAATTAGATGGCATGTCACTGCAAACCTACCAAAACACAGCTGCTCTCTGCTTGCCTGAGCCCACCTGGTGACTAGATTGACCCACAGCTGGGAGGCGGTGCTGATACTTCCTTTCCTCCTTCAGCTGTGTATAAATATAGACCCTGGAAGGGTGCTGTCAGCCCAGTCCCTGGGACTGCGTGTCCTTGTGGGGTCCATCCCCCGGAGAATAAGGGGAAAAGGAAAAGTGCTGATCCCATGTCTTGGCTCTCAGCCAGAGGTCCTGAGAGGCCAGGCGCAGCTGCTGGGTGAATGGAGGTTTTGGGTGAAGTTTGGCTAAAGGGTCTTCTTCCAAGGAACAATATGGCTGGGCAGTGGCCAAATGACTCAGGTGTCCAGCAGCCTTGAGGGGTCCCAAAGGCAAGGACTCAGTTCAGTTCAACTCAGTTTAAAAGCTAGCTGCAATCAAGTTGACTGCAACTCATGGAGACCCATGTGTGTCAGAGACCTGTGCTCTGCCCGGATTCTGTGCAGGAGGAGTTCCCAAGAAGGGGCCTTTGACGGCCTGTCGGGCCTGAATAAGCCTTGGCAGCTCAGGGTCCCAGGGGTCCACAAGGGTCCAGGAGGTGCAAAGCCGGCCCCTGGGACCTGCAAATCGAGGAGCTGCTCCCCATGTACATTTCAGGCCCACGATGGGCTGCACTACCAGGGAATTCTTCTCTAGGAAAGCTACCTGAGGCTGCAGGGGGTACCGTTTGCTGAAGGTGAATGAGATGTTTGCTGTCACTGTATAGGCTGGGGTTTGCAAACTGCATGGTTATTTTTTCCTGGGTACTAGGCTTACCATTCCGACAAGCAGCCGCCCCCGAGCGGTGCCTGGGCTCCCATAGGTGTACTGAGCCAAGACAAGGTGATTTTTAACGATAGTCTAAACGTTGAAATAAAGCTTAAAAGGTACTGCCCAGTAGTCATTATTTGATCATTTGTTTACTAACCAAAAGGATTCACAGTTTACAGCAAATAATAATAATAATAATCATAATCATAATAATAATAATGCTACAATATCGACTTGGGAGAAATGCAGTTGTTTTGTTTTATTAATGTTTTTACTAGGCTGGTCCCTCTTGTGCTGGTTTGCTCCCCACCCTGAGCATGTGCACACAGCTGGGCACCTGCCCAACCAGCTTGGGCCTTTTGTGGAATAAAAATCTCCCCTGGGCCATGGAGACACAGCAGTCCTTTAGAATTTGGTGCTTCAGGATAGCTTGGTGCCCAAAACCCTTTTAGGCAGCATTCCTTCTAAACTTGATCTCTTTACTGGAAGGCTGCTACCACCCATCTGTCAGTTTGTCTCGCTGTGGTGGCTTGCATGTGGCTGTGGTGCTGGAAGCTAGGCCACCAGTATTTCACATACCCAGAGTCACCCATGATGGACAGGTTTCAGCGGGGCTTCCAGATAAGACAGACTAGGAAGAAAGGCCTGGTGATCTACTTCTGAAACTTAGCCAATGAAAACGCTATGGGTCACAACAGAATCTTGTCGAATATAGTGCTGGAAGATGAGCCCCCTAGGTTGGAAGGCACAGTAGCTGCAACAATGGACTCGAGCAGACCAACGATCGTGAAGATGGTGCAGGACCAGTCAAAGGTTTCGTTCTATTGTACGTGAGGTCGCCATGAGTTGGAAGCCCTTACTGATGAAGATGAAAGACTACAGCCTTCAGTATGGATGACACCTCATCCTAAAACAAAAATCCTCACGAAATGCGTTTGCATGAAAGGCCTGTGTGTGGTGGTTATACAAAGTGGCCACGGGATAAGGCTGAGGCCAACCGTTGTCATCAGCTGCCTTCACCCCTCCATTCTCAGAGGAGGTGGCTGAGAGAGATTGTCATTTCGTGGGAAGGGAAGGGGAGCAGTGGGAAGGTCTAGTGGAGTGTGCGTCCTTAGAAGGAACGCAGACCTCCAAGGGAAGTGAGAATGGCTGTTCCTTATTCTCTCATGTTTGCAGGATACTTCCAAATACCAGGGATTTTTTGTGGCCTCAATGAGTTTAAAAGTCTAAAATCATTGCCAAACGCATGAGCACTGTGTTGTGTGAGTAAACTGTTCACTGCCCTCACCCCACTCACATTCATGAGGACTGTGTCAGTAGACACACGATACTTCTTAGCTGAGGGCTTGGCATCACGCTCCATTGTCAGACCCTCTGTCTCCAGGGATGCACGGCTGTCAGCCCAGCACTCCATCCTTCCAATGTTCCATTGTTCCGATGTTCCGTCCTTCCAACGTTCCATTGTTCCAACTCTCCATCCTTCCAACGCTCCATCCTTCTGACACTGCCAGCAAGGCTGGCCTGCTCGGTTATGTCAAATGATCAGAATCTGGGGCCACGTGGGCGGCCCATTTACCCTGCATGGGTGCCGAGGTTGAGAACCACTAGTGGTGGGGAACTTAAATGGAAATGATCTGTTAGGCTTTCTACAGGTTAACAAAGAGCCCTGGACTGAGAGTGAGAAGACTGGTTCCAGGCTAGCTTTGCTGCTTATTAGCTGTGTTAGTCTCCTGGTGCTGCTGTAACAGAAATACCACAAGTGGGAGGCATTAAAGAATAGGAATTTACTGTCTCACATTCTGGAGGCTAAAAGTCCAAATCAGGGCATCAGTTAGTTCTAGGGAGAGGTCCTTCTTTGTCTCTTTCAACTTCTAGTAGCTGCTGGCAATCCTTGGCGTTCCTGAGCTTATAGATACATCTTCAACATTGTCTTGTGATGTCTGTCTTCCCTCTGTGATTTTATAACTCAAAAGTGATTAATTTAGGGCCTACCCTACTTTTGATTAGGAACCGATGGTACTGAAGGAAGAAGTCCAAGCTGCACTGAAGACATTGGAGATGGAATACCAACTGAGATGTTTCAACAAACAGATGTAGGGCTAGAAGTGCTCACTCATCTATGCCAAGAAATTTGGAAGACAGCTACCTTGCCAGCTGGCTGTAAGAGATACATATTTATACCTATTCCCAAGAAAGGTGATCCCACCGAATGATTATCGAACAATATCGTTAATATCACGCACAAGTAAAATTTTGCTGATCATTCAAAAGTGCCTGCAGCAGTACATTGACAGGGAACTGACAGCAATTCAAGCCGGATTCAGAAGAGGACTTGGAACCAGGGATATCATTGCTGATGTCAGACAGATCCTGGCTGAAAGCAGAGAATACCAGAAAGGTGTTTACCTATGTTTTATTGACTATGCAAAGGCTTTTGACTGTGTGGATTGTAATAAATTATTCATAACATTGCTAAGAATGGGAATCCCAGGACACTTAACTGTGCTCATGAGGAACCTGTACATAGCTCAGGAGGCAGTTGTTTGAATGGAATAAGGGCATACTGTGTGGTTTAAAGTTAGGAAAGGTGTGTGTCAGGGTTGCATCCTTTCACCATACTTATTCAATCCGCATGCTGAGTAAATAATCTGAGAAGCTGGACTATATGAAGAAGAATGGGGCTTCAGGATTGGAGGAAGACTCATTGACAACCTGCATTATGCAGATGACACAACCTTGCTTGCTGAAAGTGAAGAGGACTTGAAGCCCTTACTGATGAACATCAAAGACCACAGCCTTTAGTATGGATTGCACCTCAACATAAAGAAAACAAAGATCCTCACAACTAGACCAATAAGCAGCATCATGATAAACAAAGAAAAGGTTGAAGTTGTCCAGGATTTCATTTCACTTGGCTCCACAGTCAACACCCATGGAATCAGCAGTCAAGAAGTGAAACAATCCATTGCATTGGGAAAATCTTCTGCAAAAGACCTCTTTAAAATGTTGAAAAGCAAAGATGTCACTTTGAAGACGAAGGTGTGCCTAACCCAAGCCATGATGTTTTTTAGTCACCTCCTATGCATGCGAAAGCTGGTTGATGAATAAGGAAGACTGAAGAAGAATTGATCCCTTTGAATTGTGGTGTTGGCGAAAAATATCGAATATACCATGAACTGCCCAAACAAGGAACAAATCTGTCTTGGAAGAAGTACAACCAGAATGCTCCTTAGAAGCAAGATTATGTCTCAGATAGTTCGGACATATTATCAGGAGGGACCAGTCCCTGGAGAAGGACATCATGCTTAGTAAAGTATAGCATCAGCAAAAACGAGGAAGACCCTCAATGAGATGGATTGACACAGTGGCTGCAACAATGGGCTTAAGCATAACAAGGATTGTGAGGATGGTGCAGGACCCGGCAATGTTTCCTTCTGTTGTACATAGGGTTGCTATGAGCTGGAACCAACTCAATAGCACCTAACAACAACAACTACTTTGGTATGACCTCATTACATAACAAAAGAAAATATTTCCAAATAGGGTCACAGTTATAGGTACAGGGTTTAGGACTTCTGCATATATTTTGAGGGGACAAAATTCAATCCATATTATTAGTTACATGACCTTGGAAAAGTTACTCTTTCAGTAGGTCTCAGTTCCCTTACCTGTAAACTTAGGAGGTAGACCTGGAATACTGTAAGACCAATTCCAGCTCCATAACTTCAACACCCCCCGCACGTTTGTCAGTTTGTCATACTGTGAGGGCTTGCGTATTGCTGTGATGCTGGAAGCTATGCCACCGGTATTTAAATACCAGCAGTGTCCTCATGGTGGATAGGTTTCAGCTGAGCTTCCAGACTAAGACAGAGTAGGAAGAAGGGCCCAGCGGTCTACTTCTGAAAAGAATTAGCCAGTGAAAACCTTATGAATAGCAGCGAAACATTGTCTGATATAGTGCCAGAAGATGAGCCTCTCAGGTTGTAAGGCACTCAAAATATGACTGGGGAAGAGCTGCCTCCTCAAAGTAGAGTTGACCTTAATGACATGGATGGAGTCAAGCTTTTGGGACCTTCATTTGCTGATGTGTCATGACTCAAAATGAGAAGAAACAACTGCAAACATGCATTAATAATCAGAAGGTGGAATGTACAAAGTATGAATCTAGGAAAATCGGAAGTCATCAAAAATGAAAGGGAACGCATAAATATCAATATCCTAGGCATTAGTGAGCTGAAATGGACTGGTACTGGCCATTTTGAATGATCAGGAACAATGGTATTGAAGGAAGAAGTCCAAGCTACACTGAAGGCATTGGCGATCAACAAGGCTCCAGGAACTGACTGAATACGAATTCAGATGTTTCAACAAACGGATGCAGCACTGGAAGTGCTCACTTGTCTATGCCAAGAAATTTGGAAGGAAGCTACCTGGCCAACCAACTGGAAGAGATCTATATTTATGCCTGTTCCCAAGCAATGTGATCCAACTGGATGTAGAAATTATTGAACAACATCATATGCAAGTAAAATTTTGCTGAAGATCATTCAAAAGTGCCTGCAGCAGTACGTCAACAGGGAACTGCCAGAAATTCAAGCTGGATTCAGAAGGGGACTTGGAACCAGGGATATCACTGCTGATGTCAGATGGATCCTCGCTGAAAGCAGAGCATACCAGAAAGATGTTTACCTGAGTTTTATTGACGATGCAAAGGCATTCGACCGTGTGGATCATAACAAATTATGGATAATACTGCGAAGAATGGGAGTCCCAGAACACTTAATTGTGCTCATGAGGAACCTGTACATAGATCAAGAGGCAGTTGTTCAAACAGAACAAGGGGATACTGCGTGGTTTAAAGTCAGGAATGGTATATGTAAGGGCTGTATCCTTTCACCATACTTACTCAATCTGTATGCTGAACAAATAATAGGAGAGGCTGGACTATATGAAGAACGAAGCATCAGGATTGGAGGATGACTCATTAATAACTGGCGATAGGCAGATGACACAACCTTGCTGGCTTCACTTACTGATGAAGATCAAAGACCAAAGCCTTCAGTATGGATGACACCTCAACATAAAGAAAACAAAAATCCTAACAACTGGACCAATAAGCAAAATTATGATAAACAGAAAAAATATTGAAGTTGTCCAGGATTTCATTTTACTTGGATCCACAATCAACATCCATGGAAGCAGCAGTCAAGAAATCAAATGATGTGTTGGATCGTGCAAATCTGCTGCAAAAGATCTTTTTAAAGTGTTAGAAAGCAAAGATGTCACTTTGAGGTCTAAGGTGTACTTGACCCAAGCCAGAATGCTCCTTAGAAGTGAGGATGGTGAGACTTCGTCTGACATACTTTGGACATGTTATCAGGAGGGACCAGTCCCTGGAGAAGGACATCATGCTTGGTAAAGTAGAGGGTCAGTGAAAAAAAGGAAGACCTTCAATGAGATGGGTTGCCACAGTGGCTGCAACAATTGGCTCAAACATAGCAAGAACTGTGAGGGTGGCTCAGGACTGGGCAGTGTTTCATTCTGTTGTACAGAGCGTTGCTATGAGTTGGATATGAATTGATGGCACCTAACAACAACAACAACACCATAGTTTTAACTTTTCCAGAATGTCATCTAGTTGGAATCATACAGTTGGCTTTCCTGATTGTCTTCTTTCACTTAGTAATATGCTTTTAAAGTTCCTCCTCCATGTCTTTTTATGGCTTGATTGCTCATTTCTTTTTCTTGCTGAATGATACTCCATTGTGCTGAAGGACATCTTCGTTGTTTTCAAATTTTGGCAATTATGAATAAAGTTACTATAAACATTCACATGCTGGTATTCGTGTAGATGTAATTTTTCTTCTCATTTGGGTAAATATCAAGGAGGACAATTGCTGCAGCATATGGTAAGACTATGTTGAGCTTTGTAAGAAACTGCCAGACTGTCTTCCAAAGTGGCTGTATCTTTTTTGCATTCCCACCATCAGTGAATGGGGTTCCTGTTGCTCCACACCCTCACCACCAGCATTTGATGTTGTCAGTGTTGTGGATTTTACTCATTCTAATAGATATGGAGTGGTATCTCGTCATTGTTTCAGAGTCTGTACTCTTAACCACAGTCCCATACTGTCTCTCTGAAAAGTTGTACGTTACTCTGCCATGCAAGTCAGTTTCATAATGTCAAATAAAAGTCTTAATTTATTGAATAATTTGAGAAAGTTTTCCTATTTGATGAAAATGCTTCTCAACTATGAATTATCACTTCAAAACAATTTTATTTTTAAAACCAGTAAACACAAAACAAAAACTTGATATGAGCTCCACAGTGGATGCTGGATGGTTGTGGGGTTTTGACAGTATGATGTGCCAACTTCAAGGCAGAAGCTGTGCTTACTAGTATTTTAAACATTAAACACATTTAGGCAATCACTGAGCTCATAAATAGTCAGAAACTTAAGCTCTGAAATAGCACAGTGGGTCTTAGTGGTCATTCATCTAGCTCATTTGACACAGACAGACTATCTATTATCTATCTACCTATCTATTGACTGATCAACTGATGTATCTATCCATCCATCCATCTATCCGTCATCCGTCATCCGTCATCCGTCATCCGTCATCCATCCATCCATCCATCCATCCATCCATCCATCCATCCTTCCGTCATCCATCATCCGTCAACCATCCATCCATCCATCATCCGTCATCCGTCATCCATCATCCATCCATCCATCCATCCATCCATCCATCCATCCGTCATCCGTCATCCGTCATCCGTCATCCATCCATCCATCCATCCATCATCCGTCATCCGTCATCCGTCATCCGTCATCCATCCATCCATCCGTCATCCGTCATCTGTCATCCGTCATCCATCCATCCATCCATCCATCCATCCATCCATCCATCCATCCATCCACCTATCTACCTATCATCTATCTATCTATCATCTATCTGCCATCTTCTATCATTTGTCATCTATCTTATATCATCTGTCATCTATCTATGTATTATGGATTGAATTGTATCCCCCCAAAATGTGTTAGAATCCTAACCTTTATACCTGTGGGTGTGATCCCGTTGGGAAGTAGGGCTTTTTTGTGATGTTAACGGGGCAGTATCAGTGTAAGGTGAGTCCTAAACCTAATCATTTCTGAGTTATAAAAAGAGTGGAATAGAAACAGATACAAGCACAAATGGGGAAGATTGATACCACATGGAGATCACCAAGGAAAATCGAGGAACATCAGGGCTATAGAATCTGAAAGAAATAAGGACCTTCCCCTGGAGCCAACAGAGAGAGACCCTTCCCCTAGAGCTGCTGCCCTGAATGCTAGCTTTCTGAACTGTGAGAAAATACATTTCTGTTCTTTAAAGCCTCCTACTTGCACTTATGTTACAGCAGCACTGGAAAACTAAGACACATCTATTCAGGACTTTCAAAATGAAGACACAAAATATGAGTATGTTGTCAGAGCTAATATTCAGACCCCCAAGACTGATGCATGGACCTCAATTCCAGACACATTGATTGAAAAGATTTGAAGCCCACAGAGACACAGAGAAGCCCACAGCTCTCTCCAGATGTGAGATGTGGTCATGTGGCTTTGCTCTCCATTTTCACATCCAACCAGCATTGTTAATGTTTGGATGTAGGCAGAGATGGCTGACGAGCATGTGACTGTCAGAATGCCAAACACCAGAGACATCCTTTGCTTGTTCCAAATTCGTCATTCATTTATCAACACTCTTTTTATAGATTTGTCAAGCTGGGTTTCTAAATCTCTTTGGAGAATCTGAGAATTTAATGACCTACCAAAATGACATGTGCTAGTTATTCTCAGCTGTAAGGCTTTTAAGTTCGAAATTCAGCTCTATTATTCTTTTCAAAAAACCACCAAGAGTTTTTATAAATAACTGGTGCATACAGAAAGGGTGGGCAGGTGGGAGAAGGGTTGAGACTGGGGCAGGGAGACCAGCTGGGAGGTCAGCGGTGATGAGGATGTAAAATGTGGCAGTGGCAAGTATGATACAGAATTGTATTTTCACGTGCTGTAAATACACACTGTTGCTTTTAGTTGTCACAGGTCAGCCCCAGACTCATGGTGATCCCACGCACAATGGAACAAAATGCTGCCCAGTCCTGTGCCATCCCAATGATTGGTTGCAGATCGGACCACTGTGATCCATAGGGTTTTCACTGGCTAGTTTTCAGAAGAGGATCACCAGGCCTTTCTTCCATATACATATCAGGGTACAAGGGTACAGTTAAATAATAATAGGACATTTCTATGCAGTTTTAAGATGAATGAGCTATTATCTTAGGCCTTGCAGGCAAGTATGTCTTATTTAACTCTTAAAAACACATGCAGTCAAATAAACTCATCAGGATGGTTGCCTCACAGTTTGCAGAACAAGGTATCCTGCCCTGTGGATATTTCTGCCTAGAGAGACGGTACCCGCAGAACAGAGAAGGCCTCACCTTTACTTGGTCACATTCACGGATTCATTGAGGACAGACTGGAGTGTTGGAAGGTTCAGTGGTAGGAAAATGGGCAGGGCATGAGCTTCGAGGGGAGAGAATCCCGGCAGAGGAAGCACTGCCTGGAGAGTCAGGCTGGACTGCTGATGGGGGCAGGAGACATGGGTGTCTTCAGGAGGCAACTCTGAAACAAATCTGAAATGGGTACAGTTGGGAGTAGGAAGGGTCTGCGGATACAGGTGGCCCCTCTGTGGAAAGGAAGCTGAAGTTGTGGCTCCTTTGGCAAAGAGTGCTTCTTCCTTGAGATTCAGGCCAGAATCATGAGCTGCTGCTTCTTTTTGTTGTTAGTTGCCACTGAGTCAGCTCCAACGCATGGTGACCTTAAGTATACCAAAACAAAGTATTGTCCAGTCCTCGTATCGTTGGTATGTTTGAGTCTATTGTTGAGTCTACTGTGTCCGTCCATCTCATGGAAGGTTTCCCTTGTTTTCATTGACCCTCCGCTTTATGAAACATGATGTTCTTTTCTAGCGATTGGTCTTTCCTGATGACGTGTCCAAATCAAGCAAGTTGAAGTCTCGCCACCTTACTTCTGGTTGTATTTCTCCTTAGATTTATTCCTTCTTCTGGCAGTCCATGGTCTAGTCAATATTCTTTGCCAACACTGTAATCCAAAGGTATCCATTTTTCCTTGGTCTTCCTTTTTTATTGTCCAGCTTTTGCATGCATATAAGGTGATTGAAAAGACCATGGCTTGGATCAGGTGCACCTTAGTCCTCAAATTGACATCGTTACTTTTTCAAACATTAAGCTTTTTGCAGCAGCTTTGCCCAATGCAGTGTGTCATTTGATTTTTTTAACTGCTGCTTCCATGACAACATTGATTGTTGAACCAAGTAGAATGAAATTATTGACAAGTTCAGTTTCTTCTTCATTTATGATGATGTTGTTTTCTTTTTTATGAGCACCTATTTATACTCATGGAACCACTTTAATGAACTGATGGGGTTGGTCTTCATTTTACTTCTGAGGGAACTGAGGCACCAAAGGGGAATAAACAACTCTCCCGAAGGCACACAGTGGCCTCTAGCTTTTTCATCTGTCTCTTAAAAAGAATACATTTTTTCATCAGTATGTTTCAAAATATTGTGGTTTTCAATAAAAAGTGCATTGAGGTTCTTTGTATGAAAAGCACGTGTAGTTTATTTATCATTTGTTCACTCTGTGGAGTACCTGGTGTGGGCAAGGTATACGAGCTGGGAGACTTGCCTTCAGAAACATTACAATCTAGTGAGAATAGACAAATTATGCAGGTGTGTAGCTATGACATAAAACACCATGTGGTGGTGTATGCAGGTCTCAATGATCAGAAAGGGAGCCATCGTTCCAGATGAGGTGACCAGGCTGAGCTGCTCAGAAAAGGTGACCCTGGGGTTGGGCCTTGAAGACCAAGTGTAGGCACAAGCAGAGAGAGGTGAGTGTTTGTCCACTAAGGATGTGCGCAGTGAAGCCATGGGGATCCATGGGGAGCATGGGGCTTTTTCACCCATGACACGGTAGTCTTGGGGAAATGGAATAAGATCTGGGGCATTGACTTCTGGAATGCTGTACAGTAAAAGTCAAGTACAAGCCTACTCTCTTTCAAATGGAGCTATACAAGTAATGATGTGGGTTGAATGGTGTTCACAAAAAGATATGTTGAAGTCCTAACCCCTGTACCTGTGAATGTGACCCTGTTTGGAAATAAGGTCTTTGGAGATGTTATCAGTTAACATGAGATCATAGCAGAGTTGGGTGGGTCCTCATCTAATATGAGTAGTGTCCTTATAAAAGAGGAGAAGAGACACAGAGACACAGAAGGAAGACGGCCACATGAAGACAGAGGCAGAGTTGGAGTGATGCATCTACAAGCCAAGGATCGCCAAGGATCGCTGGCTGTCACCAGAAGCTAGGAGAGAGACAAGGAGCAGATTCTCCCTCAGAGCCCTCAGAAGGAATCAGCATGGCTGCCACCCTGCTTTTGGACTCCCAGTCTGCAGAACTATGAGAGAAAAAATTTGTGTTCTTGGAAGCCATCCCGTTTGTGGTACTTTGTTATGGCAGCCCCAGGAGGCCAATACAGATAATAAGTGCAATTGGATGATGAGCTCAAGGGAAGAGGAGTGGTCATGGGAGGCTGGGTGGGATACAAGAGGAGAGAGGAAGGTACAAGAGGGGGTGGAACACCTCAACAAAAGGCAGGTGGGGGCAGGAGGGAGGGGCAGCCCCAACGATTGCATTTTACTGCCTTCTAAGCCTAAGCCATTGAAAACCAAGATGCTAATTGGAATAAATATTAAATACTAATCCAGAAAAGATTTTGCTTGCTTTTTAGAATTTGGAAGGGCTGCTGTGGGATTATTTAGATGATTCAGTTCACTTGCTTAAAAACAAAACAAAACAAAAAAGTGTGTTTGAAGTTCATTTTCTCCTCCTAGGCACGCAGATGGACATTCAAAATCATCTGTTGATCCCAACTATTCACAGCGTTGTGATCATTCTTTAAAAATGCAGGTAGAGGGGCATCATAGTCCTTGAAACTCAAAGAGAGCCAGAGTGGGTTTACTGTGAAGACACAAAAGTGAAGTGGCAACTGTGTGTGGCCCTGTTAGTGTGGGGAGGGACTGGGGTTGTAGAATGTTCTAGAGGGAAGAGAAGTCATCCATTAACGGCCAGTTGCCTAAGGATGTCTCAGAAGAAAGGGGCCCGAAGCTTCAAGTCTCCAGTAATTTGTTATTTCTTTTCTTATTCTAAAATAATATTCATATTCATCTCTAATTTTGTATTTATAATGTTGTGATCTTTTTCTTAAAAAGAACAACAAGAAAGAACCTAAAAAAAACGCAGAATAAACAAACAAAAAAACCCCATTACTGTCAAGTTAGTTCTAACTCATAGCAACGCTATCGGACAGAGTAGAATTGCCCCATGGGGTTTCCAAGGCTGGAATCTTTACAGAGGCAGACGGCCACATCTTTCTCCTGTGAAGTGGCTGCTGTGTTCAAACTGCTGATCTTTTGGTTAGCAGCTGTCTTGGTCATCTAGTGTTGTTATAACTGAAATACCACCAGTGGATGACTTTAACAAACAGAAATTTATTCTCTCACAGTCTAGGAGTCTAGAAGTCCGAATTCAGGGTGCCAGCTCCTGGGGAAGGCTTTCTCTCTGTCAGCTCTGGAGGAAGGTCCTTGTCATCAATCTTCCCCTGGTGGAGGAGCTTCTCATCTCAGGGATCCTGGGTCCAAAAGATGTGCTCTGCTCCTGGCACTACTTTCTTGGTGGTATGAGGCACCCATGTCTCTCTGCTCACTTCTCTCTTTTATATCTCAAAAGAGATTGACTTAAGGTTGAGTCCTGCCTCATTAACATAACCTCCTCTAATCCTGCCTCATTAACATCATAGAGGTAGGGTTTACAACACACAGGAAAATTACATCAGATGACAAAACGGTGGACAATTACACAAGTTAACATATATTTCTGGGGGACACAATTCAATCCATGACAGCAGCCCCGTGCTTGAACACTGCATCATCAGAGCTCCTTATTTCTTAAAAAGAGGGCCCCCAAATAATATAAGGTTCAGTCCCACCCAACTTGGACCTGTCTTTGCTTAGAACTGCCGGTGGGGTTTAGGTAGTTGGCATCTCTTGAACTAGTTCCTTTTTGTCCACTAGTTTTAGCTTATATTTTCTCCTAAGTTTCACATTCTCTCAGGATTGCAGCTATGAAAGAGAGAGCCACAAAGAGTGAGCGTGAACAGCCTGTGCAGGAAGGGGAGAGGCAGGCAGGTTCCCGGAGTCTGGAGGAGGGTGAGTGTGGGCTGTCAGCGTCCTGAGTGTGCCTCAGGTGCAGCCACCACTTGTCTGTCGGTGGGCGCTTGCGTGCTGTTCAGTGGAGGCCTGTGTGCTGAACAGGTTTCAGTGGCGCTTCCAGACTAAAACAGACTAGGAAGAAATGCCTGGTGATCTACTGCTGAAAATCAGCCAATGAAACACTATGGATCGTAACAGTCCAATATTCATCTAATCGTGGAGAGGGCTCAGAACGGGACAGCATTTCGTTTCATTGTGCCTGGGGTCAGCATGAGTTGGAGGTCTTGATGGCACCTAACAGCAACAACATATGTACAGCAAAGGGGTCCCCCCACCCCCGCCTGCCCACAGTACCAGATTGAGCACATTTTACACAGCTGTGCTGCTTCTTTGGGAATGGTGGCCTGATCTCAAGTCTTACATTTCCTTTGTATCCCACAGCATCCGATCCAGGATTGTCAATGGAGACCTCGTCAACAGTGAGAGATCAATAGGTCCCCATGGGTTCAGATGCAGATAAATGCTTGTGAGTGTTGCTGACCTCATTCACATAACCTATGCAGAAGCCCCATGGTGACGTGGGTCCAGGTCTCCCAGGGAGGTTAATTGACTTGCCAGAGTTTGTGTAAATTTATTAAACAAATTGTAAACTCCACGCCAAAAAAATCAAAGAGCCCCAATACTTGGAAAAAGGCGCAGTCATGCCTGATGCTCCCCGGGCAGTACGGACTGGAAGTGTCTCCCCAGGCGGACACTTCTCCGGGTTCTACCTGGATCCAGGAGGCCAGCCGGGTGGCATTGTGCAGGATCGATTTCAGGTTGGAGCCACGTGTAGACTCACTAGGCCTGCCTCAAAATGTTGTTAGGTGCCATCCAGTAGACTCCAACTCATAGCAACCCATGTGACAGCAGAACTGCCCCATAGGGTTTTCTAGGCTGTAATCTTTATGGGAGTAGATTGCCAGGTCTTTTCTCCTGCGGAGCTGCTGGGTGGGCTCGAATCCAGCCAAGTGCTGAACTGTTGCACCACCAGATCTCCTTTTTCGCTTTAAAATAGAGAACAAAATAAGGAGATGAGCGTGTGTGCAGGCATATGTGTGTTGTGTGTGTGGGAGCAGAGGCGCAGCCAGCGGGAGGCAGAGGGTGGCACTTGCCCCCAGACGCAAGTCCAAGGTGGTGGTCAGAGGAGGCGGGGAATGATATTCTGAGGCGCCACAGATGTGACAGGCGGCCTGACTGAGGCCACCTGACAAGACCCGCAAGGCGTTTCTGCTGACGCACCGCCGCTAGCAACGTCGATTCATCTTGAAATTGGGGTAGGGGGTGCAACTTAGAGACTGTCCCTGGGCGCTCACTAACCTTGTATGCCTCTGTGCGTAAGGAGGGAAAGAATAGGGGTGGGGGGTTATAAGCTCCCCTCCCCTCCCCCAGTGACAATGACCTGTGACGACATTCGTCTTTCTCACCACGGCTGCGTCTCCTTGGCGCTGTCCGAGGGCTGGACGAGCGCAGACCAGGAAGGGTGGTGACTGAGATGTTTGCCTGCTCGCTCTGACAGCCTGCGTGTGACAGACATGACGGGTGGAAATTTGGCCATGTGAGAGCTAGGCGGACCCCGAAAAACGATTACTCAGGTGTGGGCCGTGCTCTGCGTGCCTCCTGGAAGACCGGGTCCGGCTGCAAGGGGAGGAAGGAGATTTCTCAAAATCAAGTAATAAGTTGGAGACATTGGGCCTGCTAAGGAGCCCGCGTGATCCCCGCGGCGCCTGCCAGCAGCCGCTGAGTTGCTGCTTCGCTCTTTGTGGGCCGTATCGGAGGCGCTCGCCTTGGCCGGGCTCCAGACATCCAAAAGTTAAACTGATACGTCCTGCCATGATGCTGCTGGCTAAGGGGAAACGTAAACGATGGGGCCTGCTTCATTTCTGCTTGTTCCCTTTTCTTACAAGAGTGTTTCCTTCACCGGCCAAACCTAGACAGTACGGTGTTCAACCTATCTTTCCCGTCTTTTCCCTCTGGGGGTGATTTACACCAACTTGCAATCTGTTTTGCAGTTCCAGCCCATTGGGCTCATCAGTTTATTCAAGTGACTTTTGAAATGGCCTCATTTTTCCGGACATGGGGAAAAGTGGCAACAGCGTAGCTGCAGGAAAACAGCTGGTGGCCCTTCCGGGAATGGTTATCTCCAGCCTTGCTGGTCCTGGCTGTGGCGGTGGGGGTCTGGGGTGGGTTGCTCTGGGTCCACTGGCAGGCCTCAGGGAGCGCCCCTGGGCTCTGCACCTCTACCCCCGGCCCCCACCCTCTGCTTTTTAAGGCCTCTGAGGTTCTAGGGAGCTGAAGAGCATGTGGCAAGAAGCCAGCCGATGATATTGGTGGTTTTATTTCTGCACCTGCCTTGGCTTTCTTCCCTTTGGTGGCAAAACAAATGCTTCCTTCCAGGGAAGGACGGTGAGAGGGGAGGAGACAGAAATGCTTGCGCATTGCCTGGGGGACATGGTGCTCTGGGATCAACCCGTCTGCCTGCTGGATTCCTCAGCCTGAGGGCTGCTGGAAGACGGGCAGGATGGGATCTCCCCAGCCAGCACCCCCAGCTGCCTTCAGGCTGAGGTGAGGGGCAGGCAGGATGTTCTGTCAGTGTGATGTGGCTCGAAGGGTGGATTGCAGCCCAGCAGTCCTGGGTGGAGACCCTGGCTCAGGCACTTACTCCTTGTGGGATCTTGATTGAGCCATCTGGAACCTCAGTGTCCTTGCCTGAAAAGCAGTGATAACACTGCATTATCTTAAGGAAGGGGGTCCCTGAGTAGTACAGACAGTCAACACGCTCAGCTGCCGTTGCAAAGGTTGCAGGTTTGAATCTGCCCGGAGCTGCCTCAGAAGAAAGGCCTGGTGACCTACTTTCGAAAAATCATACATTGAAAACCGTATGGAGCACAGTTCTACTCTGACACACATGGGGTCCCTGTGAGTTGGAATTGACTCGGTGGCAACAGGTTATCTTAAAGGTTGATAAAAGCACCGTGGCTATGCAAGCCTGTACTGCTGCTTGATACGAATTAGGTTCTTGACTGGTACTCCGCTTTCCTGAGCATCTAGTATAAGTCTTCTACAGCTATATGCTAGCAAATAACTGATGATGTTAAATGTCTGTGTCCAGGAGTGAAGACTGGCAAGTTTTCTGTTAAGTCAGCCCCTACTCCCTGAAAAGACTCTGATCTTCTTTTGGGAAGACTTAATATCAAAGATCAAAATGTCAAACCTAGTCTCCTGTTAGATGGTTGAGAGGCATCAGGCAAACATAAACACAAAATCCAAAGGACAGACCCCCCGCCCCCCATTTCCAAGTAAACAATAATTTTCTGTAATGAAAGCCTTTATGAACACTTTAAAAATGTATAGCTTAATGTTCATTTTGGTAAAACTTGGTGTCGTTTACTAATTTTAACTTACATTTAAAAACTTATCCAGATATTGGAGAAATCATTCAGCTTTTTTTCCCTTTATCCATATACTTAAACATTCTTTCTTTCATTCTGATTTATTGTTAGTAATTCTTTATGTTCTTAGCTTCTGACCAGTTCATATCTCACTAGCTTGGGGGTAGTGTTTGGGCTCAGAAAATATGACTTTGTTGATGTACTGAGAGATTTCCATTTCATTACTTGGGAAGAAATGGAGATTAAATCAGTTAGTTTGCTGCAAGTTGCAAAATGACATTACTCTCTGACCTGAAAACAGTAGATTCATAGACAGTTGCCATCTTTTGGCTGATCTTTTCTGCAATCTGCTGATCTCACGCTGCCTGGTTTTTATTAGTTTCCAGCAAAGAGCGAGTTGATGGTGTTGGTTGGTCTCGGCACCTGGCAGAATTTACTTGTTCAGTATGAGGACAGTAGCCGTTTCCCATATTTATTGTGTCATTCTGGATTAATCCTGAATAAGCGTTCACGATAATATAAACGTCACATAAAAACCCACCAACTGTTTCAACTTTGTTTATCAATAATTAGCATGCACCAAGGACTTAAAAAATGCATTAAATTTAAAGGCAAGAGACCTCAGGGATGAGCCAACTCGGTCGCCAACTACTTTTAGCAAAATTAGCTTTTCCTGGGTCACCTTGCAGCATTTCTTTTTAAAGACGGTCTGTGTCGTCAGTGTTCTGTTTTGCAGGCACACTTTGTGCAAATGGATTCAGATTAGTATTGCTATTAAGAAAAAATTGTAGGAAGGTCCCTTAGTATTTTATTCTTTAAACAAGATTACTACCTCTACTTTTAGATTTTAAAGTCCAGTGTGGGTATATATATGAATACATGTATGTATATGTGTGTGTGTGTGTACACATAAATAAAGCTAGTTGCTTTGGAGTCGATTTACATCAGAGTATAACTGTGCTCCTTAGGGTATTCAGTGACTGACTTTTTTGGAAGTAGGTTGCCAGGTCTTTCTTCTGAGGTGCCTCTGCGTAGACTTGAATCTCTAACCTTTTGGTTAGCAGTCAAGCACGTTAACTGTTTGCACCACCAGGGTCTCATATATATATATATATATAACCAACCCAACCCATTGCCGTCAAGTCGATTCTGACTTATAGAGAGCTTATAGGACAGCTGTCAACCACTGCGCCACCAGGGCTCTCTCTCTATGTATATACATATATATGTGTGTATATATACATATACGTGTATATATACATATATACACATACATACATATGTAGATATGTGTGTACACAAACACATACATACACTTAATTAAATAGGTTTTATTTTATTGAAAAAGTAACACATGCCCAAGGTAAAGCATTCAGCACATAAAGGGTATATACACAATGGACATAGTCTCCTGTCTACTGAGACTCGCAAGGCTCCCCCAAAGTCAACCACAGTTGACAATGTCACACTCTCCTCACAGAAAATTCTCTGCATCCTCACACACTTGAGTCCACGTTTCAATTTTATAGGTAATGGAAGCAGTCCATAAGCATGGTCCCGGCCTTGGTTTACTCATTTGACCAGATTTCACCAGCAGTCCTTGGGGCCCATCCCACCTCAGCATACGTGGGTCTGCTTCCCATTTTAAATGGCTCACAGAACCTCAACGTCTGAGTCTGATGTTTTTTAACCAGTGCCCTTCAGATCGGCAGCCGCGTGGTTTCCAGGCTTTGACAAGTACCTGCCATTTCCGTGTTGATTCGGATGCAGCTTCCCTCTCCTGACCACCTCCTTGTGCTTCTTGGGGGCAAGGGGCATTGGTGGTGGGTGGCTGACAGTCGCAGTCAGCATCAGATGAGAGTTCCTCTCTGCAGTGGTGGCACCACTCCCTCGACCTCCCCAGCTCTGCGTTGGTCCCTCTCACAGGGTGTTCCCTCTGGTCCCACAGGGTGGTCTGTAGAAGTGGCTGGACCTGGGATGGACCATCAAGAACTGGCCCAAATCCAGCGTCCTTGAGCCCTGGGCAGCACTGTCTGGTTTTACAGTCACGCTGGCAGCACTTCCCATTCTCCTTCTCCCTCGCCAACAGCTCTCAACTGGGCTGATTTTCCCCCAGGGGACGTGTGTTAAAGTCTAGAGACAGTTTTGATTGCCGCCATGATGGTGGTGCTACTGGCACCTAGCGGGTGGAGGTCAGGGATGCTGCTGAACATTCTACACTGCACGTGACAGCCCCACTGTGGAGAATCATCCGCTCCAGATGCCGGCAGTGCTCTAAACTTTCTCCTGAAGAGGTGGGAGGAGACCTACTTGCAGGTCAAGAGGACACCTTGGACCCAAACCAGTCCCCAGTGCATACTGGGTTTACATTGAGACCAGGTATGCCCAGGCTGGGGGCAGACCAGGCGGCTGTAAGGGTGGGAAAGACACTGAGCCAGCTTCCATGGATAGGAGGCTAAGGCCCTGAGCTGCTCCATGGGCCATGCCAACAACGGGCTGTGGGAACAGCGCCTGGATACTTGTAGTGAGGGGGCTATGTGCCATACAGCAGCCCTAGTGGCGAAGTGGTTGAGCACTTGGCTGCTAACCCAAAGGTTGGCGGTTCAAACCCAGCAGCCTCTCTGCAGGAGAGAAGACCTGGTGATGTGCTCCCATAAAGATTCTAGCCTGGGCAAACGTACAGGGCGGTTCTGCTCTGTCACCTCGGGTTGCTGTGAGTTGGAATCGACTCGATGGCACCCGACAACAACATGTGCCAGGAGGACGAAAGGACATCAGTCATTTTCAGGTGGTGCTTTCCCGTGCGGTCTGCTGTCTTCCCAAGAACCTGAGGAATACCAGGCCAAGTGGCGCTGCAATCCTGTTATTCTGGTCATGGTTTTGGCGCAGCCAGGGATGGTTGGGGGGTGTTTACGTGGGCAAAGGAAGACAAGAGCAGGCAGGGAAAGAGCTGGCAGTGACAAAGGGCAGGCCAGGCTGCGTTCTGCACCTTTCCCGAAGCACTTCAATTCCAGGGAAGGGAAACGGAATCTTCCCATGCCTGTTCTGGCAGGGCCGTGGGAAGCCTGAATGACAACTAAGGCCCAAGTGGCTGGAGCGAAGACAGGGAGGAGGCAGAGTCCCCAAATGCCTCCTCCTCTCCCCTGGCCTCTGAGACCCGCAGGATGCGGACTGGACACAGTAATTTGGCCCTTTCTGCTACTGAAGCAAAAAGCCATTCCTTCTTCCTCCCTTTCATTTTTCTTACCAGGGGTGATTTTGATGAGGTCTGAGGGGAGCCCCTGACCAGACTATTTAGAACACCCCTAAAGTGGCTGAGGTGCTGCTTATCGCTTGACTTCACGACCAGGCCACACTCATTGGTGCCTCTCCTGCCCCATTCATAACTCCATGGAAGCAGCTCTGCTTCTGCATAATTGACATCCACTGCAGAATGGGCCAGGCTGCACCTAGGATTTGGTGGGAAACGTGAAACCCTTCTGGAAAGACAGAACGGATTTTCAGAAATCCGCACCATTTGAGACTGCAGGATCTCGCAATTGCATTCAGACTATGTCACCAGCATGACCAGCAGGCCCCTTCCAGCTGCAGAAAGGGAGGGCCTGCCTCTCGGGCCGCCGTACCTGCTGGGAATTGCTCTGAGATGGAAAACGTATTAATTGTCCTTTGGGAGTGTTTTTGCCCTCTCTTAAATGAGTTCTGTTGGAAGAGGCATGTGATAGACTCTCCCCCGTGTAAGATAAATCTCCCGAGTTCAGGACTAATTACCCTCAGCGAGATGAGGGGGTAATACAATGGCATCCTGTAGTCCAGCAAGATCACGCAGATGCCCTCTGAGACGGGAGGGCCGGGAGGATGCCATCGGCCATGTGAGAAGCCGCAGCACAGTGATGGGGAGTTGTGGAAATCCAGCATGGGAGTGAGTAAGCAGCCACATTTCTTGGGCGATGTTCTGGTTACCACATATTTTGAATATTCAGACTAGTTGAATTTCACAACCTGCAGCACCAGGCTGTGCGTTTGGAATGAGGCAAACCCCATTTAACTGGTAGCCGCATAGCCAGCTAACCACGTGACCGTGGGGTTTAGTTTTTGTTCACAGGGGTGTTGTGAGAAATGATGTTAGCTTCTGTGCAGCCGGCCCCCGGCTCATGGTGACCCCATGCACAATGTAAGGAAACGCTGCCTGGTCCTGCACCATGCCCTGCATTGGCTGTGGATGGAACATTGTGATCCACTGGGTTTTCATTGGCTGACTTTTTGGACCTAGATCGCCAGGCCTTTCTTCCTAGTCCACCTCAGTCTGGAAGCTCTGCTGAAACCTGTTCAGCATAATAGCAACATACAAGTCTCCATGGACCGATGAGTGGTGGCTGCACATGAGGTGCATTGGCTGGGAATTGAACCCGGGTCTCCCACATGGAAGGAGAGAAGTCTGCCACTGAACCACCACTGCCATGTGTTTCAAGGAATAAATGAGATAAGGATCTCAATGGTGGGGGCTGAATTCCTGCCACCTCCGCCCTCTTCAGTTCTGTGAGTGGTAAGCTGCTCACGACCTGCCAGTGGCTTCCCATTTTACTTCCAGTACAAGCCTGAGGCCTCCAATGACCTGGAGACCCTCTACACCCACATTCCTCTGTCCTCCCCTTCCAGCCATCCCCGCCTCCCTCCATGGCCCCTCACTGTCCCCCAAGCCCACAGGCACCCCCTTCACGGGCTGCACCCCCTGCCGAGATGTGTACAGAGCTCACCTCTCATTCACTCGGGGTGTCTCCGGGAAGCTTTCTCTGGTCACACTTGCTAAAATGGTGATTTCCCACTCACCCACTCACCCCTCCAACCCCCATCATTTCTCCTTTCCTGCTTGTGGTAGACAGATGAATGCTCCTCCCCCTACAAAGGGGTCGATGTTCTAATCCCAGAAACCCAGACAGTCTGACTCCAGACATCCTAGTGACCTACAGATCTGGGGTTAGATCCAGATGGTCAGACTCTGCAGGTCTTAAAAAAAAAAAAGAAACCTGTTACTGTTGAGTAGATTCTGACTCAGCGACCCAATCGGACAGAGTAGAACTTCCCCATAGGGTTTCCAAGGCTGGAATCTTTACAGTGGAAGCCAGCTGCCACATCTTTCGCCACCAGAGTAGCTAGTGGGTTCGAATTGCCGACCTTTCAGTTAGCCAAGCGCTTAACCACTGCACCACCAGGACTCCTTATTATGATTATACGGTTCTAATTTTTGACCAAAGCATCCGAGTTTTTATTGCATCCGAGTTTTTAAGCATCTGAGTTTTTATTGCTGTCTCAAATGCTTTTTGGAAGTAGAAAGAATATAAATAAAGCAGACCTTCGAAACTGGTTCAATCTGCTGAGAATGTGCGTTTCTAACAAGTTCCCAGGTGATGTTAATGCTGCTGGTTAGGGACCGATTCTGAGAACCACCAGTAGAGCAGTGGTTCTCAAAATTTATTATATATAAGAGTCACCTGGGGATCTTGTCAAACTGTAGATTCTGATTCAGTATATCTGGGGTGGAAATGCAAATTCTCAGCAGGGGTTCTAACCGGAACAAACCAATTTGAAGCCCTGAAATAAAGTGATTTAACAAATCAGCTCTGTGTCACGTCTTCTGCGAATTATATCGTGACAGAAGGATGAAACTGTGGAAATAGTTGCTGATTTTTCCACTCTTATTTCTCTTGCTTTTTGTGAAACATTTTTCTCTTGTCTGACACGTTTAAATTTAAGAGAAATTATATTAAATGAATGAGAACCTGAGGGCTTCACCAACTGAGAAGACCGGAGCCATCCAGATCCATTTTCTGTTTATCTCTTTCTTTCAACTGTTATTCCCCTTGCTTTCGCCTCAGTTTTCTCATCTGTAAAATGGAGGCATGGAACTGAACAACCTTAAGTTTTCTTCTGGCTCCATCAGCTTGAAATCAACAGACCAACATTCCAGGTGCTTCTTCTCTCTGGGTGATTTACTTCAATAAGCTCCAGGCTACATCCCTTGCGTCCTGTTAGTCTTTCCCCTGGTTCAGCCAGTGGAATTCAGCCAGAATTGTGTTTAGAAAACACCCTCACAACACTTCCTGCTCAGAAGGGCCCTTTGCTACTGTGAGGTGGGTATTATTAATCCTCATTTTCTAAATGAGGAACTGAAGTTCGCCGGGTTTCCATAGCTTGTTCACGGCCACTTATTTAGCAATGAGGGAAGGAAAACCCTTTGTCTGATGCCTCTCGTGCCTAGTGAAGTTCTGAGGATCCAAGGTCCTGCAGAGGGACAGAGGGGTCCATCATGTAGGGGGCCAGCCACATCAGCGGAGGTAATGCTGCATTTAAACCAGAGATACTCTGCTTTCATCTGTTTTGCACGGTGAGGCTCCTTGGAAGATTGTCTGTGAAAGCTGCGTTCTGCTTTTCACAGCAGTTTGAAAACAACTGCACCACACATTGGTGGCTCCTCATTTTTATTTCTTTTGGAATTAAGTTAAAACTCACAGCCCCAGTGTTCAAACCCTCTTTCTCACTCTTCCAGGCTTCTCTCCAGTTGCTTCAAAGCAAAGCCTGCCTGCAGCGTGGCCAGCCCAACACCCTCCTTTCTGCTTCCATGCTTTCCCACACGTCCACGGCCACTAAGACATGCTTGTCTACTTGAGTCCTGTGCTCCATGGAGCCTGCCTTCACTTGTGCATCTGCCCCACAGAGCGCTTCACTTCCAGAGCTCCTCGAGCACGTCCGATTCCTAGTGGCCACGTCGGTGCATGGCAAGTAGTTGCCCTCCACATACTGCAGAGCCGGTCTGCGTATAAATCCAGACAGATAATGTGAAATAACATCAGAAAGCTGTAATCCTGACACATACGTAACATGGCTTTTAAACTTTTACTTTGAGATAATTGTAGATTCTCATGCAGTTGTAAGAAATAATGCAGAGAGATCCCATGTACCCTTTGCTCACTTTCCTCAAGGGTAACATCTTAGGTAACTATATCCCAACCGGAAATCAGTATTGATGCAATGCGTTGATACATCAACCTTACTTGGGTTTCACCAGTCCTACATGCACTCTCAGGGCTGTGTGTGTGTGTGTGTGTGTGTGTGTGTGTGGTTAGTTCTATAAAAGAGTACACAAGGGTCCTTGTGATGAGCTGTTTGGTATCATGACTGTAGTGGGTGGGGGGTGGGTCACACAAAGCTGCACCTGGGAAAATATCATATGTGTAATGTTTTTACAATTCTCCTAATTATGCTCTCCTCAAGATGTCTTGGGCTGTAGGATCCATTATAATTACTTAATAAATATTCATTATTTATTATCAGAGATACCAATAAATATGTCATTCCTTAGAGAAAAGAGCAATGACTCAGAAAATGTGAGACCCAATCTCAAAAGTAGTATCTCTTTGGAGAGTCACGTGGTAGAGCAGAAGTAACCTTGGACTTTGCAACAGAGGACTAGAGTTCAAGGACTGGTTTTGCTGCTTTCCAGCCAAGAGGATTCGCTTCATGTATCAGGACCTTGGCATCTCGATCCCTGTGGTCCCTTCCAATTTTAAAAACCGTATAATTCTAAGACCTGATAGCGTCCTTTAACATTGTAACTCCGCATTTCCCTCTGTACACATTTTGGTCCTGGTATTTGAGTCTATCAGCTCAGAGTTTGTTTAATTTCCAAGCTTTGAACCATGGAAGAAAAATAATCTTGTATTTGATTTCGTACCAACTCCAAGACCACTTGAAAGATCTCATTTGCATGAGATTCGAGAGCAGAGTTTTAGATTCAGGGAAACAGAGACATTTGGACACGTTTGCTGTGTGCGTGCCTGTGGCACAGTCTGGACGGCGGGACATGGTTCTAAGACATCCAGCCACTAAGCTTCTTTGCTGGACTCTTCCTTCTCCCCTTTCCAACCTTTAGCAGCGCAGCTCCATATCAGACGGGATGGGTGAGGTTGTGCTGCGGTAAGATATACCACCCAAGTCTCAGTGCTTATCACAAGGCAAGTCTGCCCCTCTCGCATGCAAAGCTTTCTGTGGCTGGAGAGCTTCGCAGGATTGCACGCATGACTGTCTGGATCGTCAGGCACTTTCATGTCCAGCTGTGCTTCCGTGACCTCTGCAGCAGCGAGAGACTGCTGCTGAGCAGGGAAGGGACTGGCAAGTCCACACTCTGGCTTTGGAAGGCCACACATCACTGTGAGCACACATCAGTGGCCACAAACCATGTCACGTGGCTATGCCTGATGTCAAGGGAGGGGGGCCAGACATGGGTGAGCTTCAGTACTGTCACGGAATCCCTGGGTAGCACAAATGGTCAATGTGCTCAGCTACTAACCGAAAGATTGGAGGTTCGAGTCCACCGAGGCAGTACTCGGAGGAAGCTTGGTGCTCTACTTCCAAACAATCAGCCATCGGTAACCCGACGGGGCACACTTCTACTCTCACGCTTATGGGGTTGCCGTGAGTTAGAGTTGACTCAAAGGCAAATTTTTTTTTAATCATTATTTTGCTTTGCGCCCTTTGGCTCTGAACTTGCCGTCCACCTCCAGAAGACCAGGCACCCTCAGCACTCAGCCTGTGTGGCTGACAGCACGAGCCAGGGGAGTCTTGATGCATCTGGAAGCTGTCAAAGTGGAGTCTGCCTGGCCTTTAGGCCTCTATGTGGCACTGAGTCCTAATGGAGCAGCAGAGGCTCCCTAACAGCACAGGTGTTCACTTTTTCTGCAAAGATATAGCTGCAAACCACCACCCTGTCTGTCAGTTTGTCACATGTGAGGGCTTTTGTGTTGCTGTGATGCTAGAAGCAGTGCCACAGGCATTTCAAATACCAGCGGGGTCACCCATGGTGGACAGCTTTCAGCAGAGCTTCTAGACTAAGACAGACTAGGAAGAAAGGCCTGGCAATCTACTTCTGATAATTAGCCAATGAAAACCCTGTGGATCACAACCCAACATTGTCTGACATAGTCTGGAAGATGAGAACATGGTGAAGGGCGGGGCAACATACCATCCTGTTGTCCATAAAGATGCCACGATTGGGAACCGATTCGATGACAGCTAACATTAGCTGTGAAGCCTCTCTCCCGTGTGTTCAACTCAGAGGCCCCTTCTCACGCACATGGAGCCTTAGAACAACTTTGAAAGGTTAGAACCAAAGCAGGGGGCCACATCCAAGTCCTGGGCTATCTAGGGCCTATGAGTCTAGAGAGAAATCGCACTGTTTGTTTCTTGGGCAAAACAGATTGGTGGGTTTTCATAGCCACCTTGTGCTAGTCTGTGAGTCCTGCCCTCTCAGGTGGGCAGTGCCAGTATGCAGGCGCCTTCCCACATTCAGATTCTCTTAACACGGCTTCTTATAACTTGTGCGCTCATATGTTACTGCCACAAAGCTAGGTGTTTGCTGATTTTGTCACACTCTGATAAGATTAAAAAAACCGTGATATGTGCTCTTGCTGGCTGAATTGCAGAAGTGATTTTTTGTACAGTTGAAATCTAAAACTAGTCAGATGCCTTGCCCAGTAGGACAGGACGCAATTTACCAATTCCCATTAATTTTGCTGACCAGTCAGAAGAGTGCTTTGGCCCCGATCCTTTTCTGTCGGCATCCAAAACTCACAGCTCACGAATTTCCCAGAATTAGAGAGATTTCACAGGGCAAAGTGGTCTTTGATGCTGAGCCTGGGGCCCCTCTATTGGGGGTGGGGGGGAGATTTCTCTGGTCAAGTAGGAAATGCAAAATCAGTCCTGCCTTACAACTTCTACTAGAAGACGCCATATTTAGGAGAAAATGAGACCTTTAAGGATTTGAACTTCTAAGTGAGGACCTGTGGACCTTCCAACTTTTCTGAGTCCAGAAACATCCCAGAGAAAGTTTCTTGTGTTTTTGAACTTTCAATATAGAAACCTTCACCAAAAATCCTTGTAGACGTATTTGTTTGTATTCTATGATTCAGAAACGTGAATTATGGACGTCGCCTGCTTTCCTCCCTTGCGTCTTCTAGTTCCTTCATTTCCCTGCATATTTTCCCTTTAAAATAAATCAATTTGGTAACCATGCCTTAGGCCAATGCGAAGCCTGATATAAGTGCAGTTTTCCTGAGAGGAAGCTTGAATCCCCATGGTTACCTGGCCAAAAGAATGGAGTCAAGAGGCCTCTGTGGAAGCTAGCTATATTGATTTTTACCTCTAAGAAAATTGGGAGAAGCAAATATTTACTAAAACACCGAGACTTTAAAATAATCTAGATTGGAAATGTTCTTTTTGTGCATGTGTGTGTGTGTGTGTGTGTGTGTTCCATGCTTCTTTTCACAGAAAGGAAGGCTGCAGTCTGCAGGCTGTGTTGAGAGAGGATGTTGATGTCAAAATGCCCTCCTACCAGATTTCAGTGGGATTCAGTCAGCTGCTGTCGCCAGGGCTAATGGGTGGCACCAAAGAGGTGCATTCAGATAGCTGACTTTTTATGAGGATCTCCCTGGATTCCAGACTGTGGGTGGGTCTCGTACCTCCGAGTGGGTTGGATCCAGGCTTCTGGTAAGTTAGGGCAACTCAGATTTGTTCAGGGCTGAGGAAGTGGCACTTCAGACATGAGCAGCTGAGGGAGGACTACATGGGTGCTGTGAGTCATTATTTTGATTTGTATATTTATATAAATATTGTATATTAAATATATAATACATATATATATATAGAGAGAGCATGTGTGAGGGAGCCCTGGTTGCACAATGGTCAAGCGTTTGACTGCTAACCGAATGGTTGGCAGTTCAAACTTACCTAGCGGCTCTGAGGGAGAAAGACTTGGTGATCTGCTTCAATAAAGATCACCTAGAAAACCCTATGGGGCAGTTCTACTCTGTCACGTGAGGTCACTGTGATTCGGAGTCGACTCGATGGCACCCAACGACATATACATATGTTGTTGTGTTTTACCGTTGAGCCAATTCTGACTCACATACATGTGTATTTCAGCGTGTCTCCTCAGGCGCCACTTCTCTGGGAGCTTGGTGTGACTCTGAAGAGCTGGTGTACCCGAGCTTGAGCTGTGGGAGGAAATGCCTGCTGTCACCACTGTTGGCTGCACCTTCACAATTTCTCCCTGTGGGCTTGTGGGTGGACATTTCTACCTTTAAAGTATAAATGGCAGAGGGATGGGCCCCTAAAGGACTGTGATCCCAGGAAGGGTGGAAATGGACACCCATGACATTCCCGGCGCTGTGGGCGCTTGGCACCAGATGAGGAGAGAAGGGAGGTTTCCTGGGGACCTGGGCCTCAGTGATCAGGGTGGTTTGCTCAGGCTGGAGCAGGGGCAGGAGTGGCCAGAAGGTGGCCAAGTGACCAAGCACACGTCAGGGAGATATCAGCCATTGAAAGCCCAGGGGAGGCTGCCTGCTTGTAAGTAAGCTTGTCCACAGAAGCATCCATCACATCAGGAAAAACAACCTGCTTCCTCGGGAAATGGCGGCTTGATGGAACCAAGTGGGAAGTCAGGGTGGAACTAGGAAATGGCTGGAATGATTACCAGGTCCAGAGCCCAGAGCTGTCCGTACTTGTTCTCTGATGCACGTCTTCCACCTTCTGCTTTTGATGAAGGCCTGATATGGGCTGGGTTGTGTCCCAAAAAAGAGATGTTGAAACCCTAACCCCAGTACCTGTGAATGTGACCTAGTTCGGAAACAGGGTGTTTGAAGATATAATCTTTTGAGTTAACAAGAGGTCATACCAGAGTAGGGCGGAGTCCCATGAAAGAGGAGGGGCACAGAGGCACACACACAGGTCGCATCTACAAGCCAAGGAACTCCAAGAAACACCTGGCTACTCGAAGCTGGAAGACACAAGGAAGGGTCCGTCCCCAGAGCCTTTGGAAAGAGCATGGCTCTGCCGACACCCTGAATTTGAACTCCTAGCCTCCAGAACTGAGAAAGAATACATTTCTGTTCTTATAAACCACCAGTTTGTGGTTGTGGGTTGTGGCAACCCTGGAAAGCTCAGACAAGTCTCTTCATGGAGAAAAGCCAGAGTCCCGGGCCATTGTCTTTGAGGAAAAGGCTCCTCCCAGCCCCTTGGAGGATGACCAGTGGAGACCTTGCGGGTACTCACAATCTCTGTACACATGTTTGTTTGTATTCTAAGATGTAGAAACATGGGTTAGGGATGTTGCTATTTCCTCCCTTGCATGCCCCAGTTCCTTCATTTCACTTCAGGTTTTCTCCTTAAAACAAATTAATGTGGTCATTATGCCTTACATCAGTGGTCACAGGCAACAAAAATAATCTTCAGCTAGAATTTTTGGGAGAGGGACAAGCTCGCTTGCTTGTTGTTGTTGTTAGGTGCCATCGAGTTGGTTCTGACTAATAGCGACCCTATGTACAACAGAACGAAACACTGCCTGGTCGTGGGCCACTCCCACAGTCGTTGTTATGCTTAAACCCATTGTTGCAGCCATTGTGTCAATCCATCTCATTGAGGGTCTTCCTCTTTTTTGCTGACTCTCTGTTCTACCAAGCCTGACATCATTCTCCAGGGACTGATCCCTTTTGATAGCATGTCCAGAGTATGTGAGATGAAGTCTAGGCATCCTTGCTTCTAAGGAGGATTCTGGCTGTACTTCTTCCAAGACAGATTTGTTCGTTCTTTTGGCAGTCCGTGGTATATTCAGTATTCTTCTCCAACACTACAATTCAAAGGCATCAATTCTTCTTCTGTCTTTATTCATTGTTCAGCTTTCACATGAATATCAGACTATTAAAAACACCATGACTTGGGTCAGGCGCACCTTAGTCTTCAAGGTGACATCTTTGCTTTTTAACACTTTAAAGAGGTCTTTTGCAGCAAATTTGCCCAATGAAATGGGTCTTTTGATTTCTTGACTGCTGCTCCTGTGGGAGTTGATTGTGGATCCAAGTAAAATGAAATCCTTGACAACTTCAGTCGATTCTCCGTTTATCATGATGTTGCTTATAGGTCCCTTTGTGAGGATTTTTGTTTTCTTTATGTTGAGGTGTAATCCATACTGAAGGCTGTGGTCTTTGATCTTTCAGCAAGCAAGGTTGTGTCATCTGCATAATTAAGGTTGTTAATGAGTCTTCCTTAAATCTTGATCCCGTGTTCTTCTTCATATAGTCCAGCTTCTCGGATTATTTGCTCAGCGTACAGATTGAATAGGTATGGTGAAAGAATACAACCCAGACACACACCTTTTCTGACTTTAAACCACACAGTATCCTGTTGTTCTGTTCGAACAACTGCCTCTTGATCTATGTACAGGTTCCTCACGAGCACAATTAAGTGTTCTGGAATTCCCATTCTTCGGGATGTTACCTATAACTTGTTATGATCCACACAGTCAAATGCCTTTGCATAGTCAACAAAACACAGGTAAAACTTCTTTCTGGTTTTCTCTGCTTTCAGCCAGGATCCATCTGACATCAGCAATGATATCCCTGGTTCCTCTGAGTCTGGCTTGAATTTCTGGCAGTTCCCTGTCAATATACTGCTGCAGCCACTTTTGAATGATCTTCAGCAAAATTTTACTTGCATATGATATTGTTTGATAATTTCTGCATCCGGTGGGATTGCCTTTCTTGGGAATAGGCATAAGTATAGATCTCTTCCAGTTGGTTGGCCAGATAGCTGTCTTCCAAATTTCTTGGCATAGAAGAGTGAGTACTTCCAGCACTGCATCTGTTTGTTGAAACATCTCAATTGGTATTCCGTTAATTCCTGGAGCCCTGTTTTTTGCCAATGCCTTCCATGCAGCTTGGATTTCTTCCTTCAGTACCATCAGTTCCTGCTCATGTACCTCCTGAAATGACTGAATGTTGACCAATTCTTTTTGGTACAGTGACTCTGTGTATTCCTTCCATCTTCTTTGGATGCTTCCTGAGTTGTTTAATATTTTCCCCACAGAATCCTTCATTATTGCAACTCGAAGCTTGAATTTTTTCTTCAGTTCTTTCAGCTTGAGAAATGCAGAGTATGTTCTTCCCTTTTGCCTTTCCATCTCCAGGTCTTTTCACATGCCATTATAATACTTTACTTTGTCTTCTCGAGCCTCCCTTTGAAATTTTCTATTCAACTCTTTTACTTCTAAGCTTGCTTAGACTCTGTGAAATTCCAGACTTTTGAAGGATTCTGCTAGTCTCTTTCAAGAATCATAACTTGCCTTTTGGGCCAAATTTCCTGCCATCTGGACCCATCGGATTCTAATTTTACTAGAACCTTGCCCTGTCCTTACAACCGGAGACCTCTCCCCATTTTGAGGCTCATTGTGGAGGTGACCACCTGAGCAGCATGGTGGGTATAAGAGTCCTCTGTGTGTCCTGGGGAATTATCACTGACTTTCTCCTCTTCTCCCAACCGCACTGCAAGCTCTTCGGTGGCAAGAGTTGTCTTCTTTTCAATCCCCAGTTCTTAGCTTCGTATCTAACACATAACTGATGCTCACTGATCATTTGTTAAATGGATTATGTGCTACAATAAGCCTTTCTTAACAAAGCATAAGCCTTTATCTGTGAGAGCTTCCTGCATTCACTATTTACCCAATTTACATCTTGGTCAGAAATAAGTGGATTTTACCATATATATGGAGTCCCTGAGTAGTGCAAATTGTTAAACGCTCCACTACTAGCCAAAAGGTTGGCAGTTTGAATCCACCCAGAGGCACCTCAGAAGACAGGCCTGGAGGTCTACTTCTGAAAAGTCACAGCCTTGAAAACAAAACCCTACAGAGCAGCTCTACTCTGTACACATGGGGTCTCATGAGTTGGAAATGACTCAACAGAAACTAAAAATAACAACAACTATTCATACAGCCTAAATCCATCACCCATCTGTCAGCCTATTGTACTGTGGTGGATTACGATACTGGAAGCTATGCCACAGGTATTTCAAGTACCAGCAAGGTCACACATGGTAGAAAGGTTTCAGCAGAGCTTCCAGACTAAGACAGAATAGGAAGAAATGCTTGGCTATCTACTTCCAAAAATTAGCCAATGAAAGTCTTATGGATCAGAACAGTATTGTCTGACTCACTTGCTTTGGACATGTCATCAGGAGGGATCAACCACTGAGGGAGAACATCACGTTTGTTGAAGTAGAGGGTCAATGAGGGCAAGGGACTCCCTCTGTGAGATGGGTTGGTACAACAGCCACAATGATGACATGCTGGTGATTATGAGGATGACGCAGGACTGGGCAATGTTTTCTTCTGTTGTACATAAGGGTGCCATGAATTGAAGCCAACTCAATGGCAGTGAACAATAACTACAACAGCTTAAACACCTACATTTTATGGTATTGTGTTTAATTTCATCGTAGAATGGTGGGGGAGTAAGCAAAACATTGGGACCTTGAATAAGTTGTTTTCTAGAATTTCAGTGTCCTTATCGGAAAACTGGGTATGCCAATGCTGATGTTCATGTCAAGAGTGCTGTCTCCAGATGCTCTCAGATCTTCCAGTGCCATCTCCTGCCCCACGTGTGGCTACTGGGCAGAGAGACCTTTGAGAACATGGAGTCTTCAGTGTGGCAAAGTGACAGTGCGCCAAGACGTGTGGTGTGTGTGTCTTCCTTGTTAGAGTTATATCTTCTGAGGGACCAAGGCCATGCTGCCTGGGGTCCCTGTGTCTTTAGAGTTTTCCGTTTTTGCTCACACTGCCCCCGCCCTAGGACTTAGACGGGAGCTCTCAGAGGTGGAGAAAAATGGGTTTCTGAGGTCCTGGGTTATACTCTGGACTGCCCCTTCCCTCCAGTGAAGGGTTGCTATACGGTCATGTCTAGGTGGTTTCTTGGTCTGGCAGCAGGCCAGGATCTCTCATGCCCCAGATGTGTCCCTGCATGTCTGCTTCTAGTGTGAGGGACACAGAGGAGGCTATTCGGGGGATTTCAAATAAACGCTGACACCTAGTGTCTTAAAGGAGCCCTAGTGGTGCAATGGTTAAGTGCTCAGCTGCTAACCTACAGATTGGCGGTTTGAACCCACTCAGTGGCTCTGAGGGAGAAAGACCTGGCAATCAGCTTTCATAAAGGTTAAAAAACAAGAAACCAAGCCTGTTGCCATCGAGTTGGTTCCGACTCACAGCAACCCTACAGGACAGAGGAGAACTGCCCCGTATGGTTTCCAAGGAGTAATTGGTGGATTTGAACTGCTGAACTTTTGGTTAGCAGCCAAGTTCTTAACCACTGCACCACCAGATTACAGCCTAGGAAACCCTATAGGACAGTTGTACGCTGTCACATGGGGATTGCCATGAGTCAGAATTGACTCAATAGCACCCAACAACAACAGTGGTATCTTAGATCCTCATATTGTGCATGTGATGGAGGGGAGGGAATGGGGTCACTTTTAGGGGAAGAAACTCGGGAGGGTGTTGTGCACACAGATGGGTGTTGAATTCAGTTCTGTTAAACATCTTTATTAATGATCTGGAGGTGGGGTGTAAACAGAACATTAATTAAATGCCTGAATAGTAAATTGGGAGGTGTTACAAAAGACGGACTCATCACTTTATCATTCACTCTGTGTACAGAGCTTGTGTAATTGAGTATGTCTGCTGATTAAAAGTGGAACATGTCTTTGTTGATAACAGTTTGCTCAATTTGTGGCTGGCATTTTGGTTGACTTTCTTCACATGTATATTCTTACATCTGAAGCCTTTTATTTATGTAAGTTTCAGAATGGTGAGTCATCCTATTTGTATATACAGAACTCAAGTAGAGAGAAAATATTTTTGAAAGAGTTAGGTGGTGCAAAGAGAGGCAAGGTCAGAGAACAGCATGAAGTAGGCGAGAAGCTAGTTTACTCAACTGATTGGAGACCAAAGTCTTCAATCCTGGCCCTGGATAGGGTCTGTTCCACTTGTGTTTAGACAGTCATACTTCTGGCAAGTGTCTCACAAATGTATGTCTTTGGAAGAGCTTGGTGAGAGTAAGCATATAGCTCAGCACACTCTTTGTTATGGTGTAAATTTGGAATCTGGAGACCTGGATTTTAATAATCATTCTGCGTCTTTCTGGTTATGTAGCTTTGATGAGGTCATTTAATCTCTCTGAGCTTTAGTTTCTTTATTTGTGGAAGGGGATAATACATATTTCTCACAGGCTTATGCTACGAGAATTAAATAGAGTGACAGTTTTGAAAGGAGCCTGGGTGGTAGAAGTGGTTCATGATCGACTGCAAACCAAAAGGTTGGCAGTTGGAACTCACCCAGTGGCTCTGCGGATGAAAAGACATGGCGATCTGCTCCCGTAAAGAAAATCCTGCGGAGCGCTTCCACTCTGCAACACATGGGGTCACCGAGAGTCTTCAATCGACTCGACAACACCTAACGACAACAGTTTTGAAAGAATTTTGTGAACTGTAAAACTGCAAAAGTTAGTCTGACATTGGAATAATTCTCAAAGAATAAGGACTACTATTGCTGTGATATAAAGCACTCCAAATTATTATCAGTGGGCTGGCCAAGAACATTTAGAAATATGGACAGGAAATTCAATTTGGAAAAATGCTAGTAAATACTTAGGGACAGTAGAAAATTGGCAGCGTTTAGAGCTGGCAAAATTAATCAAACTGTTTTTCAAATGCTTGGGTTCAGCAAACTAAAATCAGTTTGCCAAATACCTTTTCTTACAAATTTTAGATCCTTTGTTTGTTTCAGCTAAAACATGATCCATAAGCTTCTGATTCATTTACACTTAATTCACTAAAAGGCTAGTTGTTAGCAGCAAGCAGATGTTCCAGAAACCTCCTGGGCCCACTGCAAAGATGTTTCCCAGACTTCTTTCTGCAGAATCTTCCCTAGCCTGGCACACCCAAGAAATCTGGGTGTACCTACATATCACATAGACAAAATCCTGTGTAAAAAATTTAAAAAAAAATTTTGGTGAAAGTATCCATAGCCAAAGATACACCATTTCAATAACGTCTACATGTACAGCTCAGTGACATTGGTGACACTCTTCAAGTACCGCTACCATGCTTGCTGTCCTTTTCCATATTATTCCTTCACCATCCTCTTAAACTCACTGCCCCTAAGGTTCCACCCGACCTTTAAAACAGCACAATGCGCAAAGCAGACGTCCTTTACTAATTAAAATAAGCTAATTTCTGGTTCAAAGAAGACTTCAGGGGGCAGTTTCTGTTTAAGGTTTGAAGATGATCTCAGGACAATAGTTTTAGGGGGAGATCCTATTTTTTTAACGTCTCAGTAGTATGTTACATATACTATCATTCTCCGCATTTATTGAGAGGAATCACTATGCGTCTGTCAGTTTGTCATACACACACACACGCATATATACATATATATATATATATATATATATATATATATATATATATATATAGAGAGAGAGAGAGAGAGAGAGAGAGAGAGAGAGAGAGAGAGAGCGCCCTGGTGGCACAGTAGTTAAGAGCTCAGCTGCTAACCTAAGGGTTGGTGGTTTGAATCCACCAGCCGCTCCTTGGAAACCCTATGGGGCAGTTCTACTCTGTCCTGTATGGTTGCTATGTGTCGTGATCAACTCGACATCAATGGGTTTGGTTTTTGGTGTATATATACACACAGACACACACATATAAAATATAATATGTATAAAATATATACATACTGCATAGTATATATATGTACAAATGTATATACATATATATAAAATATATATATCCTATATAGTATATATGTACAAATGTTATACATATATATAAAATATGTTATATATTATTATATTATGTATTATATATTATTATTATTATTATGTTATATATTTTATATATATATATAGTAAAACAGCGAATGTTGGATATTCAGGGTGGAATTTGTTGCTGGATTCCTACAGCTCATCCTTCTCCCTCTTAAAGGTTCTGACTAATAGAATATAAACACGAAGAGTCGAGCAACTTACCAATCAAACCATGGACTCTATTAACGGTACCACTGGGTTGGAGAACGCAGCTCTGCTGGGGCCCACGTGGAGCTTCCTAGGACCTTGCCCTCAGTTGGAGGACGCCCAACTTGACTTGCCCAGCTGGTTGTACACTGCAAAAAGCCAAACCTGGTTAGTCCTCTGGATTCAGCACCTGGGTCTGCACAGCTGGGGTTGGGATGCTGGCAATTCTGATGACTCATTTCACTTCCCTTCGTCCCATGTGGAGGAGAGAGCAAAGGTGGAGCCAGGAGCCAGGAAATCTTACTCCAGTACACACCCTGCCTCCATGGAGAGAGGAGAAGGCTTCTGCACTCGGCCGTAATTCTTTAGGGAGCCCGAGAGACTCACACCAGCTTCCTGGGAGTCCATTTGGACATTTCTTCTTGCTGCTCTTTCCCCTTCTCCACATGAGGTTGGCTCAGGGCTAAGGAGGCTTTCCTCCAGGTCTGAGAAGGTGAGGCATCCCAGGATAGAAAGTTAGTCACTCGAAGGTTCTACCTTCTGACCTGTTTCGGGGAGAGTTGGTGGGAACTTACATCTGAGTGCTTCAACAAGAGGCGGGGAGGGCAGAGAAGGGCCTGGGAGGAGGAGAAAATGCGTCTGTATTTAGCATCTATAGGCTAGGCTCTGAGCCCAACCCTTGCCCTGTGTTGGTGCATTCAAAAAGAGTGGTATCACCCCCGCATTTACCTCAGAAAGCTCCCTCTGAGTCTTCACAATTTGAGAGTATACACTGGAATTGAACATAAGAGGATAACTTTGGTAATTGGGAATATTCAATCAATAAACCAGTTGCCCTCAAGTTGACTCCAGCTCGTGGCGACCTCCGGGTGTCAGAGTACAACTATGCGCCATAGGGTTTTCAATGGCTGATTTTTCAAAAGTAGATCACCAGGCCTTTCTTCCAAGGCACCTCTGGCTGGACTCAAACCTCCAATCTTTTGGTGAGCAGCCGAGCACGTTAATCCTTTGCACCACCAGGGCCTCCAATTCAATCAATAGGACTGCTATGGTTGCTATAAGGCTCATTTTCCTTTTCTAATTTTCTCCCCATCCCCATTAGAAAAGTGTTATAAATGCACAGTGGAAATTTTAGAAAATGCTGAAAAAATAAATAAATAATTAAAAGTTAGCCTGGAACCCACCTGCTGAGAGTTAGCATTAATGTTTTCTATATTTCCTTCCAGTCTGTCTTCTAGCTGTGTTTTTGTATTAGAGGAGCCCTGGTGGCGCAGTGGCTAAAGCACTTGGCTGCTAACTGAGAGGTTGGCAGTTCAAATCCACCAGCTGCTCCTTGGGGGAAACTTGTGGCAGTCAGCTTCTGTAAAGATTACAGCCTTGGAAACCCTATGGGGCAGTTCTACTCTGTCCTGTAGGGTGGCTGAGAGTTGGGACCAACTTGATGGCAATGGGTTTTGGTTATTTGTGTTATTGGAATGGCTTGCATTTACATAAAATTGTGGTGCAAAATACAGAGGTTGCCTAATGCGGAATTCATCAGGAGTCAAAAAGAGTCCCGTTCTCTCCTTCACATCCTTGGGAAGCAGAGGTTTGGCAAAGTGCAAACGGTCCAAACTCTGAGGCCAGAGCCAACTCCTGACACCACCCACCGCCACCTTTTCTCTTCTAGTCTCCATTGCTGGGGGTTGGATGGTGAGAAGCAACACAACGTGTAAACAATTTTATAGTTCGCAGTTTTCAACTTCGTGTGTCATGAACATTTTCCCATGCTTTTAACTATTTCTCAGAAATCTAATTTCTAATGGTACATACTGTTTTATTTCTTACTGTTGAACAATTAGGCTGTCCCGGGTGTCAGCATAGTCATTATGATAGAATAAATATCCTTATATAGGCTTTGTATGGGCCTCTGGTTTTTCATGAGGATAAATCGCTAAAACTGGAATTACTAGGTTCAATGGTAGGACACTTTTGAGCTTTTTTTTTGTTTCTCTCCCAAATACATATTGCTAACTTTTCATCAAACTGCGCTGCCGGTGAAGAATATTGAATATACTGGGATGCCAGAAGAACAAACAAATCAGTCTTAGAAGAAAAGATGGTGAGATTTCTACTGGCTTCTTTTGGACACATCATCAGGAAAGACCAATCATTAAAAAGGGCAACATGTGTGGTAAAGTACAGGGTTAGTGAAAACGAAGGAAATTCCCTGAGGCGGATAGACACAATAATGACAATAGACTCAAACGTGCCAACCATCGTGAAGACGGCGCAGGACTGGGGGACGTTTCGTTCTGTCGTACGTGAGGTCGCCATGAGTCCTAGCTGACCTGAGAGCAACTAACATCCACAAGAACAACTTCTCATCAACGATTTTATGCAGCCCTTACGGTTTGAGAGTGCTTGCTTCCCTGCGTTTTGATAGCACGGTGTATGGTTATTTTTAACACCCTTTTCTTTGCTTTTGATGACATTTACACTCTGTCACCAAGAAGCTGTGGTGGCAAGGGCAGCGTGATGGCCCTCAGGTAACAGTTGTCAAGATGCAGTCAGCCGAGGGACCCTGCCTGTACCAGCAGATCCCCCCACGCCCTTTAGGAGGCCAGTCTTCCTCCTGGGGGCCTGCGCAGCCCCACCTCACCCAAGCAGACTTGGCTTTCCCCTCGCCTGGCTCCACAGCCCACCTTTGGTCCCGTGGGTGCCCCCCACCCATTTCTGCACTTGATGCCAGGAGAAAGGCTGGGGGATGTCTCCAGGCCCGAGCTCACCCAGGTCTCAGGAGACGTGTTTTCTAGTCACATCTTTTGCTGTGACTGGTGTCCCTTCTGGGAGAGCTTGCTTCACCTGGGGATTATATTCAAAATGGAGTTTGAAGGAGCAGGAGAGAAGTCGAGTGCTTTTCCCATTCCCACAGGCGCCCCTCAGCACTGCCCCTCAGCACGCTCACTGGGCCCCCGCAGCTAGGGCTATGAGCGCATGCGCTCCTCTTCCTCCTCCCTGGAGCCCGGCTCACGGTGTCAGGCGGCATCTGGGGACCTGGAGCATCAGCATGGTCCCACACCCTCTGCCACAGAGCTGGTGAGAGGACAGCAATGGCAACATTCCCCTGAAAGCCTCTGCCAAGAGGAGAGCTCTTCCTTATTAATTGCAAATGCAGCATTCTTCCCAAAATAGAACAGCACCAACTTAACGAAACGCACTCCAACCCAATCATCATGCAGATGTGTTTCCACGGATCACGTGGAAAACGTGGATAGAGAATATATTTACACGTAATACGCACACCAACAGATTAACACATGCGACACAGTGACACCTGTGACGGATAATTCTCATTCCCTTCAGCCTGGGTTCACCGGCTTCGTTTGACAACGCGGTCCCCTGGGTAGAAGGCCACTGCCTTTGAGCAGGGTATGCGCACACAGGCACAGCGGATAGGTGGTTCCTCCTCCCCCGCCATCCCCCCATCTCCAAGTCCAGAATGCTCCTGTCCCAGCCTTCCCCCACGGCAGTCACAGAAATCGGCCACGTGTGGCCCCGAGGAGCTGGGCTCCTGCCCACTGATTGCAGACGCCCAACTGAGGCTGGGCAGACTCACCACGCCACCTGCCCTCCACCTCTTCCTCTGCTTCTGTCTCCATGGCTGGGGACTGCACGGTGAGAGGGGACGTAGCGGTCCTTCTCCCATCTTTATCTCTGGGTATCTGTGCCGGGAATGGGGGTCCCTGAGCGGCACAAATGGTGAATGGGCTTGGCTGCTAACTGAAAGGCTGGAGGTTGGAGTCCACCCAGAGGTGCCTCGGAAGAAAGGCCTGGTGATCTACTGCGGAGAAATCCACCACTGAAAACCCTATGGAGCACAGCTCTACTCTGATGCACGTAGGGTGGCCAGGAGTCGGAGTCCACTCAATGGCACCTGGTTTGGTTTGTTTTCTTAGCGCACAAAACAACACAATTTGCACATTTTCTGAACATGTGCTTTCCAAGGGTGTGAAGGAGAGGCTGGACTCTCACTTTTGTGACTCCAGATGAATTCTGCATTTTGCTTCCTCTGAATTTTAACTAAGGAGCCCTGGTGGCGACAAGGTTAAGTGCTCGGCTGCTAACCAAAAGGTTGGCCGGTCAAACCCACCAGCTGTTCTGTGGGAGAAATATGTGGCAGTCTGCTTCCGTAAAAGATTTACAGCCTTAGAAACCCTATGGGGCAGTTCTACTCTGGCCTATGGGGTCACTATGAGTCAAAATCAACTCAATGGCAAGGGGTTTGATTTTTGGTGTTTGGTATCTTAACTGTCCCATTTCATCTGCCCAATAGGGAAACATTTCCTAGGATCCCAAACCAGAAAAAGTGTTTAGGAGAATATTACTGAGGAAGACGTAAGTGAAGTGAAAATAGTTCTCTGGGTGTGCTGAGCTCCAGGGGCGCGTGGAGCCATTTGCTTAGCCCCAGCTGCGTCCTGGCATCTGCTCTGGCAGGTTCCCATCAGAGGACTCAGGGCTGGGATGGGGGCGCCATTTGCAGCCACTCATTGGGTTCCTGTTAGTCCACGCCAGGGTTCCCTTGGGCAAGCAAGAAATGATTGCCTGGAGGCCCTTGTAATTAGCTTGGAGCTCGTCATTCAGCAGACAGCACTTAAGATGGAGGAGTAGCCCTTCGTGGGCTTAATATTTTCTCACTAGTAGTGTGAAGGGGCTTTTCCAAGCACAGCTAGCTAGACGTGACTCCACTGCAACAGAAGACACATTAACCTTCAGAGCACTGTTGATTCAGTGCTTTCTTAAAAGCACTTGAAAGTTTGAGGCAGTGTCTCAAATAGTTAAACATAGAATTACCGTGTGATCCAGCAATTCCACTCCTGGGTAAACACCTTAAAGACTTGAAAGCAGGGACTCAAACAGATACTTGAACACCAGTATTCATTGCAGCTCCATTCACAATAGTCAAAAGGTGGAAACAAGAGCCCATCGACAGATGAATGGATTTACAAACTGGTATATACATGCAGTGGAATACAAAATCAGCCATAATGAGAAATGGAGTTCTGACTCATGCTACACTATGCGTGAAACTTGAAAACATTGTTGTTGAGTTGGTTTTGACACACGGCAGCCCTATAGGACAGAGTAGGACTGCTCCATAGGGTTTCCAAGGCTGGAATCTGTATGGAAGCAAACTGCCACATCTTCCTTCTGAGGAGCAGCTGGCGGGTTTGAACTGCCGATCTTTCAGTTAGCTGTCAAGCACTTAACCGTCCGTGCCATCAGTACTCTTTATTACACTAAGTAAAATAATCCAGACACAGAAGGGTAGGTGTTGTAAGACTTCACTTGTATGAGTGTCTAGGACAGGCAGATGTATGGAGACAGAAAGCAGATTACAGGTTAGCAGGGACTGGGGGGAAGGGGAAATGGGGGATTGTTATTTGATGGGTGCAGAGTTTCTGTTTTAGATGATGAGAATGTTTTGGAAATAGATGGTGCTTGATGGTTGCACAACTTGGTCAATGTAACTAATGCATTGAATTGTTAACTTAAAAATTGTTAAAATGGTAACTTTTATGTTATATAAGTTTCTTCACTCACACACACACACACACACACACACACACACACACACACACACACACACACACACACACACACACACACACACACACACACACACACACACACACACACACACACACACACACACACACACACACACACACACACACACACAAGGTAGTATAAACACCTAGAATTTAACCTGGTCTAAACCAGTGTGGTAGTGGTAAGGATGCCCCAGCCTGATTCTGGGCTCCCTGGACCTTAGGGACCTGGTGGTGGGTGGCACAGCATGATTCAGGGATGTCCCTCACCGAGCTGGCTCACCTGCATCCTCCCTAAGGAGGACCTGGCTCCCACAGCCTCTCTGGGAGGTGGGCCTGGGTGCCCAGTTTTGTGGGTCCCACCCTGCCCTCCCACACCCCAGTGTGAGCTGATTGAGTGAGGGTGGACTCCTGACTGTGGACACCTCAGCCATGGACAAGCCCGTAACACCTCGTGTTGGGGGCCAGGCTTTGGAGAATGGCTGGGAGCCATGGGGTCTCCTTGCATGAATTTGGAAACTGAGCCTGAGCCAGTTGGCTGAGGATGGGAGGTAAAAATTCAAGAAATGGACTCTGAGTTGGGGCCATCGCTAGATGCTGCAAGTTCTGAAGACATGGGTTGTGTGAGAGAAGAGAACGGGACCAACGTGTGGAGAGAGACAGAGTCTGCCTCTGAGAGATCCCGGGGCCCAGGAGACCTGGGGGAGCATGCCCCTGCTCCTGGGAGCTTGCAGGCACCGGTTCCAGACCCTTCCCTGTCCTTGAAGAGACTTGAGCCCCTCTCCTGCAACCAGAGGGGCCCGGAGCAGGCACAGTAGGCCCTGCCTCCACCCTGCCGGGGAAGCTCTAGCTGAGGCTGTGATCACACTGGGTCCACAGACATGTGCTTAATCGGCTGTTCCAGGGCCCCACATTGTATGCCTAGATGTGGGTGGAGGAGCGAAGCCCCAGAAGCCCCAGGTTTCATTTGCATTGGTTATGTTCTGGAATCAAGGGATTAGTGTAGTTTGCCAAAGGCTCCAGAATAATTCTCCTTCTATCCATTTTTTCTAAAATGTAGTCTTTCAGCCAAACAGTGTGGTACTCACACCATGTTTGCTAAAAAGGTTAGGGAAAATGTCACCCAACCAACAGCTTGGAAAGGAGCTCTGAGCAGTTGGTGGAAGTTCAGCGGGTATTTTCCAAAGAATCTAGAGCAAACAGAGAGGGTCTCCTGGCGTGTACTGGGGGCGCTGCGGCTTACTCCCCGAGGCTCTGTGATTAGGGCTCATGCTGGCGCCCCTGTGCCTCTGTCCGCCCTCCCCCTACCTGGCTTAAAACGAGCCTCTCCACTGCCGCCCCACCTGGCTGCCCTGCTCTCCCAGCGTGATTTTTCTCCCGTCTCACCTTGCTTCTGAAACCTCATGGTGGATTTCAAACACAAAAACAGCCAGTGGAAATCTCTATTAGGAATTTCATGAAGAAACTAAATTCTGTGTTGCTTTACAAATATAAAGTATTCTGGTGCTAGAGTAACAGTAATAGCCAGATGTCTTTAGGCAACTCTTTTATTAATAAAGGAGAATGAATTTGACTATTTAAATTGAGCATTGACTATACAGTGTTAACTACACTGGGTGCTTAGTGCATTCCTATTTCAAAGAGTTCAACAGCAATGTCAATCTGACGCTACCCAAATTATGCATACACATCCATAAACAGCTTCCAAATGAATAGAATATGCATTAATAAGGCGTTTGTGGTCTTGGCTATAGGCAGTGTTTAAATAAGTACATGACCTCAGCAGTGCTGGACACGAGATACATCATTTAAACGTGGAATGACTACACAGGGCATCTTGTAAATGGGCTAAGCTGTCCACCTAGTTTTCAAAGGGGATGCTGCAATATAGTGTGGTTGACCTTTGCCAGTGGACACTCCAGGACCTTGAACTTAAACTTTGGAAAGTGTCTCTTTATAGCTGGACACAAAACAAATGTCTTCTTGGTAGAGTGGGCCTTTATATGACCCTTTATCAGTCCCTGGGTGGTGTAAATGGTTAACATGATTGGCTGCTAACTGAAACGTTGGAGGTTTGCGTTCACCCAGAGGTGCCTTGGAAGAAAGGCCTGGTGATCTACTTCCAAAAAATCAGCCACTGAAAGCCCTCTGGAGCACTGTTCTACTCTGACACACATAGGGTTGCCATGAGTTGGAGCTGACTCAATGACAACCGTTTTTTTTTTGTTTTGTTTTTTTTTAAATTAGGTGGCCTGGTCTTCTTTGGATGCACGGCTGCCTAGGTAATGAGCACGGCCGCCTAGGTAATGATCATGGCCAGGCTTTGTGAGCCATGAGCCATGGTTCTGAGGACTTACTGGATGACCTACGTGTAGAACTATGCAGGGACTGTCAACAGCCATAGGGACGACCTGCTAGATCAGTCCCACTTATCTCAAGCATTTGTTAGGCAAGAATGTTGTCTTTTCTGATTAAACAGCTCACGGCCTGCAGGTGATGGAAGTAAAGAAGCCACTGCCAGCGGCTCTGTCTCATGCCAGCTCAGGGTGTTTGGCCGAGAGGAAGACTCCGTGATGGAAAGACCCAGGCTTGGGTCTTAGCTCTGTTGTCCAGCAGATGTAAGACCATGGTCCACACATTTAATGTCTTTGAGTCTCAGTGTTGTCGTTTATAAAATGCAGGTAAAATAGACAATAACGTTAGTGTGAAGATCTCATTGTTTAATGTATATAGGCCTCCAGCTCAGTGCTTGGCACATAGATGGTTTTCAATACATGATCATTGTTACCATCATCGACCATTTGATTTAGGTTTATTTCTATTTTGCTTTTTTTTCTATTTCCTGTTTCCTGAGATTCTAAGATCCAGACACCCTCCCCACAGATGAGTGTCTGCCTAGCATAGTGGGAAGATAGCTGAAGTTCCTGGGTGGTGCAAACGGTTAATGTGCTCAGCTGCTGACTGAAAGATTGGAGGCCTGAGTTCACCCAGAGGCACCTCGGAAGAAAGGGCTGGCGATTGACTTCCAAAAAACCAGCCACTGAAAACCCCATGGAGCAGTTCTATTCTGCACACATGGGGTTGAAATCGGTCAAACTGACTCAAAGGCAACTGGTTTGAGAATGAGGAGCTCGGGGTTCTAGCTCCTGTATTTGTTGTCATTTGAAATTCCCTGTACATGGGTGCAGACTAGATCATTGCCCTGACCTCTTCTTGTCCTTGAGTCTATGTGAGGCCAGAAGGGTATTCATATTACAGTTAGAAAATTGCTTCTCCGTTGACTGAAAATTTATTTAGTGTAGGCTAACAAATTGAAGATTAATAAACTGAGCCTTACCCACCTTGGCCCACAGTGTTAAGAACATTCTAGAACATCCCACATGGGAACCTCCAGAGACCTATGCCACTGTTTGCTCAGGGTGTTGTTCCCTGGACACTTGATGGATATAACCCCAAAAAACCCCGCTGCTATCGAGTCGATTCCAACTCACAGTGACCCCATAGGGTTTCTGAGGCTGTAAATCTTTATGGAAGAAGACTGCCACATCTTTCTCCCTCAGAGCGGCTGGTGGGTTTGAACCACCGACCTTTCGGTTAGCAGCTGAGAATTTAACCACTGTACCACCAGGGCTCTCTCTACATATATATGTACACACACACACATACACACACATATACGGAAAGAGAGACTGAGATTTATTTTAAGGAATTGGCTCACACGGTTGTGGGTACTAGAAAGTCCAAAATGCATAGGCCAGGCAGCAGGCTGTGAACTCAGGCAAGTTGTCTATTTACAGTTTTGAGGCAGAATTCTTTCTTCTCCAGGACCCCTCAGTGTTGGCTCTTTAAGGCCTTCAACTAACTGGATGAGGTCCACCTACATTATGGAGGATGCTGTTGTTGAGTGCCATCAAGTGGACTCCAACCCATAGTGACCCCATGTGATAGGGTAGAACTGCCTCATAGGGTTTTCTAGGGTGTAAGCTTTGTGGAAGCAGATCTCCAGGTCTTTCTGCCACAGAGCCATTGGGTAGGTTTGAACTGCCAAACTTTTGGTTAGCAGCCAAACGCTTGACTGTTGCACCACCAAGGCTTCTTTTATGAGGGATAATCTCCTTTACATAGAGTCAACAGATTTTAAGTGTTACTTGTATCTACAAAATACCTTCTTAGCAACATCTAGACTAGCGTTTGAGCAAACCCCTGGGCACCGACACCTAGCCAAGCTGACACATAGAGTTCACCTTCACGTGGGCCAGGAAGAAACGCAAGGACAAGAGCTAATGGAGCAAAGGAGGAAGGGGATGTGAGTGTGGGGTTGTTACTGCTGACTGTCCTGGTCCTGCTTTCTCCACTCCCACTCCTGGAGTGCATGTGGAGTGGAGAATGGGACCAACATCTCCTGATGTCGCCACTGGGAGACCAGCTGTCTGTGCCCGAAGCGCCGAGTGAGAGCAAGGCCTCCTCTGAGTTTGGCTCACTGGGAGGACACTGGGGGTCATCAGGAGTGCTGGACACATCTCACCCAGCACCAACAAATGCAGCACCCATGCTAGATGTGGTGGGAAGTGGGGGCAGAGTGGCACGAGGATGCCAGCCACAGTGGAAACAAGTTCTTGCCAGGATGTTCTATAGAATGGGAGGCAGGGCCAGAAACACTAGCCACTGTGAGCTGTACAAATGCACTGACTCCGCAGCAGGTCTCCCCAAGGAGGGCCGGAGGGAGAGGAGGGCACGGTGTCTCCTGCACACAGACTGAGCTTGTCTATGGATCTGTCCCCCGTCCCTCTCCAGACTTGGAAAGAGTTCTGTGTGGAGGTCAGGAAGTCCTGCACTAGCAGGGGAGGGAGAGAGCAAGAGCAATGCTGTTATTTCTCTTCCAAGTGATCCTCTTTGTTGAACCCTTCTGTGAATGGCCTTGAAGCACTTGGATTATATGACAGTTATTTGTTATTAATATCCAGGTCTTGACATTCTTTCTCCTTTTCAGATCTCTGGATCTATTTGTGTTCTTGTTGATGGACAATGCCTGCATTCCTGATTCCTTGCCGACATCTCAGTGGCTTCTCCTTCCCTCTCAGGACAGGAAAGTGATTGTGGTGGCTGATTGCCATGGTCATTACAGAGCCCCTATGTTCCCAGAGAGATCTCCTAGCAAGTTGTTAGCAAGGAGGTGGGACGACGTTATGAGGTTCATGTTCTTCTCTGTCTTCAAAGCACTTGCAGTCTAGTTGGGAAAATACACGTGCATAAAGGAATTAATATTCCCTTTGAAATTTGGAGACAACAGGCCCAGTGGAGGAGGCAGCCTTCCAATTGTTCAGTTACATTGATGGGGTTTGTCCTTCCGAGAGGAGTATGTTGCTCTCCACTGTGGAATTTCCGGAGTAAGGGGAGAAACGGTGCACTTTGAGTTGCCCTGTGTGCAGAAAGCACAGTCTCCCCTGAATTCTAGCAGAGCTGCAGTGAGGTTTGAACATTTTACCTTTTTGTAATATTGTCGTTTGTCTGTTTCAAGGCAAGCCTGATTGTTAGCTGCGTGTGAATGCACGTGTACAGTGTGTTTCCAATAACCACACTAATCTCTTTATAGTTCTCTTTTTTCTCCTTGGGTGCGTACCCAATACTCAGGTTCTTGCAGAGCAGTCTCGGACCAGCCACTTAGGAACGTACCCGCTCCCAACACACTTATGTCTCTTATGGAAGGATGTTAATTTGCCTAGTGACTCCTCATCCGCCTCTTTGCTCCTCTGGGTTCTTCAGGCGATGTTAATCAGCAGTCTCTCATTATACCTGTCTCAGCATCCCAACGGCAGAGGGGACATTCTGTGGTAATGACAGTTCTGCAAACTGGCTTCCATCACCTTCGAGCTATCAAGCCATCCATTTGGTTTCTGTTAAATCAGGACTTCTTATTACATAATTTTCTAATATCCTGATTCCCCTGTCCACCTCCTTTGCTGAGATGTCACTTCTAGTCATCGAAGCTGGGTGTTCTTTGAGCTTGATCTTTTGGATAATAAAAACAAACAAACCAACAAAAAACAGTTGCCGTTGAGTCAATCCTAACTCGTAGAGAACCCGTGTGTGTCGGAGTAGAACCATGCTCCACAGAGTTTTCAGTGGCTGATTTTTCAGCAGTAGATCATCAGGCCTTTCTTCTGAGGTGCCTCCGGGTGGATTTGAACTTCCAACCTTTTGGTTAGCAGTCAAGCATGTCAACCATTTGCACCACCTAAGGACTCTTTGGATAAAAAAGAAAAGAAAAATCACCAACCCCATTGCTGTGAAGTCCATTCTGACTCATGGCAACCCCATGTTATGTAATAGAACTGAGACCCATAGGGTTTTCTTGGCTGCAATCTTTATAGGAGCAGATCACCAGACCTTTCTTCCATGGTACCATTAGGTGGGTTTGAACTGCCAGCCTTTTGGGTAGTAGTCCAGAGCAAGCTGTCTGCACCACCCAGGGACCTTGGATGATAAATAGGGGGAGGGAACTGGAAGCATGATTTCTCCAGTGAAGATGCCTATACCACTTTCACCCCTGTGCTTTGCAGTGTGCGGGTAGGGCACTGAGCAGAGAGAAGAGGAGCATGCGAAGCTGGAACACCCATCATGCCTTTTTCTTATGGGCTAACTTCACTCCATCCTGCACAGTCTGGGCTGCCAATCCCAGGCCTGGCTGGGCACATGTTGCTAAGAAACAGTGGGTTGGTTTCCTCGGGAAATCAATCATTTTCTTATTGTTGTCTGAGTTTTTCCCCCTTTTAATATATATTGCACATATGAAAACATTTCAAAGAACTGACTGCTGATTTATCCCCTGTCTACAAACTCCAAGCACGGCCCACATCAGTCCGCTCAGCTTCCCACTAGCTCTTCCTCTTTGCTACAGTCTCAGCCTCCATTCCCCTCCAAGCCCTGATGGCCAAAAATGGAAAAGACAAAAATCGAATTCCTCACAGTAGCCACATGACAATATTTATATGTCTAAATATTTCAATTTCATCTGCAAATAAGCGTGAGGTGTGTGTAAGTGCATTGGGCAGGCACCCACCTGGACAGCCCCCCTGCCTCCAGATGACCTTCCTTGCAACGAGGAAGGATTTTCTATCCTTGAGTTTCCATTAATTTAACTCAAAATGAAAGTTCACCCTATCTCTCTTCTGCTGGTGACATTTTCCACTTCACACGTTGTCATTTAACATTTAACACACAACCTCATTTAACATGTGGCTGTGGCCACCTCAGAGGGAAACCACACACCCTAAACAGCAGCCATTCTCTTTCTGTCTCTCTGCTCCTCCTTCCCCCTTCCATCCTTCAGCTTTTCTCTAGGCCAGCAATCCTAGTGTGGGGAGCAGGAGGGCCAACTGTGAAGTTTGGTGGTTCAAACCCACCTATCAGCTCCTTGGGAGAATGACCTGGTGATCTACTTCTGTAAATTACAGCCAAGAAAACCCTATGGGGCATTTCTACTCTGTCACCTGGGGTTGCCTTGAGTCAGAATCGACTTGGTAGCACCCAATAGCAACAACAATTACTTATTATTGGCCTTTTTTACCTGCCGAGGTCTACCTGAAAGACAAAGAAACTCCTCAAGGCCTTTCTCTCCCTTGGACTCTGACTAGACAGAGAACTTAGATCCAAGGTGTACCTCCAAATACTGCTTTTACAGTTAAGATAAAAATTCATCAAGGCAAATGAATTAAAAGGGCCCCCTTCCTTCTATTTCCCTGAAAAATCACGACTTTGTCACTTGGTTTGCTGCCTTCCTATCCACACGGATTCCTGTCATCCTCTGGGCTGCCTTCAACTTGATGGTTGATCATCAACGTTTCAATGCTTGATGACCTGGCTTTTTGGTTCTTTGACCTTCATATCCCTACTAGCCTCCTCCTCCACTTCATCATAATCACCCCTCAATTGATGATCCATTGTCAAGATCACTAATATACATGCTCCTCTCTCTGACGGCATTCCCTCATCCTTCCTGCCTTCTTGATCACCTGCTCCCACCAAAACCATCTCTGCTACACCAGGACCTCCAGTTTATTCATTCATTAACTCTTTTCTTATTCATTACCCCATCTCTTTTCTTCCCTCCATATCCAACTTAGATTCTTTGGTCCATCAAATTTTTTAAGATATCTCTTACCAAATGAACTGCATGTCTCTCTGCAATTTTGCCTGTCAAAATCCCAACCCTGGATCAACTCAACAATACCTTTTTCTGTGCCTAAGTCTCTCAGGGTGGTAGAGAAAATCACACACAAGTGTAGATAGGAATCCTGATAAATCCAAGCACACTAGCCTTGAATAGAAGCTCCACCCTTCCCAGCAGTTCTACTACATTTCTCAGACCAACAAGGTCTCCTACACTCCTTATGACCATTTCAAAATGTACTCACTCTTCCAGAAACTCTAAAGCCTCAATGATATCCTCCTTCTCAGAGGAGAACGCAGATTCTTCCCAGGGAAAATGGAAGTCTTTAAACTAGAATGCATCAACTTCCTGCTACCAATCCAGTACCCCTAAATATGTCGTTCATGCCTTCTAGCCTCATTCCCTTCTATTGCAGTTAGAGGAGGTGTTCTTTCCATCAGATGTTTACATGTCTATCTGCATTCTGGATGGCATCTCCTCCCACCTCTGAGAAATATTTAAGCACTGATTATCCTTTCTAGCTCTAAACTCCCCCATTTTCTAGATCATTCCTGCCAACATTTAAATATGCTCAAGCTTCTACCATCTTTATAAAAGAAATAAATCTCTGTTCTCACATGCTTTAGTTACCATCTTATCTCTTTTCTGCTCCACAACCAGATAGATTCCTTGAGAGAAGTTTATGTAACGAGTAGCTCAATTTTTAATTTCTTACTTACTCCTCAATGCATTCAGCTTTGAATTCTACGAATACAATGTCATATCAACAAAACAGTTCTTGCAGAGGCCACTATATATTTGCATACTACGATAATGAAAGGAGCCCTGGTGTTGCAACGGTTAACCAAAAGCTCAGTGGTTCGAACCCATCCAGTGGCTCAGGGGGAGAAAGACCCGATGATTTGCTCCATAAAGATAACAACCTATAAAACCCTATGGGGCAGTTCTGCTCTTTCACATGGGTCACTATGAGTCAGAATCTACTCAATGGCACATAACAGCTACAACAATATGTATCATGATCATATTTTAGTCCCATTTTACACTTTCAGCAGAACTTAACATGACTGATCTCTTCCTTATTCTTTCTTCCCCTTGACTTCCTTGACACCAGGCCCTTCTACTCTCCCCGCTTCCTCTGGCTTCTCCTTTTCACTCATCTTGCCTGGCTTCTCCTCTTCTACCAGGCTTTTGTATTTTGTGTCCTCACAGTTTTCTCTTAGGTCTCCCTTTACTTCTCACTCTACTTTTGCTGGATGATCTCATCCACATTCATGCCTGCTGCCATCTACAAAACCCAAAAACCAAACTCAATGCTGTCAAGTCGATTTGGACTCAGGGTGACCCTATAGAACAGAGTAGAACTGCCCCACAGGGCTTCCAAGGCTGTAAATATTTATGGAAGCAGACTGCCACATCTTTCTCCTGAGGAGCAGCTGGTGGGTTTAAACTGCCAAACTTTTGGTTAGCAGCTGAGCATTTTAACCACTGAGCTGCCATCTATAAGCATCAACCATAGTCCAATGACCCTAGAACTCATATTACTAGATCTGTCTACGTCTTGGAATTCCAGATGCATGTCATCTAATAAAAAAACGGATACATCCCTGGAAGTGCTCACTCCTCTATGCCAAGGAAGTTGGAAGACAGCTACCTGGCCAAAAGGATCCATATCTGTGCTCATTCCAAAGAAAGGTGAACCAATAGAATGCAGAAATTGTCAACCAATATCATACGCAGGTAAAATTTTGCTGAAGATCATTCAAAAACAGTTGCAGCAATACATCAACAGGGAACTACCAGAAATTCAAGCCAGATTCAGAAGAGGACATGGAACCAGGGATATCATTGCTGATGTCATATGGATCTTGGCTGAAAGCAGAGAATATCAGAAAGAAGTTTACCTGTGTTTCATTGACTATGGGAAAGCATTCGACGGGGTGGATCATAACAAATTATGGGAATTCCAGAACACTTAATTGTGCTCAGGTGGAACCTCTACATAGCTCAAGAGGCAGTCATTCGAATAGAACAAGGGGGTTTAAAATCAGGAAAGGTGTGTGTCAGAGTCGTTTCTTTTCACCATATGTATTTAATCTGTATGCTGAGCAAATAATCCAAGAAGCTGGACTTTATGAAGAAGAATGGGGCATCAGGATTGGAGGAAGACTCATTAACACCCTGTGATATGCAGATGACTCAACCTTGCTTAGTGTAAGTGGAGAGGACTTTAAGCACTTACTGATGAAGATCTAAGACTACAGCCTTTGGTTTGGATAGTACAGCCTCAACATAAAAAAAAAAACCCAAAATCCTCACAACTGGACCAGTAAACAACATCATGATAAATGGAGAGAATATTGAAATTGTCAAGGATTTCATTTTACTTGGATCTGCAATCAACACCATGGAAGCAGCAGTTAAGAAATCAAATGATACATTGCATTGGGCAGATCTGCTGCAAAAGACGTCTTTAAAGTGTTAAATACCAAAGACATCACTTTGAGGACTAAGGTGCACCTGACCCAAGCCATGGTATTTTCAATTGCCTCATAGGCATGTGAAAACTGAACAATGAATAAGGAAGACTGGAGACATATTGATGCCTTTGAATTATGGTGTTGGCAAAGAATATGGAATATACTGTGGACTACTGGAAGAATAAACAAATCTGTCTTGGAAGAAGTACAGCCAGAATGCTCCTTAGACTCAAGGATGGCGAGACTTCTTCTCATGTGCTTTGGACATGTTATCAGGAAGGACAAGTCCCTCAATAAGGACATCATGCTTGGTAAAGTAGAGGATGAGTGAAAGAGAAGAAGACCCTCAATGAGATGGATCGACAATGTGCCTGCCATGATGGGCTCAAGCATAGCAATGATTGTGTGGATGGTGGAAGACCCAGCAGTGTTTCGTTCTGTTGTACATAGGGTCGCTATAAGTAGGAACCAACTTGATGACACCTAAGAACAACAGTTGACTGGTTAACAACCTGTGATATGCAGATGACACAATCTTGCTTGCTGGAAGTGAAGAGGACTTGAAGCACCTACTGGTGAAGATCAAAGACGACAGCCTTCAGTATGGATTACACCTCAACATAAAGAAAACAAAAATCCTCACAACTGAACCAATAAGCAACATCATGATAAATGGAGAAAAGACTGAAGTTGTCAAGGATTTCATTTTACTTGGATCCACAATCAACACCCATGGAAGCAGCAGTCAGGAAATAAAAAGAAGCACTGCATTGGGCAAATCTGCTGCAAAAGACCTCTTTAAAGTGTTGAAAAGCAAAGACGTCACCTTGAAGACTAAGGTGCACCTGACCCAAGCCATGGTGTTTTTAATTGTCTTGTATGCATACGAAAACTGAATGATGAATAAAGACAGAAGAAGAATCGATGCCTTTGAATTGTGGTGTTGGCTAAGAATATTGAATATCCATGGACTGCCAAAAGAATGAACAAATCTATCTTGGAAGAAGTACAACCAATGCTCCTTAGAAGGAAGGATGGCAAGACTGTGTCTTACATACTTTGGACATGTTGTCAGGAGGGATCAGTCCCTGGAAAAGGACATCATGCTTGGTAAAGTAGAAGGTCAGTGAAAAAGAGGAAGACCCTCAATGAGATGGATTGACACAGTAGCTACAACAATGGGCTCAAGCATAACGATTGTGAGCATGGCGCAGGACTGGGCAGTGTTTTGTTCTGTGGTGCATAGGGTCGCTACGAGTCAGAACTGACTTGATGGCACCTAACAACAACAACAACAACAGCATCATCTAATTTCTCACTTGACATTTCCACTTGCATTTCTTAAGGGCATTTCATCATGTTTGAAACTGAACCTGTGATGTTGCCCTCAAAGTTGTTCCTTCACCTGAATTTCCTCCCTCAGCAAAAGGCACCGTGGTATGGTCACCAGAAATCTCAGAATCATGTCTTTCTCTTCCTGCTTTCATGGCCCGAGTTCTGAGGATTTCAACTCCTAAACACATTGAATTCCTTTCACATATGTCCATTTTTATCCATTCCTACCCATCTTCATTACCACCACATTTTTCCGGCTTGTAGTGTAGCCTTCCTACTCACTCCTCCCATTCACCCTTTTATTTTGTATGCTACAGGCATAGCGGTCTATTTAAAACACAAGTTTTGGATTATCTTAATCCAGTCTCTGAAACGCTGTAAGGGCTTCCCTATGCTCTTAAAGACCGTTTCCCACCTCGTGGCCTCCAAGGCCCTGAGTGACATGGCCCTCCTGGCCCTCTGCAAGCCCAGTTCACACTGCTTTCCCTCTAGTCCTCTGTGGCCCAGCCTCACTCCCCCTCTTAAGACCCTCAAAGGATCCTTTGCCCAGTGAATTCTGCACGTGCTATTCCGATTGGTGGCAGCAAGAGGTGGCTGGAGTCAACCTCCAGCATCTACTTCAGCCTCCTCAACTCACCCCAAATTAACATCATATCTCTTTTAGAACATGGTGTTTGCTAGGCAAATGCAGCTCAAAGAGAAGTCCCATTGTTAGTTACTGCTGAGTCAATTCCTACTCATGGTGACCCCATGTGTATAGAGAAGAACTGCTCCATAGGGTCTTCAAGGCTGTGACCATTTAGAAGCAGATTGCCAAACCTTTCTTCTGAGGCACCTCTGGGTGGGTTTGAACCACTAACCTTTCAATGTAGTAGTCAAGTGCTTAAGCATTTACACCACCCAGGGACTCCTGAAGTCCCAGTAACCACCATTAATTTTTTTATTTATTCATTCCACAGATATGAATTAAGGCATTCCTAAGTATTAGACATTGCTTTAGACTTTTGGGACACAATATTTATGTATAAGATAGACATTTCTACTTTCCTGGAGCTTATATATTAGTAGAGAAACAAAATAAGCAACTAAATGAAAGTATGTGATCTAACTGTAGCTGGTGTTAAGTATTAGGGGAAAAAAGACAGTGTGAAGAGATAGAGAGTGATGGCAAAGAGTGGCTGTGTGAGAGCTGGTGGTCGGGGAAGGCCTCTTTGAGGAGACAACATTGGAGTGGAGATATGAATGGTAAGAACAAAGCAGCCATTCAGGACCTGGGGGAAGAGCATTACAGGAAGAGAGTACAGCAAGAGGCAAGGTTCTGAGGAGGGAGGGTTGTTGAGGGACAACAGGTATCCCAGTGTGGCTGGAGCGTAGCAAGTAAGGAAGGAAATGAGTAAGCAGGGAATTAATTTGGGAAGGTAGTCATGGGTAATGCTCTATATGATCCTGTAGGCCATGTTAAGCATTATGGGAAGCCATTGGAGAGATGATGATAGAGAAGCGATACATTCCAATATACATTTAAATGGGATCATTTGCCTCTCAAAGGAGGATAGAATGTAGGAAGTCACAGTGAAGCAGGTTAGAAATACAGAGACCAAAGCAATACTTGAGGTGAAGGAAGATGTGTTGTGAGCTAGGATGGAAAAATGGAGGTGGGGAGAAATGGCAGACTCAGGATACATTTATATATGTTGTTGTTGTTGTTAGGTGCCGTCAAGTCAGTTCTGACTCATAAAGACCTTATGCACCACAGAACGAAACACTGCCCAGTCCTGCGCCATGTTCACAATCTTTGTATGCTTGAGCCCATTGTTGCAGCCACTGTGTCAATCCATCTCATTGGCGGTCCTCCTCTTTCTCACTGACTCTCTACCAAGCGTGATGTCCTTCTCCAGGGGCTGATCCCTCCTGACAACATGTCCAAAGTATGTTAGATGTAGTCTTGCAATCCTTACTTCTAAGGAGCACTCTGGCTGTACTTGTTCCAAGACAGATTTATTCGTTCTTTTGGCAGTCCATGGTATATTTAATATTCTTTGCCAACACCTCAATTCTTCTTTATTCCTTCTTATTCATTGTCCAGCTTTCACATGCACATGATGTGATTGAAAACACCATGGCTTGGGTCAGGTGCACCTTAGTCTTCAAAGTGACATCTTTGCTTTTCAGCACTTTAAGGAGGTCTTTTGCAGCAGATTTGCTCAATGCAATGCCTCTTTTTATTTCCTGACTGCTACTTCCATGGGTGTTGATTGTGGATCCAAGTAAAATGAAATCCTTGACAACTTCAGTCTTTTCTCCATTTATCATGACATTGCTTATTGGTCCACTTGTCAGGATTTTTGTTTTTGTTTTTTTTTTTTTTTTTTAATGTTGAGGCTGTACTGTCCAAACTGAAGGCAGTGGTCTTTGATCTTCATCAGTAAGTGCTTAAAGTCCTCTTCACTTTCAGCAAGCAAGTCGTGTCATCTGCATATCGCAGGTTGTTAATGAGTCTTCCACCAATCCTGATGCCCCTTTCTTCTTCATATAGTCCAGCTTCTTGGATTATTTGCTCAGCCTCCAGATTTAATAGTGTCATGGATTGAGTCGTGTCCCCCATAAATATCTGTCAGCTTGGCTGGGTCATGACTCCCCGGGTAGTATGATTGTGTACAATTCTGATGTGATTTGCTTATGTGTTGTAAACTCTATCACTATGATGAGGTTATATGTGATCTCCTTATGTGTTGTAAATTCTATCACTATGATGAGGTTATATGTGATCTCCTTATGTGTTGTAAATTCTATCACTGTGATGAGGTTATACTGATGAGGTTTACAAGATTAGATAGTGTCTTAATGCAATCTCTTTTGAGATATAAAAGACAGAAGTGAGCAGAGACACATGGGAAACTCATACCACCCAGAAAGCAGTGGCGGGAGCAGAGCTCGTCCTTTGGACCTGAGGTTCCTGTGCAGAGAAGCTCCCAGACCAAGAGATGACTGATGCATCACAAGGACCTTCCTCCAGAGCTGACAGAGAGAGAAAGCCTTCTCCTAGAACTGATGCCCTGGATTCAGACTTGTAGCCTACTGGATTGTGAGAGAATAAACTTCTCTTTGTTAAAGCCATCCACTTACGGTATTTCTGTTAGAGCAGCACTAGATGACTAAGACAAATAGGTATGATAAAGGATGCAACCCTGATGCATACCTTACTTGACTTTCAACCATGCAGTATCCCCTTGTTCTATCTGAACAACTGCCTCTTGATCTGTGTACTGATATATACATTTATCTCTCTCTCTCTCTCTAATTTATTTTATTTTTGTTGTTGTTGTTGACAATATACACCAATTCAACATTTCTACAAATACAATTTTGTGACATTGATTACATTCTTCAAGTTGTGCAACCATTCTCACCCTCCTTTTCCCAGTTGTTTCTCCCCCATTAACGTAAACTCACTGCCCCCTAAGTTTCCTATCTAATCTTTTGAGTTGTTGTTATCAATTTGATCCCATATAGATAGATCTTGAAAGAGCTTAATGCTCAAGGCAGACATTCTTTACCAGTTAAGCCAAACTATTGTTTTGCTTTGAGAAGACTTCAGGGGACATTTTTGGTTTAAGGTTTAAAGATTATCTTGGGATACATTTTGATGGTAGGAAAAAGTCCCTGGGTTGTGAAAATCATTTGTACTCGACTAATAACTTAAAGGTTGGCAGTGTGAACCCACCCAGTGGTACTGTGGAAGGAGGGCCTAGCAATCTGCTTCCATAAAAATTCCAGCTGAGAAAACCGTATGGAGTGAAGTTCTACTCTATCACATGGAGTTGCCATGAGTTGGAATCAACTTGATGGCAATGGGTTTGGTTTGTTTTTTTCTGTATGTGGAGGGTGAGGGAAAGAGATGGGTCTGGGATAGTGGTTTTATTTTCTGGAATGGGGAAGACTAGGGAAAGGGTAGGTTTGGGTGGGAGGTGGAGCTGAAATCAAGAGTTTAGCTTTGGACAAATTAACTTTGAGATGTCTATTAGACATTCAAGTAGTGATATTGAATAGGCAGTTCAGAGTGCTGTCAGTACTGGGGGCTTAACTTGAGAGTCACCAGTGTAATCTGAGTCATGGAAAGAGGACACTTACAAGGAGTGTCTGTCAGACAGCGTAAGTTATGCTGAAGTAACAAACAACCCCAAAATCTCAGTGGCATAAGATAACAAAGGTTTATTTCTTGCTTAAGCTATATGCCCATTGAGAGTTAACAAGAGTCCTCTTCTGCCTTGTTTGTGTAATTAGTCTCCAGGCTGAGGAATGAGACTGGAGGGTTTTCCATTTGTAGTGACAGAGGGTGAGAGGACAGTGTGGTGAGAATGCACTGGCTCCTTAGATGTCTTCCTAGAAGAGACATATATTCATGTTTTATTGGCCGAAGAAAGTCATGTGGCTCGGGGGGGCAGAGAACTGTGACCCTTCCTTCGTAAGGGGCACTAAGTGTTGGAGACCAGTGATGAGGTCTGCCACAGAGTTAGACTGTAGACAGAAAAGAGAAGAGGGCAGAGGACTGAGCTCTAGAGAATGCCACCCTCTGAAGGTGTGAAGAGTAGGATGATCCGGGAGAAGGTGGAGGCCAGGAAGGCAGGAGGAAAGCCAGGGAGGTGACAGTAAGGAAGCTGGTAGAAAGGTGCTTCAAGTACGAAGGGTGATCAGCTCATCCAGCGATGCTGAGGTGGGGAGAAGAGTGAGCACTGGGAAACGTTTGGAGTAAGCTGAGGAAAGAATGTGGGGCTAGGAAGTGGGGACAGTTCTCTTCAACTTTGCTACAAAATGGAGCTGGATGGGGAGTGGGATCCAGGCGCGCTTTGCCACCACCCCTAGTCCTCTTCTACATAAAACATCTGGGACTGGCCCTGTGTTTTTTTTTCCCCCTAAGTTGCTTACTTCTCTTTTCTTTACCTAGTAACTCTTAATCATCCTACCTTTATATCTCGTGGACACCTGGTGGCACAGTGGCTAAAGAGCTCAGATGCTGACCCAAAGGTCGGTGGTTGGAAACCACCAGCCACTCCACGGGAGAAAGACATGACAGTCTGCTTCTGTAGATTTCAGCCCTGGAAACCCTATGGGACAGTTCTACTGTCCTATAGGGTCGCTGTGAATTGGAATTGACTTGACAGCAGTGGGTTTGGTTTTTGTTTGGTTTTAGATCTCGGTTAAGATGTTGGTTCTTCAGATAACACTTCACTGACCTTCCAAGTTAATTGTTTACTATAGTTTACCAAAGTTTTCTCTGATGGCACTTACCAGTTTGTAATCATTTACTTCTGTCTTACTTTGATCAGTGTCTCCTTATTTGCCTGTGACTCAATGACTGCAGGACCCTCAGGTGTTTTGCTCAGTGCTGTATCCTGCAGATTCCACAGAGTGACTGGCACAGGTTAAATATGAATAAATATTTGTCAAATAAATGATTGATTGAAAGAAAAAAAAACTCAACATGCTCCCTGGTAAACATTTACTTTGTTTTTTGCATACTTCCAAAGGTAGATGCTCAGTGAGTGATGATGTAAATGTAAAATAAGTACATTTAAGGAAGAGATCAGGGCCCATGATAATGAGCCCAAAATAGAAAATGTCTCTGGTAAACTTCTCCAGATTATAAAATGCTAATTACCCTATTATTTAATATCCTTCTATTGAACCATAAGCCAGTGTCTTAGCCCTTTATATTTTTGAAGGATAATATAATATAAATTTTCCTCTTTTCAAACATGTTCTATAAATACACATTAAAATACTTTAATTGCAGGAAAGGTAGATTTTTGAGGCTATGTTCATGGTTAGTTTTCTTGTGATGATAATTGGACTGAGGCATTTGGAATCAGACCCACATTCCTTATGTAGAGCAGTCAGGTGTTAACGTGGTCAGCTGGACAACTAGCCACACTAAGAGTCACAATGCACATGTGAGCATGACTGACCTGGGGAGGGGAGGGGGCTAAGTCCTTGACTGAAACTCCCTCCAGAGATTGCGATGCACTGGCCCAGCACCAAGGCTAGCTGGGGAGGGCAGCTCTACTCCATGAGGCCTGCCAGGCAAAGCCTTTTAATTACCTGTGTTCAGGCCAGAAAGACCACACGTAGAATTCTGACCTGGAGCTGGACTCCCCACCTTGCCAATGCAAGGCCACATCTACCACTCGCTTCCATCTCTGACCACACTCCCTCCCTTACTCACTGCTACTGTTCACCCCACACCCGTCCCTTCCCTGTCCTTTGGATCTACCAAGTCCTTCCTCATCTCAGGGACTTGGAACCTGCTGGGCCTTCCAGCTGGGTGCATTTCTCCCAGCTCTTTAAAAGGCCTCAATTCTTCGGGTCACAACTGAGATGCCACCTCAGATGGCAGGACTTCTTTGACCAACTTAGTTAAAGTTGCAGCCTTCCAGTTATTCTTTATTATTTATGGCATCGGTGGTTAAAATTTCCCTTATCACCTTTCACAATTAGTAAACAGATTATGTCTTTGCTTGCTTCTTAGACATCTGTATCTCCTACCACTCCCCACCTGCCAGTTTGTGGTACTGTGTTGGCTTGTCTGTTACTATGTTGCTGGAAAGTATGCCACTGGTATTCCAAATACCAGCAGGATCACCCATGGTGGACAGGTTTCAGCGGAGCTTCCAGACTAAGATAGACTAGGAAGAAAAGCCTAGCCCTCTACTTCCAAAAATTTGCCAAGGAAAACCCTATGGATCACAGCAGAATATTGTTCAATATAGTGTTGGAAGATGAGTCCCCTAGGTTGGAAGGCACTCAAAATACACAGTGGCTGCAACAATGAAGTTGGGCATACCAACTATTGTGAAGATGGCGCAGGACTAGGCAGTGTTTTGTTCTGTTGTACATAGGGCTGCACTGAGTTGCAGTGGACTTGATGGCTGCTAACAACAACAACAACAACAAGAGTTTAGGATTCAAAACTCTCCCAGTGTGGAGAGAAATGAAACTGTGACTTCCCCTTCTGGTGCTTAGGGGTATGTTGGATGTTCCTGAACCCACAAGATAAACATGATTTTTTTCTGACAGTGGTTATTTCATGGAAATAGAAATTTCAATTTGCTGGTCATTCATTAGAGACAAGAAAATGTTTGCAAACCAGCTATGCTAGGGCCCTTCATGGTTCAGTCTTTGCTTGGTCAACAAAACATGTTGAAATGAAGTCTAGAAAAGCAAAGAAGAGTAGATCATAATATTTTTTCATTCACTGGAGGAAACAGCAAAATGGAATGCACGTTCTTATTTCGCCCTAAAGGCAAAAAAATCATCTTTCTTCATCTCTTGGGTCATAAATGGTATGAGCTAAGCTGCTAATCAGAAGGTTGGCAGTTCAGACCCACCCAGTAGTGCCATAGAAGAAAGGCCTGGCAATCTGCTTTTGTAAATATTACAGCCAATAAGACACTATGGAGCTCAGTTCTACTCTGTAGCACATGGGGTCACCATGAGTTTGAATCAGCTTGATGGTAACAGGTTTGGTTTTTTTCCCGTCATCTCTTGCTGCTGTTGACATTTTCCATACGGCAGCAGCACGTCTCCCAGTGTACACTTTTTTCCACTCCATGCTGGCTTCCACTGGTGTGTGTCTCAGTATTTGACCTGTGGATCCCAGCCACTGCCCACTTGCCATAGCTTTTCTCTAGGACAGTGGAGTGCTTTGTTCTGCTCTTCGAGTTCACAGATGAGCCTAATGGGAGACTTTATAGATTCCTTAGTCAGCAGCCTTTCTCAGCTTTCAGGGCTTTCTTTCCCTGCACTCTTTCAGTGGTAAGCCCTAACCATGACTCAAAAATCCTTTTGTCTCTGGTCCATGTCTTGGCATGTCCTGGGTGTTTCTCAACTTTATAGCAGGAATCAAGCTGCTCAAGTAGCTTCAGACTGGCTCGATTACAAGCGTCACAGCAGCTGCCAAGCTCTCAAAGGCTCTGGAGTATCGACCAATCAAGGCGCTGAACTAACCCAAGCATGCTTGTCCTCATTGTCCCGCTGCCTTCCAGACAGACAAATTCGTTCGGAAAATGGGTATCTGTATAAGTTGAGGTAAAGAAGAATGATGGGTTTGTAGGTTTGTGAGGCAAAGTTTAGAATTCCCTCTGAAGTGAAGTTACACCTGGTACTGTGCATGAATCTTTGAGTCCCAAACAGTGGATTCTCTTTCAGATCGTAAACCTTGGCTCTCTGTGGTCTAAACCATGTTTGTGATAGACATTTCTCATTTCCAGCAATAGTCCCAGCTCCCTTCCTCTTTCTTGAAACAGGAAGACTATTCATCAGCCCCTTTTGCAGTTGGGTGGAGGCAGGATAAGTTCTTAAGAATCAGTATATGACGCCCACGATTTCTTCCCCAGGCTTGGCTAACCCTCAAGCCTTGTGTTACGAAGGATGTGCCGCAAGACTGAAGGAACCTGGGATCCAGTGCCACCTCACGTAGGACAATGGTCCTCCATCAGAATTCATTCAATTTTGCAAATCCTTCAGACTTTGTGTGAGTGAAAAATAAATTTTTGTTTTGTGAGGACACTGAAAATTTCAGTGCTGTTTGCAAGCATAACCTAAGGTATGGTGATTGAGACAATGTCCTCCCAACCTCTGCATATTTTTGCTGAGAATTGACATGCCTTTCTCGTTTACATCATTTCCCCTTGATCAGGTGTAGTGTCATGGATTGAAAACAGAGTGCAACTAAGAACCTCAACTGGGCTGTAGAACATCAAGCCTGGAAAATAACCTGGGAGAACTGGGCAACATGGCACTATAGGCAGAAGCACCATGCTTATCCCCAGCAAAGATATGAAAAACTAAGCCAAACAGAGAAAATGACAATCCTGAAACCTTGTGCATCAAACGAAGAGATAAAGAACTCAGCCAAGCACCGAATGGACTAAGAAACTGATAAAGAACAGAGAGCAAGGAGAGATACATGCAGAGGTCCCCTATCAGCTAACATAGCACAGATCCATCATCTTGGATTCCTATCAGAGATCAGCGAACAGCGGGTATGAGAAAGCAGCTTAACAAAGCTTCCAGCAGGAGACAAAACAACTGGTAACCAGCGATATATGGTTTCCCATGCCCCACCCTTTTTCACCCCCACTCGGCCTCCTCTGCTTCCTGTGGCCAGTCTCTTGGCCAGGAAACATCAACTTCACCCTGGTGTCACTTGGATTCCACCACACTGGCTGGCTCCCTAAGTGCAATTTGTTGGCTGCTGGTGTTGCTTTTTTCCACTTTTTTAGATTTCTTCCCTACCTCTCACTATCTCCACCTCCTTTCTCTTAAATACTTGGCTCCATGCGCCATCTTTGCTTCTTCCTGAAAGGCTGTGAAACGCCACTCGAATGCGAAACTGCTTCCCGGCCCATGCTGCCACACTGGTGGGATCCCGGGGCTTTATTTTGTTTGTTTTGAATTGATTGTTTGTTTGTTTTCTTTTAGTTTTCTCAAATTGGGAGCCGTCCTAGCCGGGCAGTACTGTGCGGCTTGAGACCTACGCCCTCAGTTTGCGCAGACGTGCAGAGGGACCCATGAGGGCATTTCTTTTTTTTTTTATGTTTTTCTTTGGGAGTTTTTCTTGTTCTATTTTTTAAATTTGTTTGTTTTGTTTTCTTTTCCCTCTTTTTCCCTTTCTTCATTACTCAGTTTCTCATCTCTCTATACTTTCCTTCTCTTCCTGCCCCCTGAATACCTGGTACTGAGTGATACCTCTATCCCTTCTAGCCAGGCTGTACTTCATGGCCTGGGAGCAGCTTCCCCAGACCTTGGAGCTGTACTGGTGGGATCACTGGGAGCTTTTCTTTTCTTCTTTCTAATTTTTATTTATTTTTTTTTCTTTTCTTTTTCTTCTTCTTCTCCTTTTTGTTTTTCCCCATTTCATAGTTTCTCATCTCTCCACTCCAACGGTAAGCCCCCAGCACTCTTTTTTTTTTTGTTTGTTTGTATGTTTTTGGCTCCCATTCCTCTCTCCTGTCTCCCAGATACATCTTAGCTCCACACATCACAATCTCCCCCTCCATCCTGCCTACCTGCACCATGTGCTGAACATCACACCACCAAGCAGCCCAGGCATGCCCTACTGGCATGTGCACTGCACTGATTACCGGCCTGCCCTGGTGGCCATAGTAAGTGCCACAAACAACCCATCCCAGCAACTCCTCTTCAGCTAGACCTGCCCTGCTGTACCATATCTAAGCAATAACCCTGCCAACTGGAGAAGGAGGCAAAAAATATCATGCCCACAAATGGGCAAACAACAAAAAACACAGCCCACCTGCTCAGATATAACCAGATAAAACAAAAAAGCAGGATGAAAGAAACAATCTATAATCAATAAAAGAGGAAAATAACTACTGAATGCCCCAAAGACAGCAGACAATATCAAAACACTTACCAAAACAGGACAGGATGGTTCCAGTAGACAACAAAATAAAACACCAGATGACTTTCCAGCAGAAGGAAAGGTACTAGAACTACCTGATAGGGAATTCAAATCTCTAATATTCAGAGCTATCCAAGAGTTGAAGCAAAAAGCAGATAAAAATGAGGAAAAAATAGACAAATTCATGGAAAAGGCAGACAGATTCATAGAAAATACAGACAAAAAAATGGAAGAATTCAGAAAAATAATGCAGGAACAAAATGCCAAAATAAATTCACAGCTAGAAATCATACAAAAACAACAATTAGAAATCCAAAAGCTAAACAACAAGATTTCAGAAACGGACAGGGTCATAGAAGGGCTGAGGAATAGGTTTGAAATGGTGGAAGACAGGATGAGCGAAACTGAAGACAAACACTTGGAAACAACTCTGAGGAAAAATCAGAAAAAAGAATGAGGAAAAATGAAGAGACCCTGAGAATTATGTGGGATACAATAAAAAGCAAAAATTTGCTAGTGATCGGAGTTCCAGAACAGGGGGAGCAAACAGAAAACACAGAGAGGATCACTGAAGAACTGCCGACAGAAAACTTCCCCAATATCATGAAAGGTGAAAAGCTGGCCATCCAAAAAGCTCAACGAACTCCATATAGGATAGACCCCAAAAGAAAATGACCAAGGCATATCATAATCACACTCGCCAAAACCAAAGATAAACAAAGAATCCTGGGAGCAGCTCAAGAAAAACAAAAAGTCACATACAAGGGGAAACAATAAGACTAAGCTCAGATTATTCGGCAGAAACCATGCAGGCAAGAAGGCAATGGGATGACATACATAAAACCTTGAAAGAAAAAAATTGCCAGCCAAGGATAATATATCCTGAAAAACTCTTGTTCAAATATGATGATGAATTTAGGACATTTCCAGACAAACAGAAATTAAAGGACTGAGTAAAAACCAAACCAAACTTACAAGAATTATTAAAGTGAGTCCTTCGATCTGAGAACAAACAACATCAGCTCACAGGCTGAAGCTAGGATGCAGGATCATACAAGCCAGATACCAATCTAGGAAATGAATTCTTAGGAACTATCCAAAACCAAAGGAAATACAACAGGGAAGCAGAGCAATAAATCTGTGAATGACAACAACATCATAATAATAAAAGAGGGAACAAACAGTGTAGGTATAGAACCTTCTAATGGAGAGGAAGGCAAGGTGATACCAAGTAATAATAGACTGCTTCAAACTTAGAAATACAAGGGTCAATTTCACAGTAACCACAAAGAAAGTTAACAAATCTACTCGCCAAAATAAAGACGAAAAACAAAGGCTTAGTAAAAACAAAACCTACAAAAAGAAAAGAAATGAAAAAAAAAAAATCCACAAACAAAAGGAATTCAGCACAAGAAAATAAGAGGAACAAATTAAAAGTCAGTACCACAAAAAAAAAAGCACTACAAAATGGCAGCAATAAACTCATACTTATCAATAGTCACACTGATCGTAAATGGCCTAAATGCACCCATAAAGAGATAGAGAGTGACAGAATTGATAAAAAAAATGATCCATCAATATGCTGTCTACAAGAGACACACCTTAGAAACAAAGATGTAAATTTATTAAAAATCAAAGGTTGGAAAAAACTGTATCAAGCAAACAGCTACCAAAGAAGAGCAGGAGTGGCAATATTAATCTCAGATAAAATAGACTTTAAAACAAAATCCACCATAAAAGACAAAGAAGGACACTATGTAATGATTAAGGGGATGATGCATCATGAAGACATAACCATAATAAACATCTACACACCCAATGACAGGGCTCCAAAATACATAAAACAAACTCTAACAACACTGAAAAGAGAAATTGACAGTCCCACAATAATATTAGGAGACTTCAACACACCACTCTCAGTAAAGGACAGAACAACTAAGAAGAAACTCAGCAAAGATACAGAAGCCCTAAAGGACACAATCAGCCAATCTGACCTCATAGACATATATAGAACACTCCATCCAACCCCTGCAAAGTACACATTCTTTTCCAATGCAAATGGAACGTTCTCCAGAATAGACCACATCTTAAGCCGCAGAGCAATCCTCAACAAGATCCAAAACATTGAGATAATTCAAAGTATCTTCTCTGATCACAAGACAATCAAGGTAGAAAATAACAAAGAGCAAGGAAAAAAAAATCAATTACATGGAAACTGAAAAATACCCTGCTTACACATCAGTGGGTAATAGAAGAAATCAGAGATGGAATCAAAAAATTCCTAGAATCAAATGAGAATGAAAACACATCCTACCAAAACCTTTGGGACGCAGCAAAGGCAGTCCTCAGAGGACAATTTATAGCAATAGATGCACATATCAAAAAAGAAGAAAGGGACAAAATCAAAACATTAACTACAGAACTCAAACAAATAGAAAGAGAACAGCAAAAAAAGCCACAACCACTGAAAAAAAGGAAATAGTAAAGATCAGAGCAGAAATAAATGAAATAGAGAGCAGAAAAACAATAGAAAGAATCAACAAAACCAAAATTTGGTTCTCTGAAAGAATCGACAAACCACTGGCCAGACTGACAAAAGAAAAACAGGAGAGGACACAAATAACCCAAATAAGAAATGAAATGGGGACATTACAACAGACCCAACTGAAATAAAAAGGATCATAACAGAGTATTATGAAAAATTATACTCCAACAAATTTGAAAACCTAGAGGAAATGGATGAATTTCTAGAAACACACTACCTACCCAAACTATCACCAAGTGATGTTGAAAATCTGAACAGACCCATAACAAGAGAAGAGATTGAAAAGGTAATAAAAAATTCCCAACAAAAAAAAGCCCTGGCTCAGATGGCTACACTGGAGAATTCTACCCAACTTTCAGAGAAGAGCTTGTACCAGTACTACTCAATCTATTTCAGAACATAGAAAAGGAAATGACATTTCCGAATTCATTCTATGAAGTCAGCATAACCCTGATACCAAAACCAGGCAAAGACATCACAAAAAAAGAAAATTACAGACGAATATCTCTCATGAATGTAGATGCAAAAATTTCCCAACAAAATTCTAGCCAATAGAATTCAGCATCATATCAAAAAAATAATACACCACGACCAAGTAGGATTCATACCAGCTATGCAAGGATGGTTCAATATTCAAAAATCAATCAACGTAATCCACCACATAAATAAAAGGAAAGAAAAGAATCATATGATCATCTCAACCGACACAGAAAAGGCATTTGACAAAGTCTAACACCCATTCCTGATAAAAACTCTCAATAAAATAGGTATAGAAGGGAAATTTCTCAACATAATAAAGGGCATCTATGCAAAACCAATAGCCAACATCATTCTTAGTGGAGACAGGCTGAAAACATTACCCTTGAGAACAGGAACAAGACAAGGATGCCATTTATCCCCACTTCTGTTTAACATTATGCTGGAAGTTCTAGCTAGAGCAATAAGGCAAGAAAAAGAAATAAAGGGCATCCAAGTTGGTAATGAAGTTAAACTGTCCCTATTTGCAAATGATATGATACTATGCATAGAAAACCCTAAAGACTCCACAAGAAAACTACTGGAACTAATAGAAAGATTCAGCAGAGTAGCAGGATACATGATAAAACATACAAAAATCAGTGGGATTCCTGTACACCAATAAAGAGAATGATGAAAAGGAAATCAGGAAAGCAATACCATCTATAGTAGCTCTTAAAAAAACAAACAAACAAACAAACAAACAAAAAAAACAACTTAGGAATAACCAGGGATGTAAAAGACCTATACAAAGAAAACTACAAAACACTACTACAAGAAACCCAAAGGGATCTACATAAATAGAAAAACATACTATGCTCATGGATAGGTAGACTCAACATAGTGAAAATGACAATTCTACCCAAAGCAATTTACAAATACAATGCAATCCCGATTCAAATACCAACAACATTCTTCAAAGAGATGGAAAAACTAATCATGAACTTTATATGGAAAGGGAAGAAGCCCCGAATAAGTAAAGCACTACTGAAGAAGAAGAAGAAAGTTGGAGGACTCACACTACCTGACTTCAGAACCTACTATACAGCTACAGTAGTCAAAACAGCCTGGTACTGGTACAGCGACAGATGCATTGACCAATGGAACAGAATTGAGAACCCAGATGTAAATCCATCCACCTGCGGTCACCTGATCTTTGACAAGGGCCCAAAGTCCATCAAATGGGGAACAGACAGGCTTTTTAACAAATGGTGCTGGCAAAACTGGGTATCCATCTGCAAAAAAATGAAACAGAACCCACACCTCATGCCATATACAAAAACTACTTCAAAGTGGACCAAAGACCTGAATATAAAGCCTAAAACTGTAAAGTTCATAGAAGAAAAAATAGGACCAACACTACAGGCCTTAATACACGGCATTAACAGGATACAAACCATAACCACCAACACACAAACCCCAAAAGATAAGCTAGATAACTGGGGTCTTCTAAAAATCAAACACCTATGCTCTTCAAAAGACTTCTCCAAAAGAGTAGAAAAAGAACCTACAGACTGGGAAAATATTTTTGGACAGTACAAGTCAGACAAAGGTCTAATCTCTATAATCTACAAGAAAATCCAACACCTCTAAAACAAAAAGACAAATAATTCAATTAAAAAATGGGCAAAGGAAATGAACTGACACTTCACCAAAGAAGGCATTCTAGGGGCCAACAGACTCATGAGGAAATGCCCGCGATCACTAGCCATTAGAGAAATGCAAATTAAAACTACAATGAGGTAACATTTCCCCCCGACATTACTGGCACGAATCAAAAACAGTGGAAATAACAAATGTTGGAGAGACTGCAGGGAGATCAGAACTCTTATGCACTGCTAGTGGGAATGCATATTGATACAACCATTTTGGAAAATGATATGACGCTTCCTTAGAAAGCTAGAAATGGAAATACCATATGATCCAGCAATCCCACTCCTAGGAATATATCCCAGAGAAATAACAGCCGTCACATGAATAGACATATGAACACCCACGTTCATTACAGCATTGCTGACAATAGCAAAACGATGGAAACAACCTAGATGCCCATCAAGAGATGAATGGATAAACAAACTATGGCACATACACACAATGGAGTACTATGCAAGGAGAAAGAACAATGATGCATCTGTGAAGCATCTCATAACATGGATGAAACTGGAGGACATTATGCTGAGTGAAATAAGTCAATCACAAACGGACCAATATTGTATGAGACCTCTACTGTAAAAACTCATGAAAAATTTTACACACAAAAAGTAACAATCTTTATTGATTACCAGCGATGGGAGCCGTGGGGGGAAATACTAAATAGACAATAGATTAGTGGTACCTTTGGTGAAGGGTGAGACAGTGCACAATCCTGGGGTAGCCAGCACAACTTATACAAGGAAAGGTCATGGAAGTTCCATGGACATATCCAAATTCTCTGAGGGACTGAATTGCTGGGTGGAGTGCTGTAGGGACCATGGTCTTGGGGAACATCTAGCTCAACTGGCATAACACAGTTTATAAATACATTGTTCTACATTCTATCTTGCTGAGTAGCGCCTGGGGTCTTAAAAGCCTGTGAGCAGCCACTTAAAATACCCCGCTGGTCTCACCCTTTTGGGAGCAAGGGAGAATGAAGAGAATAGGATACAAGGAAAAGATTAGTCCAAAGTACTAATGGATCACAGCTACCATGGCCTCCACCAGACTGAGTCCACTACAGCTAGATGGTGCCCATCTACCACCACTGACTGCTCTGACCAGGATCACAAGAGAGGGTTCTGGACAGAGCTGCAGAAGGATGTAGAACAAAATTCTAACACACACAAAAAAAGACCAGATTTACTGGCCTGACAGAGACTGGAGAAACCCAAGAGTATGGCCCCCAGACACCCTTTTAGCTTAGTGGTAAAGTCACTCCCGAGATTCACCATTTAGCCAGGGATTGGACAGCCCCATAAAACAAAACGGAACTAATGAGGCACAGCAGTCCAGGGACAAGGACTAGAAGACAGGAGGGGACAGGAAAACTGGTCGTAGGAGGGAACCCAAGGTTGATAAAGGACACTGTTAACATGTCGTGGGGCTGTTAACAATTGTCATAGGGCAATATGTGTACTAACTGTTTAATGAGAAACTATTTCGTTCTGTAAACAATCATCTAAAGTACAAAAAAAAAAAAAAAAAGAATTATCTATGATCTATGAGAGAGCAAATTTAAAAAAAAAAAAGAACAGAACATGGAATATATTACCCAGGTATTACTGGCCCAATAGTTCATGTTTAACTTCAATTATCAAGGAAAATATCAGAGGGAGTAGAGAGTACCTGCTCAATGCACCGGAAAAAACTATCTTAAACTTCCTTCTCCCCATTTCTGCCGCTCTCAGTCTCCTCCACGTGCATGCCAGGTGCTCCCAAAATGTCTACTGTCAGCATTTTCTCTTCTCAAAGCTTCCAAATTCCACACCAACCAGTATAAGATAGGTGGACCCTCTGTTCCTCTGGTGTATTTTTATTTTATATTTTTTTACTTTCTCTGCCAGTGATTCTTGATCTTTTTTTTTTTTTAATTGTGGTAAATATATATGCAACAAAACATTTGCCTTTTTAGTGTTTCTTACACATACAGTTCAGTGACCTTGACTACATTTATCCTGTTGTTCAACTATCACCATTTTCCGATAGAAGAATAAAGCTATATATACTCTATACACAAAAAGTTCTGTCCCTTTTGTATATGAAGGCAAGTGTCAAAATGCTATGTAAAATTAGCATACATTTATTAGCTAGAATAAGAAAGTTCAAACTTTGGGCAGACCATAGTAGTTTATAACTTGGATCCTAGAGTTTGTTTCTCTTAGCTATTGCTTACTAGGCAGTGGGTTAACCCTTCCACAGTGAAAGCGTTTCTAAAAGGAAGTTAACGTTGCTGTCTACCCCAAGGGATTATCATGAGATCTTAATGCGATAACCCATGTAAAGTATTTTAGTTGAGTGTTTGGTAAGAGCTCCACAAGTGCTAGCTCTCCTTATTCTTTTCTCCTCCTCCTCCTCTTCCTGCTTCTCTCAGACTCCTAGCCCATCACGGTTTATTCTCCTGTCATTTGAGAAGCACTCAGTTGTATTAGTTCACCCTCTCCTTGTAAGAACTCTGAACCAGGGTTAATAATATTCATTTTGCAGATGAGGACATGAAAGAAGATAGGAAAACCAAAGACAGGGAAAAAGAGAAATGAAATACTCTCGAAATCCATTTCCCTCATTTCAATTTTTCTTTGAGTTGAGAGTGTACACCAGGCTTCTGCCTCGACTTTTCTTGCAAATTCCAACTAACAGCCCCCTCAGTGTAGGCACCAAGTCAAGTGATCCTTAAGGGTCCTTAGGGATTAACATGAAACCATCTGGCAAAATCAAATGTGGATTTATATGGTCCAAAGCATATCATTGAATCTGAGTGATGGAATCTGAGAAAGTGGCTGATGGAATGAGAATTTCCAAACATTCCTCTTACATGTGAGTTAACCCTTCTGCATTAGAGACGATGGGATAAAAGGAGATGATTAGAAAGCCTGAATATAATTTTCAAACTTATTAATAAGTATGAAAATTTTTGATGTGTGCATAAATTCATTGCTTTTGATGCAACAGGCTTTGCAGAAGTTCAATCACACCAATGTGAACTTGAGTCACTTCACAGTGGATTGAAAATCACAGTTCTTGTGTGCTGCCTTAGGAAGCTGTGGGAGGGGAAGCTCATTAATATTCCTTTGGGTTATGATTTAATCATGAACAGATAATGTATTACTAGCTCAAAAAGTCAACTCAAGAAGTTGAACTTGGGATGGTTTTACCCAAGCTTGACTACTGTAAATATGGCTTGAGAGGTTAACTAATAATGCTTAAAGGACAATAAATACCATTCTCTGAACCCAATTTAAAGAAGAGGAACTTGCCCAATTTTTAAGGAAGAAAGATTTTCAACAACAGCATATTCTAAGGCCAGAGTGTTTAAAAGTGCCTTGACCTCAATATGTCCAAGGATTATTCAACACCATCTTCATAAGAACCTATTGGATATTAAAAAAAAAAAAAATCCTCAACTATTTTATTCCTATAGAGCACTATTTGGCAGTGGTATCTGCTAATTTGGGTTGGATATTTTCTGCTTCCAGTTTCCTCTTTTAAAGCAAAACTAGGACCCCAGGGGCTCAAATTTTTGTGAAAAGCAGAGGATCCCAGGTGTGTTTGCAGAGAGTGAACATGGACGTGTCTTCCTTTATGCCTTTGTCAGCAGGCTGGGACCAGAACCAAGGCCAAGGTGTGGATAATAATGCTGTTCTGTTTCTCCTTATCTGCTAATCTTGTTTCCATGGGAAGATCTTTCATCTAGAGTCAGACGCACTCTGGCCATGCCGGGAAAGTGACTAGGACGAAAGCTGAATGACAGGAAGAGATGCCTTTCTCGGGGACAGAAAGTGGGAGCTGGAGGGTGAGTTCAGTTCCACCATGAGACAGAGCCCACAACAGAGGGGAGAAATGACCCACAGGTCTTTGGTTTTTCTTGGCCCGCGGAGGGTTCCGTTTGAACTCTCGGCTCCTTAAGACGGTGATCTCTCCCAACCAAGATTCTGGTAGTCACTGAGTCCTGGTGAGGCTGCTGACAGTTACCCTTGGTTCCGGTAGACAGAAATTCTCCATTTATAAGTAGTGGCTTGGTGAGTCCAGTTGTGAGTGATTTTAAAGTTATTTTAAGCCTTTCTGTAATGTTTTTGTAATAAATAACTTTTAAAAACAGTTGTTGCTGTTGTTAGCTTTCGCCATGTTGACTCCCGACTCCTGGTGACTCTGTCCACAGCAGAATGGAACATTGCCTCGTATTGTGCCATTCCCATGAGAAGTTGCAGATCAGACTGTTGAGATCCATAGGTTTTCACTGCTGATTTTCTGAAGCAGATCACCAGATCTTTCTTCCTAGTTCATCTTAGTCTGGAAGCTCTGATGCACGTGGTTCAGTGTCATAGCAACATGGAAGCTTCTACTAAGGGACCAGTGGTGGTAGCACGTGAGGTGTATTGGCTGGGAATGAAACCCAGGTCTCTCTCACGAAAGGTGAATATTCTATTACTGAACCACTAATGCCTCCATTTAGTAAAAGTAAAGAATCCTAAACATAGTACTCATATTCAATGAATCTTCAGAAGACTTATCCTAGTTGTCACCCCCCATGACTCTACAGCTGCCCAAGCTCCTCCCTCTCTCCCCTCTGTCTGCAGTTTTAGCTCTCAGCTGTGCATGGGGATCACTGACCTTCTCTCCTGCCTTTGACTCAGTTCCTCAATCTCGTTGAGTCTACCCCTTGGAGTACAGGATTGCTTAAACTGGATGATCTGTCTCTAACGCATAATTAATACAGAAAGCCTGATGATGTGCAAGGCATCGCTTAGCTCTAAAAATTGTGTAATTCATTTTCTTATCTCCATAATGCACCTCTCTATTTTATCCCATAGGGGCAATATAAATAAATCGTTCATTCGCTCTGCAGTCAAGGCAAGTTGCAGAGTTCTTGACTGTTTCTTGGGCTTCTCTAGCTCTCATCTGCTGCCTAGTATTGCCAGGATTGTTTTCTATGGCATATTTCTTTGTTATGCTTAGTTTTAAGGCAATGTAAGTTTTATAACCTTTCTGAAATAAGTAAGCTTCCGATATTTCAGCAGGCAAAGCATTTGGCAAGTTGCAATATTTAAGAGAGTTAGTGAAGTGTATTCTAAATTTTTCCTTGTTTCTCTTTTACCTGATACTAGGTAAGCAATTATTTTTGCCATCCCTTCTTCATTTGTTTCCTTTTGTGGGCCCCCTGGGGCTTGTGGCCAGACATTACAGAGGTAGTTTCTCTGAATGATAGCCTGTAGGCTGTCAGCGTTTCCCTGGGTGGGGCTGCATTTTCTTTACAATCCAAACAACTGAACCAGAATAAAATCTCAGCAATGTTCTGGCCTATAAAGAGAGGGCCTTCCTTGGTTCACTTCCTGTCACCTCCCCAGGCTGTTTGGGTTTTTGCAAACATCCTTGTTGGCTTCAGGAAGGGTGGGATGAAATTGTTTAGTTGTTCAAGGAGTTCTGAAGTCTTTCTCATCAGTCAGCAGTTCCTGAGGGAAGCAGAAGCAGAAAGAACAGGCACTCCAGAAGGAGCAGGGCAAGGGACACAACAAAGACAGAAGCAAAGGCGTAGCTTGCTCCAAGGTGGGAATCTTGAAAGGCTTGGAGAAAGCAATTGCATTTCATCCCTAACAGGTTTGTTCATGTGTAGCCATTAAAAGCTGTATTATGATTGCGTTCCAAATAGCCTCTGAGCCACTCTGCTTTGCCCTGTTTGACTCAGACTCCTTAACATTGTAAAAGCCACTTTACCAGATGGTCGTAGGAACGCCACTTCAAGGGGGAAGAACCCACTCTCTCTTCTCCTGAAGGCTGGAGGGATACCCTTGACTCTGATCGTTCAGTACAGTTTTGTGGGTGTCAAGAATTGGGCTGATATGAGAACACCTCCTATCCTGGAGAGGAAGACAGGAAAAAAACCTGCAAGGATAAACAGTTGTTTTTTTCTCCTTTGTTTTTTTCCTTTTTAAATAGAAGGGCAGGGAGCTAGGACTAAACGGGTTGTCTTTCTGTTCTCTGTCCTCCCTGTGACAGAACAGCTGTGATATTCTGAATGACAAAGAAGGATCAATTTGCATAGACACTGGGCCAAATTATCAACATTGAGTTCCTAATTTGCACATGGAAAATACACGTGACTTTTAGGAGGATTCTTGGAAAACATACTGGTTTGCATCTGTGTAATTGTATACTTACGTGCCATTGGGTTTCTGCTGTTGCCAATTCTGCCGTTGCACCAACGCGCCATGCTGGAGCCCATTGGGCATGCACAGTTATTAGCCACGTGTGGGTGTCTGTGCAGCTTATGTGTCCGTTTTGAACCTTTCTTATTAATAGAAAATTTTTAGACCATAAAGTAGATAATAAAGCCATTAATGTGTATTTTTCTACTTTTTCAATGTTTAGACGTATGTTTTTAGTATGGTTTTAATGTGGGATATGCATTGCTATGCAGTTGTTGTTGGGCGCCATCAAGCCAGTCCTGACTTACAACAACCCCATGTACAACAGAACAAAACATTGTCCAGTCCTGCGCCATCCTCACAATTGTTGTTATGCTTGAGCCCATTGTTGCAGCCACTGGGTCAGTCCATCTCATTGAGGGTCTTCCTCTTTTTTTGCTGACCCTGTACTCTACCAAACATGATATCCTTCTCTAGGGACCGATTCCTCCTGATAACATGTCCAAAGTACGTGAGACAAAGTCTCCCCATCCTCGCTTCCAAGTAATGCTGTACGGTAATGCTTAGCAAAATGCATTTAATATATTTTCAGTGTGTTTACAGTGAAAGTGCCTTTAACATTAATGAGTCCTTGGGATCTTAAAAGCAGCTAGTTTCCAGAGCTGCCGAAACAAAGTCTCACACACTGGGTGGTTTTAAGAACAGACATTTATCTCACAGTTCTGGAGGCTAGAAGTTTGAAATCTGAGCGTTAGCCGCATCAATTCCTTCTGAGGTTTCTGAGGGAGAATGTATTCCCAGTCTCTACTGGTGTCTTCTGGTGACGACCAGCGAGCGATTCTTGGCGTTCCTTGACTTGTAGATGTATCACTCCAATCTCTGTCTTCATCTTCACACGGTCTTCTTCTCTCTGTTTCTTCTCCTTTTTTATAAGGACACCACTCATAATGGATTAGGACTCCCCCTGCTCCAGTCTGACCTCGTGTTAACTTAAGTGATAACATCTTCGAAGATTCTATTCCCAGACAAGGTCACTTGAATTAGGAAATGACTCAGACAGGATACACAATGGCACAAGCGGATTATAAGTTTTCTCTTCTTAGTATCCAAGCTCTCTGAAACAGGTGCCGCTGTGTACTGGTGCAGGTTCTGGTCCAGCGGTTCCTATGACACACATGTATCTTCAGGAAGGTCTTTGTTTTTCTACCACATTAATCTGAGGGTGATAGTCTTCATGAAGAAGTTGTCAGACAACCAGAGTGAGACAATTCTCCCAAGGGCCTGGTAAGCTCTGAATGTGATATGTAAGCTGCGTACCTTGGCAAATATTGGTTCCCACAGACTACTAGGACTCCGTATAGGAAAGGATGCAGAAAGGTGAGTGCTTGTCAAAGGGTGACCTATACTGTCCTGTGTTTCCACACTGGTCACTTTTGTCTCCACCAATGGAACTAACCATCTGTAAATGCCAGAATGATGGTCCATGTCTACTGTTTGAGGTCACAGTCTATGGTGGCCTGGGTTGGAAGTCCAACTTCTGGTGTACCTGGATACAGATTAGTCCCCTGGGTTCAGGGCTATTTGGAGGTTCCAGATAGTACCAGGGAAAGCCTCTCTGGGAAATCTTGTCTAATCCTTGGTGATGGGAAGGGCGGTGGTAGAGTAGAGTAGGCTCAAAGCTCAGCTAAGTTTCATATACTCAGAGAGGACTAGAAAGTCCTTGGGTTGCTCTAGAATTTGGGAAAATACAGGGGAAAAACACCAAAGCATCAAGGACAATCCCTTGAGTAGATACAGAATCTAGGATTTGGAATCATACTGACTGACATACTGACTAGGTGTATGTCTATTACCTATATCAGCTTTTCACCATCATTGGTAATATTTCTTATTAAATGGAGGACAAGGGGTAAGGATGGTGTCAGATTTCACTGATTTATGAAGATTTTAATGTCACACTCGAATAAACCTCATCTGACCCAGCTTCATAGCTTTATTTTCAGTTAGAGTATTAATAAAAAGTGATGGCAACATCCTCTTATGATTTCTGTTCCTGTCAAACTTGGTTTGCTATCTTTCACTGCTGTGTTGCTATGAGTTGGAATTGACTCAACAGCAATGGGTTTTGGTTTTTGGTTTTTAATGCAGGTAATTATATATTTCTTTATGTTTTACTTTATTTGATTGTCTCTTTTCTATTCTGAGTTCCTAGAGGACAAGAGATTTTTCCTATCTAGGTTAATTTAATTAACCTTTTTCTTTTTTTTTAAACTTTCTTCAAGGCAATGTAGTGGGAAGAGCTTGAAAGTGGAGCAGTGTCTTGGCTTCATGTCCCAACTCTGTCACCATATGATCTTTGGTGACTCACTTGATCTCACTGACTCAGTTTTTCATCTATAAGCTGGGGATGAAAACGTGTCCCACTCCTTAAAACACTGTGATGATCAGATGAGATAGCTGGTGTAAAAATGCTTTGTAAACTTTAACGTCATAACTACTATTAAGCCATTTAAATGTCAGGAATATTAATGTAGTTTTTTTTTTTTAATAGTAAAAATACCTTCTGAACCTCATGGTGTTGTAAGAATAGTGCCTATTTCTATCTTTGCTTATGCAACCATTTTTGCACAACACATGTTCTTGATCAGGAAAAATTCTGTTCTGTGGTGTTTTGGCAGCTCTGAGGCTTTCAAAAAATAAACTGGTGAAGGAATTCCATTCTTATTTTCACTAGGAGGATGTTTTCTGTTTATTGCCCCTTTCTATGTGGTATAATCTGAACTTTTAATACCTTCTCAGGCCTTTAATGTTCGTGTTTAAAATCTCATTTTGTAGATTGGGACTTCTGCTTCTGGCAGTATATCAGGATAGATACTCTGAAGGGGCATTTGATTAAAAATGCTAGATTCTGGATATAAGACATTACCATAACTTTAAAGGTGTTCCTGAGCTCAAGGGAAATATCTGAACACAGATAAAAACCAAAAAAGAACAGGGATCTAAGACCATAGGGGAGAGTGCTGAACAAGAAGCAAAGTGGCCTTGAGATCAAGTGCCCAGTCCAGCACCAACCTGCAGAGAACAGCTTGGGCCCAGGACAGGTGGAGGAATGGAGCCTAGAACTCCCACATTCAGCCAGTTGTCTCAACAGGGACAAGATTGACCACAGGTATGTAGTGCCCCCTGGCTCGTGGGAGCAGCAAACACGAATCCCCTCTAGATGACAGCATTACCAGTTTATTCCTGATATACTACAGATTAAGAAAATATGGATTAACAAATAAATAATTGCCCAAAAGTAAAAGTATAAACCACTATAAAAGAAAATAAGCTGAACCAACAAACACAATCTGTAAATCCTCAAGTTTTAAAATATTGGAATTACATAACCAAAACCCGTTGCCACAGAGTCGATTCCAACTCATAGTGACTCTATAGGATGGAGTACAACTGCCCCATAGAGTTTCCAAGGAGCAGATGGTGGATTCGAACTGCAGACCTTTTGGTTAGCAGCTGAGCTCCTAACCACTGTGCTACCAGGGCTCCATTGGAGTTAGATACACAATATAAAATAGCTAAAAATGAAATGTTCCAACAAAATAGACAGTGCATATGTGTGAAGAGGAATCCTAGATTAAAAAGACTTAAAAGATATATATATATATTAACCAAACATAACGTGTGGACCATATTTGGATCCTGATTCAAATAAACTGTTAAAAAAAAAAGTGATATTTATGAGACAATTGGAAATTTGAACACTGTATATCAATTTTCAATAGTCAATAAGGTACATTTCAATATAACACTGTTAAGGAATTATTGCCAGTTATAATTCTGATTTATGGCGACTTCATGGGTGTCAGGGTAGAACTGTGCTCCATAGGGTTTTCAATGGCTGATTTTTCAGAAGTAGATGACCAGGCCTTTCTTCAGAGGCACCTCTGGGTGGACTCTAACTTCCAACCTTTTAGTTAGTAGCCGAGCAGGTTAACCATTTGCACACCACCCAAGGACTTCAAGGAGTTATTAAGTATGTGATGATGGTATTATAGCGATAATAAGAAGAGTTCTTACATTTTTGAGATTCATACTTTGATCAGTTATCTGTAACCACACAACAAGGACAACCACAAAACACTGGTGGCATACTATAATAAGAGATTATTGTTCACAACTCTGGAATGTTTGGTTAGGTGGCTCGCTGATCTGGCTGGGCCTGGTGGAACGTTTCTTCTCATTTCAGCTTGACTTGTTTATATGGGTGTCAACTGACTGTCAGCTGATCTAGGATGGCCTTGGGTGGGACAATGAGGGTGACCTCATGTCTCTCTTTCTCCAGCAGTCTACTCAAACATGTTCTCAGGACAATGACAGGGTATGTGGGTTGGAATAAGCCTGATTTTTAAACTTCTGCTGTGTGTCACATTGGCCAACATCCCTTCGGCCAAAGCAGCCCCATGGCGGAAGCCAGAGTTTAAGAGGAGGGACACTGTAAGTTTCCACTGAAAGGATGAGGCTACAGGGAGAGGAGAAGAATGGGGTCCATTTTTTGTGATACCCCACAATATTATATTAGGGAAAGTAAGAAAAAACAAAAAAACAAAAAAACAAAAACCAAAAATCCCCACTGCCATCAAATCCAACTCATAAGCAGCCTTACAGGATGGGGTAGAACTGCTCTGCAGGGTTTCCAAGGAGCACCTGGTATATTCGAACCGCCAACCTTTTGGTTAGCAGCCGAGCTCTTAACCACAAAGCCACCAGGGTTTCCCAAGCCACCAGGGAGAGTAGGCAAGGTTAAAGGAGCCCTGGTGGTACCATGGTTATGTACTCAGCTGCTAACCAAAAGGTTGGCGGTTTGAGCCCAGCAGCAGATCCACAAAAGAAAAGACCTGATAATCTGCTTCTGTAAAGCCTAGGAAGCCCTATGGGGAAGTTCTACTCTGTCACATAGGTTGCCATGAATTGAAATTGACTCGCCAGTACACACAACACAACAATAAGAAGCAGGGTTATAGAGGAAACAAGATTATCTATGAGTCAGTTATGGCTGGAGCTAGTCAATGAGTATATGAAGGTCCATAGTACCATTCTGTCTAGCTTTGTGTATGGTTGGCATTTTCCATAATAGAAAGGTCAATTTGAAAAATTCTCCAGTATCTCCATTTAGGAAGGTTTAAGTTGGTTTCCTTGAGAATATTTGGTGAAAACATTGTTCTCTACTGCTCTTTTCTTGTTCTAAGTAGGCTGAGTCAGATCCTAATAGCATGATTCCTCCATGTGGGGAATGGGCTGTGGGTGAAGGGAGGATGGAAAGGCAGTGGGAGAAAGACAACAGATTCCGAAGTATATTGGTGTTTTTGCTTTCTCTGGGGAGGACCATCTCACAGCAGTTCTGCCCTCAGTTACTAAGTTTAAATGTAAGTGTTCTTTCGACTCATGCCTGCCCGCTTTCCTTACGAAGCACATGACAGAAGAAATGGGTTCTTTATGTGCCACATATTATGTGGTTCGATATTAACACATGTTCTGTTTGAAATTGTCATATGCTCAGGAGAACAGGAGTTCATCAGAAAAGAGCAATAGGTAGGAAAGGATATCATGGTTGGTAAAGTAGAGGGTCAGCAAAAATAAGGGACACCCTCAGTGAGATGGACTGACACAACAGACATAACAATGGACTCGGACATACCAACGATCATGAAGATGGTGCAGGACCGGGCAACGTTTTGTTCTGTTGTACTTAAGGTTGCCATGAGTCAGAGCCGACTCCACGGCAACTAAGAAGAAGTTTTAAAGCCTTCCTTCCTCTTTCTTTTCTTACTTCTCTCTCTCTATTTTTTTTCTTTCCTTGCTTTCATGCATTTATTTAAAAATATTTATTAAACTTCTGTTAGCGCCAGGCACTGTGCTGTTGTTTTTGTCAGGTGCAGTCGAGTCGATTCCGACTCATAGTGACCCTATCTATGTACAACAGAACGAAACACTGCCTGGTCCTGCTCCATCTTCACAATAGTTGTTGTACTTGAGCCCGTTTTTGCAGCCACTGTGTCAGTCCATCTCATTGAGGGTCTTCCTCTTTTTCACTGACCCTCTACCAAGCATGATGTCCTACTCCAGGGACTGGTCCTCCCTGATCACATGTCCAAAGTACAGGAGACAAAGTCTCTCTAGCCTTGTTTCTAAGGAGCATTCTGGCTGTACTTCTTCCAAGACAGATTTGTTTGTTTTTCTGGCAGATACTAGTAATTATACTAGTAATAAAAGGATGAGTAGAAAAACAGATCTGCCTAAATTGAGCCTGCAATTTATTGTTTCAAGCTCAAATTCACATCAAACCTCTATTATGGTTTACATTTATCAGAATACTTTTTTCTCCCCCTTCTCTTTAACAACAGAAACGCAGAGCCAGGTCTTCTAACACGGAGCAGTCACCCCCTATAAGTCCACATCTTAGATGACTGTACTTCCCAATCTATGGATTTCAAATCATAAGTCTAAAATTTTTCTGAAAATAATTCTTATAGCCCAGTCCCAGCAAATTGCATGTCTGGGCCACGTTGAACAGTTCCCTTCCAGCGAAGTAGTTGCCATTAAAAAAACGAGAGACGTGGGGATGGTTGGCGTTCATTTTTCTGACGCACGTGAAGACGACTAACTCGATTGTTTCCTTAATGCAGTTTCACTCGGAATCAGTGTTACGTTTTCCACTTGTCTTGCCCAGAAAATCTTATTCTGTGGCATTTTCCTCTTTTTTGTATGGTGCGTTCGGTGAGTAGAGCTGTCACGTAGAGAAAGCGATGCTGTACGTCAGAAGTGAGCACTCTCTACCTTTATATCCACCTTTTTATTTCCCTTAATCCACCACCTAAGGTCATTCATGTCCTCCAACTGTCATTCGAGGCTCTGGGAGAGTCGAGAGAATGAGGTGGAGGACAGGTACACCCAGCCTGATAGAAGGAGGGGGACAAGGAGACACTCATCAATCTCTGAGAGATCTCCAGGCGGTTGCTAATTCCAAAAGGCATCGCATTAGAATATAAGCCCACGGATACAAGCAAAGGTGTATTTCTCATTTGCTTGCCACCGCCATCCATTTGTAACTGTCGATAGCTGCTGGGAAGATCATTGGCACTTAAAATGGTTTTCCTTGATTGAGAAAACCTAGCGCATTGTAAATCCCCAAATTCCATTTTGTCTTTGTGATTGCTTTGGGAGTAGATTCTCTTTGGTACCAGGGCTAATTCCAAGGAGAGAGACCATGCCAGGATGGAGTGAGTCCTTGTGCCCTCCAGCTTGGCTTCTTGCCATCTCTTGGCTGAGAAAAATAAACAAATAAAGACAAAAACTACGTGTAGAAGGGCCAGTGAGGGTGAGGGCTGCACGTAG